>OX393552.1:55042406-55697299 GCA_947650365.1 Chamaelirium japonicum
CCAACCCCATATGCAACCCTCTCAACCCCAAAACCTATACTGCAAGAACAGCTTCACTTGCAAGTTTGTGTTGTTGTAGCTCGTGTGTCCTTAGCGTGGATTTTCTGTATTCACATTAATAAAGATGACTTTGGTTATTGCTTTAATTAGAATACTACTCTGGTATATGATAATACTCATATAATAAAAGGACCCTAGGGAACACAGTAGGTCACTGAGGCACATGGAGGATCCATGCTTGGGAGACCCAGTGGACCAGTTCTGTATAGACCTAGAACTAGTTCATAGCTTAGGTGATGCCGGTCGCTTCACCGAGAACAAGCTGTTGACAGGTAGAGGATGTGGTGAAGTCTCCACCACAGAAACGTGGGATTCCCATTCACCTGACCAAGCACAATGATCGTGTTGAACAGGAACCAAGATGGTGCACAGTTTAGTGATTCAGACACTGGTGCAGAAACCGTCTTACTACTATAGATAATATGTCCTTAACCCTGAGGGACCATGTACACTGGGCCAACCAATTGTGTGGTGCTTTGATGTGCCAACGTGTGCGGACCTTCCATAGTCCAATACCATGGTACGTTGGGTTACCCAGCTGGCGCTTGAGTGACATGTAATCCCTACAGGTTATCCGACGTCCAGTGTTAGATGGGTGTGTTTTGATGAGTCAATCTGTCCACACAGTTAACCCAGGCTTGGTGGTTGTCAGTATGACTGACGATGTTCCGGATGCTAGGCATAGCACCGGAAGGTGTGTGGTGTTATAGATGACAAGTCATCAAACCCTAGTCAGATGATCGATCGGGATCTGACGGTGCTCCCCACCGCCCGAGTTGTATCATGGCACCAGTAATAGGAGGGACTGAGGATTATCGGAGTATAGTAGAGAACAGGGTTATGAGGGAGTAACATAAGTTTAGGATTACTAGAGTTTAACTCGCGTCGCACTCTGGGTGGCTACGCGGGTTAATCGGATTAGGGCTGATTAACAGAACTTTCGGTGTGTTACCGGAACAGTTAATCAGGGATCCGGTTAGAGCTAGAGATCCCGAACCCTGAAGGTTCCACCCTATCGTTGCGTATAGGAATTATTCCCCGACCTAGTTGGATACGTTGGATGCGAAGTTGCGCAATGGAGCGCAAGCCCGGAGCCTAAGAACCTAATTCACATGTATTATGGGCCGTAGGGGTATTTTGATATATAAATACTGAAATATGGTTCAGAACACATTGAATATGGATCTTAGAATGAGCTAAATAACTCCAGGAGCTCACAGGCGCTGACGGAACTCGATTCCGAGTAGTGCACCTCACTCAGTCTCTCTTTCAGTTTTTCACTTTTCGTGAAGGGCGTTTTCGTCCAGGCTTTACGATAGACATTGGAAATCCCTAAAAACCGCCCCCCCTCATCCTAATCCTATTAGGGCCGATCCTAGCTTGCCCAAGGCACTAGGAGACCGACCCTATATGTAATAGGGAGGGGGAGGGGCCGGCCTTAAGGCTTCCCCTTCTCCTCCAAAAATCTGAACCCCCCTTTGCTCCTCCTTTGTGGTTTCGGCCAAGGAAAAGAGAGGAAGAAGAAGGGAGAAGAAAGAGGAAGGAAGGAGAAGGAAGAAGGGAGAAGAAAGAGGAAGGAAGGAGAAAGAAGAAGAGAGAAAGAGGAGGAGGAGATCTCACGGCTAGCCATCGTCTTCGCAACGGATTCCTCCGTCGGCTCATAATCCTTGCACTCAGAGATGGGATTTTGAGGATTCTTCAATTCGCAAAGGACAAGGTGCTATCTGACAGTTTTCCTTGCGATTCAAGTGCAGTTCTTCATCGTTCCGTCATCTCCGGATCATAGATCCATAAGGTATGATAATTCTAAACACCTAATTAGATGCATGCATGTCTTTCGTAGATCGTAGTATGCCTCTAGGGTGTCCGCACATATACTAAGATCATAGATTTGCATGTAGATTGTTTTGTAAAATTAATTGTAATGAAACATATACCGTATGATCTTCGGATCTTTCTTTTTGCTTCCGCTGCGACTCTGATTAGCGGATCCAATTCCAATATGTGCCACAATTGAAAGTTTGCTCATGATTTTTGCCAACGATACCGCCCTGGCCTCCTCCTCCGCCTTCGCCGGTCCCCACGCCATCACGCACAACTCCGGATCGCTCAGCTGATGCAGTAGGCCATAGAAGCTTAATGTGCTCGGGCACTCATCAACCGACTTCTGCGCTCCGCCCTCCCAACAGCAGGATGAAGATGAGAAAGCCTGTGTCAGGGCCTCGGCGGAAGACTGCTCTCGAAGGGGGTCGCCGTAGACCTCTCAGAGCCGTCGGACACCGACACCGATTTGGAGTCATTACAGCCACACGAGAGAGAGAGAGAGAGAGAGAGAGAGAGAAAAGGGAACTGTCGACTCTCCTCTTCATTACATTCACACCCGACTCTCTCTCTATCTCTCTCTCTCAAGTTTTTTTTTTCTGATCTACCATGAAATATTTGTTGCTCTTCTGTTTTTATTTTTTATGTTTCTAATCTGACATATACAGTACTTTGTTTCTCAAGGTTTTTTATTTTGTGATCTTCTCTGTTTTTTTAAAAAATCTGCCTCTTTGTTATTATGGTATTTTTATTTAAATTCAGCTGTAGATCCCTCTCCAGATTGGGATATCATGCCCCCCCCTCCCACACACACACCCCTGCGAATGTGTTTCTCCGCTGAAGTCGATCGTTGTGCATTTATTTGAACTCTTGACCAAGCCCACAAGTTGTATTTCTTAACAACTAACTTATCAGTTCGAGACAAAATGGATGGTACTTAGTTCTTAACAATTAACCTATAAGTTAATGTGGCATGTCTTTTTTTTTAGGGCTAATATGCCTAAGATCCATCGAAACAGATCCATCCCGCGTACAGGACCTCTGAAAGTTTAGTTTGCCTAAGGTCCCTGCCTTTTTTTTGGTAAACCCGACCTCGACCCCATTTCTTCTCCCACAATTCTAGCGATAGCGGCGGCTCCGACCTTGACGCCGACGAGCTCGAACCACGGTAACCTCGCACTCAAACCATGGCCTACATATTAGTTTGGGGGGGTTCGGTTAGGCTCAGTGGCGTCGGCGGTGGGGGGTTCGATTAGGTCCGGCGGTCGCAGGGGACGGGGGGTGGGATTCGGTTAGGTCTAGCGATCGCAGCGGCGGTGGGGGCGTTCAGTTAGGTCCGGCGGCGACGGGGGGTTCGGTTAGGTCTGGCGGCGCCGGGGGAGAGGAGGTTTCACTGATTTGGTGGCATTTCAAAGAAAAATTGAAATGCTATGGAGGGCAACTCCGTCCACAGCATTTCAAAGGACTTAGACTTAAAGGATCTCTTCGTCGGAGATAAACATGGGCAATATCACATTTCTTTTATATTGTCATCATCGAAATATTGTCACCTCTCTCGAAATATTATCACCGTTTTTGAATTATTATTGCTACCATTAAAATATTCTCCTTTCTCAAAATTTTGTCAAGCCCTCAAAAATTTTTTACCTTCCTCAAAATATTGTCCTCGTCCTTGAAATCTTTTGCGTGCCGACAGGCACAAGCATTACTAGTATATATATATATATATATATATATATATATATATATATATATATATATATATATATATATATATATATATATATAGGACTGGGATCCGTTGACAATCCAAAATGGGAGGTAAATTTACAATCCACTTACAACTCGATTCAATCGGTGGATAGAGGTTTCCGAATTTGCTGATTTTTTGTGAGGATGATCAATATGGCAAGTTGATCATCCTCACAAAAAATCGATCAACAAATTTTGAAACTTATAAGGGCATCAAATACGTTATTCAAATTAACGGTTCAAATAGACGGTTAAAAACTTTTAACATTTGGCGTTCTTAGAAGTTTCAAAATTTGTTGATTTTTTGTAAGGATGATCATCTTGTCATAGTGATCATCCTCACAAATATCAGCAAATTCTGAAACTTCTAGCCCCAACAAATGTATTTTTCAAATTAAATGTTAAAATGGACGGTGTCTATTTGGGGAGGACATTTGATGAAGCTAGAAGTTTTGGATTTTTCTGATTTTTTGTAAGGAAGATCTCATTACTATTGATAGCATCCTCATAAAAAATCAGCAAATTTTAAAATATCTAACAACTTCAAATGATGGGTTGTCAAGAAAATGGGTTGTCAACGGATCCCAACACACACACACACACAAACACACACACACACACACACACACACAAACACACACACACACAAACACACACACACACACACACACACACACACACACACACACACACACACACACACACACACACATATATATATATATATATATATATATATATATATATATATATATATATATATATATATATATATATATATATATATATATATATATATATATATATATATATATATATATATATATATATATATATATATATATATATATATATATATATATATATATATATATATATATATATGGCAATGCTTAGGTGCGGTCCGTAGCCGTCCAATGCACCACTCCGTGCATCGGATGCACGCGATCGGTGCATCGAATACATTGTAGCCGGGTAACGTGCGGCTTAACATGCGGCCACCCCCTTTGGGGGTATTTTAGGTATTTATTTTGGAGGATTGGTCACCCACCTTGGATTGGACACACAAAAAATTTCAGCTCGATCCAAGACCTGCAGGCCGTCCAAATGTGTTGATCTTTTATCGGTCGTTCATTTTTATCGTCATTTTGATCAACACATTTGGACGGTCTACAGGTCTTTGATCGGGCTGAAATTTTTTGTGTGTCCAATCCAAGGGTAGGTGATCAATCCCCCAAAAAAATATCGAAAATACCCTCGAAGGGGGTGCCGCACGTTACCCGCCGCAATGTATCATTACTCTCTCTCTCTCTCTCTCTCTATATATATATATATATATATATATATATATATATATATATAGAAAGAGAGAGAGAGAGAGAGAGAAAGAGAAATCCTATAATGCGGCATGTGGTAAGTGCGACACCGCACCGCAGCCGTCTGATGCACGTGCTGCATGCACGCAGCGGTGCATCAAACGACTGTGGTGCAGTGCCGCACATACCGTATGCCGCATTATAGCATGCCCATATATATATATATATATATATATATATATATATATATATATATATATATATATATATATATATATATATATATATATATATATATATATATATATGGCACGCGGTACATGCGGTGTCACACTATAGAGAGAGAGAGAGAGAAAGAGAGAGAGAGAATACGGGGTATGAAATTAGGCTGTTAGCTCCCAACCGTCCAATTAATAGGATCTGGCCGTCCGATTAAAAATTTTGTTTAATTTCTGTTTTGGGTTCGATATCCCGATCGAGAGAGAGAGAAAGAGCAGAGCCCATCTCCATCCCCATCTCCGGTGCTGCACTCAGCACCCACCGGCAGACCGCCCGCCCCCTCTCTCTCGCTCTCTCGCATTGAAGCCCGACCACCGGCGCCGGTCACGCCCGCCGGAAAGGGGCGAGTGCAATTCACTCCGACGCTGCACTCAGCCCCCACCGGCAGACCGCCTGCCCCTTCTCTCTCCCTCTCTCGCGCTGAATCCCGACCACCGACGCCGGTCACGCCCGCCGGAAAGGGGCGAGTGCGATTCACTGTCTGGGGTGGCCGGCTGGAGTGCGATCGGGACTGGCGGAGGGGAAGGAGATGGGCTGAGTGCAACGCCCCTTTCCGGCGAGCGTAACCGACGTCGGTGGTCGGGCTTCAGTGCGAGTGCGAGAGAGCGAGAGAGAAGGGGCGGGCGGTCTGCCGGTGGGGGCTGAGTGCAGAGCCGGAGGGGAAGGAGATGGGCTCTGCTCTCTCTCTCTCTCTCTCTCTCTCTCTCTCTCTCTCTCTCGATCGGGATATTGGACCGAAAACAGAAATTAAACAAAATTTTTAATCGGACGGCCAGATCCTATTAATTGGATGGCTGGGAGCTGATAGCCTAATTTCAAATTAGGCTGTCAGCTCATACCCCGTATTATATATATATATATATATATATATATATATATATATATATATATATATATATATATATATATATATATATATATATATATATATATATATATATATATATATATAGAGAGAGAGAGAGAGAGAGAGAGAGAGAAAAAGAGAGAGAGAGAGAGAGGCATGTTAGGATGCGGCGTGCGGTCCATGCGATGCACACAGAGGTGCATCAGACGACTGCGGTGCGACACCGCACGCACTGCAAGCCGCATTTTATTATATATATATATATATATATATATATATATATATATATATATATATATATATATATATATATAGAGAGAGAGAGAGAGAGAAATGCTTGAATGCGGCATGCGGTAAGTGCGGCACCTACCGCACGCCGTCTGATGCACTGCTGCGTGCATGCGATGCACGCAGCGCGTGCATCAGACGGCTGCGGTGCTGTGCCGCACGTACCGCATGCCGCAGCATAGCATGCCCATATATATATATATATATATATATATATATATATATATATATATATATATATATATATATATATATATATATACATATATATATATATATATATATATATATATATATATATATAGAGAGAGAGAGAGAGAGAGAGAGAGTAGTGATCGGGTGCGAAACCTGCGAAAATTCTTTATTTGCGAAATCCAGCCGTAGCCGTCCGATCAACCGATCGGTGTTCACCCCGCCCACCGACCGCAACTGTTACTGTGCCGGGCACAGTAACAGCGATTTCGGTGGGTGGGGTGAACTCTGGCCGTCCGATCGGCGTGAATCGAACGGCCAAATATCTCTCCGGCCGGTTAAAATTGTTAACCGTTCGATCGAATGATCGAACGGGTGAGATCCCGTGGGACACCATCAAATAGGACAAAAGTAATGATTGTAATCATTACCTTTTGTCCTATTTGATGGTGTCCCACGGGATCTCACCCGTTCGATCATTCGATCGAACGGTTAATAATTTTAACCGGCCGGAGAGATTTTTGGCTGTTCGATTCACGCCGATCGGACGGCCAGGGTTCACCCCACCCACTACCTTTTGTCCTATTTGATGGTTTTCCACGGTATCTCACCCGTTCGATCGTTCGATCGAACGGTTAAAAATTTTAACCGGCTGGAGAGATATTTGGCCGTTCGATTCACGCCGATCGGACGGCCAGCGTTCACCCCACCCACCGAAATCGCTGTTACTGTGCCCGGCACAGTAACAGCTACGGTCGGTGGGCGGGGTGAACACCGATCGTTCGATCGGTTGATCGGACGGTTGCGGCTGGGTTTCGCAAATAAGGGATTTTCGCATCTAAACCCGGTTTCGCAATAGATCGGCCCTCTCTCTCTCTCTCTGTATATATATATATATATATATATATATATATATATATATATATATATATATATATATATATATATATATATATATATATATATATATATATATCTATATAATATTTCACTAGAAATGGATAAAGAGAGCCGTTCGATACAAACATAAGAGGCGGTTAAAAAATTTTATGGCCAAGATCTTTCTGCATTGAGTAGTTATCCATCATCCCTTTCCGTCCGTGCCTATAAATTCCTGTGCTTCTCTCTTAACAATTGCTTGCATCATGATGGCAACGATGCTATAACCACAGCCATCCGATACCAAATCTTCCCGTGCCTTTCTCTCTCTCAGCTCTCTTAAGCACGATCGCAACGATTGTAATCAGATGCCATCTCATCACAAACCCGCATGTCCCTCTCTTCGTGCCAGCAAGACCATGCTCCCACCGCATATCCTGCGTACACTACAACGTGGGGCCCACTGTGATTCAAGAGATAGGGGCAAGGGTTGTAGTGTACGCAGGATGGGTTGAGATTCGTCTCCCCTCTCTCCCTGCCAGACCCCCGCGCCCCTCTTGCCCTAAATCCCGCGCCCCTCTCTCTCTCTCTCTCTCTCTCAACACAAATCCAGCGGCCCTCTCTCCCTGCCAGCCAGTCCCCGCGCCCCTCTCTCCCTCTCTCTCTCCTGTCGGTTACGCCACCCCGGCCCCCTCATCGCACGATCTCCCCCCCCCCCCCTCTCTCTCTCATCTGATCTTACGATCCCTCTCCCCCTTCATCCGATCCTACCGCACCCTATCTCCACGAACTCTCTCTCCCCATCTGTTACTCCAACCGCCCCTCCCCCTCACAACTCTCTCTTTCTCTATCTCTCCCCGTCAGTGGATCCACACGGCCACTCTCTCCCTCCCCCTTTCTTTCCCTCTCTCCGCCTCGATCTGAAGCAGCGGTGAGTAGCAGCATCGATGAGGAGCAGAGGCCGCGGCCCAGAGAGAGAGAGAAAGGGGTGCTCATCACCCCTCCCCGGTGTCCTTCCTTCGTCGTGAAGAAGTGCTATGCTCTGGCGGCAGCAGTAGCGGCGGCGGCCCACAGTCGGAAGGGGAGAATAAGAGCAGGTACGTCATGCGTGCCATAGAGAAAAACTTCGAGGTGGAGAGAGCGGATTTCGCGTTCAGGGTTTCATCTACGGATGCGATGATCCGTGTTAGTGATTTCGCGATCGGATCGGGGGATGATTCGTGCGATTCACCATGATTGTGATGATCGGGGTCGGGGATTTCACGGCCAGATGGCGCGATCCGATCGGGATTTTTAAACACTCCGGTGAGAACGATGCTATCCTATCGGGATTTTCAAATACAGATCTCTCTCTTCCCCTGCCATACTCTGTTTTTTTCTTCTTTTTTTTTTCATGTTCCTAGCCATTCATGTTCAGCTCCCTGGGGCTAGCGGTGCGATGTGGCAGGGGAAGGGGCTTTGTCTCCGACGGGTGCTATAGAGAAAAGCCCCCAACCCTTTCCAGGATCCAATCAGAAGGCAGCGACATGTCCATACGAGCCAAGCCCGATGACCCCGACCTCCGGTCATCCGAACCCAGAGCAGAGGCCGGTCATTGCCCCTCACTGCTCTCTCTCTCTCTCTCTAGCTAGGTAGCAGTGCAAGGAGCAGCGATCGGCGCAGCGAAAAGAAAAATTCCCATCGAAATTTATTTATCTAATGCTGCTTTTTTTTTTATTGAGTTTGGTTTACAATAAAAATTCCCATCACTTCTTGATTTTAGTTTGTTTTTCAGAATCATTGTTTGTTACTCCCTTTCCTATGATGTTTGATTTTTATGTGGATATAGTTGTTTTGTCATTCAATTTTAGAAAAATAAACTATATTATTATCTTAGTTCTCTGTTTAGTTATAGAAACATATTTATAATTGCTTATCCTGTAATCTCTTATTTGATCGTACAACTTGAACTATCTGTAAGTAACATAATGATCTTGACATCCAGGTTTTATATGTGAACCTACTTAATGGTTTATTTTCACTAGAGCATCAACATACTAATTTATTTTATGATCTATACGCATGATTAAAGTTATGTCTATGATCAAACGCTATAACCTATTTATTCGTTCAAATAACGTCATATTTGTGTATAATATGCTAAATGATTAGTACCTTCTCTTTATTTTCCCAGTATAGCTTATGTGTATTGACTTAGACATGATGCATATTGGTTCGTTGTTATTTATACTATTTTGAACTATTATTATTTGAATTATTATATCATTTTCTTTCAATGAGCTATTGTATCTTTTTATAAGGCCATACATGTGTTGTACTCCAAAATTGACGAAAAATGGTGAGGAGTAGTTGCTGAGTAGGCTACGGCAATGCTCACCTATTGAATGGACGATCGTCAATTGTCAATGAGAGAGAGAAAGAGAGAGAGAGAGAGAGAGAGAGAGAGAGAGAGAGAGAGAGAAAATAGGGGTGGTGGGATAGACTACCGGAGCAAAATTACGACGCATGGGATAATTTTTTTTTTAAAAAAGACAGAAAATATAACAAATAAAGTAAAATTTTAAATTAAAAATTAGAGCAAAATTTTTTTTTCTTTCTTTTTTCTTCTCTCTATATCTCTGGTTTGCTGACCCAGATTCGTTTGGATTTCAGATGGTCAAGATTGCAATTGATAATTTGGCGTGAAATATTGGCTGAAGCTTCGAGGTATTGCTTCCCCTTCATTTCTCTTTTTCACATGTTTTATTGTATTGGTTTTTTCTTTAAGGTGTTAAATCTTTTTTTCGTAGTTGTTGTTACCGTTATTCAGAATAATTCACCCACATTAAGTAAAAGAAGAAAAAGTATCAATGAGACGTTCTTTAAGCGTGAAATCACCATTGCCGATGAAAAGTGTAAAAGTAGGTGACTTCCAAGGGACACTAAAGTTTTGAATCATTTTCTTCCACATTAATTCTTCTAACCCTTTGATAAATGATTAATTGGAATGTTATCGCAAGGCGTATCAGTTGGTCATAAGCAGAAGTATAGTGCTGATAAATCCAGAGCTACCCGAGTCAAAGAAGCTTCCATCCAAGTAAGAAACCAACTTCTAAGGCTGCCTTAATTTTCCTAAATATAGATAGGATAAATTACTAAATCCTCCCTTAAACTATACACCGCATTTCATATCTCTTCCTCAATTTTTTGTGTGTGAACAATTTGAACCTTGAAATATGCTCTTTGTGCATTTAGTCCCTCCATTAACCTTTATTCCAAAAATACTCTTACCAATTTCAAATAAGACTCAAATGATTTTTGAAAATCCCAATGTCTCAAATATATTGCTTACTAGGACAATGGTATTTTTGGAATAAAAGTTGATGAGGGGGCTATATGCACACGAGCCCAGGGTTCAAATTGTTCAAAAAAAAATGCTAAGAGGGACTACTATGTAATGAGGTGTATAGTTCAGGGGTGGCTTTTGTAATGTGTCGATATAAATATTCTCCCTTTAATTTAAATTTTGTTCTTTTTTTTTGGGCTTTTTTATTTTTGTACACCAGTTATGATTCTGGAGGCAAGGGTACCTCAATGGCATCTGTTGGTTCTAACTTGATGTCTTCTTTGATGAAGATTGGATCAAGGTCTGTGTATTCCGATAGGGTGTTCCTTGCTCATATTACAAATGACCCAAACTTGGGTCAAGATATGGTATAATCTTATATGTTCAACAAGAACTATATGATGAGCTATTATAATCAATCCCGCTTAATATTATGCAACAATATGGAATCATTTCAGTAGCTTGGACAAGGTGCAATGGGGAAACCTATGAAAGGTAGTATTCTCCAGTAAATGCAAGACAATGAATGATGGTTTGGGTTAGTCTATATATTACTATCGAGTTAGTTGTTTAGTTCTGTAATTGTTATGGCATATAAAGATGTGTTAAATATTGAATATCGCTTTTCTATCTTGCTGTAAGTGTAAGACAATGAATGATGGATTGTTTTAGATATCATGTTTCTGCATTCTTATCGATATATCATTAACAATGTCACACATTAAATAGTTTCATCATCTGACCGTTTTATGACCAAAAATGCTTAGGTTAAATTTTTTGTACACTTCCTAATCCTTTTGATCATGGAATTGTAGGATGATATGAGCAAAGGTTGGCGAGTTCAGGCAGTAGCTGTATCACTTGGATTTGGTTACATCCTAATTTTGTTGTAAGAAACATCTGGAAAACTAGGTTATTGGTAGGATGTGAGATTTTTGCGACATATTTTCGGAGCTTTTTTTTTTCTTCCATATATGGTTGATTTGTAGGAATGTGAAATTATGAGATTAATGTGACCAGCTTTTAATACACAATTACTAACTAAGCAAATGTGTGGTGACTGAATGTGCCAATGTACTCCAGTACTGTGAGCATGTATTGTTTAGCACTAAACGTGAACGCCACGATATCCTCTTTCTCTCTCTCTCACCATTATTATTGTATTAAATGAACCCTTCTTTTTTTTGTGTGGGTTTTAGATTTAAAACAATATTTTTTTTTTGTTCCCATCGAGTGATTTTATTATAGAAAGTGGCCAAGTGTGTTCGCTGAAGAGGATGGTGGGAGTGGGAGGTGGCGATGCTCAAGGGTTGTATTGCCGCTGAAAGCGGTCCGAATGTGTTTTACCGCCGAAGGCAGCCATTGCAGTGCCAACAGGCACGGGCATTCATATATAGACTAATCAAATATTACTATTGTTATTTTCGTTCAAAAAATATTGTTATCACCCTCGAAATATTGTTCTCTTGCTTAAAAATATCATCACTTTTAAATTATTATTGCCACCTTTAAAATATTGCCTCTTCTCTCAAAATTTTATTACGCCCTCAAAATATTTTTGTCGCCCTCAAAATCTTTTGCGTGCCGACAGGCACGGGCTTTACTAGTATATATATATATATATATATATATATATATATATATATATATATATATATATATATATATATATATATATATATATAGAGAGAGAGAGAGAGAGAGAGAGAAAGAGAGAGAGAAATAATGTGTGTGTATGTCACGGGTTTGGACTTTTAGGCTACATCCATGCACTAGACCCGAGTAAAGGTTAGTCATTTGTTAACTTTGAACCAACTACTAAGAGAACTCAATGGGTAGCTAAAGCCTAAACCTCAATGCGGATCTCTAGCTTGCTTGTAAATAACTGATGGCCATTATTTTTTTAGATCAACTACCAACCAGAGAACCGAATAGAACTAACCTAACCTTAGTGTGGGTTGGGTTGGTTCAGGACCTTTGGGTCAATGCCCAAGTCTGGTTGGTTTATGTTTCAATATGGTTGAATCGAACTAATTCGGTTCAGCCCCAGGTTGTCTCAAACCCAAACAAGAGGCTGCAACAGTACAGTTTAAAACCGAAAACCGTGATAAATCACACCGCATGGTGCTGTTTTGGTTTGCCAAAATAGAACAATGTCGCAATGCGGTGTGGTTTCGGTGTTGCAGTGCGGTTTTCAATTTTTAGCAAAACCGCACTGTTTAGGCTATTATAATTGATAAACCGTGGTGCACCGCACCACACAACACCGTATGGTACGGTTTTGGTTTTACATTATAATAAACAGTCACGGTGCAGTGCAGTTTTGATGTGCCAGTTCGATGTTGCGGTAAGGTTTCGGTTTTACCTAAAACCACACCGTTTCCATCCCTAACCCAAACCAACCCGATCTAAGTTGCATCTCTACATAACACCATAGATCAACTCAACAAAATCAAACATATTCAACAAATCCCCATCTACATCATCCAATTGATCAATCTTTTTTTGGTTTCCAAATTACACTAACCAACCCTAAAGACCAAACCAAAAGCACTAGCACCCAATTGACCAATCTTTCCATTGATGTTGTGCATGCACTTCTTATTTGAAGAGTGGGGTGTTGCCGTCTTCCCATCATATTGAACTACAATGTCTTTGATATCGTTGCTGATCATGATTGCTGCAAAAATGAATGTTCACAAGACATGCTTACCATAATCCCATAGTCAATTACAGTACGTTTGTAACCTCCATTGTCATGAGGCATCCAAAGTGACATCAAAGGAAGTCAATTGAGGTTATAAATCAGAGCTCAAACACAAAAACATGGAATAAATATAGAAACAAACAAAAAATCACACACACACACACACACACACGAGAGAGAGAGAGAGAGAGAGAGAGAGAGAGAGGAGAGAGAGAGAGAGAGAGAGAGAGAGAGAGAGAGAGAGAGAGAGAGAGAGAGAGAGAGAGAGAGAGAGAGAGAGAGAGAGAGAGAGAGAGAGAGAGAGTTACAACTAGTGTTTTCAAAATCGGACCGGAAGGCGAACCGAAAAGGCATCCGGTTCAGTCCAAATCGGTTCAAACCGATGGTTCAACCGTTTGAACCGCATGAAAAAATATTTTTTAAATAGATATTTACTAAATTCTTCAATGGCAAAGTTTGATTCCTGGGTTAACATACAAACCGGTTTATTCAAAGTCCGAACTGAAATATGTTTCGGTTTCCGTCCAAACCGGTTGAACCGTCCAGTCCGATCCGATTTTGAATACACTGGTTACAACTCCTTGTCCATCTTCCAGCGGAAAAAATCTAGGGGATTATGGGGCACTACAAAAAAAACAGTTATTACCGACGGACAATATCCGTCGGTAATATTAAAATTTCGTCGGTAATATTCTATAGCGACGGAAGATATTTCCGTCGCTTGTTGTCGGGAAAGAAGGCGTCGGGGAAAACAATACGACGGACCAAATATTACCGTCGGTAATAATAATTAATACCGACGGTAATATTAACGCCGTCGGTAATATTTAATCAATTTAAAACTAATATAATTTAGTATTGCCGACGAAATATAAGAATCCGTCGGTAATATATAACCATTTTACCGACGGGTATATTTTATACTGTCGGTAATACTATATATATTACCGACACATATATATATTACCCGTCGGTAATAATATATATATTACCGACCAAATTCATATAACCGTCGGTAATACTATATATATTACCGACAAATATATATATTACCCGTCGGTAATAATATATATATTACCGACGGATATTATATGCCGTCGGCAAATCATTAATAATTTAAAAAAAATAAAAATATTATTACCGACGGAATAATTAATTTCCGTCGGTAATAAGTATGTTTTTTTTTTTAATAAATTTACCTAAATAATGTTATTTAATTCCTGTGATTCAATACCACAATATATTACCACAATTTATCAAATATTACCACAATTTATAAAATATTACCTAAATTGATAAAAAATTACAGCAAATTATCAAATATTACCACAGTTCCCGGCCGACAATTATAGACAAGAACAAAAAATAACCATATATTACAAAATAATATTTACACAATCCAGAACTGAGAGATGATACATGTCCTATCTCAACCACCCCCGCCCGCCACCAACGCCGGTGCTCTCATCGATCCCCTGACGCCGCCCTATCTCAACCACGCCCGCCCACCACCAACGCTGGTGCTCTCATCGATCCCCTGACGCCGCCCTGCTCCTGCAATTAACATGTATTTGTTAAAAAAATGGTTTATATCTATAACTGAGTCTAAGCGTTAAAAAATGATAAGTTAGCGTGTTTCGATTTTGAAATAGGTTTGGATTCGATCCGATCGTAGAATTATCGGCATCCGATAATTCGAACTTGGAATTATTCCGTATTTCGGACTTGCGAGCGGGTTCTAATTGGATATTTGACCAATTTACGCTCCGATTCACCGATTTAGAGTCTAAGTGTTGAAAAATCATAACTTAGCGTGTTTCGGATATGAAATAGCTAGGTTTGGATTCGATCGGATCGTCATCGGATCGGCATTCGATAATTCAAACTTGGAATTATTTCGAATTTCGGACTTGCGAGTGGGTTCTAATTGGATATTTGACCAATTTACGCTCCGATTCACCGATTTAGAGTCTAAGTGTTGGAAAATCATAAGTTAGCGTGTTTCGGATATAAAATAGGTTTGGATTCGATCGGATCGTCATCGGCTCGGCATCCGATAATTCGAACTTGGAATTATTCCGTATTTCGGACTTGCGAGCGGGTTCTAATTGGATATTTGACCAATTTACGCTCCGATTCACCGATTTAGAGTCTAAGTGTTGGAAAATCATAAGTTAGCGTGTTTCGGATATAAAATAGGTTTGGATTCGATCGGATCGTCATCGGCTCGGCATCCGATAATTCGAACTTGGAATTATTCCGTATTTCGGACTTGCGAGCGGGTTCTAATTGGATATTTGACCAATTTACGCTCCGATTCACCGATTTAGAGTCTAAGTGTTGAAAAATCATAACTTAGCGTGTTTCGGATATGAAATAGCTAGGTTTGGATTCGATCGGATCGTCATCGGCTCGGCATCCGATAATTCGAACTTGGAATTATTCCAAATTTCGGACTTGCGAGCGGGTTCTAATTGGATATTTGACCAATTTACGCTCCGATTCACCGATTTAGAGTCTAAGTGTTGGAAAATCATAAGTTAGCGTGTTTCGGATATGAAATAGGTTTGGATTCGATCGGATCGTCATCGGCTCGGCATCCGGTAATTCAAACTTGGAATTATTCCGTATTTCGGATTTGCGAGCGGGTTCTAATTGGATATTTGACCAATTTACGCTCCGATTCACCGATTTAGAGTCTAAGTGTTGGAAAATCATAAGTTAGCGTGTTTCGGATATGAAATAGGTTTGGATTCGATCCGATCGTCATCGGCTCGGCATTCGATAATTCGAACTTGGAATTATTCCGTATTTCGGACTTGCGAGCGGGTTCTAATTGGATATTTGACCAATTTACGCTCCGATTCACCGATTTAGAGTCTAAGTGTTGGAAAATCATAAGTTAGCGTGTTTCGGATATGAAATAGGTTTGGATTCGATCCGATCGTCATCGGATCGGCATCCGGTAATTCGAACTTGGAATTATTCCGTATTTCGGACTTGCGAGCGGGTTCTAATTGGATATTTGACCAATTTACGCTCCGATTCACCGATTTAGAGTCTAAGTGTTGGAAAATCATAAGTTAGCGTGTTTCGGATATGAAATAGGTTTGGATTCGATCCGATCGTCATCGGATCGGTATCCGGTAATTCGAAGTTGGAATTATTCCGTATTTCGGACTTGCGAGCGGGTTCTAATTGGATATTTGACCAATTTACGCTCCGATTCACCGATTTAGAGTCTAAGTGTTGGAAAATCATAAGTTAGCGTGTTTCGGATATGAAATAGGTTTGGATTCGATCCGATCGTCATCGGATCGGCATCCGATAATTCGAAGTTGGAATTATTCCGTATTTCGGACTTGCGAGCGGGTTCTAATTGGATATTTGACCAATTTACGCTCCGATTCACCGATTTAGAGTCTAAGTGTTGGAAAATCATAAGTTAGCGTGTTTCGGATATGAAATAGGTTTGGATTCGATCCGATCGTCATCGGATCGGCATCCGGTAATTCGAAGTTGGAATTATTCCGTATTTCGGACTTGCGAGCGGGTTCTAATTGGATATTTGACCAATTTACGCTCCGATTCACCGATTTAGAGTCTAAGTGTTGGAAAATCATAAGTTAGCGTGTTTCGGATATAAAATAGGTTTGGATTCGATCGGATCGTCATCGGCTCGGCATCCGATAATTCGAACTTGGAATTATTCCGTATTTCGGACTTGCGAGCGGGTTCTAATTGGATATTTGACCAATTTACGCTCCGATTCACCGATTTAGAGTCTAAGTGTTGGAAAATCATAAGTTAGCGTGTTTCGGATATGAAATAGGTTTGGATTCGATCCGATCGTCATCGGATCGGCATCCGATAATTCGAACTTGGAATTATTCCGTATTTCGGACTTGCGAGCGGGTTCTAATTGGATATTTGACCAATTTACGCTCCGATTCACCGATTTAGAGTCTAAGTGTTGGAAAATCATAAGTTAGCGTGTTTCGGATATGAAATAGGTTTGGATTCGATCGGATCGGCATCCGGTAATTCGAAGTTGGAATTATTCCGAATTTCGGACTTGCGAGCGGGTTCTAATTGGATATTTGACCAATTTACGCTCCGATTCACCGATTTAGAGTCTAAGTGTTGGAAAATCATAAGTTAGCGTGTTTCGGATATGAAATAGGTTTGGATTCGATCCGATCGTCATCGGATCGGCATCCGGTAATTCGAAGTTGGAATTATTCCGTATTTCGGACTTGCGAGCGGGTTCTAATTGGATATTTGACCAATTTACGCTCCGATTCACCGATTTAGAGTCTAAGTGTTGGAAAATCATAAGTTAGCGTGTTTCGGATATAAAATAGGTTTGGATTCGATCCGATCGTCATCGGATCGGCATCCGGTAATTCGAAGTTAGAATTATTCCGTATTTCAGACTTGCGAGCGGGTTCTAATTGGATATTTGACCAATTTACGCTCCGATTCACCGATTTAGAGTCTAAGTGTTGGAAAATCATAAGTTAGCGTGTTTCGGATATGAAATAGGTTTGGATTCGATCCGATCGTCATCGGCTCGGCATCCGATAATTCGAACTTGGAATTATTCCGTATTTCGGACTTGCGAGCGGGTTCTAATTGGATATTTGACCAATTTACGCTCCGATTCACCGATTTAGAGTCTAAGTGTTGGAAAATCATAAGTTAGCGTGTTTCGGATATGAAATAGGTTTGGATTCGATCCGATCGTCATCGGATCGGCATCCGGTAATTCGAACTTGGAATTATTCCGTATTTCGGACTTGCGAGCGGGTTCTAATTGGATATTTGACCAATTTACGCTCCACACTAGATCGCGTGTTTCTAAGTGTTGGAAAATCATAAGTTAGCGTGTTTCGGATATGAAATAGGTTTGGATTCGATCCGATCGTCATCGGATCGGCATCCGGTAATTCGAAGTTGGAATTATTTCGTATTTCGGACTTGCGAGCGGGTTCTAATTGGATATTTGACCAATTTACGCTCCGATTCACCGATTTAGAGTCTAAGTGTTGGAAAATCATAAGTTAGCGTGTTTCGGATATGAAATAGGTTTGGATTCGATCCGATCGTCATCGGATCGGCATCCGGTAATTCGAACTTGGAATTATTCCGTATTTCGGACTTGCGAGCGGGTTCTAATTGGATATTTGACCAATTTACGCTCCGATTCACCGATTTAGAGTCTAAGTGTTGGAAAATCATAAGTTAGCGTGTTTCGGATATGAAATAGGTTGGATTCGATCCGATCGTCATCGGCTCGGCATCCGATAATTCGAACTTGGAATTATTCCGTATTTCGGACTTGCGAGCGGGTTCTAATTGGATATTTGACCAATTTACCGCTCCGATTCATCGATTTAGAGTCTAAGTGTTGGAAAATCATAAGTTAGCGTGTTTCGGATATGAAATAGGTTTGGATTCGATCCGATCGTCATCGGATCGGCATCCGATAATTCAAACTTGGAATTATTCCGTATTTCGGACTTGCGAGCGGGTTCTAATTGGATATTTGACCAATTTACGCTCCGATTCACCGATTTAGAGTCTAAGTGTTGGAAAATCATAAGTTAGCGTGTTTCGGATATGAAATAGGTTTGGATTCGATCCGATCGTCATCGGATCGGCATCCGGTAATTCAAAGTTGGAATTATTCCGTATTTCGGACTTGCGAGCGGGTTCTAATTGGATATTTGACCAATTTACGCTCCGATTCACCGATTTAGAGTCTAAGTGTTGGAAAATCATAAGTTAGCGTGTTTCGGATATGAAATAGGTTTGGATTCGATCGATCGTCATCGGATCGGCATCCGGTAATTCGAAGTTGGAATTATTCCGTATTTCGGACTTGCGAGCGGGTTCTAAATTGGATATTTGACCAATTTACGCTCCGATTCACCGATTTAGAGTCTAAGTGTTGGAAAATCATAAGTTAGCGTGTTTCGGATATGAAATAGGTTTGGATTCGATCCGATCGTCATCGGATTGGCATCCGGTAATTCGAAGTTGGAATTATTCCGTATTTCGGACTTGCGAGCGGGTTCTAATTGGATATTTGACCAATTTACGCTCCGATTCACCGATTTAGAGTCTAAGTGTTGGAAAATCATAAGTTAGCGTGTTACGGATATGAAATAGGTTTGGATTCGATCCGATCATCATCGGCTCGGCATCCGTAATTCGAACTTGAATTATTCGTATTCGGACTTGCGAGCGGGTTCTAATTGGATATTTGACCAATTTACGCTCCGATTCACCGATTTAGAGTCTAAGTGTTGGAAAATCATAAGTTAGCGTGTTTCGGATATGAAATAGGTTTAGATTCGATCCGATCATCATCGGCTCGGCATCCGATAATTCGAACTTGGATTTATTCCGTATTTCGGACTTGCGAGCGGGTTCTAATTGGATATTGACCATTTACGCTCCGATTCACCGATTTAGAGTCTAAGTGTTGGAAAATCATAAGTTAGCGTGTTTCGGATATGAAATAGGTTTAGATTCGATCCGATCGTCATCGGATCGGCATCCGGTAATTCGAAGTTGGAATTATTCCGTATTTCGGACTTGCGAGCGGGTTCTAATTGGATATTTGACCAATTTACGCTCAGATTCACCGATTAGAGTCTAAGTGTTGGAAAATCATAAGTTAGCGTGTTTCGGATATGAAATAGGTTTGGATTCGATCCGATCGTCATCGGCTCGGCATCCGGTAATTCGAACTTGGAATTATTCCGTATTTCGGACTTGCGAGCGGGTTCTAATTGGATATTTGACCAATTTACGCTCCGATTCACCGATTTAGAGTCTAAGTGTTGGAAAATCATAAGTTAGCGTGTTTCGGATATGAAATAGGTTTGGATTCGATCCGATCGTCATCGGATCGGCATCCGGTAATTCGAAGTTGGAATTATTCCGTATTTAAAAGAAAAACAGAGGCTACATCATTACCATGAGAGAGAGAGAGAGACCATTTACGATTCGATTTACTGATTTATAGTCTAAGTGTTGGAAAATCATAAATCGGTGAATCGGAGCGTAAATTGGTCAAATATCCAATTAGAACCCGCTCGCAAGTCCGAAATACGGAATAAATCCAACTTCGAATTATCGGATGCCGATCCGATGACGATCGGATCGAATCCAAACCTATTTTATATCCGAAACACGCTAACTTATGATTTTCCAACACTTAGACTCTAAATCGGTGAATCGGAGCATAAATTGGTCAAATATCCAATTAGAACCCGCTCGCAAGTCCGAAATACGGAATAATTCCAAGTTCGAATTACCGGATGCCGATCCGATGACGATCGGATCGAATCCAAACCTATTTCATATCCGAAACACGCTAACTTATGATTTTCCAACACTTAGACTCTAAATCGGTGAATCGGAGCGTAAATTGGTCAAATATCCAATTAGAACCCGCTCGCAAGTCCGAAATACGGAATAATTCCAACTTCGAATTACCGGATGCCGATCCGATGACGATCGGATCGAATCCAAACCTATTTCATATCCGAAACACGCTAACTTATGATTTTCCAACACTTAGACTCTAAATCGGTGAATCGGAGCGTAAATTGGTCAAATATCCAATTAGAACCCGCTCGCAAGTCCGAAATACGGAATAAATCCAACTTCGAATTATCGGATGCCGATCCGATGACGATCGGATCGAATCCAAACCTATTTCATATCCGAAACACGCTAACTTATGATTTTCCAACACTTAGACTCTAAATCGGTGAATCGGAGCGTAAATTGGTCAAATATCCAATTAGAACCCGCTCGCAAGTCCGAAATACAGAATAATTCCAACTTCGAATTATCGGATGCCGATCCGATGACGATCCGATCGAATCGAAACCTATTTCATATCCGAAACACGCTAACTTATGATTTTCCAACTCTTAGACTCTAAATCGGTGAATCGGTCGGATCGTAAATCGGTGAAACGGTATGATTTACATATGAAATGGTATGATTTACATATGAATCGGTGAAACGGTATGATTTACATATGAAACAATATGATATACATATGAAACAATATGATTTATATATGAAACAATTTGATTTAAATATGAAACAATTTGATTTACATACGGTCTAGTCATTTTCTGTCTCATCTCTGTCACTCTCATCGCTTCCCTCTTCTATTATTTGATCTGCATTCGCTGTCCAGTTTATATTGTCGACATCTTCATTTTCGTCGTGCACTGCGTCGACAATGATTATCTCATCATTCTGGTATGCATCCAAATCATCATCGACGACCCTCGCATCCTTATCTCCCATGTCGTAAAAATCTCTGGGTGGTGACCTGACTACAATTTGCCAACCTGGAGAGGTATTATCCGGTGCATAAAATATCTGTTGTGCTTGAGAGGCAAGAATGAATGGATCTTCATATTGGGTATTCAATCTCTTGGCAGTGTTGATGCTGATAAAACCGTATTTGTCGACATTATAACCAGTCCCGCGATTATTAACATCATATCAATCGCATTTGAATAATACGATCCGATTTTGGCCAAGGAATTTAATCTCGAGAATCTCGTTGAGGACGCCGTAAAAGTCGATATTTTCTAATTCTTCTTGCTCATCGTTGACGACAACCCCACTATTTTGGGTTCTTCGTGATTTTTCACTATCTTTCGTCCGAAATCTATAACCGTTCACGATATAACCATCGTACGATATTGCGTCTTGCAAAGGACTACAAGATAAGCGCCAGAGATCCTCATTCATCAGCGGATCGTGGTTGTCATGCAGCTCCTGTGCCTATAATAACCACACGACATTCATGATATGAACACATAATTATTGTTCGGTAATGGATGTCAATGAAATTCAGTAATGATGTGAATACTTACGTGTTTCTCGAACCACGATGGGAATTCACGATCATGAATTTGGGGAGCATTTCGAGTACCCCGATTATTAATGATGGCTTTATGCTTCCTGTTTTACCGGTTATTAATTAGATTATAATTAGCACATATACTTAATGAATGGACTGAAAGAATGAGTAAATGATCGTAAAATGCTTACTCAATGAATGGCCACACTTCATCACATTGGCGCAACACATACATATGTGCCTGTTGAATCTCATCTACAGACAATCGACGGGTTTTGCCTCCTCCTACAGGTCTACCCATTTCGGCAAATATAGACAGACCCCCATCGAAGTCTATTGGACCACCGTCATAGTTCCGCTCAAGTTGATTGAATCGCGTGTCTATACCATGTAGGTATCTTGAGCAGAATGTTAGACATTCTTCTGCTAGGTATCCTTCAGCAATTGATCCCTCCGGACGACTTTTATTACGAACATATGATTTCAATGTTCGCAAGTACCTAATTTGAGAAAAAAATATTTGGATGAATATATCAAGAACGATCAAATACATTGTGCGAATGAGACGAGACGATTACCTCTCGATAAAATACATCCACCGGTAATGAACTGGGCCGTCGAGTTTGGCCTCATTTGCCAAGTGAACGGTCAAATGCACCATGACATCAAAGAATGAAGGTGGAAATATCATCTCTAACTTGCACAATGTGAGCGCAATATCCCTCTCCATCTGTTCAAGTTGGTCCACTCTAAGTACCTTCGAGCACAACTGTCTGAAAAAAGTGCTGAGCTCAATTAACGGACCGGACACCTCTTCGGTTAAATTCCCACGTATAGCAAGAGATAACAATCGCTGCATAAGAACATGACAATCGTGGCTCTTTAATCCAGACAACTTCCGGCCGTTCTCTTGCACGCATCGTGCGATATTCGAAGAATAACCGTCTGGCATTTTCACAGACCGTAGGAATACACATAAGGCTGCCTTTTGCTGTGAGCTCATGGTGTAGCATGCAACTGGCAACACATACTTATCCCCAATCTCTTGGGGATGAAGTGATTTTCGGATGCCCAACTCCTTAAGATCGAGACGAGATTTAAGATTATCCTTCGTCTTACCGTCGAGATTCAGCAGTGTTCCTATAATGTTGTCACACACATTTTTCTCGATATGCATGACATCCAAGTTATGCCGCAAGAGTAGGCTGCTCCAGTACGGTAGTTTAAAGAAAATACTCTTCTTCTTCCAGTTATGCTCACGCGTAGAATCTTCATGCGTTCTCTTCTTTTTACCTTTTCCAAGTGCCACGGCATCAAGCTGATCCAATTCGCACAAGACTTCTACCCCCGAAAGCTGCTCCGGGGCCTTTGCAAGTTCCTTCTTGCCGTTGAAAGCTCTTTTGTTCTGCCTCCACTTATGGCCATCAACAAGGAATCTTTGATGGCCCATATAACAGAACTTGCCTCCGTTCTTCAATCGTAATGAATCTGTCTCCTTATTGCATGTAGGGCACGCCAATTTTCCTTTAGTACTCCACCCGGATAAGTTGGCATATGCAGGAAAATCGTTGATGGTCCATAGAAGTGCCGCATGCATCCAAAAATTCTGGCGCAACGAGGCATCATACGTATCGGCCCCAACTTCCCATAACTCGTTCAACTCCTCAATCAACGGCTGCAAGTAAACGTCAATATCATTACCAGGCGACCTGGGTCCGGGAATGAGCAAGGAGAGCATTGTGTATGGCTTTTTTAAGCACATCCAGGGAGGCAAATTGTATGGAACTAGGACAACTGGCCAAATGCTGTACGACACACTCATATTCCCAAAGGGATTGAAGCCATCGCTAGCAAGCCCTAACCTGACGTTGCGAACTTCACATGCGAATTCAGGATATGTATGATCAAAATCTTTCCACGTCAGAGAGTCGGCCGGATGTCTCATAATCCCGTCATCTGTACGTTCTCGTGCATGCCACCTCATGTGCTCAACAGTCTTCGATGACATAAACAACCTCTGAAGCCTGTCCCTGAGCGGGAAGTACAGGAGAACCTTTGCAGATACATTTTTCTTCCTTCGACTGGTACTAGACTCGGCATCCGTCTCTTTATATCTCGTTGCTCCGCATATGTGGCATGACCGCGCATGTTCGTACTCTTTTCGGTACAACATACAATCGTTCACGCATGCATCAATTTTCTCATAACCCAGACCGAGATCTTTAATTGTCTTCTTCGCCTCGTAGAATGATTTCGGTACTGTCTCACCCATAGGAAAAGCCTCTTTCAGCAACTCTACCAACATATTAAATGACTTATTACTCCAACCATTGAGGCACTTCAAATGAAGAAGCTTTACAGTGAAAGAGAGTTTTGAAAACTTCTCACACCCCGGGTATAGAGGTTGTTCGGCATCTTTAAGCAATCTGTAGAACTTGTCCGCTTCGATATTGGGCTGATCACCTGACGGTGTTTCCGTGCCTATTCCACCTTGCAAATCATGTATCATACCCTGCATGTCATCGTCATCGTCTGTATTAATATTATCATCAGCGATCACTGTGTTTGAAGTTTCACCGTGAGCTGCCATGGGGACTGCATCTAGCTCCTCACCGTGCGAGAACCAACGGGTATAGGTAATGTCAATGCCACGCATTACCAGATCAACCTCACATTCCTCTCGAACCTTCCTAATCACCCTTCCGCAGTCTATACAGGGACACACAATTTTTCTATCAAGCGGTGCAAGACGCTCAAATGCAAAATCCAGAAATTTCCTGACTCCTTCTCTGTACTCTTGGCTCATGCGATTCGAATTACGCATCCAACTCTTATCGATCGAAGACATCTTCGTCTATCTGGCTATACAACACCTGACATATAATTTCAAACAATGTTATAAGACTCCGCACAATTTCGGTTTCGGTTCCCGGGTATGGAACACCGAACCAAAACTTCTACAGGCCATCCACATCCCTAATGGATGGGATAAATCTTTATATTTTTGAGCTAAATTTTTTGAGCTAAATTTTTGACCTAAAATATTTTCGAGCTAAATAGATTCGGGTATGGAACACGGAACCGAAATCGAAACTTCTACAGGGCATTCATAATGCTACGGATACATGGCGTGTATGTAAAGTGCGCGCAGTATCCAAGCCGCGAGCGCCATAGGATATGTACGTGCACTGTGCATATGGATCGCCGTCATTCTAACATCACAGTTGTGCATCAAGATTTGTTTGCTGCCCCGATCCCACGGGGGCTCACGAAACTAGGTTGCATACGTATGTACATGTCACAATATCTAATAGTATAATACTTAAATGAAGCCCTCATTAATTCCCGTGTTGTGAGAGGGGCAGTTGCCCCCCCTGAGACTTTGAAAATTTCTTGAGTGGCATACTGTATTGGCTGCATCTGTTGGCTGCACTATGAGGAAAAAGGTTCAGCTGTCCCTTAGGATCACAGCCACTTACATAAATGCAAAGCCGAGGATATAATTGACACAATACAGAGGAAAACAAATTGCATGTCACCCCCTCCTAGCTTAGAATCTCTCTCCGTGAGCTTTTGTTTACTTCCGGGACTCCTCTTATGTTACTCCATTTTCTTGAAAATGGTCCACCAGGGGGCATAAATGACATCACTGCCATCCGGTGTGGTGTGTTGAATGCAATCACTTATTCTGGGTACTAGCTTTCCATGGACGGCTGCAATGCCTTGTTTGCTATGTGGTCCCCAATAGATGAAAAAGAGTAGTAGCCCAACTTGAGTTCTCTCGATCGGTTTGGGTTCACTCAATTACCATTAATTAGGGAAACTAGGTACAATTGTATCGTGAATGACGCACCACTTACCTTAATGTGCACAAATGGCGAGTGATTTGTGTCGTCGCTCCCCCTTCAGGAACATCAACGATGAATCCTTGGGCTCCGGTGATTTAATCAATGGCCAACCCCAATCTGATTCCGGTAGGTGCTGGCATAATCTCCGACCCCGATTACGACTCCTCCAACTCATATTTATGGAAGCGCTGGAGTCAGAGAAGTTGCCGTCAAGATTGGAGATGATACTAGAGGGATATAGACGAGGGTTGACCATTGAAGGAAGCACCGGAGTCGTGCTCCGACGCCAATCACTCATCATCTGTGTTCGTTGAGATCGAAAATTGATGCTATGGATGCGAAGTGTTTCAATGTAATATATAGTTCTTTCTGTTAGATAAGTTTTGAAGCACATACGCTTATCCTTTGTAAACCCAAAACCCTATTTTTATCAGTATCAATCAACCATCACTTAGGCTTAAAAACTCTAATTTAGCTATCACACATTGCCCCCCCTACAAGAAAATCCTGGCTCCGCCCCTGACTAGAACCAACCTAACTCTGCATATTAACTATGGGAGAGAGGGAGGAGGAGGAGGAGGAGCTCACCGGAGTCCACAGGAGGAGGAGGAGGAGGAGCTCACCGGCGCGCACGAGAGGAGCTCACTGGACCGGAGTCCACAGGAGGAGGAGGAGGAGGCAGAGCTCGTCGGCGCGCACGAGAGGGGAGGGGTGGCCGGCCGGAGGGGGGGAGGGAGGCCGGGGAGGGGGGCGGAGGCCGGGGAGGGGGGGAGGGAGGCCGGGGAGGGGGGGAGATTGAGAGAGAGAGAGAGAGAGAGAGGCGGGGAGGGGTTTAGATCGAAACAGAACAGAAGGGGGGATCGCTGAATCTGATATAAGACAGGGTTTTTACCGACGGACATGTTATGTTCCGTCGGTAATAATAACTTTTTACCGACGGCATAATAATATTCGTCGGTACAAATCCGTTTCGTCGTGACCTTTTTACCGACGGATATTTAATGTCCGTCGGTATATACCGACGGACAATTAGTTCCGTCGGTAAATGTCACGACGGAACTCAGGGTTCCATTTTTTCCAGAGGCTCGGTTTTTACCCTGAGTTTCGTCGTGATATTTTTACCGACGGATATATAATGTCCGTCGGCATATACCGACGGACAAATAAGTTCCGTCGGTAAATGTCACGACGGAACTATTTTTACCGACGGAGATATAATATCCGTCGGCATATACCGACGGAAAAATAAGTTCCGTCGGTAAATGTCACGACGGAACTCAGGGTTCCATTTTTTTCCAGAGGCTCGGTTTTTACCCTGAGTTTCGTCGTAACATATTACCGACGGACGTTATTTGTTCGTCGGTATAAACTAATTGTACCGACAGTCAATATAGGTCCGTCGGTATAAAACATTGTACCGACGGATTATATATAACCGTCGGTAATAAATGTGCAAAATATATTAAAAAAATCGAAGTTATAATACCGACGGAATTTATTATAACCGTCGGTAAAATGAACATTATTACCGACGGTACTTAAAATGTCCATCGGTAAATAAGCTATTTCTTGTAGTGGGGGATTTAGAAAATGGGGGAAAATAATAACTTGGTGACTTGACTTGACGCTCGAGAGAGAGAGAGAGAGTTGGTTGGTCATCTAAAAGGATGGAATGAAGGAGGTATAAGTACTGACTATTAGTGGAAGATGTCCAATCAACAGAATAAGGATCAACGGGCTCTTGGCCTGTTGGTACTTCCTCTCTCCCATGTTGGAGAGGTCCCCTGTTTGACTCCCGATATGGACACCGTGGAGCGAACCTTCCCTCAAGGCTGTTGTGTTTTGTTTGTACGTGCAAATCCAGGCCATTTATTTCAAGTTCACGAGATTATGGAAATAATAAATAACAGTTGCTGACTCCTCCCGTTCAGATCTCCAAGCCTCATTGAGCCCTTACTCTAGGGCCTTGTCCTCTAACCGCATGGCCGGTTCAGTAAAAAAAAAAAAAAAACAGAATAAGAGGGAAAGTATAAAAACAAATAATCTTGGGGTGAAGTGTAATTTCCATATAGCAACGGACGGTAAGTCTTAATTTTTTTGGTAACTTGATAGCGATCACTCAGATTTGGAAAAATACTACAGTACTGTAACTACCGTTCCTTGGCAGAAAATATTTGCCGACTAGCAGGCTCCTTCATTCTTCTCCGGCGAAGACTACGAGTCCTAGTGCCTCTTCCCGATGAACCACCTCCGGCTAGGGGTGGCAATCCTTGACCCGACCCGCCAACTCGACCCGAACCCGATCCGAAGTTAGCGGGTTTGGATTTGGCCTAAACGGGTTCGGGTCATAAACGGGTCAAGTCGATTGACCCGTTTATTTAATGGGTCGGGTTTGGGTTTGTACTTATAACCGATTGACCCGACTTGATCCGTTTAACAAATGGGTCATGTCAACCCGACCCGACCCGAGCCAACCCGAACCAATCCGATCAAACCCGACCCAACCCGATAGGTTTACATGGGTTCTATTGACCCAACCCGAGCCAACCCGACCCAACACGACCAGACCTAATCAAACCCGGCCCAACCCGACAGGTCTTGACCCAACCCGACAGGTTTACATGGGTTCTATTGACCCAACCCAACTCGACCCGTTTAAGTTTTTGACCCGTTTATTAAACGGGTTGGGTTCGAATTGGGTGTTTTGCCATTATACATATGTCTCAACCCGACCCGAACCCGACCCATTGCCACCCCTACCTCCGGCATGTAGTCTTCGGTTGACACCATCGGTCGGTGAATCGCACTCAGCCATCTGCAATCGGTGAATCAGACTCGGCGGCAATCACCTCGGGCCGGTGAATTACACCCATCGATCACCTCTCTCTCTCTCTCTCAATAACACAGGTTCGGTACAAGATCTAGTTTACATATTGAAACACGAAGCATCATATATAACAACAAACCATATCCTTCCACCCCCCCCCCCCCCCCCCCCCCCTCAAAAAAAAAAATCATATCAATTCATAAAACAAATTAAGGGATAAAAAAAAAACCAAAGCTCGATCAAGGCATCAAATGCTACAACCGCAGAAGATGTAGTAGCAGCACATGGTGGAGACCAAGGCAAGGGTCTCCACCGCCATGACGAAAGCCCACAGGACACCGTCGACCACCGAGAAGTCGACGTCCGGCCACCGGAGCGACTCGAAGGCCCGGGCCGGCGCGAGTGAGGATAGATCGAGCTCCGGCCATCTGAAGATGGAGCTCGGCACGCTCCGCCGCAGGCCGGAGATGTTGGCTTCCAGCCACCGGAGCATCGCCGGGGGCGACGCGATCCTCCCCATCTGTGCCTCTCTGTCTTGTGTCGATGTGTCCGTACTAATATGAAACCTTGAAAATGCCGATAATATCTTGGTTGGGGCCATCGTTATCGTTATCAGAATAAATTTGGGATGACCCAATGCGGTGACGTTGAGTTTAAATTCAGCTCTTAATTTTAGGAGTTATTAGCAAAAGACCCCTCTAACCAACCCAATAATAGATAAACCCACTGAATCTTTTCATTTTAGCTCCAACCCGTCTAACCAACCAAACATTAGGATAAACCCTTCCCGTTTCTTTTAATCCCCAGACTACACCCACACCCTTCTTCTACAGGTCCGCGACTTGTAGATTTAGGTCTAGGGTTCGTCCCATGGCATGCATATTAGGTGGGGGGGGGTTCGGTTAGGTTCGGCAAGGGGGGGGGGGGTTCGGTTAGGTCTGGCGGTGGTGGCGGGGGGTTCAGATAGATCCGGCGATCTGCGGCAACGATAGGGGGTTTAGTTAGGTCCGGCGACGGTGAGGGAGGGGAAGGCGGGGGGTTCGGTTAGGTGCAGCGGTAGCGGGGGGGGGGGGGGTTCGGTTAAGTTCGACGGCAGCGGGGGAGGGGGAAGATGGCAGATCGAGGGCCATTTTCGTCCATAGGGACTGGAGCTCAAATAGAAATGTTGTCGGGACTGCAGTTCAAAACCATCTTCTAAGATGTGTTTCTTGCTAACTCCCCATAATTTTTAGGATAAATTATACTTTGCCCCCCTGAAGTTAAGCTCAAAAACACTTAAAACCCCTAATGGTTAAAAAATTATATTTTCCTCCTTCCAATTTAGTTTTGATTAGGGATGACAGTTGTGGGGGGGAAATTTCCGAGCCGCCTTGATCGGGAACCCCGCCCCACAGCCTTGATCGAATGAGGATGGTTTGTAGAGTTAGAGATTATAAAGTTGAGAAGGAGAGAGATGACACACGGAGTTGTTGTCGAAGTTCGGTCTTACGACCTACGTCTCCGGGCGAGAGGTGCCACCTGGTTTCCACTATAATAAATATAAAGGTGGGAAGCGTTCTCTCGACAGACCGAGGGAAGCTTTTTACAGTGGGGGTTGCACGGAGCAACAAGAAAAGAAACTAGGAGGAGAGAAGTAAGCTCTAGCTCTGAATCTTCTCTTCCTCTGATCGAATGACCAACCCCTTTCCTGGATGCCTTGGGGGTCCTTTTATAGCGTAGGCACGTGCCCGATATGGCAGTGATGATGTGGCGATGATGACGTGGCACTGGTTCTGGGCCTCCTTGCTGGGCCCTTATTGGGCCGTTGTTCGGGCCCAATAAGGGGGATGGCTTGATCTGCGAGCCTCGTAGAGTGGGCCCATGAACCCGGGCGGGCTTACCCACTTGGGCCGTTGCGCGGGCCCATGCCGCTCTGATCCGGTTCGGTACAATTTTTTTTTGCACCCACAACAGTAGCGTGATTTAAAACCAAAAACCACGGTAAACTGCAACGTATGGTGTGGTTTTGGTTTGCCAAAACATAAAACAGTCACGGTACGGTGCGGCTTCAATTTTCAGCTTCTGTGTAGCAGTGCGGTTTCAGTTTTGACCAAAACTACATAAAATCGCAATGTTGAGGTCATTATAATGATAAACTGTGGTGCACCGCACCACAACTCACCGCATATGTGGTTTCGGTTTTACATATTGGTATATCGTCGCGGTACGGTTAGGTTTCGGTGTGGTGGTTCAGTGTTATGGTGCGGTTTTGGTTTTGTTCAAAATCGCATCGAAATCACACCGTTGCCATCCCTAGTTTTGATCTAATAAAAATTCCCAAACGAGGAAATTAGGTAGTTGACATAATTGGGTATTGTGCTAACATTTCAAATTTTAGTGAGCCATTAGGAACAAAATAAGCAATAGGGGGGTTAAATATTTTTTAGATAAAGTTTAGGGGGCAAAGTGTAATTTTTTAGCAAATAAAAAAGGGATTTTTACATATAGATCCATAAGTATGTTGATATCATAAATTGCACCTTCACTTCTTAAGGTTTATTCGGACCCCTAGACTGATATTTACTAAATACCCCATCGTGACCTCTCAGCCCTCAATTTGTAAGTTTTATTCACTTAACTTGAGGGCAAAAAAGGTCACGAAGAAGGATATTAGTAAATTTTAGAAGATGTGGGGGGTATATTTATAAATTTTAAAATTGAGGAGGTTATTTGTAATATCAATGTTGATCAGGATGTTATATACAAAAATCCCAAAAGAAATTAGCTGTCTTGGCGGTGAAGCTATCATACCTAATGCGTCCCTGCAATCGAGGAGTGTCCACATCTCTCGATCTCTTAAGCACGTTGGTTACGTGTGGGGCTCTCACTAGTGACACGTAGCCTTGCTGGCATGGTTGGAAAAGGAGACCGCCATTCTGCAACCCACTTCGCCAACTTTCCATGACCAACCTGAGGTGGCACAATCACAACCGTTGGCTTCACCAACGCCTTGGTGCCGTGTCAGACTGGCAATGGAATGTTCGCAGTGTTTGGCAGAATAGCAGTGCCCGTTGGATAATTATGTCTACATTTAAGATTGGTAGGGCGGAAAATGGATCCGGGTTAGCGAGAGCATTTTTGCTACCCGATTCATTTGGTGCACTTTGCTTACGACCCGATCGTGAGCTGCCACATCATACGAAAGAAAGGACATAATAGCAATGTTATCATACTCGGACCGGACATTGACCCGGTCTAGGGCCCGGGTCACAGGTCTCTGGTTCAACCATCGGGTCAACTGATTGAACCGGTGAAATATTTAAATAAATAAATAAAATATATTAATATTAAAAATAGATCTAACGGTCGAGATCACACAACTGAGGGATCTCGATCAGTGAGATAGTGGGGAGAGAGAGAAGTGAGTGTAGCCTGTGTAGGTGAGGTGTCCCCCGGGTAAAGGAGAGAGAAAGAGAGAGAGAGAGAGAGGAATATGTTGAGAGAGAAAGAGATGGGGTTAGAGAGAAAGAGTGCATGAAAGAGAGAAAGAGAGAGAGAGAAAGAGAGAGAATCCAGTAGAGAGAGAAAGAGGATGAGAGAGAGAGGAGGTTGGAGAGAGGGAGTGAGAGTGCAGGTGGGGTTCTAGGTGGGTTGATGGGTTCCGGTTCGTCGGAGGAGGGGAAGGTGAAGAAGGCGGAAGGGTGGTGATGGAGGTTGGCCGGAGGTCGGGAAGAAGGCGAGGTTGGCTCGGGGTCGGGATGGGGTGCAGGTGAGAGTGAGAGAGAGGGAGGGAGAGAGAGTGAGCTGTTGAGAGAGAAAGAGACGATGGAGGCGGTCGAGGTGATCGTGAGGTGCAGGTGAGCTGGGCCGGTTTTTAAGTTTTAACCGGGCTAGGTCACACGGGTTTTCACACAACCGGCCGGTTCACTCGGGTTTTTTACCGGTTCTTTTGTATTTCCGATCCAATCTATCAACCGAACCGCCGAGGGTCCGGGTCACCGGTCCGACAGTCCGATCCGATTCTAATAACACTACATAATAGGGCAAGTGAGTCCGGTATCAAGTGTAGTCCCTATTATGTCCTTTCTTTTGGACAATGTGGCAGGTCACAATTAAGTCGTAAGCAAGCACATAAAATGTATCGGGTAGCAAAAATGCTCTCCGGGTCACCAAATTCATCTCGCATCTAAATCCGAAATAGGGTCTGATGTGGTGGATATATCATGTCCAAATCAGACACGTGTAAGAAGACGAGAGCATTTTTGCTACTCCAGGCTCAGTTTTTTTTAAGCAAATTGATGTTAGGTTCTTAGAATATTTTTCGTTTAACATTAAAGACGAATAAAGTTTAGGGTTAACATTAAGTCCTTACAGTTAAACTATGGTAAGCACGACTGCATGAGTATTAACCAACAACAGAGCATATTTCAAGAATCTTCAAATTCCCAACTAAAGGATAGGTATAAACAACGACCTTGATATTATATCTTGGATGTTGTTAACAACCTTCGGTGTACCTTCCCTCAAAGCAAGGAACAGAAATTGTATCAATAATTATAAATATACAACACACTGCTCTTGGCCATCTCAAGTTCTGAGAGAGAACATTTTCCATAATATTACCTTTTTGTCAAAAAACAGCCTACGGTTGCTCGTTCTAGTACCGAATCAGAATACAAGTCCCTTGCACACACGGCCTCAGAACTATCCAGGATTTGAATGCTTCTTCGAGATCTATCCGTGTTTCTCAAGTCCCCACCAATCATATTTTGTGATAACATTAGTGCCATCTCATTAGCCTCAAATCCAGTTCATCATGCTTGTATCAAACATGTTGAGGTGGATTTTGATTTTGTCTGTGAACGAGTCTTATGTCGGGATCTTGATATTCGATACATAGCATATGTCGATCAGATTGCGGATACCTTCACCAAATGGCTAACATTGGCTCGCTTCATGTTACTAAAGTGCAAATAGAACTTAAAAGAGATCCCTATCGAGTGTCCTCAGTGCGTTGTATAGTACCAATTTGATTAAGTCATCTGCCATATTCAAGTTTATCAATCGTTAACAAATGTGAGATTTCAGCAGCTTGAGCAACTTGTAACTCATCATGACGTTTGCATGATGCACCAACAATATTTACAATAAATATCAATTTAGAAAAAAATTTGATAAACTATAATAACGCCTTTGGATGCTGCAACTAATGCTAGTTACAGTCAATGTGCTAAACAATATTGGATGTAATATGCATATGGACATTCCATCAAAATAATGCTTAAAGTCCATTCCATTCGCAGCGTATATTGCTAGCGTCATCATATCCCTGATCTCGGATCTTTTCAGTGCTAAGATTATAACGAGAAAGAACAAAAGATAACTCATTCTTTAGAGTGAATGCTGAAGTAACTGACACGTGAACAAGGCCGAAAAAACACTCTCGTATAAAGCCATATCTATCAACAAATCTCCAAACAAGAATCATTTGCTCTCTTTTAGAAACAACCCAAACTTTATCAATAATAATATAAAATTTTGCATCACTAATTTTCTCATAGATTGTACTATGTACTTTATTTGGGAAAATATATAAAATCTTCTTTTGAATTTTTGGAGAAGTATACTTTGCATTTCCAGGAGCATTCTATAGGACAACTCTATCAACCTTCTCGTTATAAAATGCTAAAAGCTTAATCATTTCAATAAAATTACCACGATTTTAAAATCTGGTCCTTCATCATGTCCCCTAAAAGCACGCGCTTAAAATGTTAACTATTAAACTACGCTTATTGATGTCTTAAGTCGCAATCTATTATTTGCAATTTGTATCGACCTTTGTTTATGAAATATTTTCTCAATGTGCTGTAACTGGCTCATAAGATCCTTACAAGCATGTTCAGCTGTATTATGTCGTGAATTATGGTCATTTCCCATATATATTGCCTAAGAAAGCACAGTTCTTTCCATCGTTAACCTTTTTTCAAGGACGAAATCCTTCAACGGTGAATGCACTTGATCCAACAGGACGTTCAACTAACTTTCGACTAAAAAGATGACATGGTAAGCAAAAAAATGCATCTTTGGCAGGAGACTACTCTAACCACGTTGGAAATATTTTGAACCGAGATGATTGAAATCGACGATGATGCTTCTTTGATCCAGAAAATGGGTATTCCAATAATATATGTTGATATGGTCCTGCTTTGAAATAAGTACATCAAACTTTATCTCTTTAATCAGAGGGTAATCCCATGTTGGGTGCCGTAGTCTAGGATCACGTTTTAAAGAACAAATATCAACCCTTGAAGATTCATTTCTCAAAGATCTAGAAGTATTAATATATGAAGTATCATAAATTGAAGTGTCACGATCAAGAGCATCAATATCAACTCCAGCAGGTATGATCTTTGGAGATTTGGAAGAACGAACACCATGAGTAGAATTTTTTAGAATTAGAGGCCGAAGATAATTATCCTCTGAGCTTTGCTGAATTTTTCTTTTAATAAATGAATCAATGGTTGATGACTTAACCATAGTTTGACCTAAAGTCAAAAATCCAATTGTCAATATCTAAACTTCTCTAACAAGAGATTCCATAATTTAAAAAATGAATTAATGGCTGATTCTTTTCTACAGAAATCGACAAATCTTTAAAGGCAAAGGGAAAGAAAAGATGAGCTAAATTTATCTACAAAACATTCACAATCACAAATGGATCATTATGCGATGACTGAAGACATCATAGAAAGGTCCATGTAAGATTCTCAATGCTCTAATCTCAAAAAAAAAAAAAAAAAAAAATCCTCAATGCTTAGGCTCAAGATGAAGGATCGCAAGAATTTGACGGATCGAGTTTTAAGTATTGAAGGATACTGCCGTCGAGACTGCAAGAGGAACCAAGGGGTCAATACTGCTATATGTAATTTATTATTATTATTATTTGGATCGAGCCAAGTGGTCGATACATCGCCAATTAGTGCACCGACACTATATGTCTTGACCAAGGCCATGACTTGGATGTCTTGACCAAGAGGAGAACGATTTTGTTCCAGCCTCCTTAAAGAGGTTGGAGCATCCCGCTCTCTCTCATTGGTCCATCTCGAGGGCTTTTGATCATTTCAACATGATAAATAATATGAAATGACAAACATAACCCTGGAATGGACCAATGAGAGAGAGCGGGATGCTCCAACCTCTTTAAAGAGGTTGGAACAAAATCGTACTCTCAAAAGAGCGGACCCTTATTTACCTTGTGTTCAAGAGTCCCAATAATATAACCATTTTATATTCTGTCTTCATAAATATTGGGAAATTTTATTTATACCCCAAAAACCTGTAATTAGCCCCCCGTTTTCAACAAACTTGAACACATCCCATTTTTTTTTTCATACCCGATTCCTGTCCCGAAAATATCCTTCTCCGTTACACCCCACCATCAACATACTCCCTTAAATATATCCCAATTATATGCACTCTTGAATATGCCCTAATCTTAAATAAACCACATATCGTTGGCTGGTATTTGAAGGTAGGGGTGAGCGTCGGTTTTGTAGGTCGGTTTCGGTGTCGGTTTTGTCGGTTTTATTTTTTTTCGGTTTTCGAAAAATCAAAACCGAAGCCGAAACCGAAATGGTCGGTTTTTGTCGGTTCGGTGTGATCGGTTTTCGGTTCGGTTTTGGTTCGGTTTCGGTTAATATGAGTTATGCTAGAACCCTTGGCTCTTTAATCTTAATCGTCAGTTCATTACAAATAAGTGGATGATTATGTTCTTATATAGTGCCAAAATAAAAGTTCAAAGCAAAATCAACCGACGTTCACTCTTTTGAAGCATTGTAGATCTAACATAATTATTTCGTACTTGCACTTACTGGAAACAAAAGTATTATGGCTGTTGTGTTTATGATTTAAGAAGTCGGGTCGGTTTTTTCGGTTTCGGTTCGGTGTTTCATACCCGGGAACCGAAACCGAAACCGATTTAATCGGTTTTGTCGGTTCGGTTCGGTTTGATGTTCGGTTCGGTTATTTCGGTTAAATTTTGGTCGGTTTCGGTTCGGTTAGGCGGTTCGGGTCGGTTTTTGCACAGCCCTATTTGAAGGCACAGATAGGGCTGCAACTTGGGCGGGCCAACCCGAGCCCAACCAGAATTTGGACGGGTTAACCGGAACCCACCTCGCACAACCCGACGGGTTGGGCTTGGGTTAAGGAAGTTCAAACAAACAGTTGATGATATTAAAGAGTTGTTGAGTAAGCTATTGAGAAACGATAGGTAGATGGGGGCTAATTACAGATTGTTGGGGTATGAATAAAATTTCCCTAAATATTAGGGTAAATTAGGTACAGGTCCTTAACTATTATGCAATATTTTAACTGCAGGATATCATGATTTGCTATATTAGTTAAGGTCCCTATAAGTATACATTCGTGGGCTATATTTCAAAATTAACATGTCTTGTAACTAAAAATCATCTCTCAAAAAGGACTTTATGTCAAACTTTTCCGGAATATTATGCCAATATCACCCGGCCCCTCCGGTGGCCGGTGGCCGGTGACCGGGCGGCTGCGACGCCGGCCCTCTTGCGCGCACACACGGACGGAAGAGATGACGTGGTACCGAGAAAGAAAGCTCACAAGGTGCAGCCACAGAAGACGAAGAAGCAGCAGAGCATCATGACCAACGCTACGGACTCCAAAGCCGTGATGAGGGTCCACACGACGGTGTCCACCACCGAGAAGCTGAGGTCCGGCCACCGGACCGCCCGCAGACTCCAGATCGGCGAGAGCCTCGAGAGGCCCACCTCGGGCCACCGGAAGGCAGACCACGTCATGCTCCTGGTGAGCCCGGAGAATCCGATCTCCACCCGCCGGAAAATCGCGGCCGGCGACAGCATCCTCTTTCCCCTCTCTCTCTCTCTCTCTCTCTCTCTGCGTTTGGGGTTTGGGGTGAAATCTGTACAAATGGTTGGACGAAGTTAACAAAAAGAATAAATAAATAAATTTATTTATTTATCTTTAATAATGGAGTGTCTCGCTGGCACGTGACGAGTGGAGCGTAGGGCCCCACCTCCTTAACCTTCCACCAAATTCTAGATTCCTTGATGCTGGGGATCTGCGCCCTTGGTTGCACTGCGATCCTCTTTTGCTGTCGGTGGGGACCAGTGACTGCGATCCATCGGTCGGGTATGGATGCAAAGGGACGTAGAGTCCTGTCCCGCCAGAACCTGTAGATTCAGACACGCCCCGCTTAAGTGTTTAACATCCTAAATTTATACCCGACCCGTTTATAAATGGACAGATCGAATAATACCCGCTAGACCTGTTTAGCTTACGGGTTATACTCAGTTGACACGACCGACCCATTTAGATTTTTTTTTCTTTCCAAACTAACCCATTTAGATCCGATGCGACCCAAAGTCTTCCGATCGTTACAAGCTATGATTCAATTTTGCACAGTCATCTGTTAATTTGGATTGGACCGATCATTAATACGATCTTAAAAAAAAATTGAACCCAACCCATTTACTAATCGGGTTAGTCGTGTCCACCCATTTACGACCCGAGCTTATTTAATCTTGTCCCACTAATTTAGTGTTGGGACCGTCGTGTCGTGTCCAAATCGACAATCCTAAATGGACAACCGTGGTGTAGGTTGCAGAGCAGCAGGCGATTTGGGTTTGTCCAGAACCCGCCAAGTGTCTTCGGGCCGTCCGACCACTTCCATATAATGGATATGCACAAAGCATATGTATGAATAGAGAAATGCTATTCTGCCATCCAGCTTTCCATCTTGATCGGGTCATCTTGTGTGGCACATGATCATATCTTTTTTGCTTGCTGTGACACACAAATTGTGTCTGACCCGGACCCGACTCGCATGCGCCAATTCGGAGGCAAACCCGACACGCACTCCGACGCGGACCCGACTCGCATGCACCAAGTTGGAGGCGAACCCGACACACTCTCCGACCCGGACCCGACTCGCATGCGCCAATTTGGAGGCAAACCCGACACGTACTCCGACGCGGACGCGGACCCGACTCGCACCCAACAAGCGGCCGGGTGGGCCCATCCTCAAGTGGGGCCCACCCGGCCCCCTACTAGAGACCGAACCCCTTTAGGGGGGTGGCCGGCCATGCAAGGAAAAGAAAAGGCCGGCCATGCAAGGAAAAGAAAAGAAAAGAAAAGAAAAGGAAAGAAAGGAAAAGGAAAGAAAAGAAAGAAAAGGAAAGAACTACCGCCATGCGCGGGGGGAGGTTGCGCATGACGTCTACCCACACGTGGATCTGCGCCGATCCCTCGATCCGACAGACAAGAAGAAGAGTCGGGTCGCCATCGATTTTATGTGCAAGATTTGAGATAAATCCAAAAATGATTGAGCCTTAATTACCCCGCCAGGAAAGGAAAGCGAATAAAGATTTATTCCCCTCATCAATGGATGAATAAATCCTGAGTAATTATGGGAGAGATATTAAAGGGATACAAATAAACTTTCCATATCTCTCCCCTTCCCCCTTCACCTATAAATAGAGGGGGAGGGGGAAGGCTCAAGGGGTCGAAAGGGCTGCATGTCGGATGCAAGGCGAAGAAGCTCTGCAGAAGAGGAGACGCGCTCTTCATCGACCCAAGGCTTCACGAGGCACGGACAAGCCTATCCCTTCGGGACCGGCTTAGTCCATTGAAAGCCCTCATCAACGTGAAGACCCTTGCACAAGAAGATCAAGCCTTCGACTCCGTGCACGAAGAAGAAAGCTCGGAAAAGAAGAATCCTTCGACTCCGAAGACACCAGAAGCAAAGGCCGGAGAAGAAGATCGGAGCGGCACTACCCCGTCGTCTCCAACAAGCTTTCGACTCCGATCAAGCTCAAAAGCCCGGAGAAGAAGAACGAAGCGGCGCTACACCCGTTATCTTCAACAAAGCCTTCGACTCCGATCAAGCTCAAAAGCCCGAAGAAGAAGAACGAAGCGGCGCTACACCCGTCATCTTCAACAAAGCCTTCAACTCCGATTACGCCGAATACGCCCGGAGGAGAAGCCAACGCCACAACCGTCGCCAAGGTCGGAAGATTGAAGACGAAGCGAGGAAGCTCTGCAGAAAAGAAGACGCTTCTTCATCGACCCAAGGCTTCACGAGGCACGGGCAAGCCTATCCCTTCGGGATCGGCTTAGTCCATTGAAAGCCCTCATCAACGTGAAGACCCTTGCATAAGAAAATCAAGACTTCGACTCTGTGCATGAAGAAGAAAGCTTGGAGAAGACGACCCTTCGACTCCGAAGACGCCAGAAGCAAAGGCCGGAGAAGAAGCTCGGAGCGGCTCTACCCCGTCGGCTCCAACAAACCCTCAACTCCGATCAAACTCCAAAGCCCGGAGAAGAGGAACGAAGCGTCATCACCCCGTCGCCTCCGACAAACGTCTGCTCCATCCACGAAGAAGAAAGCTTGGAGAGGACTACCTGAAGCGTCGCTATACCCGTCGTCTTCGAAGCAAAGCCGGCGCTACAACCGTCACACGGAGATCGGTGCTACCCCCACTATCTTCAAAAGCATTCTTCGACTCCGATCACGCCAAAGAAGCCCGGAGAAGAAGAGAAGTCCAGCCGACACCCAAACCGTCAAAGCACCGACGAAGTAGCCCACGTCGTTCGAGAAGAAGACCGAGTTGACGCTAAAGCCAAAGCCCACACAAGAAGCCAAAGCAAAAGCCCCGGTAAAGCCCGCGCCAAAGCAACGCAAGTGCCAAAGCCAAGCGACTACACCGGTCACGAGCAAAAGCACCACACGTTCTAACCGATACGACACGAAGTCCGGAAGAACGAAAGCATCGCAAGTCTCCCCCGTCTATGTCCAAGCGTAAGCGCCAAAGCAAAGCAAAAGCCAGAGCCACGCCCAAGCCAAGCTAAAGCCGAAAGCCAAAGCCAAAGCCGACGCCAAAGCACGATCGACGCTGCGAACCGACGATCAAGGACGCCGAGGTCAAGCAAGGAACGAAGAAGACACGAAGACCGAGGAACGAAGCCAAAAATCCCTAGCCGAGAAAGCGCGAAGCACGGAAGGGACAAAGCAATGGTGGATACTCCTTAGCCTCTCAAAAACCCTCACCCTGTAAAGACCTTTGTCCTGGGCGACCCCTTCAGAGCTCTCACACAAATACCACGTGGAGACGCGGATCAAAGGGACCCTCCAGAGGATCTCTCCCACAATCTCCTGATCAACACTCACCGCACCCGGACTCGTCATCCCCGAGCCACCCGGGTCCCGGCCACTCTTATAATCTTGTTTTGTGCAATAAAGACGACCCGCATCTTTTCCGCGCATACACTTGGCAATTGGGTTTATTTCATTTACCAATCAAGGTTGGGTGCAACGGACGATTGTGATCATATACCACGTAAGGATGTAGGATTTTTCTTTGATTAAAAAAAAAAGTCATTTTCACAATAATTACATAAATAGGCCGCATGATGCGACGTGGATAGTGGGATTGGAGTTGGACTAATCATCTACGTAAATCACAAATACCATCCAAAAATATTATCCTTTTGCTACTAATCAACTGAGTCTTATTTATCAATTTAAAAAACCAAGGGCTATGATGAGAATAGCAATCTCATTAACCTATTCTTACTTACATCGTACTTTTGTTTCACATTTTACCCTTCTTTTCTTTGCCACTAATCAATTGAATCTTATTTATCCATTAAAAAAACAAAGGCTACAATGAAAAAGTCATTCCCACTAACCCATTCGTCCTTGCATCCTATATTTTGTTATCATTTTTTCCCTTCTCAATCCTATGTTTTAAAACAACATCTAAGGAAAATGTTTGGGTTGGGTATGGACATAGGAACTCTACCCGATTAACTTTAGGATATGGGTATGGATATACTAATATATCTAAAACCGAATTGCCCCTCTTACTTGTGACCTGACCCCGACCTGAAACATCGGGTACGGTTATGGGTACAAATGTACTTTCAGGTATGGGTATGGGTTGTACAAGGTTTTTATAAGACTTAGGTATGGTATGGGTATGGGTTGTACAAGGTTTGGGTATAGGATCTCTTGTAGCGTATGGGTATGGGAACTCTACCCTATTAACTTTTGGGTATGGGTATGAGTATCGTAATACTTCTTACAAGGCTAGGGTAAGATATGGGCATAGAAACTCTACCCGATTAACTTTTAGATATGGATATGGGTACCTCAATACCCATATCTGAAATCTCAAACCCGGGATTGTCTCTCTAACTTGTGCAGATAATACAATTTGACACACATATATATAGTGTACACATATCCCCTATTTGGATCATATGCCATTAAAATAAAATAACAGAAGGAAGTGTTGTGTTTTTGCACTTTCCATTATAGCCCTATTGATTACCCCAAAAAAAAAAAAACCCTACAAAAATTATTAATATGCCCTTATTCCCCTATCATTATTTTATGTGTCCATATCCTATACTAAATGGTTATTTTTAATTTATGTACGTAAATATCTTTAAAAAAAAAATCCATAGAACAGCAACTATTGCACGTGCAATTACGTGCCTAGTGCACTAGTTAAAGACATGACATCCTCTTCTTCTGCGTGATCTTCTCCTTCTTAGGGTTTGTCGTCAGCTCCTCTCTATCGACAAACTTCCATCGTGTGATACTCTTGCCACAAATAAAGCTCGGATCGACATTCAATCAAACACATAGCGGTCACCCGTCGTCGCCGCTGATGACCGATCCTACCGCAGATGACAATGCATTTCCTCGTAGACGATGCATGTTTGCCACCCTGCATCTGCTTCACATTCGTCGGCCTATTCCATTGTTACAGCCACCGGTTCTCTCCTCAAAAACCCTTCGGACCTCCTCCGTCAGCACTCGATCAAGTGTCATAGACTGACCGCCACTCACAGGCGAAGCTGGCCGTCTCGTTGCAGTCCTCAACCATCAGTCCTGCTTTATGTTGGTTATTGGGCTTTATTTGCACCCATTTAATGGGCCAAGAAGAGGCCCCAAAAATTACTTATGGCCTTATTTTGTACTATTACTGGTGCAACGGGCCGTCTTAGGTGACAACACAATTGAATGCATTCGGCAACAAAACACTTTCAACGACAACATCGGCATTTATAGAGACACTCATTTTCTCGCCCGTGCCGATTGGCACGAAGCGGGCGCCTTCGGCGCGACCAACTCCCAGTCCCCCTATAATTGATCAATCACAACTGTCTCTATTCGAACGGATTTCTGGAGATCGACCCGATGGTTTGGGACGGCCAAAATTTCAGCATGCGGGTTTATAGCTGTTGATGCGAACAACGATCACGGGATGAACGGCTAGGTTTAGTGCAGTTTAAATGGGCCCGAATTTTATGAGTTTAGTACAGTTTAAATGGTTTGGGAGGGAGCTGGTTGACGGGGAAATAGAGATCGTGCGTTGAGTTTTGAACGAATGGTTAGATCTATTCGGTTCATTTTTATCAAGTCAGCTTCCTAGCCTTTTTGTCTAGTCAGCACAAAACCGTCGTGCCATGTTATATAGATAGCCCCTATTTTTGTTATTTGGGAGGTTTACTCCAAAAGCAATTAACTATGTTTGATCCGAATTTTCATTCTTTTAGAGGGAAAAAAAAGGCATTGCACATTGGTGAGCAACCGTTCCTTTAGTCCCACATTGCTTCGGGGAGTAGAAGTAGGTTGGTATACAAGGCCACGCCTCGTAAGAACTTGTGTCTTTGAACAAGAGGGGGCTATGAGAATGGTGAAACCATCGGCGTGGTACAAATCACCACTCAAACATGCACTGTGCGATGGGGGCTTAGGGTGCTTTAGAGGCATATTTTGCACTTAGCACGTACGCATTGGAGGCGTTGCATGTGAGTCTGGTATGCATAGAATGACAATATATGTTCTAAAGTCAGTGATAACACGCCTCGAACTGATTCCTCATTGTCATCTGCTTCTTTCTTCATTCTTCCGATTTATATCAATAAGTTCTGAGTTCTTTGCCTATTTTGAAGTCTCTTGTTCTATGGATGACAATTATTGTCGTCATAAAATACCTGGATCAAGGAAAGATTACCTCGAAAAATGGATGTCAATATCAGGTAGGACTCCAACGCTTGTGTATTTGAATGAAAGAACGGATGAATAAAGATGGGAGCCCGTCTCTCTCATTGGTCCATATCGAGGGCTTTTGGTCATTTCACCATGATAAACAGTATGAAATGACCAAAAGCCATCGATATGGACCAATGAGAGAGACCGGGAACATCCTATCTCTTTAAAGAGGTTGGAACAAAATCGTACTCATAAGGATGGTGGTTCGAAGCAATGGATGAAGATCTTAAAGGGAGGAAGCCAATCTAGCGGCGATCGCATACTTAGATCCGGGATGAGTGTGGACGAGGGGGTAGAATCATGACTAGAAGAGTAAGGCGAAGAAGAAAATAGGAGATGGTGGTGGAGATATCACGAATAAGCATAAAACACTTCTTCACAAGTTAGGGTTTTCTTTCTCATCAATATTCAATATCTCCTTGTGCATAAATTTTTAGGGAATATAAATGAAAGAGGCATTAGGGTTTGAGGGGAGGCCATAGAATGATGCACTATGGACCGTTGGATGAACGGAATAAAATGGAATTAAAATAAATAAAATAAAGGAGAAAAGGGGAGGAAAAAAGGGGAGGGGAAGATATGCATGCACATGACCCGAGAAAAGGGCTACTTTGGATCCTTCAATCCCATCCACCGATCGCATCTACGAGTGTAATTAAAAACGTTTAAGTTGTTTAAGTTAGCTAGTCAGTTTAATGGTGGCTAGCCCACCCAATAACTGAATGCGACAACCGCGCACCAAGGGGACAACATCACACCACACCTCATCATGATATAGCACATCGATCGAGAAAGGTAGGGACACTAATGGTTCTTGATGCAAAAGATACGAAACAACTCACATCTCCAAGTTCAGGAGGGTCTTTATGGGTCTCAAAGGTTTCCTCAGCATGTATTTGTTGTTTCTTTTCTGGATCTACCCTACAAGAATACATTCTCAAGAACTTTCCCCTCACTTCTGCCAGTCTTGTTACTAACTTCATCCACACTAGAGATCTCTAGCAATTGGAGGTTGTCCTGAATCTTGAGGTATGAGGCCAGAGCTATATCTCATCACAGATTGCTCCTCAGTTGCATGAAAGATCATTCCGAACCAATTCGATCATGGAAGCCGGAGGTTTAATACTCGACGATCCTAGATCCTTGCTTTAAGTTCTGGAGTCTCTGGAAGTCAAATGGGAGAAATTTCCCCTTCAGTTTTTTTTTCTGGGAGAAGAACAAAAAGAGCTTTCCAACCAAGTGAACAGATAGACGATCAGCCTCCTGAATCTCCGTGGAGACATAAAAAAAAAATGATATTTAAAACTCAATATTCTACATGCATATCTCAGTTTCAAGGATCATTTGACCGCTATAACATGCAAAAAAAACCCGATCATTTATTATATTTTCATCCCTGGACAAGCAATGATTTGAATAAATCTTTAACCAAAGTGTAATTTATGATATTTATCATATTTATAACCAGTCAGATTAATGCAAAATTGTGTCAGCAACCGGCGTGCGACATTTAGCACGAAAAGACCACACTACTATGATGTCAGCAACTTCATGTCCCGAGGGTGCCAGCAAAAACTAGTAACATCGCCCGATTGGTGTACCATAGATCAGGGATCGAATCCTGCCTTCATTGATGGATTACTATGAAAGGGGGAAAAAAAAAATAAATCTGTACAACCGGAGCGAGAAAGAAAGGGGGGAACAAGACCAGAAATCATAAGGCTCATTTGTGCCACTTCTAATGTGGGATTGCTACTAGAGTGCATGAATACAATTGGATTCTCCAATGGGAAAGATTGATATGAACACCCCTCTCATTTAGAGGAAAATTCATCAGCCACATTTTGTATGTACAGTCATCAACATATGTATGAATACAACAGCTCATGCCTGCAAGGTAATGAAAGGGTGGAAAGGAATTAGACAATGAGAAAGGAAATGCCGGTCAGCCATCTTGTTTTCCATCCGGATCGGGCCATCCTGATGTGGCCCCTGATCAGAGCCGTCCTTTGGCACCAAGCCACGACAAGTGTATCAGACTCAGCCCAACTAGCAGGCGAAGGGACGGCTGTGATCAGGTTCCACATCAGGATGGCCCGATCCGGATGGAAAACTGGATGTCTGAATTAGGATTGCTCGACCAGAAAGCAATAGGTAGTTGTTTAAGGTAAGTAGAATCGACAAATACCAGCATCTGTGGGACATTGAGGAACACGAACGACAGGGAGTACAAGGCGGCCGAGATGACTGCTGCAGTCATCATGTTGTACATCAGGTGCTTGCTGTCCCTACTTGGCACAAATGCCGCCTTCAGCGTGTTTGTGAGCTCAAAGAGCCTATGTGAAATCTGCACCATCCGATGGCGAAAAACTTAGCAACAACCTACCATTTCCTATGCCAGCGTATAATAAATTTTATATATATATATATATATATATAGGGTAGCGATCCAGTGAGATATGAGATATATGAGATAACTTAGAGAAACCTATCTAGAGGTTTTAAAATTTGATGAAAATTAGTGGGCATGCTCTCTATGGCAAGTTGATCATCCTCACAAAAAATCATCAAATTCTAAAACCTCTAAGGGTATCAAATGTAAGAAGACCGTACATTAAAACCAATAATTTTAATTGTGTATTTGATGCCTCTAGAGGCTTTAGAATTTGATTATTTTTTGTGAGGATGATCAACTTGTCATAGAGAGCATGCTTACCAATTTTCATCAAATTCTAAAACCTCTAGATAGGTTTCTCAAAGTTGTCTCATAGAAGAGTTATCTCACTGGATCGTTATCCTATATATATATATATATATATATATATATATATATATATATATATATATATATATATATATATATATATATATATATATATATATATATATCAGCATTTGCAGACCGCGACATAGACGGCGGTGGTGAGCATGAAGTTCAGCATCGGGTAGTCGGGGATAAGCGACAGCAACCATCGAGGCTGCCCGTTAGGTGCTCCTGATCTGCGAGTTCACAATTCGCGGACATGGATTCATACAAGGCTATCCACAAATGGATGAATTCCCAGACTAGGTATGAACAGTTGTGTGTTACCTGAGCCAAATGTGGATCTGCGAGATGTAAGTCTCCAGTGTAATCTTTCCGAGCCACCTGATGAGTATAATATAGAAGTTAACGCTGAATATTCTTTAAGCTGGAAAATAAATTCTCGTTTTCATATTAAATTGTTATTATCTAATAGGGTTTCACCGGGAAGCAAATGCAGTTCTCATGCAGAATCATCACCATCATCATAAGTATTTATCCCATCAAGATAGGGTCGGCTATAAAGAAGGCTGACTAGAGTTTTCTGACTGGATGCCACCAGGCACCCCCCCCCCCCCCCCAAGGTCAAAAACAGAAAAACCAGACCATGACAACTTGGCATGAGAGTGAATGCCAAGAAACCTAAAAGGCCATTTGGCGGGTAGGTAACCCTAACTTGTTGGTTACACAATTTAAGCTCATGAAACCAGGAAACAGAAAAAAAAAAAAAAAAAAAAACAGAATATTGGTGTAAATAAGAAAAAGCTCATGCAGAATCACAAATGGTAATTACAGAATAATGGTCCTTACAAAAAAAATACAGAATATTGGTGTAAAAACAGAGGCTACTTACGCAAAGAGGGTAAGAGAGCAGTTCCGGAAGTGCTGAGTAAAGTTCCGCAAGCAGATGTAAACACTGTTTCCATGCAAGTATGAGAAAAGCGAAGAAAGATATCAGTAGCAAGCTCGAGGGGAATAGCTTAGAAATACATGAACATCCGGAGAGTACATACGTTATAGGGATCCATGATGTGTAGGGGTGGAACTTGTTATAGGTTATCCTGTCCAGCTTGTAAATATACTCGAACCACAGGTACCCAATCTAAAACCAGTCAAGATGTGTATGAGGGATCATACGGAAACAATGAGCAACACAAAGGAATTGTAAATTTACGAGCTCTACCACAAGAGAGATCGTCACAACACACGCCTTGATTGATATTCTTATCTTTGCTTCAGTTTCTTCCAGTTTTTCCATCCACCTCTCAACCTGTATCACCAAGCACACTAAGCTTATTGGCTAAGAAGCAACAAAGACAGATCCCATAATCAAGCAAGATTGCAACTATTGCTATGAAATGAAACGACATGTACTTTATAACTGATCGCATGTTAACCTGGATGCCTCTACCCCTCGAGCATCAAGTGAGGATCTGAGTGAGTTTGGCACAAGAATGATGGGCCACTAGTAACATATACAATAGATCTTTTTTACCCCAAGAAACATGTAACTGGATCGCTTTGGCCTCGTGTTTTTCCCACAAAAATTGAATATAACAAATCACTGAAATACATAGCTTGAAGAATTCAAGGATTTTGGGAGCACAACAGCACTCAATCAAGAAAATTACCAAAACAGTAATAATTTTCTGTTTGACAGGTTGGATTTGGTAAAGTTAAGGATTCCAAAGGGAAAAATGAAAACAGAAAACACAAAAAGAAAGATTAGAACCAAACAACTATCAAGCTAGAGAGGTTCATCGGGAGATTTTGATGTATTTATGTTTGAACCTAGAAATGAGAATATACTCACTAATATAATTAGAATGAAAAAGGACGGAGTACACAAAAAAAATGATGAACCACATTCAAATCTCTATAAATGAGGGCATGAGTACAACGGGTAAGTCAGCGAGTTAGGTGGGATCTCTCATATCAGACTTCTTTGTCACCTGAAGGGTTCTCAAGGTCGTGGTTTCTTGTGGGTCAGGAAGGCAACACCTTACTTGTGGGTCAAGAGTGAAAAAGATCCAACTAGAGGCCAAGGTGTCAAGTCCGACGAATAAACGGACAATGGTTAGGGAGTATGACCATTAATAAGATCTAAAACAATGGGATTAATGAACATAAGGCAAAAGGTACGATGATAGTGATAAGGTAGATTACCATGCAATTTGAGCTCAGTAATGGGAGGAAATACTCTTGGAACGTGCTAGTAATTGAAGAAGCGGCACCTTACAATGAAGAGAACATGATAGCAATCATGGCAAGAGGTACATTTTCCAAAACCTTTGGAGGCATCATGATGTAAATCAAGGCGGCAAGATAAAAAAACAGGCTTCCTCAATTGTCCATGATTCCTACTTTAGTTAAGATTCCTAATTTGTATATGATTCCTACAATTATGATTCCAAGTTTGAACAGGATTCCTTCTTGCGGTAAGACTTTTTAATGACCAAGGATCCTATTCAACACAAGGGGTTAAATTACGATTCTTACTCATATTAGGATTTCTATATGAATCTTTAATAAAGTCCTTGAGTTTTTAAATTTTAAGTCGCTACATTACTTTAGATTTCTTACCTTCTAGTAACTATCAGATAAATTTTTGGTCGATTTTCAAAGCGAGTTTATAAAAAAAATGTAAGTAGGCAAGTGCTTACTGCAACAAATTTTCATAGTTTATTTGGTTCAGAATTTCTTATGTTAATCAAGGATAAGGACCATAAGGTTTGGCTAATCTTTAAGGCTTATACGCATGTAAGGCGGGAGACCAATTAATATTGTTTTATCTATAAAATTTCACTATTGTCCTTCCAAAGCCTAGAGAAAAGGGTCGAGGGTTGATGTTAGGTTGATAGCTAGCAATAAAGTAGCATCTAAATCTAGGAGTGAATCCTAATTCGATATTTTTTAAAGTTTCAATGCAAGTAGGGGTGGCAATGGGTCGGGTCGTGTCGGGTTCGTGTCGTGTCTAGTCGGGTTCGTGTCCAAAAACCCCAGACCCGGACCCGACCCGTTTAACTAATCGTGTCTAGATCCTAAACCCGTACCCGACCCGCTCGGGTAGACCCGATAAGACCCGTTTATCACCCGGGACTATTCAGTTGACCCGTTCCGACCCAATCCGACTCGACCCGACCTGACCCGAAAGACCCGCTGGTATTATATATTATAGTATCGGATTGCGGGTAGACCCGACCCGACCCGACACGACCCGTTGAATACTAAACAGGTCTTCCCGGGTCTACCGTGTCCAGACCCTAAACCCGAACCCGACCCGTTTATTAAACGGGTCTATCGTGTCGACCCGTTTACGACCCGAACCCGTTTAGCCCTGACCCAGACTCGCTAACTTCGTGTCGGGTCTGCCGTGTCGGGTCCGAAATTGCCAGCCCTAAATGCAAGTGATAACAAAGATAGATCTTAATAGGAATGATTGGTTAATAAGAAATCATAAAGCCGGCCCCACATAGATGTAATAATGCTCGAGGGGCAATTGACTCAAAAGGGGGAGTCTGGGTTGGACACTCCCAAGGCTGAACCACCACACCGACTCACCAACAACCAGAGTGAATCTGCCTAGTTGGCATCCCGAGACTCCTGACTTAGACGTAATGTCTCTCTGGAACATTGAAACACAGGATAATAATATTGGGCCACACCACTTTCCTATAACAGCAAGGAAGAGAAACCCTTGGCGTGCGAGTTTGATCTTCCTCCTATACCATGGTTTATCTAAGAGCATCTCCAACAGCCTATAAACTAGGACCTCTTAGACGTAACGTCTCTCTGGAACATTGAAACACAGGATAATAATATTGGGCCACACCACTTTCCTATAACAGCAAGGAAGAGAAACCCTTGGCGTGCGAGTTTGATCTTCCTCCTATAGCATGGTTTATCTAAGAGCATCTCCAACAGCCTCTGAACTAGGAGGACCTCCTAAGCACAGTGGGCCCCATTTTGGAAGCACCTCATCAAAATATCATAGTTGAGAAAAGGTCCCCTCCAACGACCTCTGAACTAAGATATCCTAGCCATTTTACACAAAACCCCCCCATATTTGTAACTTATCCAAACCCTTCAAATTTACATCAAACGGGTAAAAAAATAACCGTTAGACAGTGCATGCATCGTTGGACATATAAAAAATTATTTGTAAAAAGATGAGGGGGTGTTTTGTAAAAACATATACTAATTAATTCGTTTGGAGGCTCCGGAGGACCTCTGTTGTATGTGGACCGTTCGAAGGTCCTGAGCAAACAGGACCCATGTGGAACGCCACGTCAGTCTTCAGAGCACCTAAAGAAGCCGGTTGGAACGCCATCAATTTGTTCGGAGAGCCACGTCCTCCTTCAAAGCTCTCTTCGGAGGCCGTTGGAGATGCTCTAAGAATTCAGTCAATCAGAGGGATGCAAAGGACTAGCCTACCACATGGGGTATACCAAGAATTGCAAAAAGTCATGATTTGGAAACCTACTATATTCATTATGCATTATCAAAAAGCAGAAAGTAAAACTCTAACCTAGACTTTTAAGAATCTTGATACAAGGAACTGTATACAATTCTCTAACGAAAATTATAAGAAAGAAATGTAATCCCCAACACAAAACCTAAAAACAAGGGAGATTTATGAAAACATTGTATCATTGATTTCAGAAAATCTGATTTAGAAAGTGTCCGTTCACAAAGACTGAAAATTTGGTTTTATGTAAAAAAAATCCCCATCACTTTTCTTTATCTCATCTGTTTCCACAAAACTAATGGGTACCAAACAGACTTATGAATGCTTATATAGAACCTTTTATGTATAATTGAAAATCAATTTAGAGATGTGCCACAACAATGATAAAATACAGGACATCATACTAGGCATATTATGTAACTAGTATACACATACAGCTATACAAGCACAACTACTGGAAACCACTGTAGCTTTCTCTGGCAATATCTATGTACAAAGTAAATACAGAACTTACAGTTGGGTGATAGTAGGCATATATCATTCCCACTATCCAAATATATCGATCAAGTCCCGATCTAAAGTGCCATTCGTGCAAGCGAGGGTATTTCGGTTTTGAAGAATCTGGATCGCTATAACCTGAGTAGAAGCGCCTTCAGTTATCAATTCATCTTGTGGAAACAAAAAGATAAGCAACCCAAATAACTTTCGAACTTCAGAAAAAGTAATGACCTAGAAGGAACGTTAATGGGCTCCACACTATTTCAAAGACTTTAGGAACCTCCCAGATCAGAATCACAACCAAAAAGCAAGCAGCGATTTTTACTGCAATGACTGAGCCATTTTCATTGTATCTGTTTAGAATTCCCAGTGCACCGTAGACCATCAGGGTGAAAAGGGTGTGCATGGGGCAGATGTAATACAGCATGTAATCATTATTCAGGATAATACAGCAAAACGCCACAAAGAAATTAAGGCGCCACATCATCTGTTCAACATGCAAATTGTCAAGTAAAGAATTAGCCCTATCACCAAAACAAGAGCAATTAGAAGTTGAAAGAATTCACCTGAGCAAATCGTGTAAGGCTGAAATCCTTCCGAACATAATAATAAGAGAAGTTTCCAAAACCAGTCATCCACACATATGCAGCAATAAAAACACGGATTGCGTTATAGATCTCTTTTGCATTGAAGTAGTGGTACATCAGAAATAACACCTGGAAAGGAGATGGAAGTCAAGCACATATAGTGCTGAACATAAGGAAATCTCATAAGTCTTTGGGCCAAGTTAGATGAAAAAAAGTGTGAATTTAAACACATTATTCCAGGAAAAAGGTGAGACTTAATGACTAATATGGACAAAATCAGAAGAAAGAAATGGTGATTGACAAAGGACAATGTGATTTTCTTGCGCATTTTAGTTCAAGGAAGTGGATTTGTCAACAAATTACTTCAAAATTAAAAATCCACATAAAGAAAATAACTTTGAGGAATTTCTACAACACAACCCAACACCATTTTTAGAGGAGTTTGTTGACAAACCTACTTAACCTAAACAATGCTTAAGACAACGACATGATCCTTGGTCGATCACCCATGTGGTATTGAGCATTGTTCAGTTTAAGGAGGAATAGTGTAAAAGAGATTCTCCAAAATTAAGCACCCAAGTAGAAAAGATAACATTGAGCAACTTCTATAGCTCAATCCAGCAGCCATTTCTGTTGGGCATGGGTTCCATTCCCATGAGAAGTGTGCCACACTCTTCGGAACCCAAGTGGCCTCTTCGGTAACATTGTGGCTCCTTGTTCTTTGAGGACCATGCATGAAGCATGTTGACATTGGGTTGAGTGATGAGTCTGATGACTCTTCACTCCCCAAGATGACTTTGGTGGCCCCAAGTACCTTGAACATTGGGATGGTGCTTTGGGATTTGGAAATAGATTTTCCAAAGGGACACTTGCATGCACTTTGCCCTTGGAAGATTGGTGATTGTTGGCCTTACCTGTAATTAGGGATGATGAGGCTATTATGGTCTTGGATACCATAGGGGCAATCCTCCTCTATATAAGGTGGCCAGGTGGGGAAATGGGTGTTCGGAGGCATTCCGTTTCAATTCAAATATACACAAGCGTGTGTGTAGGAGTCTAGGAGATCCCCACAAGTATGTGTGAGAGAGTGGTATGGGTGTAACCGTGTAAGTGAGAGTAAGTAGAAGGAGTTCCTCAAACTACGTTACATCGGCTTGAGAAGGCAGCTTTGTAATCATTTGCTACATATGGGATTCGTCTCTCCCTCCTAGTGGTTTTTCCCTTCACATTGAAGGGGTTTTCACGCAAATCTTGTGTCTCGTTTTCTTTGCTTGTCCATTATAATTGTGTCTACTTTCATTTTGTCTTTTACTCAACACATAGTGGGATAAAGTGTATTCCCAAAAAAGTGGTATCGGAGCCCTTGGTTCATCATAGTTCTTGTGTTGAAATGGAGATATCTACCGGTTGAGTTCGAACGATCAACTTGAACGGTAATAACTGCATGATTTGGAAGGCAAAGATAAATGACCTCTATTGCAAAGATTTCTATACACTAGTAGAAGGTGATATTGCCAAGCCAGAGTCCATGTTAGCTGAAGATTGGAAGAAGCTCGATCGCAAGGCCATCGGCATCATTAGGCAATGGGTGGATGATAATATTTCCCACCATGTGTCAAATGAGACTTTAGTAAGTAGTCTTTGGAAGAAGCTCGAAGATCTCTACGAGAGAAAGACCGCCGACAACAAATCCTTCTTGATTAGGAAGCTTGTCAACTTGAAATTCAAAAATGGAGGTTCTATCATCGAGCAGTTGAACGAGACTCAAAGCATCGTGAAGCAGTTGGCTTCCATGAAGATGACATTGGGGACAAGCTCCAAGCTTTGTTATTGACTTATTGCTTAGCTCATTGCCGGATAGCAGGGAGACCTTGATGATTTCTTTCAGCAACTCCGCTCTCAATGTGGTCGTGTCCATGAGCCAAGTTACGAGCAGCCTGTTAAATTAAGAAATCGGAAGAAAGTCATTAGATTCTTCCCATTCTCATGCTCACTATCAAGAATAGGAGGAAAAGCAAAATCCATCATCCTCATAATCGAGACAAGTCAAGATAAAGATCAAAGGTAAGGAAGGATGTCAGTTGCTACCATTGTGGCAAGACTGGGCATATTAGGGAGCGTTGCAAGCACAAGGGAGAAGAAAAAAGGGAAGCATGAAGGGAAGAAAGAAAGCAAAGAAAGTGCAGGTGTCGCTACTGAGTACCGACAACGTTGTTGTGATCTTCTTAGAGTGTGAAGAAAATGTGTTAACCTCGCATGCCAAGGCTCATAATGGGTGATCGACTCCAATGCCTCTTGCCATGCCACCCCATGAACAACCTTCTTCACTCACTTCATGAAGGTAATTTTGGTGTAGTACAAATGAGTGACAAAGATTTGTCTCATATTTTGGGGTTGGATGATATTAACGTCACCACAAAGATTGGGCTCAAGATGATTCTCAAAGATGTGAGATTTGTTCTCGACCTACGTCTCAGTCTACTATCTACAAACAAGCTAGATGAAGATGGATACACAAGCAACTTTGGTAACGGATGCTGAAAGTTTACCAAAGAATCACTTGTAGTAGCAAAGGCAAAATGTGATGCACCCTCTACAAGACCCAGTTGCACTTCGAGAAACCCGAGATCAATTTAGTGGAGACCTCTAAGGACTTGCACCACAAGCGGCTTGGCAATATGAGTGAGAAAGGGCTACAAACTCTCGCACGACAATAATTTCTTACTACCATGAAAGGTACTTCTCTATCCTGATGTGATCACTATCTGATTGGAAAGCAATATAGAGTAGCTTTTGTTAAACATGAAAAGGTAAACCAATATTTTGAATTTGCTTATTCGAATGTGTGTGGACCTATAAATGTGAAAACACTTGGTGGTGCTTCTTATTTCATGGCCTTTATAGATGATGCATCTAGAAGGGTGTGTCTATATCCTAAAATCCAAATATCAAGTATTTGAGATTCTTCAAGATTTTCATGAAAGTAGAAACCTCAAATATGAAGTATTTGAGGTTCTTCAAGTGTGTGAGAGTGAGTGGTTTGGGTGTAAGTGAGAGCAAGTTGAAAGAATTCCTCAAGCTACGTTACATCGTCTTGAGAAGGTGGATTTGTAATCTTTTGCTACATAGTGGATTCGGCTCTCCCTCCTCGTGGTTTTTCCTATTCAAATTGAAGGGTTTTCCGTGTAAATATTGTGCCTCGTCTTCTTTGCATGTTTATTACCATTGTGTGTGCATTCATTTTATCTTTTACTCAACAAATAGTAGGAAATGAAGTGCATTCTCTACAATTTCATTCTCCTACCCTATGCATGTACCATCCAATACATTGTACCACCAAAAACCTCATCATTATCGATCAAAAATTCATAGTAATCATAATAATTGCATAAAACAAAGTCCCTGACCAACAATCTTTATCCTAGCTATTTGGGTCCAGACCAAACCATAACAAAAAACCAATAATAACCCAAAATTTTCACATAAATTGTCCTTCAAGCAAGCATCATATAGAATCACCTCTATGCCATCACTCACTCACCACCTGGCACCATGTTTTAAATATCGGCAATAAAATGCAAATTTATCGCTTTATCCCCGAGTGGCGATACAAAAAAGCCAAAAATTCCCCCTTTGACGTGATTCTGGAAAAAAAATCGCCAATTTATCAGCTATATATTACCGATATTGCTAAAATATCGCTAATGTCGCCGGTAAAATGATCATATCGCTAATTTATCAATTGATAGTTGGGGGAAAATCACCATTTACACCGAAGATGTCTCCAGTTTTGCCTAGAGAGGTAGTTTTCCCCATTTTCATCCAATTTTTGTTAGATTTGGATTTCTAAACAAAGTCTAAAGACTCAATTTCTTGTTCTTGGAGGATTCAAGGCTGTTCTTCACGGATTTGAGGATTTTTAATGCTTCAAAGCTGACGTATATTTTTGAATCCTTTTTTATTTCTCTTTAGATCTTCAACTAAGTTGGGTGATAAATATGTTATGTATCGAGTTTGATACGATTCATCGTGTTTATCATGTAATTAGCATGAAATTATTGGGATTCCGTGCAATTATGAGTTTTCAGCTATTTAAACCTAATGAAATTTTAGTTGTCGCTACTAGACATTCAATCGACATGATATCCCAATTTGAAAATTTTAGTTTGTTATCTTATTGTGATTGTTTAATTCATAGACTGCATTTGAAAGTGTCTGACATTTCATAGAAAGTGTCAGACAGTTCACAAACTTATCTATAGAGCCTCAATTGAGTATCTCCTAGAATAAATGATTGTTTTTTGTACGTTTTCTTGTCATAATGGGGTGTGTGTGTGTGTGTGTATAGTGAGATAGAGAGGGGAATGTTACAGTGAGCTGTGGGTGGAGAAAATGAGCTGCGCTCATTTTGATCCCCCTAGGAGTTTTGGTATTTGATGAAATTTGGTGAGGGTGTTGTCTAGGGTAAGATGATCATCGTCACCAATTTTCATCAAATTCCAAAACTTCTAGGGTCATCAAATTGTAAAGGTTTATCTACCGTCCGCAGTCACCGTTAATTTTACTTCTACAATTTGATGACCCTAGAAGTTTTGGAATTTGATGAAAATTGGTGAGGATGATCATATTACTCTAGACAACATCCTCACCAAATTTCATCAAATTTCAAAACTCATAGGGGGATCAAAATGAGCGCAACTCATTTTCTCCACCCGCAGCTCACAGCTCACTGTAACATTCCTCTTTCTATATATATGGTGATAAAGGAATTTTTTTAAAAAAACCCTTCATTTTGTTCACTTTTTTTCATTTTTTCCTATTTTTTAACGATAATAGTGATAAATAAGCTATAAATCCCTGATTTTTCCCCTCGGGCTACTTGGCGATAATGACATCAATAACGATACTTAAAACACTGCTCACCATAATAAGAGCTGCAAACATCAGGTTGAAGTCTGGCAATGCCTAGATCAGAATCAGTTGACGATCAATTCTCAATCAAGCTATATAAAGTCTATTTATTGATTGTGGCAAGTTAGAGGAGGTAATCTGAAGAGTCGAGTTAGGTCTGTAAGGTTAGGGACTCAGGATCTATGCTATCAAAGTCGGGACTAGTCCCCGACTAGTCGCTGGGCGGCATTTTGCCGACCGATTTATTTTGATTTTTTCATTGCTGGGCGGTAGCCCGACTAGTCCCCGACTAGACCCGACTAGCCCGACTAGTCCCCGACTAACGACTGCCGACTAGTCCCCAGGCAGCATTTTGCAAGCAAAATTTTTTTTGAAAGGAGTCTTTGCAAGCAATTTTGTTTGGATTTTTTTACATTGGCTCAAAGTCTTGAGTAGCAAGACTCACAACTATGGCTCTTCCCTGTAATCATCTGTTGAGCACCTGAGAATCTCCGATAAAAACATAGACAAATAATTAGTTTATTTGTTGATATTCATATAACCCTATAATCAAAATTGGGGTTGTTCACTGATTAAACATCATCAAACAAACATTGTGATGAATTCTTAGTTCTGAGTCTTTTGGCATGGGCATGAAGCCAATACAACTGTGTTCTGTTAGACTGTTACTTATGTATTTATACCCATGTTGTGAAGTGTGAAGGTATGTATTGTTATTAACCGACTAATATCATATACTTATTGACATTTATACTAGTTCATATATCATATATGTTTAGGGAGGGGGGGAGGGGTTAGAATAAGGTTTGGCCGACTAGTCCCGAATTAGTCCCGACTAGTCCCGACTAGTCCTAGTCGGCCCTTGGCCGACTAGGGCCGACTACCGACTTTGACTGCATAGCTCAGGATACCAAGGTTGAGTCAGGCCATGTGAGCGAGATATGGCCACTTGAAATGAGCTTGCACATGAACCTAGAACCACAACCAAATGAATGAATGCTAGGTTGACATGATCTTCCTGCAACTATTTTACCAATAATCTTTGAAGACTATGTTATCATATGATGTCTTACAAGAATGCCCTGTCCTTTTACCACAATCCAATAGTATTATGGGGAGTTTATTCAAGCCATATTCCAAGCAAAATGGTGTCGTGTTTCCTACATTCACAAAAACTTTGTGATTGCCTCATGCAAAGGTGGTACGTACATAGGTTAATGATCATAGAACGCAAGTCATAAACATAATAGGAAAAGGTTGAATCATTCAAGTGCAATGAACAAAAAAAATGAAAAGCAAAAGATATTCAAAAACGTCCAAAAATATATATACAATTTGCTTTGACAGTTAAAATGATAAGAACTGCATATACAAGGTGAACAGGAGTACACATGGCAGGAGGAATGCCATTTAGGTTGGTAAAAATAACTCGTGGTTGCTTGGAATGTGTTCCCATGCAACCAAATGGTTCCCCTAAAGCAGTTTGGGGAACAAATTAGAGTGTTTTCCTGAATCAGGGTACAAGGCAAGTAAAGTACCTAGAAACCTATGGGAAAACCACTAGGGCAATGCAATCAAGCATACATGAACTTATCAGTTTCAGTGGGCTCTTCACATGAGTTGCAGTAAATTTCCCACTTGTTTTTAAGCATTGTGTCCCAAATTCCCACATCCGGTGCATTTTTACTGTTTGTTTCCCGCTTCTGTTTCACATATGGCTTTGTGCACCCATTTTCTGAAGTAGCTTCCCTAAATAATAGAACATTTCATATGTAAATACATTAGATCAAAACCGCAAACATATTCCCTCAATGTTTAATGTTATTAACCTTTGACGATCTGAACTGGAGGAAAAATAGGCAAAATGGAGAAATTATATATCCAAAGAATCTCCAATTATAATAGAGAAAGTAAACTTCGTGAAGTATTAGAGGACAACTAACCTGCATCCACCCCTTCCATTCCTCAGTCTGATGCCTATTCAGATAAAGTATGGATTTTCCTGAGAGTGGTGACTTATCATGGTGGACCTTAAAAGAAGTCATTGTGGCAACAATGATGAGAAGAAAGTAGAGGAAAAGGAAAATATCTCGGCTGTAACTCTGCAAACAGAAAACAGTGGTCAAAACAAACACCCATACTATAAGCAGACCACATGGTATAGCTCTGTCATCACTACAACAGCTTTTCCTGTTTTCAATAGAACTTGATTGGTTCAATATGCTGCATTTCAGATAGAATAGCTGAAGAAATGGCAAAAGTTCAAGAAAACAATGGCAAAACATACAGACTGACAGAACATAACAGCCGCATGTAATTTTCAACCAAGGCGACTTTATTATTTACCTAAATACATCTTATATGGTGATTAGAGAACTTGCATGCAGGTGGGTGGCATCTTCCTTTACAAAAATATTTTTGCATTTATTCTAAGTGTGCTATAATGTGAGAGTCAGAGACATCAATGACTCTTCAATGGAATTTATATTCTGGCATGACTTCATTAAAGACCAGATATTAAGCTCAAGTAGCCACGACGGGTGCGAGACGAGTATGTTCCCTGCTTAGTTTGAACCTGTTAAGTAGTCTTTTTAGACCAGGGTTATGCCCAATTATGGTAAAATTCTTGCAACATAGTTTTGGTTGGACTTGATTTATTGTTCAAGCTATTCTGCAATAAATTATGAGTTAATGATGACTATTTTTAACAAGTCATTTAGTCATATTATGTAACATGTTTACGTTAGCACAATGTCTCCAACGTATCTAACTCTCCACATAGACAGTTACTGAAGACTTCAATTCCCAAACATCGATATATATGGTTAGGAACTTAGGAATTGGTTTGTGAGCAAAAAAGAAGAAAACACTGAATAAGATAATAAACCAAGATGTGCAACATTTAAGCAGCAAATTATTCAGTCTTTAAGGTCAAAAATTCCAAGTCTGCAAGTCATCTCCACAAGCAATTGTCATCTCTTGGTTACCACTCAAAAAATCTAACCCTCTTTACAAACAAGTTTAATTATCTAGAGCAGAATATCATGGCTCTAAGCTGCAATTGTGAAGGTGTAAGACACCCCCAAGTGAGTAAAGTCCATCCCTTCCAGTTGGATTAGGAACTATGAGACTCGAATGTGGACAGGTGAACGTGAAGCAGGACTCAAAATGGTACTGAAGTGGCTTTTTGTTAAATAACCATAGGCGGGGTTCAGAAAATTGGGTGAAAAAACATGTCAAGTTGTCATAACTATCTACAGTTGGCAGGTAAGTTCTAAACATGCCCAGTGAATTACCAATATTGTAACAAATGGGATTATTATGGCAACATTTCTCATTGTATAGCAAATGAAGTATAGAAGTGGAGAGAGAATTGTTTAGGTATGTTTTTAACTAGTAAGATTATGAATTAATTCAACATTTTGAAACATATTCTCAATTTTATCTATATAAGGTTATAATATATTTATTCATTTATTATCTAGAAGATTCTACTTACATGTTAACGAACATACGCCCATGGTTGGCACAATCAATGGAGTTCAACTACTAGATCAAGTAGGCTAACTGTAAAATCAACAACAACCTAGTTATCCAAGTCATATCCCATCTAGACAAGGCCAGTCATGGAGTACAACCGTAACTCAAGAAGGTTTCACACAAGGATGGAGTAGAATCTTCTATGAGGTACACAACTTTAAATTAAGAAGTTCCACAAAATGATTGAGTAGACTTCTCAAAAGAAGACAAATCTCATCTCAATGACAAGGCTCAGTTGATATGATTGTTGCTGCTGCTACAGTTATTGGTGTGCTTCACAGAAGGGATTGCCTAATGAGGACAAGACACCAACATGTATGGCAGATAGTCATCCATGTTTAGGACTGCAATTGAAGAACAGTGTACCTGGTTATTTTGCCTCCTTTGCTGGTTAAGGAGTTGATGTGTGATTTTCTCGCCCAACATTATCATGCTATCTTTGCTTCCCTTTCTTTCTACTAGACATATCCGTTATTATTAAGAGATGCCTTATCCATTAAAACGCTCTCAAACTATCAAAATACTGACATATTTAGTAATTCTACTGCAACTAGTCAATTTGATGCGTTTTGTCAATTTGGGTACATGCACGTGTGACAATTTACCCCCTAATCTGGATGATGTCATTCAATTCACCTTATCCAGTTATGCATGTGTGACAGTTTACCTCTTGATCCAGTCACTGTACTTCTTGAATGTATGTATCAATAAAAAAAATAGAACGAAAAAAAATTCCATAACTATGAAAATGATGGAATTAGTACAACACTCAAGATCCTTTAAAAGCCACGTCATTTTGCTAATTTGGTTTTAGATTATGATGATCAGCATATTCATGATGCCTAGTCATTAGGCTACATGTCCACATTTCATTACGAGTTACATGAATTGAAACGGTTCTTTTGTTAAAAATTAAAACATCACCTTCATTGACTCGCCCAGTAGATCTGTACGATCGCATATGAAGAAATAGGCAAGATATGCACCAAATTCAGATCTGGAAGACATTATTTAAAATTGATCAACACAATCTTGCATCTTAGGCTAGCATTTCTGCTAAAAGAGTTTCACTTACATGGCTCTCAATATTAAGCGATTCTCTAGCAAGAAAGCCTCGTCCATCAGAAAAAATCTGTATGGTTCCAAAATACACAACCAAAATGTTTCTAAGGACAGCCACAATAAATGATATAAAGCTTTAGTTGTGGTATTGATAAGTCAATGGCATTATGCTACAAACCTGACAAGTTGTGATGTGGGGGATGAACTGCTAGCCTTCATAGGTGCTGTTTGAAGACCCCCCTCTAGTAACAGTGCTCTATCATCTTCCCTATAAGGCTCATTGCCCAAGACAACTAAGTTGATGTCTGAATGTCTGGCACTATAAAAAGAAAGATGGTGTCCATGAGCAAACTCAAGGTCAGGATTTAGATATTGATAGCAGATAGAGTAAAAACCATCTAAAGAACAAACCAGTATCTTAATCTTTGCAGGTAAAGCAGAACAAATTTACACATAATAACTGGTCGATCCAGATAGAGCAATCAAGTTGAGAGAAAGATCGAGAAAAAAAGGATCAAGAAAATAACAAGATAAATATATTGCAATATGAAATGTGTCAGGTTATTGTGCATCTTTTATATTAGAGCTTATTATGAGTGCTAGTTCTTACACCGAAATGTCTTTACATCTTTCAATGCCCCTTGTAAGGTTGTATACATTTGCGACTTGCCCCCTCTAGTGAGATGATCACAGACATTATTGTGCACCTTCAAAGCCTACTTCTCAATGAAAGATAGTGGATTCCAATGCTCAGAATCATCATCCAGAAACTTCAAGAAGTGATTGTTGGCTATCATAGGCTCACTATGACAATCTAATCATTGAACTGGACCTTCTATAAGAGATTTTCACGTAGGTACATGTTTGCAGCAATTACCTCCGGCGACTTTCACATAGCATGTATTTTATGTATTTGATCATGTGAGTCTTTTGTGTTCTTGTGCAGTCTTATTTGGTCCGGTTTTGATCTATGTTTTCAAAATGTTTTTTAATCTTTTGTGGTTAAAAATGTTTTCAAAATAAAGATTAGTTAATTGTTAAAATAATGCTTAAAACGATTTTGTAAACGGACTTAAAACAAGAAAGTTATGCAAGTTTGAAATTATACAAAAATTATATTGAAATACAAAACATTGTTTTTTTATTAAGTCTAGAAAAAAGAGTTTTTATATAGAAAAGTTTTTATTGATTCAGACCTAACAGTCTAGCACCATTTGAATAGGCTAGTATGTTCTTTTATTAAATAGTTTTTTATTTGCTGCTCAGTTAAAACCTCCCCAATAAAAAAAAAACATCAGACAATATATCCTGCTGAAATTTATTTGGAGATGGACCAGTTTGGTTGGCAAAAAAAATTATAGGTTCCACTTAAACAATAGAGCCGATTATTTTCTTAGGGTGAGCCTCTCAAGTAAAACTAGATGGAAAATGAATCAATTGTCAAGTGAGAGGTCAAGATTGTAATGAATCGGGGTCTTTTTGAAAGGTATGTTTAAAAAGCTGAACAAAATTCAGATGAGGGTACTGTACGCAATATAACATATGTTCAAATACCAGGTTGAGAATCTTGAGATATAGTTAAAACGTGTATAAAACGCGTACGGACGTTTTTTAAAAAAAAACGAGTTTTTTTCCTGTTTGCTACAAGTTCGGATCAATACGTGTTTTATACGCGTTTTTTTCAAAAAAACGCCGGATTTGGTAACTATGTTCAAATACCAGGTTGAGAATCTTGAGATATATTTAAAGCAATGAGGCCAATTAGAATCAGAAACAAAAAGACAGTTTATAAAAGAGCACTGCTATTTAAACATACTGCACGACATACTCGCTGGCGTACCCCGGTGGTGTGGGGGCATCAGCCACCGCTCAGTGCATCAGCATTCGCACCAAGCTCTGGCCAATGCCCCCAACCACCGCAGTATGTCCGAGAGTATGTCCCGCAGTATGTTCAAATAGCATTTTCCTTTATAAAAAATCCTGCAGAGCTAGCATAAGTACACCATAATAACAAAGAATACAACTTACGTTTTCAGAGAAGATGAATTCTTCCTGTATTCCAACAGCTCAGAATATACCCATGCAACAAATATCGGGAGGAATCCAAGTAAAAATGACACCTGCCACAACAATCTCAAACTTCTGTAAAACAATCACTATCAGTGCTTCAAGAAATATGACCAATTACTATGTCATGTCTTTAAACCACTCCTAAAAGAATAAGAAAAAATGATATTTGAACATACAATGGACATACTCTCGGACAAACTGCGGAGGAGGGGGGCATCCGCAAGAGCTCTGGCGGATGCCCCCCTCCTCCACAGTATTCCGAGATTCTTCGAGTAACACTACGGCATTGCCATGTGTGGTTAAACCAACTAATCAAAGCCACATCTTGCACACTATTTCGGCTCCTAAACCCTAGAAACCCCACAAATCCTTCCAATCCCCGCTTCTAATCCTCGTTTAACATGAATTTCAAAGAATGTACAGCTCAACAGCATCAAAAGACCGAGAATCGATCCAGTAAACAAAGATCAGGCTCCTTCTATAAAAGAAATCAAGATCTGAAGGGAGAAACCAGATCGAATGTATCTGGAACCGCATACCTGGCCTGGAGTTATGGGCCCAGAGATCTTCATCACTGGCCGCCTGAGAGAGATCGAGGAATTCTATGAGAAGGAGAGATCCAAACACACGAGCATTCGCCGGATCGGATGGTAGAGAAACAGATGTGATGAGGAGTTCACCGACGCCAAAAATCCAGAGAAAAAAATTTAAAAAACAAAAAAAAAAGTATCTCGAACCCAGAGATCTGGGAGAAACCCTACTTATGATGACGACCGATTGGAAAGGGAAGAAAGGGAGACTGATCGAAGCGCGTTCTGCTTGGATTTGAAAGGGCCGAGCGAGCGGTGGGGGGGGGGGGTGAAGTGAAGCAGCTTGAGGTCGTTAGCACAGAGCAGGAATACAGACCAACACCCAGAATTAAACCCGAACACAAAATCTGTGGGTCCACTCGGCCGGAGCGGTGCGCAAGTGATGGTTTTTCTTGTTCGCGGATCATATTAGAGGACCGAGTAAGAAAGTTTACGTAAATTACAGTTTGCCCCACTGAAGTTTAGCTCAAAAACAGATTCCCCCTATATTTAATAAAGGGAAATATTATTCATACCCCATAAATCTGTAATTAGCCCCCATTTCCAACAAACTTGAATACACCCCATTTTTTTTTTTTCATACCCCATTCCTATCCCAAAAATACCCTTCCCCCTTACACCCCACCTTCAATACACCCCAGTTAAATGACCCGCCCCAACTTGATTATACCCCAATCAAACACATACCCCCTTAAATATACCCCAATTATATGCACTCTTGAATACACCCCACTCTTAAATAAACCCAATGCAGCTGGCTGATACTTGAAGGCACAAGTAGAGCTGCAACTTGGGCGGGCCAACCTGAACCCAACCCGAGTCCAACCCGAACCCAACCCGAATTTGGGCGGACTAATCCGAGCTCAACCCGAATTATTTCTCCTCGACCCGACAGGACCCGACACGAAGTTAGCGGGTCTAGGTCAAGACTAAACGGGTTCGGGTCGTAAACGGGTCGACACGATAGACCCGTTTATTAAACGGGTCGGGTCCGGGTTTAGGGTCTGGACACGGTAGACCCAGGAAGATCCGTTTAGTATTCAATAGGTCATGTCGGGTCGGGTCGGGTCTACCAGCAATCCGATACTATAATATATAAAACCAGTGGGTCTTTAGGGTCAGGTCGGGTCAAGTCGGATTGGGTCGGATCGGGTCAACTGAATAGATCCGGGTGGTAAACGGGTCTTATCGTGTCTACCTGTTTATTAGCGAGTCGGGTACGGGTTTAGGATCTAGACTCGATTAGTTAAACGGGTCGGGCCCGGGTTTAGGGGTTTTGGACACGACACGAAACTAGACACGACACGAACCCGACACGACTCATTGCCACCCCTAGCTGCAACTTGGGCGGGCCAACCCAAACCTAACCCGACTTTGGGCGGGTTAACCCGAACCCACCCCGCACAACCCGACGGGTTGGGCGTGGGCTAAGTTTAAACGAACATTGGGTTGGGTTGGGGTACAAAAGACGCTGAGCAGGGGGTTTGGGGTTTGGGGTTTGGGGTATAAAAAAAAGGGCATTGTTGGTATTAAAGGATTGTTGAGTAAGTTATTGAGAAACGCTAGGGATACGGGGGCTAATTACAGATTTTTGGGGTATGAATAAAATTACCCTTAATAAATTACATTTTAACCCCTTCAATTCAATTTTGATCAGATAAAAATTATCAAATGAGAAAATTAAGTCATTGACGAAAGGGTATATTGTGCTAAAATTTCAAACTTTAGGGAGCGATTTGGAACAAAAAAACTATAGGAGCATTAAGTATTTTTAAGCTAAACTTCAGGGGGTAAAATATAATTTACCCCAAAATTTGCCACTAGTGGGTTTACCGTTCATTATTTCTCGCGTCACTATTTCGGAATTTCCTCTCCATTATTTATTTCAATGGGATGAATTGTATTTTCTAGCTTTTGTATTATGTCACACTATACTATGTTATTTTTTTTAATTTCTCTATTATTGTTTTTATTATTAGCTGTATTTAGATCAAGCCTGATCCTTGTTTAGAGATTAGGGCGATGCTCGGGTCCGCCATTTTGGCATTTTCCCACCTCCATCCTTCCTTTTCATCGTTGATTGAACGATCATGAGGAATTCAAAAGGCGGGAGTAGTTGGAAGTGGAGGGGTGGGGTCCGGCAGACGAGAGGGGAAGTGATGTGTCCACGGTCGACACCGCCCTGCCTTTCGTCACCTCCCTTCGCTACTCCCTGATAATTTATGAGGAGTTTTGGGAGGGGAAGGGATTGGAGGTGGAAGACTGATGGGGGACCGTGTGGGGTGAGGATCGGGGATGGAGGGATAGAAGATGGTGACATGAGAGGTTACGGATTTGGAATGGAAAATTTGAGAAGAACAAAAAAAAAGTAAGAGGCAACAATGTATATTGCCACACGTGCAATTAATTGAAAGGATAGAGGTAGTACCTCAGTGCCACCTAAAAAAGACAGAAACATAGACTTGAGGCTACTATTTACTATATTATATATAGAGACATACCTTAGTGTGCCACCTCAAGGCTGAGGGATTGATCAAACTGGGTTTAAGAAACCAGAGGAGAGAGAGTGTGCGAGTTGTAAGAGATAAACAATAATCTTTTGACTTCATATCTATTGATCTAAGAGCATTTGGTACTTATTTGACAGTGAAGCTTCCTCCGTCCTCAACTGTGATTTTTTTCCTCTTGATTGTATAGGGTTTCCACATAAACCTCTCGTGTTGTATTGTGATTTTTGCTTAATTATCTTTTTTTCTTGAGTTTAGTATATCAGCCACCTGATTGATCAATTTGCAGTTGATTTCTCTTTGTTTCTTCTATTGTCTCTTTCAAAATCCTTTGAAATCATTTTGTTTGGTTTCGATTTTGAGAATCATGGTAGATAATGCTTAAAATACTTGATCTTTTTAAGTTAGGTTGTTGATCTCAAAATCCAATCGACATGTGCAATATCTCATATGGCACGGTGATAAATATAGTCCACTTTTGGTGTGGCTTAGGTAACTCATGTATGTTGGGTCAATCCACATACATGGGAAATGAGTTTACCATATACATCAAGTAGGTTCATGGTTAATGACTGGACTAGACATCTAATATGTTAAAGACTATAACTCTGATATTCTCGATAAAGAGAGGTGGTTTGCCTTGATCATTGTAATGTCGTATCTATGTCAAGTAGTATTGATGCATTTAGAATGCACTGAATGGAATCAAGAAAGCATACATGATCTTAAGTACTATCACACAAGACCACATGTAACTCTACTACTAGTTGTCTAGATCCTAAATCCTAGGATGTGTTATAGACTTCAGGTTCAGTGTCTATCACTTTGACCTGCCAATCAGTGCGGCCTATCACAACTCTCAATTACATCTTTGATTCCAAACCTTCAACTTACAGTACTGGTTGCTAGAGAAACTCATTGTCAATACCACATCTGAAATTAGTTATCCAATAAGATTACTGAACATTTACATTGAGATATACAAACATATTCAAATAATTGGTAAACACATGTAAACATACATACACTGTTTATACCAATTAAACGATTAATCCCTTAAAAAATCAAAATTTCTAATATCCCAACGATCCAATGTAAAAATCCTTAAAAATCCCAACCTCAAATTAGGATAGACAATCCCAAATTTTGGGATTTTTAACCCCAAATTGAGAAATCTTAGCATCCGGAGGAGGAGGAGAAGAACAGGAGAAGAAGAAAAAGGAGGAGGAAAATGAGTAGTAAATCAAAGAGAAGATGATCACCGACGTGGAGCTTGGTAGAGCATCGATGTTGGATGGGTGGATGTCTCGCCAAAACCTTAAGAGTTGAGTTGCAGTGTAGATACCGAAACCGCAAGGGAGGTTTATGTAATTTAAGTAAAACTTAGAGCAGGTCCCTGTAATTTACCCTATAAATAAGCTACAAGCATCAATTAATAAGGATGGCAAGATGCTGTTTTGGACAAAATTGAAATCACACTGCAACAACGAACCGACACATTGAAACCGCACCGCATCGCTACAGTGTACCATTATGTAAAACCGAAACCACACCATGCAATGCGGTGCACCACGATTTATCATTGTAATGGCCTAAACAGTGTAGTTTTATGCGATTTTAGTCAAAACAGAAACCGCACCGCTACACCAAAACTGAAAACCAAAACTGCAAATGCATCGTACCGCAACAGTTTTATATTTTAGCAAATCAAAACCGCATCATACAGTACGGATTACCATAGTTTTTTAATTTAAACCACACCGCTGCCATCTCTACCGGTTAATCACTGCTAGTTTACTTCAACAGGAGTTTGATGGACTCGAGCCGAATACGTGCCAAACATGAGTCTCCAATAACTTAGCAGCCCTGTACAAACTATCAAGGCACATGGTAGACGTCATATATGGGTCATTGCCAAGTTCGACCACGCCACAAACTTACCTATGCTAAACTTGGCCCAAATACAAATCAGATCTTTCGGGATTGGAATGAGCTGAACCTTCATCTTTTTCGTAAACCGAACCCTAACTTAGTTCGAGTCAAGCCTGAACATTTTGCACAGCCTAGACCTAAATCTTCTCTTTTCTTTTAGTTGAACAAACAAAGGGAAAAATAATTGATTAAGCCCCTTTAAGTCCATTTAATAATAGACTTTTTTTTTCAAATTATTATTAAAAAATAAAATATTTAACTAAATAGTGATTGACCAAAACTATTTGTCATTCTAGCGCTCTGATCGTCACATGGCAGGTCAGCAACGAAAAGCACACTGTAATTTTATTTTTTTCCTGAGTCAAGGTAAACCCGGTATCTGGGTTAACGGGTTTAAACCCAGAATTATAGATACCGGGTTTACCCGAAGTCAAACAACAAAATGGCTAAGTGTGAGAACATTATATAAGGGGGCTTCGATTAAACCCCGTATCCAGAATATCGGGTTTAAACCCGCTAACCCGAATACTGGATTTACCTTAACTCAGAAAAAATAAAAATTTCGGCGTGCTTTACGGCGCTGACCTGCCAAGTGGCGGTCAGAGCGCTAGAATGGTAAATAGTTTTGGTCAGCTGCTATTCAGTTAAATATTTTATTTTTTAATAATATTTTAAAAAAAAGCCCTTTAATAATATTGGTGGGTAAACTTTTATTTTCTTTGTACATAAAAAGTAAAAAGAAAAACAATTTGGTCCTCGAACCGAGTTTGCACATATCCGATCTGAGATACTAACACAGTCCTGTAAGTTTGAGCACGATCTGACTGAAGTTCTGAGTCAACTCCACACAGAAAACGGGCCGACCTAGGCCCAGTCAGATAGGCCTTGGCTGGACATATTAACGGCCTAGAAAATAAGATATCCATCTCGTAATCAAAGGGGTAATTTAGTAACTTCATATAATGGCTAAGTGAGATGGGCACGTGTCATATCTTTTATAATTGTCAAATTGTGGTCTATTTTTTTTTAATCCACCCATTGTTTCAATCTTGTCATATGATTCAAACACCATCCTCCAAAAAGAAACTTAAGTTAGTGAATACAAGTAGGGTTAGGCTATAAACAGCTCATCATAGACAACTCTAGCTTAAAATTAAAAAAAATATCCGATGTATCCCCTCCTCTTGGCTGATGCTAGCCCATGCCCATGCCCCATCGCTGCCCTGTGCATGCCGCCTCCCGCCTCTACTGGCTGATGCTAGACTCAAAATTAGGCACTTTAAGTGCCATATAGGTTGTTATGCATCACCTTCACTACAGCAGATCTGGGTTTTTCCGGTCGAAAAATCGGTGGCCAGCTCAAGGGGGTCGGATTTTTCTCACACGGCCGCCGCATCCGGTCGTCACGGCTGCCGCATCATCGAAGAGGGGATTCGGGGGTTTAGGCCGCCGCATTAGATCCTCAATTTCGGGGGTCCAGCTCGCCGCATCAAAGGGGATCTGCTTTAAAGCGGACCCCCCTCTAATTCGGGGATCCAGGTTGCTGCATCAGAGGTTGGGGGTAATGGCCACCGCATTAGAGGGGAGATCTAGGCCGCCGCATCTGTCGAGCCGCCGAGATTGGTGTCCTGGCCGCCGCATCGAAGGTTTTTTCGGCACGAATTCAATATATATTGAAAAGGTTTTGCATGCGCGCGCGAAGTCTTGCACGATCGAGCTTCCCTCCCTGGCCTGCGATAACCTTAGCCGCGATCGACTTGCCCTGGCCCTTGTGCTCACCGATCGACGACGCCGGCCTTTTGCGATCGAGACATGTCTCGGTGCCCCAACCTCCTTCGATCTACACCCATTGATCGGTAATCTGGTATGTGCCTCCTTACTCAGCATCTATGATCTCTTCCACCGTCGTTCTATAGAGATCTCATCCCTCTTCATCCCGGCGACAGATCCACCACCTGTGATCGATCGATTGAGGAAAACCTTATCGAAGTTCCGGCCTCCACTTTGATTAAGATCTCCCGACCACACCGCCAATCAGTCAACAGTGCATAATTGATAAGATTGTTCGGTGATCGAAAATCTCTTATTAAACCCTTGCATCGATCATATATCGATCATTTGTTTGTGAAGGATATGTTTTGTGGCTTCACTGCATTAAGAAGAATATCTGAACCCCTCATTTCTATTACCTAAATGCACACTTTCTCTTTTACAATGTCTGTATAAGTGATGCAATGAATATCTGTTTTGGCTATAATGGATAGATAGAATTGATGAGAATCCATTGTCTTATCTTTTACATTTCATTGAATTACACAACCTAGAGTATCCATATTCTTCAATATCAAAATAATATTGATGTGGAGGATTAAAAGGGCTTCCAACTTCAGGAAATAATTTGCTTTATGGAATCAATCTGCATGATACAAGACACTCCTTTACTTTTATATGAGCAAAATGGATTAGCTTTCTGATTCATGATATGTGAAAATGTACTTCTAAACTCCGAGGCACATGAGTTTTGTTGTTGTTACTGAATTTCGCTTGATCACTTTTTGACTATCTAGTTTGATCATCTTGTATGTAACATACTAATAAGTAATAAGGCAAGCTCTAACGCTGGCACCATATGGACTATTCTATGTTTCCATTCATGATGCATGGTCGATCCCTATTAAACTCATAAAAAGTAAATTTATCTCAAAGGCTCAAACTATTATACTTCTTTATAGTGAAGTATTAACTGGTCGATCAAATGTTCCAAATGACATCAACTGTCAAGATTCGTATTACACAAGCTATGTACTATAAGCCATAGAAAAGGGGGGTGAGAATATCGTTACCCACCCACCTCCTTCTTTGAGAGTTGGGCTGCTACACTAGTTGTCCGATCAAATATTCGTGATGACATCAGTGGCTGGAATTCACCTGCAGTGGTGGAACCATCACTAAAGCATCTAGAAGCAAGCTAGCAGTCACTATCAGTGGGCGTGGCAGCCAAAGCAGGGTCGGTTGACCGATACCAACGACTTGGATTTGAACACCTACTAGGTGGGGGGGCTAATCAAGATCGCATAAAGGCTCTTCCACCTCGAAGGGCGCACTGAGCAGATTTGGTTATAGAATATCAAAAATATTTGGCTATTTATTTTTTATTGATTATATTTAAAATATAGTACACGATATCAACTGCATATGCACACTAGGATATCATAAGTTAGATTTATTGTTATATTTTAGTTTTGGATTACTTGTTTTTCAATATATTGGATATTGAATCTTGTGATAGTAGTGAAATGGCTCATTTATCCTATGTTCAATTGCAAATTTAATTAGACATTTAATATACACTTGAACATTCGACCAATTACTTCGTGTTATTGCTTTTCAAATATCTGGGTCTATTCATGTTGATTGTCTAACAGGTTGAAGAGGAGAAATGATTCGTGGCAGGGGTTATCGGTGTTTGTCGAATCCCCCGATTGAGACTCGCCGATTACAGGATCACTTGACGCAGGATCATCCTATACAAAATCCTATCATGGATCCAAGTATTGAGGATGCAGAGACATAGAAGCCCGATGTTCCATCCCACGCATCAGGTCCAATATTCTATGGAGGTAAAATAATTAAAAATAATATTAAGACCTCTTGTTTTTATGTCCTTTTTGTTTATAACTATTAAAGATGATCTTACTTTAATTCTATAATTATTTTCATGCAGAATCATGTTCTTCTAAACGGAAGAGGGGCATCGTAAAGGGTATCCCTTAACCAAGCAAAGAAGAAGATAGACATCCAAGTAGTATTTCTGAAGTTGGGCATGTGGGTTCGAATAAGGATAAGTTTCTCACAAAGATCGGCGTGTGGGTAAAGGACCAATCTAATTTTCCTTTTTGGCAAAAGGATTTCAATAACTTCCCCCAATCAAAATAGAAAAATATGGCGAGACTTGTTATGGTAATAACCTTTTCACAATCAAAATTTATTATTGTATCTTTATTATAGACTGTTTTATATTACTAATTATTGCATCTTTTTTACTGCTAGGAATATTTTAATATTAAATACTCGGGGGTTCTTGTTGACTTCTTATGAGATAAGAGTAGAAAAACTTGGAATGATGCAAGATTATATTGAAGCTATATCGAAAAAACTACGAGCCCTATCCGCACTGTGAAGCGATCCAGCGTGTCCCCCGTGGTATGGAGTCCATGGACAGTATGACTTGGACTAGAATATGTGAGGAGATATTCTCGCAACCATGGTGGAAGGTATATTATTACTAGAGTTACATTACTGTAGTTTTTAGAATTATTGACCTTACTAATAAGTTATGCATAATGTCTTACATGATATAAGTGATAGCAGTATAAGGAATCACACACATCAGCGTGTCATACATGTCTCTGGGCGAACGAGCTTTCCACAGAGGAAAGAAGATCTAGTATACATTATTTTTTTAATTTTGGATATGCAAAGTATTATGCAAAATTAAAAATAGTTAAGATATTAGTCAAACAACTTTCCGTTATATGCAGTGCACGGAATTAGGACGAGAACCGAATCGCAATGAGATGTGAAAACAATGTCATATAAAGGTTGACGGAACCACTGCGAATGCATACACCCAAGAGGTTACGGTAAGTGTTTCAACTTTAGTTATCGATTACTTGAATATAATTTTCCATGTGTCTTTAAGTGCACTCATTGATTTATTTTGCTTTTTTAACATTGTAGAGTCAGGTGGATGCGATGATAGAGCAGTCCATGGAGACCTCTGGGACTGTGGACGAGAATGCGATATTCCGGGAAGTCCTTGGTCCAGAGAGTAGTGGACGCGTACATGGCGAGGATAGGGGCACTAGACAACAGGAGTACTTCAGTTCCTTGCATCCATCCCAAGTAGTATTAGAGAGGCATGTAGCAGATCTCACCGAATCACAAGGGCGCTTGTCAGATGAGAACCGTCAGTTGAAAGAATCACATGAACGCTTGTTAGATGAGAACCAACAGTTGAAAGAATCACATAAGCGCTTAACAGACGAGAACATGCGACTGAGTGAAGTAGTTCAGGGACTAGAAGCAAAATTTCAAGAATTTAACCAGCTTCTCCGACAGGTACATCTTATATTTTAAAATTGTATACATGAATGTTACGACTATTTAAAAATAATCAAATTCATATTGTAATTTTAAAAAATTAAATATGTTCATAATTAAATTTTGTAGGATACCTTTGTATCGATGACGCCACAAATGCCATACTCACAGATTCCATATCAGTAAAGTTTCACACAGATGCTCCAAAGTGGATGTTTGCGCCCTACACATCCTCTAGGTTATCAACATCAAGATGATTTTGACCCCTTACCACATGAGTGATTAAAGTATTTATTTTCCATGAACTTATGTTGAAGCTCGGAATTGTAGTTGACAATTACATTTTTTTTTCCAATTGCCAGAATCCTTGTTAAGTTTTTTTTTTAAAGGTTCTTGTTAAGTTTCACAATAGTAGGAATATTCTATGTTGACTTTTTCAATATTCTAATTTTTGCGACGGGTGTATTTACGGCGAGCAAATCCAGCGACTAGACCCCCGAAAAAATAAATATACGACCAATTTTGGCCCCCGAAAATCGTCAGATCTGTTGTAGTGAAAAGTTTGAGTAAAAACTCAATTTGATCCTGAGCACTCGAGTCCTTACTCAAATTTGAGTAAAATCTAATTTGGTGTGGGATTTGAGTTTCCCCGATTTGGTGAAAAATTTGAGTAAAGCTCAGTTTACTATAAGTCTAAGTAAAAAGCTGAAACTGTTTTTAGACGATTTTACTCAAATTCAAATATGAGTAATAATTTATGTAAGGTCTGGATCTGCCCTTAGCCTAGGTACAGTAGGACACCCACTCACACGCAAAGCATGCGCACACACAAACACACACCGAGTTCACAGGCTTTGTAGAACCAAAGTTTTGCATTATTTAATTTATGCTTACTAGGATAAGGGCATTTTTGGAATAAAAGTTGACAGAGGGAACTAAATACAGATGGAGCATAGTTCAAGGATCAAATTGTTCAAAAATAAAATTAAGAGACCAATATGAAATGAGTTGTACAGTTCATAAGAGATTTTTTTAATTTGCCCTAAAAAAAGAATGATGAATGTGTTTTTCTTTTTTTCTCTAAATTAACAATTCTGCTGCAGTTTAGGGCCGTCGTGTCACAAAGAAAAAAATTGTATGCACACCTTCACATTAATCACCAACTTCACGCTTGGATCCGCCTCCAATGCTTTGAAAACTTTCAGTAATTGGAGAATCTGAAGAACAAATATATTCATTGGAATTTGTCAATCATCAGCTATATCATGTTTGTTGCATATAACCCCTTAATAAATATGGATATTATAAATAACCTCTCATATTTTGTTTTATAAATAACCGCCTCATATATTCTAACATTTAGAAAAATCTCTCATACATTACCCTTTACCCCACTTTTTGAGTTTTATTCATTTACCTTTATGGCCAAAAGGTAACAGTGGGGGATTTTTCTAAGTATCAGAATATGTGAGGGGTTTTTTTGCCAATCAGCAGCAAATTTTTTTTTTTTATTTATATCGGCAAGAGCATCCATTGTGAGAGATATTGAAGGTTCCCAGACCCTCATTCCTGCAGGCTACTCTTTTAGGTGACACCATCAGCTCAGTGTCAGGAGAGAGAGAGAGAGAGAGAGGGGGGGGGGGGGGAGAGAGAGAGAGCACATAATCTGATAGTTAAGGGCATTAAACTTATTTGGTATGTTGACAATCACCACCTTCACATGAGAGCTTCCTTCCACCAGGATCTGGAGTGTGTGCACATAAATTAATATGATTTGATGAAAATTGTAAACAATGATGAATATGATCTTTTTCAAGGGTGCGAAGTTGATTAGTAATTAAGGGGGTAATACATGAATTTTGTAATATTCATCATTTTACTTTATATAAATCAGATATTTTACAACATTAATTTTTTTTTTTATGAATCTCAAGGTAAGTACATCGTCTGTTAGTGCTTAGAGCGCAATATAGGCCAAGGTTTGAACTAGCAGTGGTAATGGGGCCCAAAAAACCGACTTGATTCTGACCCAAAACTCAGGGTAGTATGGGTATATATTTTGTACATGTTTATAAATGCTAGTTCGTAAATTTTTTTGGCTGCACAGGCAAGGCTACAAATAGACCATCCCTTTATTATGTTTAATTCTCCATTTACAACCAAGTGATTGCTGAGTTGAATTTCCATAATTATCTATGATGCTATGTTTCTCTTGCAATATGTTTTCATAGATGTTCCTCTCTTTATTTCTCTGTTTACTCCTTTGTTACATGAATTCATTTATTATCAATATTTTTATGCCACAGATGTTGTATTTGACCTTTTTGCTTGTATAGGATGTGTAGGAAATATGTAAAGATGTTGAATATTTGTCAATGAGTCATGTATGAGAGAACTGAGAGCTTCATTTAATCATGTAAGTGTCATGTAATCTTCTTGGAAAAACAGGGTAATGAGTTATCCTTATATGTGTTTTTTTTTTGTATTATTGGCATGGAATTGCCAATAGGAGAGAATTTAATTTTTACAGTTGTTGGAAAAATCCATTGGGAGAATTTAGGTTTCTAGTCTTGGCAAATTCCATAGCAAGTTGTAACAAGTGTATGTAAGCATCAAGTCGGAGAGTTAATCAAGTAAACCTATGGTAGAGATTCATAATAAAGCAATGCAGATCAGAAGTAACACATTTGATGAAGCAACTTTGCATGTCATACAAAACCTCAGATAAAATGCCTTTAGAGATCTATAATTTCCCTTGGTACATGGTATGCTTGCACAGCTTAAGCTTCCATCACTCTAATTAAACTCTTGTCATTTTTATTGTGTATTAAGTATTCAACTTCTTCCACTGCTACTACTGTGCGAGATTGGAGAAGTCAGGCTTCATGCATGCATCCTTTTTTAGCTAATTGACTTGCATGTGCTACTACTATGAATTTTTTTTCCATTTATTCGATGCCATGTACTATTGAATTATTATTGAGATGGGACCGAGATATTGTTTTGAATTGTTGTTACAATGGTGGTATGAGTGGATTGTTGTTATAATGGTGGAATTGGATTGTTTTTACAGTTCTTTTGAATTGTTGTTACAATGGTGGAATTGAATTGTTTTTACAGTTCTTTTGAATTATTGTTACAATAGTGGTATATATATATGAGTGGAATTATTGTGGCAGTGGTGGTATGAGTGGATTATTGTTATAGTGGTGGTATATGTGGAATGAGTGAATTGTTGTTACAGTGGTGGAATTGCATCAACTTATGAATTGCGGAAATTTTTATGGAATGAGTGAATTGTTGTTGCAGAAATATGTGATGGATGTTGGTCGTATAAAACAGGTAAAATATGATGGTTGTCGTCCGTATAACCCAGGTCATATATGGGGTTTTATGGGGGCCATCGGTCGTATAACCCAGGTTATATACGGGGGCCGTCGGTCATATAAATTTGTCCGGGACCTTATAAAACCACTCAAATACGGGGGTTGTTGGTCGTATAACCCGGGTCATATACGGGGGCCGTCAGCCATATAAATTTGTCCGGGACCTTATAAAACCACTCAAATACGGGGGTTGTCGGTCGTATAACCCGGGTCATATACGGGGGCTATTGGTTGTATAACATATATCATATACGGGGGCTGTCGGCCGTATAACATAGGTTATATACGGGGGCCGTTGGCCGTATAAGACAGGTCATATACGGGGGCTATCGGCCGTTTAATTCAGACTCAAATACGGCGGTATATATATTAGCCATATAAAGTATTATTTGCGGCGGTAAATAAGGGCTGTATATGGTATATATATATATATATATATATCGGTGGCTATGGCCGTATATGGTATTTGCGACGGGTGTATTTACGGCGAGCAAATCCAGCGGCTAATAAATATATGGCCAACTTTGGCCCCCGAAAATCCTCAGATCTGTTGCAGTGCTTTCATGTGTTCCTATTGGTTGAATGTGTTAAATGTTTTAGGTCATGAATCGTATCGATGCCAGCTTTAATTTTGTGTCTAGACAATTTTTTTTTTCCCAAGATGAATCAATGGCGGAAAGACACGGACCAATTTGGAGAGTACGTGTAAGTTCCCCTTGCCAATCAAGCCAATCAAGGATGTGGCCATGATGAGATGACAAATTAAGGATCCTCACTCACAAGATGCAAAATCTGTGACGTGACCATCGAGCGGGGAGACCCAGATTGAATCATATAGGATTTGATGGAAATATATATATATATATATATATATATATATATATATATATATATATATATATATATATATATATATATATATATATATATGTTTGTGGAGATTGAATCATATAGAATAGTTTATGAAATCATTAAACTACTGGTACACCTACTGCAAGATGTAGATATTGGCATCAAGAAAGAGGCTGCATGGGCTATATCAAATGCTACCTCAGGGGTACGTTCCACTGAGCATATTCAGTAAGATTCAGCTTTCTTTCCATGTACTTGAAAATACTTTTATTTTTCTGATGACTCTACTGTGAGTTCGACCCCTAAATAATACCTCACGAGTCCTAAAATTTAGAGAAATGGATAAAAGTGCCCCAAATAACTGGGGTTCTTGCCGAATGTCACCATCTAAGAAGCACTGCCACTGGTATAGGGGCACGGGTACGACACGACACGGGCTCGCCGACACGGCAAGTCCTAAAAAAAGACACGGATACGGTGGGGACATGGCAAAATAAATTAATAATTTTTAATTTATATTTTATGTGTGTTTACAATTCATATATATTTCAATAACCGAAAAAATCTTATAAAAAATAACTAAAATAAAAATTTAATGCATACTGAATCGCAATCATTAGTTATATTTAGCCTGATCGGTGAATCGCACACATCTCTAAATGGTATGAAAAATAACTGTTGTGTTTTAGTTTTAACTTCAACTTATCTGAAACCTCAGTGGATAAGATAAGTTAAAGCCAAAACTGAATCGTAACCATCTGTCACAACCATCCTAACAAGTGAATCATACTCAGACCCAAATGGCATGCAAAAGAACGGCTGCGATTCAGTTTTGGCTTCAACCTATATGATCCTTTTAGGTTATAATCTTAGAGGATCAGATAGGTTAAAGTTAGAACTGAATCACAACAGCCCGATCCTATATCGAACAGTCCATCAACCCGCCGTGTCCGGTGTGTGCCCGACGAGTGTCCGTGGAGTGTACGACCGTGTCTGGCTCCCAGAAGCGTGGGACACGGCTCATGCGTGTCCGATAAGTGTCGGTGTCCGACACATGTCCAACACGGATACGGAGGGCCTGAAAAAAGTGTATGTGCTTCCTAGGTCACCATCATCACTGTTGTCGCCGTCTTATCACATAAAGATGAGATCAACTGTTGGGATGATCGACACCAACAAACGTACCTTGCCAAGGCGGAACAACACCACGTGGGGCATATATTAGGCAGGAAATGAAAAACCAAAATTTCTCAAAATATCTCGGTTTTTTGGGATACCGAAACAAAACCAGGTATACAAATATATCTCGGAATGCGCCGGAATATTCTCTATTTGTACAGCTATCCCGAAATGCCCCCTGAAATTTCATGATATTTTGCCGAAATATCTCAGTTTTTCAGTATTACTATATGCATCTGAGATTCGAGATTTAATTCCTTGATACCAGGAAACCTAAAGGGCCAATTGGTTGGTAGGTAAACCTACCTTGTTAGTTGCATGGCATTTTTGCAGCTATCTGGTGAGAGAAGGATGCATCAAGGCACTGTGCGATCATCTTGCCTGCGGGCACCGGAAAACTGTGCTGTTGTGCCTTGACGGCCTCGCGAACATTCTAAGGGCGGGCAAGGCCGAGAAAGATCTAGGCAGAGCCGGTGGATTGAATGCTTACGTGCAGCTGGTCGACCAATGCGGTGGATTGGATAACATCGATGAGCTGCAGGGCCATGACAACGATGGGATCTACGAGAAGGCCCTCGAAATCTTGGAAAGGTAATTGATCGAGGAAGATGAGGAAGGAGAGGGTGGGCAAGGCTCCGACGCCTTCGGAGGGCATGCACTTCATGAAGTGGTATAAACTGTTTCACCAGAGAGTATTTCATCATGTGGGATCTTTCCTTCTTCATGACAGTGTCACCACTCATGCAATTGAAGCCTCTCAGATGTTTTCAAGGCCAGTGCATTATCATCCTTCGCATAATAACATCGATCGACAACGGTAGGAGCGAAACTCTGTAAATTCTCCAATTATAATGTTTGAAGAAGTTGGTTGATCTTCAGTTCGTGCACACTGTATATACCTGAAGGTATTAGTCGAGGGTCACCAAAGTAGTCTAAGAAGCTCCAATTTTCTTGAAGGTTAACCTTGCAAGAACTGGGGAAGGGCAAGAAATTCTCACAAGTGGGCTTTGAGCGCCGGCGCTCTCTACACTCCCTAGCATTAGGGTTTCCTATTTTCGGGCGTTTTGCTCGGCCTCCTCGGCTATCGACGGCATATCCGGGGAGGCCGGGACTTGGGTTTCGAGATTCCTTGGGGGCACGAGCTGGCCTTTCCTTGCCCCTGTGTATAGGGTCTTTTCTACCCGGCCGGTTCTTTTGTTTTCGTCACTCTGGAGGCGCGGCTTCTTCCTCCTTTCTTGGCTTCTGTTCTTCTCTTGGCGTCAGGGTCTGATCTCCGACTGGGGGTTGCGGGATGGTCGGATTTGACCCCGATGTTGAGTTTCCGTTGGTGGGTTTTCAGAACGCCTCCTTGGCACGACAGGCGGACTCCGAGCGGTTTCAGGCGAAGGCAGCGGTCGACATCAGAGCGTGAGGTGGCTTCTCTAATATATTCTTCCGGGCTGCTGGGGCTTGGATCTCAGATCTCCGTTCTCAGATCTAGTTTTTGATTGTGTTTTGCGATGCTTCAGGTGTTTTCTGTCTTTCCATTTTGGGATTTTTTATTTTTTATTGTTTTTGTGAGGCTGATACCGCCTTTTCCCCCGCTTGGTTGGCGGTTGGTTCTGGTAGCGCAGACATGTGGCGGCTCCCTCCCCCCACCTGGTGGTGGTCCTTGTTGCAGCAGATGGCTGCTTCTCATGCTACGCCGGCATGTGTGGTCTCTGGGGTCCGACAGTGACCTCCCTTTTGGAATAACAAAAAAAAAAAAAAAACCTTGCAAGAATAAGAAAATCTATTCAAACCGGTATGCATGACTGTACTGTTCACAAGCCCTAAGTAAGCATGTTTGCGTGGGAGCCAAACCAAGCCGAGCTTTGGTTAGCTAATTGGGCCGGGCTCATTCATTAAAAGAACCTAATCTCTAGGCTTGGGCTTAGATCGATTAGTGATCAAACGAAGTCGAATGAGGTTTTATGACGCATGTTTGCGATCCGCTCACGAACAACTTGTTTGTTTACAGCCCCGGTAAAAGAGGCCGGCCCACCTATCCCTGACATACATAGTATCTTGAAGGGAAGGGATGGGCCGGCCGACCCATCTAGGAAGAAGCGTGTCTGGCCTACCTTAAAGCGGGCCCACCTAGCCCATGAATGTGGTGCAGCGCCACGTTTAGAGGGGTCCATGCACACCAGTCCAGTCCCTGTGTTACTGTGTACCAAAGTCAGCACTCAGCACGCAACCCTAGTCGAGGATGATACACACACACAGACCACGTAACCTACCTATCAGACGATCGACCATCAAAATTTCCATCTTGATCGCGCCATCCTGGCGTCCGAGGGTGCAGTGGGTGCAACGGACGGCTGGGATCATCGAAACAGGAATCGTAGCCGGATGGGATTGAATGTTCGAGCCCAGCCCGACGGAAAGCCCAAGCTAACTCAGTCCAAACGATGCCCAAATTTAGCCCGGCCGAGCCCACTGACAGCCCTAGCGGACGGGGTGCAACGGACGGCTGTGATCACCTAACAGGATAACCTATGTTTTTTGAATGGGAAATTTTATTCATACCCCATAAATCTGTAATTAGCCCCCATTTCCAACAAACTTGAACACACCCCATTTTTTTTTTTCATACCCCATTCCTATCCCAAAAATACCCTTCCCCCTTACACCCCAGTTAAATGGCCGCCCCAACTTGATTATACCCCAATCACAACACATATCCCCTTAGATATACCCCAATTATATGCACTCTTGAATACACCCCCCTCTTAAATAAACCCCATGCAGTTGGCTGATACTTGAAGGCACAAGTAGAGCTGCAACTTGGGCGGGCCAACCTGAACCCAACCCGAGTCCAACCCGAACCCAACCCGAATTTGGGCGGGCTAATCCGAGCCCAACCCGAATTATTTCTCCTTGACCCGACAGGACCCGACACGAAATTAGCGGGTCTGGGACAAGGCTAAACGGGTTCGGGTCGCAAACGGGTCGACACGATAGACCCGTTTAATAAACGGGTCGGGTCCGGGTTTAGGGTCTGGACACGGTAGACCCGGGAAGACCCGTTTAGTATTCAACGGGTCGTGTCGGGTCTGGTCTACCAGCAATCCAATACTATAATATATAATACCAGTGGGTCTTTCGGGTCAGGTCAGGTCAAGTCGGATTGGGTCGGATCGGGTCAACTGAATAGATCCGGGTGGTAAACGGGTCTTACCGGGTCTTATCGTGTCTACCTATTTATTAGCGAGTCGGGTACGGGTTTAGGATCTTGACACGATTAGTTAAACGGGTCGGGTCCGAGTCTAGGGGTTTTGGGCACGACACAAAACTACACACGACACAACTCATTGCCACCCCTAGCTGCAACTTGGGCGGGCCAACCCGAACCCAACCCGACTTTGGACGGGTTAACCCGAACCCACCCCGCACAACCCGGCCAACCCGACGGGTTGGGCTTGGGCTAAGTTTAAACAAACATTGGGTTGAGTTGGGGGTACAAAGGACGCTGAGCAGGGCTTTAGTGTTTGGGTACAAAAAAAAGGGCATTGTTGGTATTAAAGTATTGTTGAGTAAGTTATTGAGAAACGCTGGGGATACGGGGGCTAATTACAGATTTTTGGGGTATGAATAATAATTCCCTTTTTGAATGGGTTATTTTGCCTTTGCCCCCCAAATTTTACCTTGAATTAGACTTTACCCACCACATTTCATTAATTAGACTTTACCCCCAAAACTAACTGTTCCGTCAGCACACCCGGGTTATTTTGACTTTGCCCCCCAAATTATGCCTTGAATTAGACTTTACCCCCCACATTTTCATTAATTAGACTTTACCCCCCAAAACTAACTGTTCCGTCAGCTCACCCCCCAAAACGTTATTTTTTTTCCGTCAGCTCACCCTTTCTCTTAGATGGTGAGCTGACGGAACAGTTAGTTTTAGGGGGTAAAGTCTAATTAATGAAGATGTGGGGGGTAAAGTCTAATTCAAGGCATAATTTGGGGGGAAAAGTCAAAATAACCCAAACTTTTTATTTCTTTTCCGTCAGCTCACCCTTTCTCTTAGATGGTGAGCTGACGGGACGGTTAGTTTTGGGGGGTAAAGTCTAATTAATGAAAAGATTGGGGCTAAAATCTAATTCATGGCAAAATTTGGGGGGCAAAGTCAAAATAACCCTTTTTGAATCCTAACGGGACTGGGTGGGAGAAAGACTACCACCGCCTCAATCCACAGCCGGGTTACCTCTATCAGACGATCGACCATCAAATTTTCCACCTTGATCGCGCCATCCTGGCGTCCGAGGGTGCAGTGGGTGCAACGGACGGCTGGGATCATCCAAACAGGAATCGTAGCCGGATGGGATGAACAAGTGCCGCCACCGCCTCAATCCAACGCCTCTATATATAGATGGCACCTCCATTACCCTAACCCCATTTGTTCATCGCTCTCTCTCTCTCTCTCTCTCTCTCTCGCTCTCTCTCTCTCTCTCTCTCTCTCTCTCTCTCTCTCTCTCTCTCTCTCTCTCTCTGTTATTGCACTCTCTCTCTCTCTCTCTCTCTCTCTCTCTCTCTCTGTTATTGCATAGGCGATGGACGTGAAAGACGATGAGCAGCCCCGTGAGGCTCCGCTGTGGGTACAGAGTCTCGTTCTTCATGTCGGGGGCTACGATCTCCGGTTCATGATGGAGAAGAGGCTCCTGAATTCCGACATTGATAGGCAGCAGAGCCGCCTGCTGATCCCCTCGTCCTTCGTGGACGCCAACATCATCCCGGCCCTCTCCGAATCGGAAAAGGCGTCGGCCAACCTTGGTGACCGCCCAGAAGGGAGAATTCGAAGGCGTTGCAGCGGACCTGCCGAGGACGGCGCCGTGGAGAAGCCGAAGAAGAAGCGCGGAAAGGCAACGATGATCTCTGATGAGGCGTCGACCAGCGGTGTAAAGAAGATCGTCGACGAGGCCGGCGCCGGCGAGGGAAGCAGCAGCAGCAAGAAGAAGAGGAAGGAGTATAGGGTGGGAAGAAAACACGAGGGGCTAGAGATAACAATGTACACCCGGAGCCGGTGGGGGTTCGATCTGTTCCTCACCCGGTGGGACGGCAGCAACTCCACCGTTGTCAAAGGCAAGCAGTGGAAGTACGTTCCCGTACTGGGTAACCTGGGCGGAGAGAATGAGCAAGTGGAGATGTGGGGATTCCGCCGAGGAGTAGGAGAGCAGATGAGGATGTGTTTTGTCATCGGAAAGAAACCATGATCCATCCATGGATATCGTTTCTTTACTAGCTACTGCATGCTTTAGGGTTTCTTTACCTGCTACTTTAGGGTTAATTTAGGGTTCGATCGAGTCTGTTTTTGTACGTAAGATTCATTAGTCGATCTTGTTGTTCTTGTCGTTGGTCAGAAGATTCATTAGTCGATCTTGTTTGTTCTTGTTGTTGGTCGATTCATTAATTAATTCTCTGGTTAATTACGACATACATGTTTATTGTCGTAGAGGATGTAAGCTAGAGCACTGTAATGCCTCCAACACGTACTAGCTCCACCGCGCTCATACAAGTCCTGAACACATGTCCAATAATATCCTCCGATTCATCTGCACACCAAGAGCTGGCGTGATGCCGTAGGAATTAAGTGGCCATACACTAATAATTTCCATTAGAATAAATGAATCTTAGGTGGAAGCTAGTCGCAGCTTCCACAAAGCGGCACCACGCCAGCTCAGGGAGGGTGCCCCCTCATCCCTGTGGCCCCCTTGCAACTCAATAAATAGTCGATCTCCAATACTTAATTAGGTCGCAATCTATCCACCACCGTACGTACGTGTATCAATATCATGTTATGGGACCTGGAACAATCCTAGGCCTGGAACAAATGAAAACAATGAAACTAATGTAATTAAACAGGCCTCCATTGACTGACTCAACTAACCTAATGTTGTTCCTGTATTATTACATCTCAACCTCGGTTCACACATTATCAAGCTGAGGATTCATCATGTTATAGGACCACACCACATTTGACTCTCTTAAGATTATGGACCTTGGTCTCAATACTTGACCTTATGTTGTAACAAACTCACCTTATACACTTCCTATTTCATTTGCATGTACGTGTATTACGACCCTACATGCAGCAAACAAGTGATTAGAAATTAATAATTGTTTGTTTCTTCTTTTCTTTTTTTTCTTTCTTTTTTATTTTAGCATCCTACAACATCTCATCTGTGGAAGGGTTAAGGCAACCCTCTACTAGTTATTAATTCGATGCAAGCGGGAATCATAGGTTCTCCTACCCCAAGTCCCGAACCACACAAATAAAAGGCCATGTCCGTAAAGTGAATCTCATATGGATTCATATCCTTTCTCTCCCTAAAAGAGATATCACCATACATCTTCAGTTTAAAAAATAGAGCAAGGCGATCTGACAATCCCTGCTATCAATTTGGTCTTCCTTCATGCAACAAAATTATTCACCAATATCCTTTGATTTTGAAGTCCCAATAGAGCTGAAGTAGAATGAAATAGATATTTCACTTCAATTATTATACTTTATCTAATGATGGCAATGTGTAATATATTATAAATGTTAATCGTTACTTGATAGCGGTGATGTATTTGTATATGTAATACTTGTGTAGCAATTGTTCATACTTAAGAGGCTAATATAAGATGAAATGTTTGTTCTAGTTTCTTGGATACAGTTGCACTCTTTGTAGGGGTGGCAGTGGGTTGTGTCGGGTCATATTCGTGTCATGTCCAAAACCCCTAGACCCGTACCCGACCTGTTTATAAACGAGTAGACTCGATAAGACCCGTTAGACACGTTTACCACACGAGTCAATTCAGTTGACCCGATCCGACTCGACCCGATCTGACCCAATAAGACTCGCTGGTACTACATACTATAATGTTATCCTATATACTATAGTATTGGATTGCGGGTAGACCCGACCCAACCCGACACGACCCGTTGAATTTTAAACGGGTCTTCTTGGGTCTACCATGTCTAGACCATAAATCCGAACCCGACCCATTTATTAAACTGGTTAGTCGTGTCAACCCGTTTACGGCCCGAACCCGTTTAACCCAAACCCATACCCGCTAATTTGGTGTCGGGACCAAAATTGCCAGCCCTATCTCTTAGTTCTTAACTTGATGTGATCATGTATCATTTAGCATGGATTAATTAATTATTTGACTTCATTTTAAATTTATAAGTTTTAGATATTATGAACTAGATCTAGTGTGGCAGTTTCCTCTTGGAACATAACAACCACCATCTAGTGTGATGTCATTCCCTTGCAAATTTTGTGGGAATATATTCAATAATAAATACACTACACCTTAAGCTCAGACATTAAGGATACTGAGAAATACAGGGATATAATAGCGACCATTATGGCATACATGTTTGAAATTATAAGTGGTCTTTCCACACAAAAAATTTATAATTCGGCTATTTCGGTAGGCATGAAGGTCTCGCGCATTATCTTGAGCCACACACATAATTGGCCGCCAAAGAGCCTTCCATAATCCATCATGAGTGTCAAAAGGGGGAAGAACTCTGTTGGAAATAAGCCGATAAGCCCACTTCACTTTGAAGTTAGAACTCCCATTTGAACCCCAAAGGATGGTATGAGCCGTGGGACGGGTTTGACTCCTATTCATTGATGATCGTCTCCCATATCCATCGCTGATGATTTGGGAAGCAACATGTGACGATCCGAATGGGCTCAATGAAATCAAACCCCCTCAGCAATGGGGGAAGAAGAATCTCTCTCTCTCTCTCTCTCTCTCTCCCTCCCATCCCTATCTTCATGGGGCTTCAATATCTGAAAGAAATGAGGTATGATCAAGATATAGCAGGTCATTTAACTAGGGGTGTATTCAAGGTGGGGTGTAGAGGGAAAGGGTATTTTTGGGATAGGAATGGGATAGATTTAAAAACTTGGGGTGTGTTCAAGTTTGTTACAAATGGGGGCTAATTACAGATATTTGGGGTATTATTAAAATTTATCTCTATGTAATTTACCCTATAATTTATCCTAAATCATTTTGCTTATACTTTCAACAAATGAAGATACTCTTAGAGATTGATTGTTAGAAACAGGTGTGTTTAAAACATATGAAGTTATGAACAACCGAGAGGAAAAGACCGCGAGTCGGCTTTGGAATCGTGGAAAAAAGCTTAAAGAATCGAAAGCTCAAAGGGGGTTTCTTGGAATATTGGGGGTAGTGAAGTAATTTGTGGCTGACCAGTCGAACGGGCAGCGGTCGTCTTTCTCTTCGCGCGCTCTCCATCTCCGCTGCTGAGTCTATGAGTTTGGGGAGAAGGAATCCCTCCTCGGCCCTCAAATTCACCATAAATCGAAGAAATCCGACCATAAACCTCTCAATCTTGGAATCCCACCTGCAGAAATGCCGGAATCCCAAAGAATTCAGCCAAATCCACGCCCAGATGACTGTTTCCGGCCTCATCATGGACACTTTCGCGGCAAGCCGTATCCTTTCTTTCTCCACTGCATGCCCCTTCTTTGATCTCGACTACTCTCGCCGGGTCCTCACTCATCAGATCGACAACCCCAACGAGTTCATCTGGAACAACCTGATGAGAGCTTATGTCCGCAGGGTCTCCCCCCAGTGTTGCCTTCCCTTGTACAGATTGATGCTACGGAGCGGCTTGGCCCCTGACAACTACACCCACCCGATTCTAGTCCAGGCCTGCACGCTCCGTTTATCCGAAAGAGAAGGGCGACAGATTCATACCCATGTCTTAAAACTTGGTTTTGATTGGGATGTCTATGCGCAGAACACTTTGATCAACATGTACTCGGTCTTTGGGGATTTAAGGGATGCACGCCTCGTGTTCGACACGAGCCCTGTGTTGGATTCTGTTTCATGGAACTCGATCTTGGCGGCGTATGTTCAGATTGGTGATGTCGAGGCAGCGGTTCTGATCTTCAGCCAGATGCCGAAGCAGAACACTATTGCCGCTAATTCCATGATTGCTTTGTTTGGTAGGAGCAGTCGTGTCAAGGATGCTCGCGACCTGTTTGATGGAATGCATGATAGAGACCTCGTCACCTGGACTGCTTTGATATCTTGCTACGAGCAGAATGAAATGTTTAGTGAGGCTTTGGAGACGTTTTTTCAGATGAACAGAAAGGGAATTGTGGTGGATGAGGTCGTGATGGTCAGCGTCCTCTCTGCATGTGCTAGACTGGGGGCTATTAAGGAAGGAGAATCCATTCATGCCTTCATTGTTAGGGTTGGGCTTGAGGCTTACATTAATCTTCACAACGCATTGATTCACATGTACTCGAGTTGCAGCAACATCTTTACGGCCCGTCGATTATTTGATTCAGGTTTGTACCTGGACCAGATATCTTGGAACTCTCTGATATCAGGCTATTTGAAATGTGGACTTGTGGAAGAGGCGGAGAAGTTCTTCTGGGCCATGCCTCAAAAGGATGTGGTCTCGTGGAGCACAATGATTTCAGGTTATGCTCAACATGATCGATTCTCGGAGACACTGGAACTATTCAATGAGATGCAAGTTGGAGGAATTAGGCCGGATGAGACAAGTCTGGTGAGTGTAATTTCAGCTTGTACTCGCTTATCTGCTTTAGAACAAGGTAAATGGGTCCATGCCTATATTAGGAAAAATGGATTTAGTGTTAATACGTTTCTCGGTACAACTCTTATAGACATGTACATGAAGTGTGGGTGTGCGGAAACTGCATTGGAGGTATTCAATGAGATGGAAGAAAGGGGCACTTCTACTTGGAATGCTGTCATAATGGGATTGGCCATGAATGGGCTGATCAAGGATTCCCTCGAGAAGTTTTCGGAGATGGAAAGATGTGGAGGGGTGCCAAATGAGATAACTTTTGTGGGAGTTTTGGGGGCTTGTCGACATGCTGGCTTAGTAGACGAGGGGCGCCAGTTTTTTAACTCCATGCAACAGGTGTACAAAATAATACCCAATGTTAAGCACTATGGTTGCATGGTGGATCTCCTTGGACGTGCAGGCTTGCTTAGCGATGCTGAGAACCTCATAGAGAGCATGCCTATGGCCCCCGATGTAGCTACTTGGGGCGCTTTGCTTGGTGCTTGCAAGAAGCATGGCGACACTGAGACAGGAGAGAGGCTAGGGAGAAGGCTTGTTAAGCTTGAGCCCCAGCACGATGGGTTCCATGTATTATTGTCAAATATATATGCTTCAAAAGGTATGTGGGATGATGTCATGGAGCTTAGGGGAACGATGAAGCAACAAAGGGTTGTGAAAACACCAGGTTGTAGCTTGATAGAATCCAATGGCATCGTTCATGAATTCTTAGCAGGTGACAGAACTCACCCTCAAATAAAAGAAGTCGACCAGATGCTAGATGAGATGGCTAGGAGGTTGAATATGGAAGGCTATAGACCAGACACTACTGATGTTGCCTTTGACATTGAAGAAGAAGAGAAGGAAACCATTCTTTATAGACATAGCGAGAAGCTTGCCATTGCCTTTGGTCTTATCAACATATGTCCACCAATGCCAATACGGATAATGAAAAACTTGCGGATATGCAGTGACTGTCATACTGCAGCAAAAATCATATCCAAAGCTTTCCAACGTGAAATTGTGGTGAGGGACCGTCAACGCTTTCATCACTTCAAACAAGGTGTATGCTCATGTACAGATTACTGGTAGTTGGTTTCACCTTTAAATGTATATTTTAGTAAACAAGGCTTAATTGGGCCTTGTATTTATTTGCAGGCTGATATGAATTCACATGGTTCAGAAATTTGTTCTTATTAACCAGGTTATCTCTTTTTTTATTGCAATCGTTTGATGATGGACTTACAACGACATGATTGAAGACCAAAACTATTCTGTGAATCTGCATAATTCCATACAGCCATCACTCAGAATTTCAAATGTCATCAATATCTGGCAGTGTTCTTTGCCCGGTGTTACTTTGCTCATGCTTTGATTACCAACTGTGTTTGGTTATGGAATTCATTGTTCAAAAACTCGAAACTCGGACTTGACTCGAAAGTCAACAGAGTCGTGTAAACTCGGTCCGACTCGGCCAAGTTTTATCCAAACTCGCTCCGACCCGGCCAAATAACTCGACTCGAAATCTGTCCGAGTAGAGTTGACTCGCTCCGACTCGGACAAGTTTTTCCGAGTTTTAAAACAGTGATGTAATTATTTCCCTTATTTTTTTTTGGCATTTGCACCGTTATAATTTGATTATCTTGAATGAATCTCGCTGATACCAACAAAGGAGAGAAATGACGATGGTGGAGAATATGAAGCTTTGTATACTAGTTCACAAATTATAATTTAGATCACATGGATTTTACCATAGTCTGAAATTGTTTGTGTATCTTTCAAAAAAAAAAAAATGTTTGTGTAGTGTGTTATGATGATTCCATAATTTTTATTATATTGTCTCACTTTTTATAGCTAATTTGTGTCTAGTGGATGGTCTCCATTATCATCACACTCGTTGTCATCATATCTGAGCCTTTTGCCTTATTATTGCAGGCTTCAAGAGATGTTAACAAAAATCATAAAAGTTTTGTTAAATTGTCTCTTCTAGTTATTTCCAAATTGATATTAGTGTGAATGAGTTTATTCATAGAACCTTCATGTTTTATTAATTTTTTTTTTCGTTTCGAAGCTTTTGGTATGATGAGAAAGAGTTATCGAATGAAATAAGCACATCAGAAGGTTTATCTTTAGTACAATTGAACATTTCTCAAGAATGAATATTACTTTGAGGGTATGCACATTCAGTTGAGAACTTCAGATTTACTAGTGAAATTATAAATTGTTTGAGGATATGAATTCTTTTGTTAAGACATATTATTTTTAAATTAGCTTATACCTTTTTTCTACCCTCTGAAGTCATCCGTCCCGTTTTTCATGTAAACGGATTTTGAACAGTTTTCAAAGGAAAATATTGCTTTAATGGAATGTACATTCAGATGAGAACTTCATTTTCATCGGTAAATTTTTTCATTGAATATAAGGATATGTAATATTTCGGTCGAACATATTAATTTTTTATTTATGTCTCTAGGGACACTGAATACTTTTTTTTTCTTCTGTGGACTCTTCCATCCTTTTATATAAAGTATGTTGAGATCAGATTTGTAAATTGTATCATATAAAATAATGTTCAGACTGGTTAACAGTCTGTAGTCAAATGAAGATGAAGGATCAATATGTCTGAAGGTAAGGTACATTATTCACTAACAGATGCGTATGTCTACTAGTTATAAAGCATGAATCTACTAAAACGGGGGTGGGGGGGCGGGGTGCGGGGGGAGTACATGCATTGGGTTCTGCATTGCCGCTTAGTTTTCTCTAACAAAGTACAGATAAGTTACTCTAATTTGTCATTGCCCTTCCTGTATTGAACACCATCTTAGCAAACCTGACCATTTGATTATGAATATTATTTGATAACTTGATTAACTACAACTAGAGAGCAGACATGAATTGTAGAGCTATTCTCTGAACTCCTTTTGTATTTCTGAATTTTTTGTTTGTAAGTAAGACCTCTAAAGTTTTCAAGCCTTTCGGTGTGTCAAAAATATGCGTGAAGAGTGAAGACCCAGGGCAGGGGTACGGTCCTAATTAGAACTTTCAGTTAAATTTGCAACTTCTTAGTTCTAGGAAATGTATTTTGCAAATCTGCAACTTGGGGGATTTGAAAATTAGTATTACCCCCCCCCTCCTTTGGATGTTGAATGGCGGAACTCTAATTGCTTCCAAGGAGATTCTGCCTTTGGAGGCTCTCCTCTCACACTCTCCTTTGTTAAGCTGATTCCAACAACTTGTCGGAAGTACCGGAAATTAGGGTAATTCCAGTGGTTTGTTGGGGCTTTTTGCTTTACTTCGAGAAGAGGCTTGAAGAATCTGGTCTCCAATCAAATAAACATTAATATACGCATTGTTTCCACTTCTACCTCCTCGACTAGCCTTGTGAACATTATCTGGGGTTTGTTCTTCTCATCTGGAGCTCCGTAGTGGGTTATTTGAGGGGGATGCACTTTGTGTGGCTTATGAGTCTTTCCAACTTATTTCTTAATCTTCAACAGCTCTAGTGAGCCCCATGAATGATTTTTCAGACCCCTACCGCCATTGACTCATTATGCATTGTACGTTTGATACTACCCTCTGTTGACCCTCTTATTACTTTTTCCTTTATTTTCCTTTGGATTTTTGACTCCTTTTCTTCATCTTGGCTAATAGATAGCAATTCAATGTTCATGAATAGTACCCAACCTTCAAAACACTATTCCTTCCAATTAAGATCCTATAACACCAGTTCCATCCATGTATGACATTTTATTTTATTTTGGTAACTTTCACCTATTATATTTCTACTTTTTCATGTTTTTTTGCCGATTGATCGGATTAATCCATCTTTTGCTACTTCTTGGATAATTCGACAATTGGATGCGCTTTGCATAGTGGTACGTTATGCCATTGCAGCTTTTGTGGTCATCGCTTTGATATCACATGCCGTTCATTTCCGTGTCTTCTTAATCTGTCTGCTTTATGGTATTAGTACATTGCACTATCCCATGGGTTGCTGCAGTTTGTCATCCTTGTGACAACTTCTTGGTGAGGAGTGCTCTTTGTGGATTGGGAGGTTTATTATTATTATTACTTATTTATTTTATTATTATTGTGACACACCCTAGATGAGGGAGAGAGAAAGAAGGAGAGAGAATCTAGGGTTTGGGGAGAGAATGAAACAAATCTCTCATTAGGCCAATAGGCCAATATAAGGTGAATACATGTGAGTCATATATACGTTGAGTGTAAGTATATACACGAATACATCTTAACACCCTCCCTCAAACTCAGGGTGAATCATGCACCAAGAGTTTGGTAATCAAAGACCGAAAACGTGGCGTAGGATGTGACTTCGTGAAGAAGTCTGCGATCTGCTCTGCTGAGGGAATGAAAGGTAGTGAGATTGTCATGGCCTCATACTCCTGTCGGACGAAGTGATAGTCAATCTCGATGTGCTTTGTCCTTTCATGAAAAACCGGGTTGCTAGCAATCTGAATAGCACTACGGTTATCACAGTGAAGTGGAGTAGGCTCGGAGAAAGCAATACCGAGGTCACTGAGGAGACGTCGAAGGTGAACTATCTCCTTAGTCGTGGAGGCCATGGCCCTGTACTCAGCCTTAGTGCTAGAGAGAGATACCACTTTTTGCTTCTTGCTGCGCCAGGATATCAAAGTGTCACCGAGAAACAAACAGTAACCAGTGGTGGAGCGGCGTGTAGTCGGATCTCCAGCCTAGTCTGCATCTGAGTAGGCTCGAAGTCTGAGAGAGGAGGACGACGACAGAAACAAAGAGCGAGTAACTGTCCCTCTGAGGTACCGGAGGATCCGAAGAAGAGCACCGTAGTGAACTGAGTGTGGAGCAACAACAAACTGACTGACAATGCTGATAGCGTGTGCAATGTCAGGCCGAGTGATGCAGAGATAGACGAGCTGTCCCACAATCTACCTGTACCGAGTGGGATCTGAAAGAGGAACTCCATCTGTAGGACGTAGCTTTGAGTGAAGCTCAAGAGGGGTGTCTACTGTGCGGTTATCTGTGACGGCAGCACGACTAAGGATGTCTGAAAGGTACTTCTGCTGAGAGAGCAGAATGCCATCTGCACTGTATGCTACCTCAAGACCAAGAAAGTAGCAAAGCGTACCCAAATCCTTCATCTGAAATTAGTTCCTCAAGTGCTGCTAAAGACTAGCAATCGCAGCAGAGTCATCTCCAGTGATGATCATGTCGTCCATGTATAACAGTAGAATCGCCCGACCCTGCGGGGACGACCTGACAAACAGAGAGTGGTCCTGACTGCTCTCTGAGTAACCAAGCTCCCTGACAGCACGGCGGAACCGCTCAAACCAGGCACGAGGAGCTTGCTTGAGCCCATAAATGGCCCGAAGAAGACGACACACATGCTGAGAAGGAACACTGAGACCAGGAGGAGGATCCATATAGACAGTCTCAGACAGGTCACCGTGAAGAAAGACATTTTTCACGTCCATCTGAAGAAGGGCCCATTAATGAACAACTGCAACCGCTAGAAGAGTGCGAACGGTGGTCATCCGAGCCACTGGAGCAAAGGTCTCCTCGTAATCAAAGCCATACTCTTGAGTAAAGCCACGAGCCACTACCTGAGCCTTGTGGCGCTCAATGGATCCATCAGGGCGGTGCTTGACCTTATAAATCCACTTGTTGCTGACAGGCTCAACGCTAGAGGGTATAGGGACAACATCCCAGGTCTGAGTCTGCTGAAAGGCCTGAAACTCCTCATCCATAGCCTGACGCCACTGAGGAAACTGAAATGCCTCAGAGTAGGATCGGGGCTCCTGATCTGCGTGCACAGCAGTAAGAAAGGCAGTAAACTGAGGCGAGTAACTGCAGACAGAGGCAAAACCAAAACGATCAGGAGGCCCAGTGTCGTGGCTAAAACGGTCAGGCGGGTGATGCTGGCGCTGAGGGTAGCGAGGCGGGCTTGGATCCACGACTGACAATGACGGAGCAGGCACAGGAGGTGAAAAACTAGGAGTAACCTCAACAGCAGTGGAGCCGACATCTACTGAGAAGGAAGAAAACAGAGACACAGGGGTAGGCCGGCGAGAGTAGACCTGAGGAAATGAAGAGACAACCCGGGGAGGAGAGAGAGGCACGGGCATAGAGGAGGAAGCCTCGGAGGAGTCCCCTGGAGACGCTGGGGAAACAACTAGCAAAGGAGCCAGTGGTGCCGAGGGAGCGTGTGGTGGGGAAGGAGCCGACGGAGCCGGGAGAACCAGAGAGGCCGACGAGGGAGGCATAGGTGTCGATGATAGAGGAGAAGAAATCTCGAGAAAGGTGAGATCCTGAACTTCAGGAGAGTAGTAGGGCGTATCCTCGACAAAGGAAACGTGTCGAGAGATACGCAAGCGACGAGCAACAGGGTCATAACAGCGGTATCCCTTGTGCTCAGTGCTGATCCCAAGAAGGATGCACTTAGCTGCCTGAGCAGACAGCTTTGTGCACTTATGGAGAGGAAGAAGAGCAAAACAGGTGCACCAAAAGTGCGAAGAGGGCTGTAGTCAGGAGTGGTAGAGAGGAGACGCTCATGAGGAGATAAGTCGTCCGGAAGAACCGACGAAGGAGTGATGTTAATGAGCTGGACTGAGGTGAGGAGAGCCTCAGCCCAGAAGAGCCGAGGAACAGAACCAAAAAGAAGGAGAGCACGAGTAGTCGCAAGAATATGGCGATGCTTGCGCTCAGCAACACCATTCTGCTCATGGATGTGAGGACACGAGTGCTGAAAAATAGTCCCATGGGACTGAATAAGGCTGCGCATAGTGGTTGCTAGATTCTCAAGGGTACAATCAGATCGAAAGATCTTGATGCACCGACTAAACTGTGTGTGAATCATGGAGGTGAAGTCCTTATAGACTTGGAGGATATCCGATCGACGACGAAGAAGGTAGACCCACGTGTAGCGACTGTAATCATCCACAAACGAGACATAATATAAATACCCAGTCATAGAGGGAAGAGGAGAGGGGTCCCAGATATCAAAGTGAACAAGATCAAAAGGAGCAGAGCTCTGAGAAGTACTGGATGAAAAGGGAAGGGCAGCAACGTTTGCGAGCTTGCAGCTAGTACAAGTAGATAAAGATGAAAAAGGACCACGACCTAGAGCTCCAGAATGGAGTAATCTCTCAAGTCGCGGTTCCGACACATGACCTAGTCTCCTATGCCACAGGTCGGCATTAGGAGAGACAACGCCACAAAACCCAGATGATGACGGATCCAAAGAGTGAAGAAACTGTAATAACCGGTATTAGTAAAAAAAGAAAAAAAAAGAGAAAAAAAAGAAAAGGAAATAAAAAAAAAACTAAAATTAAAACTAAAACCTAAACTCAACATAAAACCCAAAACCTGACTCGACCCGACCCTAACCCCTCTCACCTGAACCCAAACCCAACCCCAACCAACCCGCTACCCCCTCTTCCTCTCTCTCTCTCTCTCTATCTCTTTCCCTCTCTCAGCAGCTCACTTTCTCTTTTTTTTCCAACTCTCCCCCTCTCTCTCGGATCTCACCTCTCTCCCTCACACCCTCTACCTCTCCCTCTCACCCCACTCTCGGATCCATCCCCCCACCTACCCGATCTCCCCTTGACCCCCAAATCAGGCCGCCACCCCCTTTCAATCCCATCAGTTGCCCGCCGCCCCCCTTTTTGACCTCACTGCCGGCCACCCTCCTACTCTAGCGCCCCCCTCAACCCTAGCAGCCGCCCTCTTTTCCCCCATTTAAAACCCGGACCTGACCCCTCTTCTTCCCTCCGATCTCATCCTCTCTCCTCTCCGATCTCTCTCTATTTCTCTCTCTCTCACTCTGATTTCCTCTCTCTCACTGCGGCCTGCGTGTGCCGGCGCCGGAGAAGGAAGCCGGCCGGAGAGGAGCAGCCGAAGCGAGGAGCCGCAGCCGACGGCCCCTCCCCACAGAGCAGTCCAGCCCGACCCCCTTAATGCTCCTCGATCTCTCGCTCTCAATCTCTCACCCCTGTGGTATGCTGCGTGCCGGTCGGAGGAGGAACCGCCAGAGCCGACGAATCTCCCCCGACTGCACCAGGTCAGCTCCCTTCCTCTGTTTTTTTTCCCTTTTCATGTGGTTGTGTGAAGACCAGCCCAACCCCTTCCCCTGCGGTTGCTTTCGAGCCGGCCATGGCCGCCGTCGAGGCCCGACCGTGCTAGGACAGACCCCCACCTGTGACTAATCCTAGTTGATACCTATTCCACCCTTGGTGCTGGCCGACCCTCTGGTTTCATTATTTTTACTGTCGCGGTCGGCTCTTGACCGATGATGGGCCAGCCTGACATCTGACCACCAACCACTGCCACCTTGCCATGTCAAGGACTAGACCCCAACCCCTGGTATTGTTGCATAAGACAGACCCCATCTATCTATCTGATTTGGTGTTAACGACCCCTTGTCGTGCCTGATCCCGACCCTCGATCCATTCTTACGATTGCATCGCAACCTTTGACAATTACTTGATTTCAAATCGTCGGAGCCATTGAACCCTATACTATGTTGTTTGGATCATGCAAGTCGCCCATCGTTGGTTGATGATACCCCTGCTGTTACATTATTTTTATGTGTCATGCAAGTCATGCACGGTGATGGACCACCAACGGCCCACGTGCCAAACCTTGCTAATCCCGGGATCCGATTGGGTTAGGCGTCATAGCTGTCGTCAATCCGAGCTCAGGCTCATGCGACTCATTTTAATTAGAGTAACAGCCGTAGTAGTCAAACCTTAGTAGGAGGACATCTTAGGCGAACGACGAATCGGACCTTCGACCTCGCCTAGACCTAAGTCAAGATGGTACCATTGGTTGCATCGTTTTGCGTGCCGGTAGATCGAGTCCGATGACACCTAAAATTCTCGACTCGGCCAACTCGGGCCTAAACCCGTATTACTTGATAACAAGCAATGACCTTAGGCCGGTATGTGTGTTTGACAGTTCGGAGCTGTGTTGACCCAGACGGGGACGGAGTGGAGGTCGCATCACAGAAGCTCGTGTTCGACAACCAGGTGACATCTACTACCTTTGCATGGTCTTTAATAGTGGGAAATGAGAATGACTAAGGGTAGGTATCCATAACGCTGCATGCGGGTCCCGCCGGACATCGTCGCATGTGGTCGAGTGGACCCCGCCTTGTATGCGGAGTCGCGAGTCCGGCGACGCATGCTTAATAATATTAATAATTAAATAATAATCTTTCTGCTGATTGCTTGGACATCGTAAGTAGGAATTTCCTTAAGTTTTGAAAATTAATAATTAAATAATAATTATCGGGTCCCACCCTCCTAAGTGGAGTGTGGAGACCCGGGCACACGGGAATACGGGTGAAAGTAATTTAGGCTTATTGTAATGCATGGGTTGTGAGCACGGTACGAATCCCGGGGTAAAATGTCGAAGCTATTTTAATATTATAATAATCTATCGTGTGGAAAGATTGGACCCCGTGCGCGCAAGGGACGTGAACCACCCTGCACGCACAGCCGAAGACCAGTAGGCTAGGGAGTCACGGGCAAGGGTTGTGGTAAAGCCAATAAGAGTAGCCCTTTAGTAGGGATTGGCCTAGCAACTCTGTCCCGGGGTGGTTGAAGCCCCCAAAGTAACGCAAGTGGGGCGGTAGAGCTCCACCGTGAAAGATGGAAAATATCTTATAATTATCTGGATGATTTGTGCATGGTGGATGCACGGCGAGAGAGTTGGCCCTCTATATCGAAATAAAAGGTCCTATAGTAATGCCCGACCGGGGGCAGGATGAACAAAATATCCGGGGTTCACTTTAGGATATATGATTTATAATGTAATTCATAATTAAGCACTGTAGAATATCTAATGGACTGTATGATAGATAACCTAGTGACAGTAGGAATTGCATGTGAACATAGACTACTGGTAGGCTTAGGTTAATCTTCTATAAACTTCATAAACACTTAAACTGTTAATGTAATTTAATTCAATATGTCGTCTCATATTATTAAAGACTATTAGGATGTCACTAGCCATTAAATTGGCTAATCTTCCAATTTCCCATTGGGGGCTACTCTTTCCCACGAGTAGACTCTTATGCAGGTTAGAGGCTCAGGACCGGAGTAGCGGTGGTAGTCCAAATGCGGAGTTGGAGTCTTCGCTTGTCTTTCTTTCTAGTAGGTCAATGTTTGTAGTAGTACTTTTTCATTCGATGTAATTGACTTGGTTTGGAATAAGAGTTTATAAGTTCTTTAGTCTAGTTTAGTATTATATGATTGTTAGTGGTGATGATCCAGCTGAATTTTTTGGGTATGCCTCTCCTCAAGGCTCCAAGCCTAGATTAGATCACAATGAAAATATAAGAAGAATAATTGACCTAATTTGACAAGCCCAGTAGATAGGACCTCCAAACCGATGCACCGAGTGTTAGGGAGCGGGTGAGATACTTGACTCGCCGTTAGAGGCTTGAGCCTCATGCTCCCTTAAGAGGGACTTCTGTCAGCATGTGGGGCACCGGCTGGCCGCACATGCTGAGAGGATAACCCGGTTGAAGGTCGAGCGTGATCATCTCTCTGTTGACAAAAATTTTATCTCTCTTTTAAAATAAAAATGTTTTCATAAAAACCAAGTTTTAAAATACCCATTGTTTCTCCCTCCTCCTTCTTCATTTATAAGAGAGTCGTAGTCCTGTGAGAAACCCTAATTGGCATGGTTAGTCGACCAAACCCTAAATCCCATGGTTTTTCTCATTTCACACCCCAGGGATCGGTTCCAGATTTCTGGGGCGTGACAGCTGGTATCAGAGCTTAGGGATATGATTCTAGGGATTAGGATTGTAGAAGTTGAAGCCTAGGTCGTGGTGTCATAATATTCTAATAGGAATTGTATTGTAGATGACGGGTATTAGAAGAAGTAACGAAGCGAGTTCGTCCTCTGAACCTGACGGTACGACGAGGATGATGGAGATGCTCCAAGGAATAGCCACCATGGTTCAACAGCAGCAGACAGCGGCCCAGCAACAGACTGCTTTAGCTCTGACTGCCCTTGCCCAGGCACAGGCTCGTCAGTTAGCAGAGGGCGAGCGTCAAGGGAAACTTTTGAAGGACTTCAAGGTGATGGGACCTCCAACTTTCAAGGGAGAGCCTGACCCCTTGCAGGCAGATCGATGGTTTCAACAGATACAGAAGGTCCTTGACGTTTTGGAGGTCGTCGGAGGCCGACGAGTCGCTCTTGCATCTTACCAGTTTGAGGCAGAGGCTGACTTCTGGTGGCAGTCGGTCTTGCATTCAAGAACAGCTGATCGAGGAGCTATCTCCTGGTTAGAGTTTGAGGAACTTTTTAGAAGGAAGTTCTTCCCTGTGACTGTGCAAAACCGGATGGAAATGGAGTTTTTGGCCCTTTCCCAAGGGTCTCTTACTGTGGCACAGTATGGGGCCAAATTCTCAGAGCTTGCGAGGTACGCACCGCACCAGGTGGTGACTGATGCCCGGAAGGCAAAGTGTTTTGAGCATGGACTAAAGTCAGAAATCAGAGTTAGGGTTACATCCTTCTTAGGTCAATCCTATGAAGAGGTAGTTACTCGAGCGTTGGCCATTGAACAAGAGTTGGAAGAATCTCGCAAGGCCCAAGAACAGCCTAGTAAAAGGTGTAAGATTTCATCCGAACCACCAGAGGGTAGACAAGGAAAGAAGAATGGAGGGCCACGACTTTGTTATCGCTGCAAGCGGGAAGGACACATTCGCAGCACTTGTCCTTTGGGAAAAATATGTTTTAATTGTGGACAGAGAGGTCATATGAAAGTAGACTATCCCGATTTACGTGCTTGATATAGGGGTTTAATATGTAGGAATAATGTGTGGTGTGTTTTGATCCTTTTCATGTTGGAATATAGCATATAAAATTTTAGAGCGCATAGTGGTATGAGATCCTCCTTTTGTTAGTTATTGTTGTTTTCCGTTGACCTTTAGCATTAGAAACCTAGTCGGTATTTTAGGACTCCTTAATCTTCATTGACCCTTAGTACTAGAGACCTGGCCGGTATCTTAGGATTCCTTTATTCTCCATCGACCGTTAGTATTAGAGGCCTAGTCGGTATTTTTAGGATCGTCCATTATTTAGTTTTGGGAATGGTAATTGGATTGGTTTTCTTGTTAGTTTTCTCCGGTGCATCGCCGGTTATAATAGAGCTTATATGTTATGTTTAAATAAATCCTATGAGTAGTAATGATGACCTTAGGAGCAGTGGTTTCAAAGAGTGTACTAGGAGATGAAAATCTCAGGTAGTAGTTGAGTTCACATGGTTCCCAAATTTCGGAATGTCTCGATGGAGACCCTCGCAACAGGATACGCATTGTTCCTTGAGAACTTTGGCGGTGGATTATGACTGTCCGGTAGAGGACATTGTAAGGCTACACACTTTCTCTTCAGAGGATTTGGCGGATACATACACACTGACTCTTCGGAGGCTTTGGCGGTTGGTTTCACAGTTCATGTTGGAACTTGCGGCAGAGCGTGCACTGTTTCTTAGGAAACTTTGGCAGCTGGCAGAGCTTGCACTGTTCCCAATCGGAACTTTGGCAGCTAGTTACGCAGTTCCTGTTGGAACTTGCGGCAGAGCATGCACTGTTTCTTCGGAAACTTTGGCAGCTGGCAGAGCTTGCACTGTTCCCAATCGGAACTTTGGCAGCTAGTTACGCAGTTCCTGTTGGAACTTGCGGCAGAGCGTGCACTGTTTCTTCGGAAACTTTGGCAGCTGGCAGAGCTTGCATTGTTCCCAATCAGAACTTTGGCAGCTGGTTACGCAGTTCCTGTTGGAACTTGCGGCAGAGCGTGCACTGTTTCTTCAGAAACTTTGGCAGCTGGCAGAGCTTGCACTGTTCTCAATCGGAACTTTGGCAGCTAGTTACTCAGTTCTTGTTTGGACTCGCGGGAGATAGGGCACAGGCTAGACGGCAGTGACGTTGAGATGACTTTGAGATACTTGAGTACTAGAGTATTGTTAATAACCATGCTAAGGGACTTGCTTGCGTTTTTGGAAATAAGGAATGCATTATCAGTTGGAGTCTTAAGAATAATCATTATTTAGGAGATTCACTTAGCTTTGTTTCTAATTATTTTGGTTTAGGACCGATTGACCAATCTTGTAAAAAGATACTATCAGTATAATGTGTAATCGTGTTGGTATCCTAGTTTTCGGCTCCATTAGGTCAGTAGGTTAGTTGTTCTCGTAGTTCAGTATTTTCTACACGAGTAGTAAGTTTTCTCGTATATTTAATTGTACATCATAGTGTATCTTTTAGAAGGTTTCAAAGTCTTCCGACAATAACATAATTGGAAGTGTTAGTGTTAGGTCTTTCATTGAGCGTCAGTGTTTTTTTTTTTATTCATCCTTGTTCTCTTCTTATTCTCGTTCGTTTGTGGTTTAGTGTGTCACCTGAGATTCAACATTTTCTAGGTTAGTTAGTGTGTATGTTGGGATATCCAATTCATATCTTAGTGGTATTTCTCTTATAGGTTAATAGGGTAGTAGTGATGGTATAGGTATAGACGTATTTGCTCCGGAGAGAAATCTTATAAGATTTAAGTCTAGGTGTAGTAGTTCGAGTTATTTAGTCGTCTTCAATTCATTTCTGTAGGTGTATAAGTATATGTTATTCGTAGGAAATACGTTTCCGTGTTAGTATCGTTAGCTGATAATGTCTCGTGATCTTGTTTCGTGAATCGGATTGCTACCTCACTTTTGAATAAGGGGGACGCTCCTTATCCAGAAAAAGGGAATAATCAGAAGTCACGAAATTTTTATTAGTCCATAGTAGTTAGGACCACGATTGAACATTATGTCTTGTGTGAGCTCCACGAGAACCTAATGTTCTAATCGTATCCTAATAATTATGTGACTCGATTGTATAAGTTCGGGTAGTAGTCTAGCCAGGGGCAGAGACTTTCTTTTTAGGTATGATTGGTGTATTGATTGAACTTCTCGATGGCAGTATTAGAAAGGATATAGTGCCAGTTGTAAATTCGTCTTCGTTACTTTGGTAGTATATGTTGGTGGGATTATAACATCAGTTTGGTAATTAAAATTTCGGGACGAAAATTCTATTAAGGTGGGTAGGATGTAATAACCGGTATTAGTAAAAAAAGAAAAAAAAAGAAAAGGAAATAAAAAAAAAACTAAAATTAAAACTAAAACCTAAACTCAACATAAAACCCAAAACCCGACTCGACCCGACCCTAACCCCTCTCACCTGAACCCGAACCCAACCCCAACCAACCTGCTACCCCCTCTTCCCCCCTCTCTCTCTCTCTATCTCTTTCCCTCTCTCAGCAGCTCACTCTCTCTCTTCTCTCCCATCTCTCCCCCTCTCTCTCAGATCTCACCTCTCTCCCTCACACCCTCTCCCTCTCCCTCTCACCCCACTCTCGGATCCATCCCCCCACCTACCCGATCTCCCCTTGACCCCCAAATCAGGCCGCCGCCCCCCCTCAATCCCATCAGTCGCCCGCCGCCCCCCTTTTTGACCTCACTGCCGGCCACCCTCCTACTCTAGCGCCCCCCTCAACCCTAGCAGCCGCCCTCTTTTCCCCTATTTAAAACCCAGACCTGACCCCTCTTCTTCCCTCCGATCTCATCCTCTCTCCTCTCCGATCTCTCTCTATTTCTCTATCTCTCACTCTGATTTCCTCTCTCTCACTGCGGCCTGCGTGTGCCGGCGCCGGAGAAGGAAGCCGGTCGGAGAGGAGCAGCCGAAGCGAGGAGCCGCAGCCGACGGCCCCTCCCCACAGAGCAGTCCAGCCCGACCCCCTTAATGCTTCTCGATCTCTCGCTCTCAATCTCTCACCCCTGTGGTATGCTGCGTGCCGATCGGAGGAGGAACTGCCAGAGCCGACGAATCTCCCTCGATTGCACCAGGTCAGCTCCCTTCCTCTGTTTTTTTTTCCTTCTCATGTGGTTGTGTGAAGACCAGCCCAACCCCTTCCCCTGCGGTTGCTTTCGAGCCGGCCATGGCCGCCGTCGAGGCCCGACCGTGCTAGGACAGACCCCCACCTGTGACTAATCCTAGTTGATACCTATTCCACCCTTGGTGCTGGCCGACCCTCTGGTTTCATTATTTTTACTGTCGCGGTCGGCTCTTGACCGATGATGGGCCAGCCTGACATCTGACCACCAACCACTGCCACCTTGCCATGTCAAGGACTAGACCCCAACCCCTGGTATTGTTGCATAAGACAGACCCCATCTATCTATCTGATTTGGTGTTAACGACCCCCTGTCGTGCCTGATCCCGACCCTCGATCCATTCTTACGATTGCATCGCAACCTTTGACAATTACTTGATTTCAAATCGTCGGAGCCATTGAACCCTATACTATGTTGTTTGGATCATGCAAGTCGCCCATCGTTGGTTGATGATACCCCCGCTGTTACATTATTTTTATGTGTCATGCAAGTCATGCACGGTGATGGACCACCAACGGCCCACGTGCCAAACCTTGCTAATCCCGGGATCCGATTGGGTTAGGCGTCATAGCTGTCGTCAATCCGAGCTCAGGCTCATGCGACTCGTTTTAATTAGAGTAACAGCCGTAGTAGTCAAACCTTAGTAGGAGGACATCTTGGGCGAATGACGAATCGGACCTTCGACCTCGCCTAGACCTAAGCCAAGATGGTACCATTGGTTGCATCGTTTTGCGTGCTGGTAGATCGAGTCCGATGACACCTAAAATTCTCGACTCGGCCAACTCGGGCCTAAACCCGTATTACTTGATAACAAGCAATGACCTTAGGCCGGTATGTGTGTTTGACAGTTCGGAGCTGTATTGACCCAGACCGGGACGGAGCGGAGGTCGCATCGTAGAAGCTCGTGTTCGACAACCAGGTGACATCTACTACCTTTGCATGGTCTTTAATAGTGGGAAATGAGAAGGACTACGGGTAGGTATCCATAACGCTGCATGCGGGTCCTGCCGGACATCGTCGCATGTGGTCGAGTGGACCCCGCCTTGCATGCGGAGTCGCGAGTCCGGCGACGCATGCTTAATAATATTAATAATTAAATAATAATCTTTCTGCTGATTGCTTGGACATCGTAAGTAGGAATTTCCTTAAGTTTTGAAAATTAATAATTAAATAATAATTATCGGGTCCCACCCTCCTAAGTGGAGTGTGAAGACCCGGGCTCACGGGAATACGGGTGAGAGTAATTTAGGCTTATTGTAATGCATGGGTTGTGAGCACGGTACGAATCCCGGGGTAAAATGTCGAAGCTATTTTAATATTATAATAATCTATCGTGTGGAAAGATTGGACCCCGTGCGCGCAAGGGACGTAAACCACCCTGCACGCACAGCCGAAGACCAGTAGGCTAGGGAGTCACGGGCAAGGGTTGTGGTAAAGCCAATAAGAGTAGCCCTTTAGTAGGGATTGGCCTAGCAACTCTGTCCCGGGGTGGTTGAAGCCCCCAAAGTAACGCAAGTGGGGCGGTAGAGCTCCACCGTGAAAGATGGAAAATATCTTATAATTATCTGGATGATTTGTGCATGGTGGATGCACGGCGAGAGAGTTGGCCCTCTATATCGAAATAAAAGGTCCTATAGTAATGCCCGACCGGGGGCAGGATGAACAAAATATCCGGGGTTCACTTTAGGATATATGATTTATAATGTAATTCATAATTAAGCACTGTAGAATATCTAATGGACTGTATGATAGATAACCTAGTGACAGTAGGAATTGTATGTGAACATAGACTACTTGTAGGCTTTGGTTAATCTTCTGTAAACTTCATAAACACTTAAACTGTTAATGTAATTTAATTCAATATGTCGTCTCATATTATTAAAGACTATTAGGATGTCACTAGCCATTAAATTGGCTAATCTCCCAATTTCCCATTGGGGGCTACTCTTTCCCACGAGTAGACTCTTATGCAGGTTAGAGGCTCAGGACCGGAGTAGCGGTGGTAGTCCAAAGGCGGAGTTGGAGTCTTCGCTTGTCTTTCTTTCTAGTAGGTCAATGTTTGTAGTTGTACTTTTTCATTCGATGTAATTGACTTGGTTTGGAATAAGAGTTTATAAGTTCTTTAGTCTAGTTTAGTATTATATGATTGTTAGTGGTGATGATCCAGCTGAATTTTTTGGGTATGCCTCTCCTCAAGGCTCCAAGCCTAGATTAGATCACAATGAAAATATAAGAAGAATAATTGACCTAATTTGACAAGCCCAGTAGATAGGACCTCCAAACCGATGCACCGAGTGTTAGGGAGCGGGTGAGATACTTGGCATGTAGGGCACCGGCTGGCCGCACATGCTGATCGAGAGGATAACCTGGTTGAAGGTCGAGTGTGATCATCTCTCTGTTGACAAAAATTTTCTCTCTCTTTTAAAATAAAAATGTTTTCATAAAAACCAAGTTTTAAAATACCCATTGTTTCTCCCTCCTCCTTCTTCATTTATAAGAGAGTCGCAGTCCTGTGAGAAACCCTAATTGGCATGGTTAGTCGACCAAACCCTAAATCCCATGGTTTTTCTCATTTCACACCCCAGGGATCGGTTTCAGATTTCTGGGGCGTGACAGAAACTCCATCTGGTAGAGTCCGCCTGCCCTACGTCCTACTTCAGTCGGTCGGCCAGTACGCAGATGCTGTACAGAACAAGAGGAAGGGGTAAATGTCACAGAGCAGCCAGAGTCACACAAAGCACTAACAGAAATCAGGTGCATGTGGAGTGTGGGAGCATGAAGCACAGAGGATAAGGAGAGACGACAAGCAGGGGCGGAGGCTGAAGTAATGTATCCAGACTGTGAGATGACTAAGCGAGAACCATCTGCAGTGTGGATCGGTGGCAGGTGCGTCGTAGGCTGACAAGTAGTGAGCAGGGAGGCATCCAGAGTCATGTGGTGTGAGGCGCCCGAATCCAGTATCCAAACAATGGGACTACCCGGAGAGGTAGAGAAGGCTGAGGCGCTGGAAGATCCAGGAGTAGCGGCAGACTGCTGAGAGAGTCTAAGCTGAGCTAGTTCCTCACGAATAGATTGTAGCTCGCCAGCTGAGATGGAAGAGGCAGCAGCAGCAGTAGGAACAGGGCGACCACGACCTCGAGCTCGTCCTCGACCTCGATCTCTGTAGGTAGGACGTTTCTCTGGATGAAGTGAGAAGCAAATGTCCACGAAGTGACCCGGTGTCTGACAATGAGTGCAAAACGGTCTACCATGGGAGGAAGTAGCTGAGACAGAAGACACTGGTGGGCCTGAGACTAGTGGCGGAGCAGCAGCAAGTACACCCTGAAGAGGTAAGGCCCTAGAGGCAAGAGTACGCAGACGAACTCTGGTCGTAGGGCAGCGAATAGCTGAAAGAGCTGAAGGCGCTCCCGGTAGAGCTGATACTCGACAGCACGGGACGGGTCAGGAACGGGAGCGAGATCCTGAAGATCACGCCAATAGGAGCGCATCTGACAATAAAACTGTTGGACCGTCAACTCTCCCTGTTGTGCCGACTGGGCCTGTGTGAGAAGCTGATACTCACGTGCTCCACTCTTCTCAACAAAGCGAGCAGTGAGATGACCCCAAATTGCTGCAGAAGTGGCAAGCCCAACCATGTCCGTGCGAAGAGAACGATCCACAGACGCAACAAGGTAGGCCTTGATGCGCTGATCGCGAAGGCGACATGGACCGTATTCTGCATCGGAAGCAGAAAGCGTGGAAGAGCCATCAAGGTGTCCTCGAAGATTGTGACCCTCAAGGGTGGATTCCACCGTGGCGGACCATGCCGGCCAGTTGGAGGCCTCCTGGAGAAGAAAGTCGGTGGCGAACGGGAGAAAATCCCGCATAGGGAGTCACTGGATGAGACGGCGGAGTCGTCATCGAAGAAGTCGAGGACGTGGATGATGACTTGAGGGTGTATCGAGATCAGACGACTCGGCTGCAAGGGATGAAGGGCTGGCTCTGCAGATCTGATCTTGCAGATCGGAGAGGAGAAGAGCAGTCCGGATCTGATCGGGGGCTGCGATCTGAGAAGAGAAGGGGCACGAGCTGTGCGGGAGAGAGGCGCGGGCTGTGCGGTCGAAGAGGATGAGGAGAGATGCAGGGCTGTGCGGGCTCACGCGGGGCTGTGCGGGAGAGATGCAGGGCTCGCGCGGGGCTGTGCGGTCGAAGAGGACGAGGAGAGATGAGGGGCTGTGTGGGAGAGATGCAGGGCTCGCGCGGGGCTGTGCGGGCTGTGCGGGAGAGATGCAGGGAGAGATGCAGGGCTCGCGCGGGGCTGTGCGGGAGAGAGGTAGAGGCGTGGGCTGTGCGGGAGAGATGTAGGGCTCGCGTGGGGCTGTGCGAGAGAGAGGCGTGGGAGCTGTGAGATCGGGATCGAGGGCTGACAGACTGCAGATCTGATCTTGCAGATCTGAGAGGATTTGCGATCGCTGCAATCGGGATGCACACGGATCTGATGGGTTGCGGATGACCCATGGATCAAGGAATACAAGGGAGCCGTTTGACGACGCCGGCGATCAACCTTGCTCTGATACCATGTGACAAACCCTAGATGAGGGAGAGAGAAAGAAGGAGAGAGAAGCTAGGGTTTGGGGAGAGAATGGAACAAATCTCTCATTAGGCCAATAGGCCAATATAAGGTGAATACATGTGAGTCATATATACGCTAAGTGTAAGTATATACACGAATACATCTTAACAATTATTATTATTATTATTTTTTTTTTTTGGGGGGGGGGGGGGGGGAGGTTCTATGACGGTATCTTGTATGCATATTATATGGAGCAGTGTACATGTATACTTTCATATTTACGTTTGAATGCGGTCTCTACATAGTGTTTACATGAAATTGGCTTGTATGAATCTGTGTGTATTGGGGTGTCCTAATGAGATTGGTTCATATTTCCAGTATTTCTCCTCAAGTTATCAGTATGGTATGTATGCTTGCACGTGTAATTATGGTATGTATGTTTGTGCATGCATCCATGCGCGCGTGCATGTAACTTTATATTGGAATTGAATGGTTGTTTTTTTTGGGTAAACTACACAATGTACACATAGACCCCTGTAGTTTGATCGATTATCACTTTCACCCCCTCATGTTTAAAGTCCTACCGATGCCCTCCTATAGTTTGAAGGATATATCATTTTCACCCCCTCCCAAGGGGTGCTTGTGCAAGGAAATAGAAACTACAAGGAGGCATTTGTGTGGTTTTTAACATGAGGGGGTGAACGTGATAATCGGTCAAACTGCAGGGTTCTATGTGTAATTTACCATTTTTTTTTTCCATATATAGGGGGTTTATGGTTGCAAGGGACTGAATTTATAGAGAATCATGGATTCTATTGTTATTGTTTCAGTAATCACATTGTCATCTCTCTCTCTCTCTCTCTCTCTCTCTCTCTCTCTCTCTCTCTCTCTCTCTCTCTCCTTTTATTTTGGAATACAATTTACGTACTCTAATTAAACGAAAATACACCCCCTACAAGCCAATCATCATCATCGCTGAAACACACACAACTCAGTGTCAATAGATAGTGGCCAAAGCCCGTAATTCCGGAGTTTCCTTCGAGAGGAAACTCCCTCGCGAAGGAACAAGCGCGACCCAAACAACGAGCACAGCCTGCAATCCAATCCACCATTGCATTTCCCTCGCGATAAATATGCGACACCCGATGTGCCGGGAAGAGAGATGTATTTCCATATTCTACACAGGTTAGTTGGTTATGTTTGATTTCATGCCAAAGCTGTTTGGACTTAGAGATGGACACAGATGCTTGCAATAATTTTATGATTGAGTGGCTGACAAAATAGTCAGCTGTGATGAATGTAATGTGAGCATTACCTTATCAAGATTATAGGTCTTATTGGATACTTCCTTAAACTGCAATGGAGATGTTAATTCCAACTTTTAATTTTAAGCTAAAACTGTATGCCATCTGTTTTTGTCATTAAGCACTGCTATTTGAACATACAAGGGGACATAAACTCAGACATAATGCCAGGGAGGAGGGGGGGGGGGGGGGGGGGTGTTTCATCATCCGGTGTTCAGTGCATCGGCCATCGCACCGAGCGTTTATTGCCCCTTGTATGGGGAACTTTCCCTCAAGACCGTTGTGCCTTGTTTGTATGTATGAATCCTGGCCGTTGATGTCATATTCACGGGATTATGAAAGTTAATAAAATAGTTGCTGCTGTTGCTGTCCCCCCTCCGTTACGATCTACAAACCTCTTTGAACCCTTGTTCTCGCGCCCTGACCTATGAGTGCTTGGTCGGTCCAGCAAAAAGAGAATACTACTTATATTTTGTTGTTGCTAGTGTGTAGAACGTTTTCCACACACTGAGGGATGATAAAGTGCGATGTGTGCGGTGTAGAAATAGCTTTCCCCTCAACTCCTCTTGAAACTCTTGGAAACTTTAGAAGTCAAACAAGGGATTTGCTCTAAAAGCATCTTTTTCAGAAAGGACTATCTTATTGTCTGTTCTTTACACTAAATCGATCTATTATCAGGGACCTATCAGTAAGTCCTCCCTTAAAACCACCTCACTCGCCCCGGTCGGTGGGTTGGCGCACATCACAGCCGCATGCAGTCGGCTGGAATATGATTCACCTTCGGTCGCCTGTCATCATGCAGCTGTGATGTGTGCCGAGCGCACCTACAGGGGCCGACCAATTGCTGGAGATCTCGCATCTAAGAGCATCTCCAACCGTCTGCCAATTGTCCATAAATGGCTCCAACCGCCAAATGGCTCCAACCGTATGCTATAACCTTCTGCATAAATGCAGGGGGTTTGACTGACATATTTATCGAGATTCAAGTTAAAATGGCAAGGCTGCTATTTGACTATTCATTTCCATTAATTTCGATAAGGCCTTCTAAAATTTGTATACATTAATGTAATGACCAACATATGTTTCGAATAGTAATCCGCAGGTTCTGACCGCAGCCAACCAAACCGGCTGTTTGGAAGAAACTACAGAAGTATCTAGCTTGGTATTCGTCGGCCATGGAGTCCCTGGCAGCCGCAGCTTCGCTGGGAGGGCCCCAACCCCTCCAATTCCGTACACAAATCCATAAATCCCATCCATGCCCTCTCCCTCCCTTCTTCCCAACCCACCACCGTCGTAATTGGAGCAGCGGAGCTGGCTACGGGCGTTGGTTTTCCTCCTCCCATGGACCCATCACCGCCACCGCCGGCCCGAATCCTACACAGGCGGAGGCGCCGCCCGGGTCCCCATCTCCTGGGCTTTACTCGGCCACGGTGTACGACCTCACTGCGGAGAACGTGAACTTGGTCCTGGAGGACGTCCGTCCGTACCTCATCGCCGATGGGGGGAACGTCGACGTGGTGTCCGTGGAAGATGGGATCGTCTCTCTCAAGCTCCAAGGTTTTGGATTTCTTCTATTCCCATCTATTTATTCCTCTTTATCTCATCTTTGTGCTGGATTGGTATTTTTATCCACTTGGGTTGCATGAGATTAGGATCAATGAGCTCTTCTTTATATGATATCACCAATTCTTGTTTTTCTCCCCCTTTTAGGGTTTGAATTAGTTTTTGGGCCTTTTGGTGTTTATCCTTGGTGGGAATTATTTGGGGAGAATTAATTGTTGGAGTTGGGTGGGAAATGGGTGTTCGACTATGGATTTTTGTGTTTTTGTGGAGGCTTCATTGATGTTGGTTTATTGAATTATTGATTTTGTGTGGTTTAGGGAGATGTTACAAGTGTTTGTATATTAGTCTCGATGGGATTTTTGGTGGGATGAAGAACCGGGGATGAGGGAACATTAATGCGCCCATTTCAAGCGAGGTTTGGTGTGTAACGTGTGTTAGAATTTATGAAAGTGAAGAAAATAGAGCTCATTCCTCTCTGGCTCAGCTTACAACCATTTATTCTTATGAAGTGTTAGATGCTTAAAAGATTTATATTGTTATAACCGTTCTTTCATTAGATGTTGGTAACAATAAAGGTGCCGTTGAATTGGTACAATGAGATCATGGTCGTTGTAGTGGGAAGGAAATTGAGAAAATTGTAAATGCCGATCTTGTCATGATCATGATTTTATAATAAATCTTGTTGTCAAGATCGGGATTGTATCATAGATCATAAAGGGGGTTAAGATCGGGTCATGAATCGTATCAGAGGTCGTGAGGTTCTTTCTGAATTCTACCCAAACACAAGAAAAATAAATGAAATAGAAAGTAAGAGTTCATAGTAATATTGATTAACGACAAGCTATAAAATAGTATAAAATTCTTCTTTTAACCATGTGGTGGTTTTGTAACAATTAGTCTAATGCAATCCAACCTTCTTCCTCATTAATTGTTGTGAAACGATGTTGAAAATAAAGAAGGTTTGGGTCTTTTATGTTTTTCTGGTAAGAGCATGATTAACTAACACCATTACTTAAATGACACTTCAAATACTTCAATCTGCTTTTATTATATAGAGATAGTTTGGAAGAAATAGAGTGGGGTCTGGCTGACGAGGGAGATTTGATATGGAGAAATTTTCCTCTCTAGAATATATCTAGAAACTCAAAATTCTTTATTATTCTCGGAAGTTCAAAAGCATGATTAGCTAAGTAAGAAGCATGTTTGAGAAACAAAGAACAAAACCGAAAGGGAAGCATTGTAAATTTTGAAAGCACTGGACTCGAGACAAGGATGCTAACTGGAAAGAGAATTTGATTAATTATCTTGGGGACTAAGGGACTATGTTCGAAGGACATGAAGCGTAAAGTAATATATCAAATGTTATTTCACTTCCGTCCTTTGGCTTATAATTTGTGCCCCAATGATGATGCAATTCCCTATATTTAATCTTGCCTTTACCCTCTTTGTATAGAACCTTTCCTAATCTAGGGAAACTTTGGAGGGTTGCAACCTGGCTGCAAGATCTTATATTGCGTAACTGATAAGGTATGTCTGCCAATCCACCAACTGGCCTTCTAGGTTCATGCTAGGCCCTTCGCTTGTTATGGTACCTTGGTCAGAATTTGATAATAATCTTAAGAGTCTTGGTGTAATGTCAACGACAGGATCTGACCTTTTGTTAGTCGTTCTTTAGAGCCTTCTTAATTTGAGTTGTTGCCAACTCTATCTTAATGTGATAAGTCTTGGATGATGAAGTGAACTAAAAAGAAAATGAATTTATTGTGCATGTGTGAAACATGACACCCAACTCTCCCTGGCCTGAAAAACGTGACCCTATCAGATTGAATCGGATCATGGTTCACATGATCCATGATCCAGATCTAATGTTAGATTGGTCGATTAAAATTGAATCCTCATCTAACACTTCAACTACTTAATCTGGATTGAAAACATTGGTAAACAGTCACATTGTACTTTACTCATAAGGAAATGTCCAAACAATGGATGAGATTAATGGCTTTGCAAGATTGGATATCAGTACCTTTGAAAAAAAAGAAGAAGATTGTATATCAGTCTTTTTCGAAAATGCTTAAGTCATGATAGTCACTCATAATCGGACCAGACTAGAGAATTTGTATATGTTATCTTCATTTATAAAATATGTGAAGCATCGTAGGCTCGCATAAGTGTTACCAAAGGGACTCCACAACCAAGATCTTGGTTGATAAAAATGAAACTAAGAAAAAAATAAATAAAGATGCATATATTATTTTATTATTTTGAAGTTAAAAGCAAGATGTACAATGGAGATCAAAGGGCTACTTAATTGAACCAATATGTTGAAAAGGTTTGGAGGTACGATGGAGAAATATCGGGTAGAAGTGGTTGGTTTATGGGAGATTATGTGATTTGTTGCAAGGAGAGTATAGATTTGTAGTGAGAAGATTGATTGATTTTCGGGCGAGGCACTCAAGGTCAAGGTTCGAAATCTCCATTTCGGTGGAAATTTCGACCTTCTGGATATGGAAATATTTCGTGGAAATATTTCGACAGTGTGGAAATATTGCAATTTTGTAGAAATGGTGGAAATATTGATTTTTTGATGGAATTTTTTAATGAAACTCCGGATAGTCATAAACCAAGTATAGATACACACTTTGGAACACTCACATAATATGTGTACCCTATCAAGGGGTGTAGAGCTTCACATAACATGTATTCAATGTATTAAGTCTGTGAGTGTTGTGCAATCTTATTTAGTTCGGTTTTGATATATATTTTTTAAATATTTTTTAATCCTTTTTTTGGATAAAAATATTTTTGAAATAAAGATTAGTTGATTGTTAAAATAATGTTTCAAACGATTTTGAAAGCGGACTTAAAACAAGAAAGTTATGCAAGTTTGAAATTGTGCAAAAATTATGCTGAAATGTGAAACACTGTTTTTTTACTAAGTCTGAAAAGACGAGTTTTTATATAGAAAAGTTTTTATACATTCAAAATTTCCTAAGACGGACCATGGTTTTCTAGATGTACTCGTACTTCTACATCTTGTGGAATTTTTTGAGCTAAAAAGGAGTTGATTTAATCACTTTTCTCACCATGTAGATTTTATAAAAATCCATAAAAACTGTTTTCTCCTACTAAAATTGAAAGTTTACTTTTTGATTCCTTTGTTTTTTGATTTTTTTGATATTTTTATTGAAATCAAATGGGGGGGTATTTGCTTATTTACATATAATAACTTAAAGTAAATGGAGAAAATAAAAATTAAGTAAAACGACATTTACTTAAATGTTATTATATGTAAATAAGCTGCTGAGAACCAGGCCCCCCAGTCCCCTTTTATAACCAGTCAGTCACAGAATTTCGGATAAATTTCGCGAAATTTTGATAAAATATCGCGATATTTCGTGGAGATGGAAATATTTCGTGGAAATATCGCGATATTTCGTGGAGATGGAAATATTTCGTGGAAATATCGCGATATTTCGCGAAATTGGTCGATATTTTGACATTTTCAATTATGCTCGAGATTGCAGGTGATATTTCGTATCGGGGTTTCATTTTTCCGATATATTTCGCGATATTTCGCGAAATATATCGATTTTTTGTTCCATGCTCAAGGTACAATACTTACTATCTGTAATTTGGAAAGCTAATCATCTTGGCATGCACATCGTATCCTGATGCATTAAATCATTAATGTAGCAGAGGCGAAAGTTGTAGTTTGGCACGATAATTGCTGAAGCTCCATGAATAAATTCAGAAAATGTTCAAGAATTAGAGACAAGATTATGTTATTCTTGGGTTTCGTATTGTGGTTGGCTCGTGGGGAAATTACGTCACAATTATTTACGAGTACAAAAATGATGTTATTATCTTTTTTTTTGGTTGGGAATATAACTAAAACTAGTTACAAACGTTTTTGAAGAACAGGCATAAACTTAGATCGGTCCTACAGATACCAAGTACAACATTGGGAGATTGGAACCAAAAGTAAGTGACACGGGTGATGCAGTCTTCAAGCTTTTACCGAATGGCCAATCTGCTACTTGATTTCTTCAAGAAAGGTGTGAGTCACCCTGACAGAGAGGAAGAGCTGAATAATTCCGAGAATATCCTTCATAAGAGTATGGTCCTCACTGGTCTTGTTGATCCAATTAATAATACAGAGTGAGTTCCCTTCATGGATTGAGATTTCAACCGATATGATAAAATTTCGGCCTGAAATTTTGGTTTCGGCTGCCACCGAAACGAAAGACCTATGGGAAACCCAGAAAGTCTGTATTTTGGTCCAATTCGGTGCATATCGGTGGGTTTTTGTGACTTTTGTGCATTTCGGGCAAATTTTGATCGAAAGCATGTGGGGGGACTGTGAAGATGAGTGATTGTCTTCTCCGTGACGTAAACAATGTAAATAAATGGTGATTATCAAGTTTTTTTTCTTCAATTTACTGGTATTCTACCTTGGTTATCATGGTCCATGCAAACTTACTATGTGTTTGGTGTGTGTTTTTTTCAAACAATTCAAATAAATATGTATGCACAACTATAAAAGACTTAAATTTAAAATTTCAAAAAGAAAATCTACAAATTCGGTCATTTTTTAACCATTTCAAAATTTTTTCAAAATTCAGCCAAAATTTAAAATTTTGGTTTCGGCCAGGATCGAAACGGGACACAAAATCGAAATCTCAAAACTTGGTTCCCTTCAATCCATAGCTTGATCCCTCGAAAGAGCCTAACCACTGCATGCAATCCCTCCCAAAGTGCACAGATGTCAGCATTGATAACCAATCACCAAGGAAGCACGGATACGTACACGGGACACGGACACGACGCGATACGGACACGGCGACACGACAAATCTCAAAAAAGTAGGACACGGTGAGGACACATGAATTTTTTCTAATTTTTTACACTTATTTTTTCTAATTTCAGCATTTTTCAATAATTTTCAGTATTTTGTTTCATTATAAGCGGTAAATTATACTTTGCCCCCCTGAAGTTTAGCTCAAAAACACTTAACCCCCTTGTAGTTAAAAAACTATAGGAAATGAAGTAGTTAACAAAAGGGGGGGTATTGTGCTAACATTTCAAACTTTAGGGTGCGATTTGTAACAAAAAAAACTTCAGGGGAGTTAAGTATTTTTGAGCTAAATTCTGGGGGGCAAAGTGTAAGTTACCCTTATTATAAAACATCGAGAGATGAGAGAAAGGGGGGGATTGGGTTAGGGTTTCAAGCTTTCGGAGAGAGAGAGAGAGAGAGAGAGAGAGAGAGAGAGAGAGAGAGAGAGAGAGAGAGAGAGAGAGAGAGAGAGAGGCTTGTGCGGTGTGCCAACGGCGGTGGCGGTGGCGGTGGTGGTGGTGACAGCGTTTGACCAGCACCAACAGTTTTTTTTTCTTCTTTTTCTCTCCTCTCCTTCTCTCCTCATCTTCCCCTCTTGTGTCCGCCCGTGTCAAGCGCCTGAGGTCACGTGGGACACGGCACGTGCGTATCTGACACTGTCCGGCGCGTGTCCGTATCCGACATGTGTCTGACATGGGTACGGAACCCCATGGGACGTGTCCGTGCTTTAGTGCCGATCCATGATGACCTGAATTGCAAAATCACTCCCCCTTGGTTCCTCATGATGAAGCTCGCGCCCGCCTCACCTTTCATTTGATCCACAACACCATCAAAATTGATTTGATTTCCTCTGGCATCGGGGCGACATCCATAATACCATCAAAGTTGATTTGATTTCCTCTGGCATCGGGGCGACCCATTTGATAGCAATGGAGACTTTATTTGATCCGTCACCCCTGCATGGACAAGGACCCATTAGATTCACAAAATTCCTTGATTAGGTAACAATTCTTGCAACGTTCGGTTTTCTTATCTCAAAGAGTTCTTTGTTCCTAGCCTTCCATAACCCTTGCAATTGATGTTGATAGCTTGCTCTTAGAAGAGATGAAGGCCTTGTTCCAATCTTTCATTCCCCAAAGCAGGCCTAGATTGGTGAAGTGTTTGCCAAATTCAGCCCAACAATTGACTAAGGAGACATCTAAAGAGAACAGGGTATGCCGTTTCACATTCGGTAGCACACCTAAGCACATTGGTAAAGTATCCATAGCCTTCCCAATGAGCAAATTTTTTGTTGGAATTCTGTAGTGGATCATTTTCCACACAAAAGATTTGTCTCTCAGAAGAGCAATACACTTCTATAGGTAATTCCAAACTGGGTCATTTGGCTCAGAGCTAGAGTCATCATTGCCATTCCCTGAGGGCTCAATGATAGCATCATTTTTGCCCATCGACAATAAAAGCCTTGCTACAGTCTTATTAAAGAATTTGGTTGCTTTGTTAGGGCCCTAAACGACTGTCTTCCCAACTGAAGTCACCAAGACCAGTTTCTAGGCAATCTGAGCCGCAACAATGGTCCCAAACATGCACTTAAGTAGCTTAATATTCCACTGGTCGTGCTGGTCCCACAAATCACTAACAGAATCAATCGGCATCTCAGTCGTGAGGGGCATCAGGGATGATAGTCTCAGAGGGGTGGCATTAAGCCACTTATCCCTTATCACACTAGTAGATTGGGTATGTAGATTCACAATAAGGTTGTTTCTCACAATGGGCACCCCGTGCAGAAATGCCCTCCAAACATGCAAGCAATTCTTTAAGGAACCTCATTTCCTCATATTATGGAACTCGTACTTAGGATTTAGGGCTACAAAAGCACCCCCACAAACCCAAACGGCTCGAGGCAATTTCAAAAAAAAATTCCCCCACAAGGGCTTGTATGACCGTACCAAAGCAATAAATCTTCAAACTACCATCTTCTAGCGGCCTACACACCTTCCATCTTACAAGATTTAAGCCCCTTCCTCAAATTAATATTGGTTCAGAGGAAAGCCAATATGGATTTCTCAACATTAATAGTCCTTTGGTGTGTCCCCAAGTGTAGGCAAAGTAAGCACATGCAAAGATCCAACAACAGACTTCAAAAGGGCAACTTTAACTGGGAAGGACAAAGTCTTGGATCTCCACCCTGTATGTCTCCTAATAAATATAATTAATGGAGATTTTTTTACAAATATTAAGATCATCTTTTAGTAATAATTCTAGAACTTGGTGGATTTTGTGGACTTAATTGAACGATTGTCATTACCCGTATGACCTCTAGTGACGACCCCATAATGTCAAATCCGACCCCATAGTTAATATACTATATTTTGACCCCTTCAATTCAATTTTGATTAGATTGAAATTACCCAAAGAGGAAATTTAGTATTTGACAAAAGGGGTATTGTGCTACTATTGAAATTTCTTAAACATAACCATCAAGTAATTTTCACATCTATTTGGAGCCTACTTTATGAATTCTTTATTCGAAGTTAAGCATCTCTATTTAGTATTCATATATTATATATTATTTATATAAGATTATACATATTAATTGATGTGTCCTAGCCATGTCATGTCCTACCTTTTTGAGAAAATATCGAGTCGCCGTGTTCTATCGTGTCTTGTCGTGTCGCCGTACCTGTGACTATGCTTCGTACCCAAATAGAGATATCCCATAATAGAAATGATTGATGAAGAGGGATTCATAAAGCCGACTCTACATAGGACGAGGTTCAATGGTTATGGTCGGAGGGGACCCTAAAATTATCTGGGTCCTGCATAAATATTGAAAGGAATCATTTGGTTTAAAGCAACATGTAAAATATGATAATATCTTATTTGATCGTAGACTTTCTTTTTTTAGATCGGCGGGTGTCCCGAAACCTTTCGGGCAATGGCCCACTTCAAGTTTGGACTAATCCCTCCGGGAGTGAAGCCCGACCCACTGGAAAATTTTCACCGCACTCCTACATAAATCAAGGGGGGAGTAGTCGAACACACACCCTCCTCCATAGACTTACATTGTTGGCTTAGTCGATAACCTCTATAGAACCAGGTACTGAATAACCTTATCCGGAATACCACATTTGAAGGAGAAAATTTCTCATCATTTTTTTCCCGAGAGCACTGTGGTTTGCTAGTTTTGGGGAGTCGTCCGATACACTCACTCCAAAAAGATACCGGACTGGATGTTGCTCACCTTTTTGGGGTGAGTGTATCGGACAGCTCCCCACAACTATAGAGCTGTTGTGAAGGGGAGAGGAGCTGGACTCCTTGCTCTACATTGTTCCTTGGATCTAATGTTGTACGGCTGTAGAGGTTGGAACATACGGCGATCTGAGCGTCTTGCATTGTTGAAACAAGTAACCAACCTGTAGCCTGTTGGACTAAAAGCTCTTTTCTGAGAAAGAGATGATGTAGGTTCTGCTTTCAGTTCAGGATAGGCACTCTATTTATTTCCGCTGTGTGAGCTTTCTCTGTTTGGCATTACAGGAGCCTGTGGGAGCTGTCCTAGCTCAACAACCACCATGAAGATGGGGATCGAGCGAGTTCTGAAGGAGAAATTTGGGGATGCAGTCAAAGACGTCCTCCAAGTCTCTGACGAGCTGGAGATTGGAACCACGGTAGAGGTGGGTTGTCAGACCGACCTTTTCCTGCTAAGCATGGAAATTTACCGTGCTGTTGTGTTGACGCTGATGAGTATGAATTCTGTGGTCGCAGGCGGTGAATAGCCATTTGGACATACTGAGGCCTGCTATCAAGAACTTTGGCGGTAGTGCGGAGGTCGTTTCCGTGGACGGCGGGGATTGCCATGTCAGGTATGTGGGACCCGACTCCATCGGCACCGGAATCAAAGCTGCTATCAAGGAGAAGTTTCCTGACATTGTGAATGTAGTCCTGACTGGCTAGTTTCCGATCAGCCATAAAGATTCTGTGAACTTGTAAGTGAGGTGTTAAAGCTACATTTGAATTGTGCCAGATTGTACAGCTCCCAAAATCCGTATGAAGCCTTGGATGAGATGCAAGAGCTTCTGTTTGTGCTTGGTGTGTATGTTTGAATCCCCATCTCCTCATAGGTGTACACAACTGTGCAATGCCTTCACAACCTTTTTCTTTACATGACATGAGTCTCTCTCTAATCTAAAGCAAACCCTGGGTTACTGTAGTGCTACAGTAACCTGGGGAAATCATGAGTGCTGTTTGAAACCCTAGGTACTGTGTTGCTACAGTAATCTGGGCTTTTTTTTTTAAAAAAAAAATGTTTGACCCTCTCTTCCCTTGCCTGGAGTTCCAGGTTTTTTTATTTTTTGGGCTCTTTCTCCCAGGCATCGCATGAGCTTCCCAGTAGTAAAAACATATTTCTTACATGGACTCTCTCTCTCTCTCTCTCTCTCTCTCTCATCATGGTAGCCTTTGTAATATGTGGGATGCTCGCGGCCTCGATAAATCGGGAGAGGGATGGTGGATCTGCCTCTCTTTCTTGCTCCTTATACTTTGCCTCTTGCTGTTTGGCCAAGCACCTATATATTGTAAATATGGAGCAAGTATTTTGGCATGTATTGAATATGCTCTTTATAAAGAGTGATTTGCTTCGACTCGGATGGAGTTCGATGATTGGCCAACTCATTTTAAACTTTCTGGACTATCGATCGGATCTCTTGTATATTGATCGGGTGTTTATTTGCATTGGTGTTGTTAGATCAGGTCAAGCCAACCAATCAGAATGTTCAAACCGACCGTTCGGTTTGAGAGTTTCAAGATTTCGAATCCTTTTGGATTTGGCTTTATTTATGTAACCCCTATGTATATAAAAGGGAGTTTTGGGGGCCAAACAAATATATGGACGAGAAGGTCTCTTTGTGAGATTGGGGAGAGTGTCTTTGGAAGGAAGAGAAACCCTAAGGTGGATAGAGTCTTTTCATTTATGGTGAACCATTGCTTGTACCTTCTTTTGCTCCTTGGAGATCTTTGAGAGAGATATGGGCCCCACTTCGTGAGGGCTTCTGGGAGAGATCGACGTGGGTCTCCACTTCTTCCTCAACCTCATCTCGAGAAACGTCGACTTCCGACCCTAGAAATCGTACATAGCCAACGAACCGAAGGTTAGCCATTTCCTCAATCGAACTAGCTTTCTCCGTAAATAACTCATTTGTGTTTCCTTGTAACCCACGGTGCTATCACCTCTATCTTTTTTTTTTTTTTTCATCTTTTCACCTTTTCCCCCCCTTTTTCATCAAAATACGTGCCTTCGTTTTAAGTTTTAGCATCCCCTTGTTTTCTGAAATTCCACCACAAGCCCCCCACTTCATGACCTTGCCCATCTAAATCATCGTCTTTCCTATATGCCTTTTATTTTCTACACCTTATATATGCTGAAATTTTATTCTAAGTGTGCTGGAATTTAAGTTTTGTTGCTATCTTAATTTGCTAAATTCCATGATATAACTGCGCTATCTATATAACATGACACGTCGGTTTTCTGCTGACTAGACAAAACGGAACCAAAAACTGATTAGGACAAACTGACTGGACCAAAACACGCTGATTAGACTAAATTAACTCTCAATCGTCCCCTAGCACATCGGTTTTCTAATCCATCAGATAGCCTCCTAATTTTCTTCCCCCCTCATCATTCCTTTCTCTCTCTCTCATCCCTAAATTTCTGGTCGTTCCCCCTCTCACGCACCCCCTCTTTCTCTCGATCAAATCGCCCCCGCGTCCCGCCCCCTTTCCCGGCCGCTCCTCTTTCAACCGATGAGATCGCAGCCCCCTCATCAATCCTCTCTCTCCCATGCCACCGGACCCCCCCCCCCCCCCCCCCCTCTCACGCCTCCTCATCTTCGCCCCCATGTGGCCGGACCCCCGCGCCTAAAATCCTGCGGACCCTTGATTTGGAAGGCAGGGGCTGGATTTGGAAGGCAATCGAGTAGGAAATGAATGCGGCCTCGCATGCGGATTGATTTAGAAGGTAGGTGCTGGAGCTGATCTGGATCTCAGCTGATCTTCCCTCCTCTTAAATTTTTTTTTTTTTCACTTTCCTTTCTTCCTTCAATCTTTTTCCGAAATTTACGTTGTTCATTCACCTTATACATCAATCCCCACTCGGCATCACCTACGGGAATCTAATCTGGAGCTCCTCCCTCCGCCGGCCGTAAGCAATTTTTCGGATTTGTATTGATTTTTGTTGATTTTTTTTCCTGATTTTTGCTGATTTTTGCTGATTTTTTAATAGCTTTTTGTTGATTCCGTTCCCACCTCTCTCACTCATATTGTTTTCATTGTTGATTTCTCTTTTAATCCCTAGTTATATGTTTATGCAGTCGTAGAGTTCATGGCAGGTTAGGCTCACGCTCTTCATTCAAACCCAGCTTGCGATCCAAGGTGCCATCTCTCCCTCTTACTCTCTCGCAACTTGATCTTTTGTTCTTTAAAAAAAAATTGATCCTCTGTTTTTTTTCAATTAGTGGAGCCTTCACCACCTGACTAGATCAAACCCAGCTCATGCTCTAAGGTACTATCTCTCCCTCTCCCTCTCTCGCAACTTGATCTTCTATTATTTAAAAAAAAATTGAAGCTCTGTTTTTGTTTTTTCCAATTAGTGGAACACCACCTGACTAGATCAAACCTAGCGCACGCTCCAAGGTACCATCTCTTTCTCTCACTCTCTCGCAACTTGATCTTATGTTTTTTTTTTTAAATTTAGATCCTCAATTTTTTCCTATTCCATGGCTCTTAATAGCATACTGTTCTAAAGTTCTAGCTAGCCTTGCTAAAAATAGTAGTGTTGTCTTCCTCAAACTATCTACATGGTACTTAGTACCCATCATAAGCAGTATTAGAATTATACTAGCAAAGTTCCCAATTACTACGAGAATTATTTTAACATTTAAGATCAGTAGAATGATAAAATCAGCCTTTACATTGCTGATTTTTTTTTTTTTTTTTGCAAAATTTTGCAAAACCATACTGAAGTGTGCTGATTTTTTTTCGGGCTATGGGCCCACTGCGGGCTCAGAGTATTCATAGGCAAAATCAGCCATGTTCAATGCAAAAAATCATACATATTTTTTACCCATCTGATTTTTAAATGATTTTGCCTATAAATACTCTAAGCCCGAAGTGTGCATCCATATATTTTGTGAAAATCCATATTTTTTAGTCCATCTTTTTTGCATCCATCTTTTTCAAGCTCCAAGTGTGCTGATTTTTTTTCGGGCTATGGACCCATTGTGGGTTCGGAGTATTCATAGGAAAAATCAGCCATTTTAAATGCAAAAAATCATACGATCATTGATGTTTTTGCATCCATCATTTTTGCAAAATCGATCCGCATCATGGATGTCATACAATCATGGATGTCATGGATGTTTTGCATCCATATTTTTTTCCTCCCATCGATAACTCTTTAAAGGTCTTTTGATATGATCGAGTTCTACTATATGATCAAGTTCTGCTTATATTAGTTTCTGCATGGGAAAAAATCAACCTTTAGATCTGATCACCATGGTGTACCCAAACCTAGACGTGATCGATGTCGTTACGCCTGGATACCTGATGGAGCGGATTATACTGTCCGCAAGAAACGACGATGTTGACATGATCAATCGTGCAGTGTTAGACCAGTTTCCAGGGGAATCCAAGTGCTACTTCGTAGCAGACTCGATTGCAGAGGACGAAAACAATCGAAATATTACATCCCGATACCCCCTTGAGTTCTTGAACTCACTAAACCCCTCAGGATTACCACCGTTCAAGTTGGAGCTCAAGGTAGGGAATCCGATCATACTTCTCAGAAATATCGCTCCAAAAGATGGTCTTTCCAATGACACATGACTCATGGTGTCCAGATGCGCGACACGGATCATCGAAGCAAGGATTCTAACCGGCGATAAAGCTGGCAACCTGGTTTTCATCCCAAGAATATCTTTAATCCCGTCAAATTCAGAGATCCCAATCAACATGACAAGACACCAGTTTCCGATCCGACTAGCGTACGCTATGACAATCAACAAATCTCAGGGATAATCCGTGTCAGTCGTCGGTGTTGATTTACGTACCGTGGTATTCACTCATGGACAATTATACGTGGCACTCTCCCGGTGCATGAATTTTGAATCCGTCAGCGTCCTACTCCCGAAAGAAAGTCCAAACATCACGACAAATATTGTCTACCCAGAGGTTCTGTTGTAAATCAAAGGTAGGATCAATGCACACACAAATTTTTTAATATTATTCTTCATGATAGTACGTTCGATAATTTCTAACTCGATGCATCATTACATTTCAGGAGTGCCTCATCTGCCACGGTACTAGACGAGTGGAATGCCTGAGGACATGCTGCCTGTGTGACTACACCGCCCACACGTAAGGAAACCTCTTAACCTGCTGCCTATGTGACTACACTGCCCACTACTGCCTGTGTTTCACATAAATTATTGTTTTCAACAGGTACTGCGTCAAGGATGAGGACTCATCTCCTTCGAAGGGTTGACTTTGCCCGATGGATAAGGCCATAGTCGATGCTTTAGTACACGATGTCGCTTAGAGATAATAGCTTTGATCTCAAATTTTAAAATGCTTTGTGTGAAAGCTCCATTATATATTCCCTATAAGTTTCACTGACAATACATGGGTTATGCAAATGCAAATATATTGTGAGCTGAATATATCCTCTTCTTTATTTAATTTTTTTGGGTGATTTTTTGTGCATTTAGTGTTGGCATTGATGATGAAGAAACCATGGTTTCTGAGATTTATCGTGAGCTGAATATATCCTCCTACTCATTCTATATATGGTTTTTTTATTATAGAGATTTAATTTGCAGTGGTGGAAATTTGAAGAAGCAAATGAATGGACCAACTTTGGACATGCAAAATGATGGTAATCTGTACAATGTCACGGCTTCCATGTTTTGAGGAGATTATTTTTCCAAATGTTATTCAAAAAGAATTATATAATTGAATATCATTTGATCAGAAGTATTGATTTGTGGCTTGAAGTGTGTTTTTTTTTTCTAAATGGACACCGTTTAGACGTGACGAATGAATACACTATACTATAGGCTTATTTTTCCAATTGATCATTTTTCAAGTATGAGTATGGATAAAAGTGCAGTGTATTATTTTGAGGTGGATTTACTATTATTCATGGCAGTTTTTTGAGAAATTTTAGTGCGCCACATCGATTTTAGTATGAGTGTGGATCATGCATTTTTGTGTGCACAAAATTGTTATCAAGCTTTTATATCTTCTCAATTTGATTCATTTGTACTCATTACCTTATCCGATACTATAATATTAGTGTTGGAAGAGTGGGGACGTGAGGTGGATGGCATGGGGTGCGATCAGGGATTCCGAGAGATGGTGTTGGGTTTAAGAGAGAGAGAAAAGAGCAGCTATGATGGAAGAAAGGGAGCACTCCCACATTCAAACCGATGACAGTTTACTGGTGTAGGTGGATGTCAGTCGGGGACAGCTGCTATCTTGATAGGTTTTGCTTGAGATTCATAGGCCTGATGACACGTCGTGGGATGGCGGTGGGTCTCTACGGGTATGCAATTTTGAACCTGACACGGCAGACTCGACACACGACCCAACACGAAATTAGCAGGCCTAGGTTAAATGGAACCGGGTTGTAAACGGGTCGACATGACTAACCCGCTTAGTAAATGGGTCGAGTTCGGTTTTTGTCTACAACTTGTTTAAAACCCATTTAAAAATCAATATTGGGTTGAGTCGGGTCGGGTCGGGTTTACCCAGCATCCATTCACAGTTTGTGATGGGTTCAACAGACAGCTGTGATTAGGACACACATGATGGTGAGTTGCAACGTAATAAAAAATTTAAAAATAAAGAATAAATATTTACATGGATTTGATCGAGTCTTAGCGGTTGTCCGTCCGTTGGAGCAGGCCAGTGTTGCCGCTGAAAGTTTTTTGTTGCTGAAGGTGGTCAGCTGTGTTGTCGCCGCATACGACGGTGGGGGTGAGGGTGGTGATGCCCCGGGGGTGTTTTACCGCCGAAGGCGGCCTGCTGCATTGCTGACAGGTGTGTTGCCGTCAAAGGCCGCTGCAGTGCCGACAGGCACGGGCATGCACTAGTTTATATAACAAGGCACGTCGGTTTTGTGCTGACTAGACAAAACGGAATCTGACTGGACAAAAATGAACCGAATAGATCTAACAATTCGTTCAAAAATCAACGCACGATCTTTATTTCCCCGTCCATTCGTTCAAAAATCAACGCACGATCTCTATTTCCCCATCAACTAACTCCCTCCCCTTGGTTTCAAATCCCGACCCATTTAAACTGCACTAAACCCCTAAAATCTTGGCCCATTTAAACTACACTAAACACGACCATTCATCTCGTGATCGTTGTTCGCATCAACGGCTATAAACCCGCCTGCTGAAATTTCGATCGTCCCAAACCATCAGGTCGATCTTGAGGAATCCGTTCGAATAAAAACAGATGTGATTAATCGATTGTAGGGGCAGGGGGAGTTGGTCGCGCCGAATGCGCTCGCTTTGTGCCAATCGGCACAGGCGAGGAAATGGTTGTCCCTATGAATGCCAGTGTTGTCATTGAAAGTGTTTTGTTACCGAAGGCGTTCAGGTGTGTTGCCTCTGAAGGCGGCCCGTTGTAGTGCCGATAGATGTGTTGCCGCTGAAGATGGCCCACTGCAATGGCGACAGACACGGGCATGTACTAGTGTTTGTAACGTACGTCTAGATATAACTGTATGTGTTGATTAGACATACATTGAACTATCTTAATCTGCTGAATTCTGTGATATGACTTCACTATAATGATATCATACCTACCTGGTTGGAGTTTGGGGTCGCCAAAAGGCCTAAGATTGTAGCGCAAGTCTTTCTTGCTTACCTCACGTGTTCAGATGCCCATCTTTTGAGGTCACTTATGTTGTTGAATGGTCCGAGGCCATCTCTCACAGGTGTAATAAACGGCACATTCGATCATTTAGTAACGAATTGTTGGTCTTCGACATGTGGAACATTTGGAAAGCTAGAAACAAGCAGATATCGAAGGATTTAGAGAAAAGCAGTGACAATGTCAGTTAATCGTAGCTCCACAGGGGAAGTACCATTACCCTTGGAACCAAATCCTGACGGGAATGCCGATCGAGCCCTAATCTCAGCAGTGACAATGTCAGTTAATCGGAGCTCCTCAGGGCTAATCGGAGACTCCTCGTGGTACAAGCCCTAATAGAAGTGTCCGACATTGAACCACGGCTTAAATCGGATATGAGAGGGAGCCCCCATCGTGGATGGAGGTTCCTGCTTGGTAGATCCAATCAATTCATGAAACCAAAGGAAGGAGGAGGTTTGGGGATCAGAGACATCGATTTGGTGAACGAAGTTCTAGTAGCTTCCCGTGGGATCCTGGTGGATCCACCAACAAGAATAACATGGTCAATACATCTCTTGTCCATCTCTGCATCCCTCAAACACTACGCCGGTAGCATGCATCTGTTAAAGAAATGCTCGTTCAGTTGTTCGAATCTTGAACGAGTCATGGACAACAAGAAACAAATTCCATCATAAAGTCCTCAACCTCCAAAGAGCCCTTGCATTGAGGCTGATATCTATCCCATGCATCATAATTCTTAAATTCTTCTACAAAGCAAGCAAGCATTAACCCCTCCATCAATTTTAAATTCCGAACACCCTTATTTATTTCCAATAATGCCTAAATAATTTGTGAAATGTTTAAAAGTTGACAGAGGTGGCTAAATGCAAGCAGAGCATACTTTAAGGCTCAAAGTGTTCAAAGTTTTCAAACAAAAAGTTGAGGGACCAATATGAAATGAGGTGTATAGTTCGGGGGTGTTTTTGGTAATTTGCCGTAAAATTATTCGATAAAATTAAGAAAAAAATATGTATGTGCATTTTCTTTCTATTTTAAATACTCTCTCTCTCTCTCTCTCTCACACACACACACACACACACACACATTTTCTCTCCCCTCAACTACCTATATGGGCCATATCATGCAACGATTATTTAAATTTACTTTTCACACTCTTCATTCTCATTCTCTCCCACACTAGTTGGTTCATTTCACTTTTCTTTGTCTTCTCTCAACACCCCCCCCCCCCCTCTCCCCCCAACACACACACACATAGAGGACCGCTCTAGGAACGCAACCTTAGGCTTCTTCTCTTCCTCTTACGTAACTTTATCTATATAACAAGGCACAACGGTCTATTTGTTGGCTAACAAAATGGAACAACAAGCTGACTAGACAAAAGGAAACAAGCTGACTAGACAAAAAAAGACGATAGATCTGATTATCATTTCTTAATCTAATGGTAGATAGAGATGTGATGAGAGAGTAACGTGGGGCTCATCCCGTGCACAAAAAAAAGGTATCAGTAATCCCTTTCCCATACGGAGAGAGAGAGAGAGAGATTCGTGCCCAATGTTCTGCATTTCATTTATGCTTATAATCCGCATAAATGGCATCCTATCTCCGGAGGTGATATTTCCATTCAGCCACCTGGGATTGAATTAAATTTCTTGCTATAAATGGTTGGTATGGGGTGGTGGAATCCTTCATTAAATTACAATTTTAAAGTTTGACTCACCAAGAATTTTATCACCTATAACTTTGCACGATTCCAGATGTATCTCGGACCCACATGTCCCTTATTGGGTTAATACGATGGGTGTATTATACTTATTCTTTACTAAGTTACTAACCATCTTCCTTTTTTTTTAAAGAAAACTTTACTGACCATCATTATAACCTAATTGGGAAATTCTATGGTACACCGTACCGAAATTCATAGGGACCATCTGATGGCCCTATGGTGGATCTCAAGCATCCACCTAGGGTTCATCCCATGGCCCTAGAATAATTCTCCCACCACCATGATGCATTGAAAATGAGATGGACGGTGGAGATGCATCGGTTCGTATGGGATCGAATTGAAGCTAATTCTGTACAAATCATTCATCATTAATTCTGAATAAATAATTAGCCATTATGCCACTATATATGAGGTAGCAGAAGAAATGGGTTGCCTCTTCCATTCAGCCACCCGGGGTTGAAATTTCTCGCTATATAGAAAGAAGAAGAGTACTTACCATAAATAACTCTATTCCTTTATTAAATTATAATTTTTAAGTCATTGCTATAAATAACTCTATTACTTTTTTTTGGTTAATTAGAGATTAATCCCTAACAAAACAAATCTCTAAGGAGCAGGGCAGGATAGGGAGACATTTATGTTAATGTTAGGTTCTTGATTTTCTATAGGGACCTGAAAATGCCAACACCGCTCGCCTCCTTCGAGCACAAGCAACCATGGTGGTCTCTGGCTTGAGCAACAGAGGTGACGGCAGGAACGATCTCGAGTTGCAGCTGCTCGCCGCCACAGAGCAATGGAGACGAGAAGGAACGGGGGACGAAGGTGTTCGGTTAGGTATTGTTTTCTAAAAATTTAGTTTATTACACGGACTCTTAAAATTTAGTCTTATTACATCACACATCAAATTTTTTTCTTCTAGGTGTTCTTCATTTTGTTGATTTTTTCCTTACTCAACTTTTACACCTCCCACCTCTTTCGAGCACAAGCAACCATGGTGGTTTCCGGCGCGAGCAACAGAGGTGGAGGTGGGCACGATCTCGAGTTGCAACTGCTTGCCACCGCTGAGCAATGGAGACGAGAAGGAACGGGGGACGAAGGTGTTCGGTTAGGTATTGTTTTCTAAAAATTTAGTTTATTACATAGACTCTTAAAAATTTAGTCTTATTACATCACATATCAAATTTTTTTCTTCCTAGTTGGTGGCGGACAATGGAAGCTCACAAAGGGTTCATTGATTGTAGCAAAAGGGAAGAAAGATAGTTATCTCTATACCACGCAAGTAAGCCTATACAAGATGGAGGTGAATGCGGTAGAGAAGAAAACATCCACCGAGCTATGGCACAAGAGGCTCGATCACATGAGTGAAAAGGGAATGCAAATCCTTGCAAGGAAGGAGCTTCTACCCGGCATTGGAGGTACATCTCTTGACACTTGTGATGATTGCCTAGCGGGTAAGCAACATAGAATCTCATTCAAGAGAACTCCTCATTCTAGAAAATCGAGGATGAGAGGAGGGGACTCACTAGAGGTAGCCGGAGGGGGAGCCGAAGGCGCGCCGGGGGGGAGGGGGGGGGATCAAAACACTGGGGAGGGGAGGGGGAGTGCCGGGGGGGGGGGGGGGGGGGTGAGCCGAAGGAGGCCGGGGCGCGCAGGAGGGGAGGCTGGGGGGCGGGGTGGTGCGCCGGAGGGGGTCGGGGGGGGGGGGGGGGGGAGGGGGAACGAAATCGCCAGGGGCGGGGGGGGGGGGGGGGGGAGGGGGGGGGGAACAGATCCAGAAAGCAACAAAGACCAGGGATCGAAACAGCTATAAATCGCAGGGATTATTGCCGACGGAAATAAGTCTTCTATCGGTAATAATATTATTACCGACGGTCACTAATATTTCTGTCGGTAATAATAATAACTATACCGACGACTACGAATATTCCGTCGGTATAAATACATTACCGACGGATAAGAGCTAGTTGTCGGAAATATACACGTAAAAAAATTACTAAAATAACAAAAAATATTATTTCCTACGGCATATTGTTAATCCGTCGGTAATAATCACTTTTGCCGATGGATATAAAAACAACCGTCGATAATAATATATTACTGACAGATAAAAAAATACTGTCGGTAATAAATATTTTAAATATTAGTAAAATATTAAAGGTTTATTGCCGACGGATATGTTTAATACCGTCGGTAATATTAGTATTATTACCGACGGTACTAAAAATATCCGTCGACAATAAACCTTTTCCTTGTAGTGAAAGTCAAGATCGTGGTGAAGATCCCGTTCATCTTCAATGATCATATTATGCATTATAATGCATGCTGTCATGATGTCTATATATAAGTACATTCGGCTTCCAAAAATATGTCGGCCCTCTTATTATCGCAAATCGAGCTTGCAACACTCCAAAAGCTTGCTTGACATCCTTCCTTGTCCCCTCTTGCTGTTGAGCAAAGTACTTATTCTTATTTTCTCGAGGTACTAGGATAGTCTTCACTAATGTTGACCATGAGGGATAAATCCCATCGACGAGATAGTACCTTATATTATAGTCATGACCGTTGATTGTAAAATTATATGGGGTAGCACTTCCCTCTGCAAGTTGCCTGAAGGCCGGTGAACGATCGAGGACGTTGATGTCATTGTGCGACCATGGCAGCTCGAAGAAGGAGTGCCAGATCCATAGATCTTTGCTAGGTACAACCTCTAAAATAATTATTGGCTCGTGAATATGGCTAGTGTACATACCTTGCCAGGCTGTTTGAAAGTTATTCCACTTCCAGTGCATGCAATCAATGCTTCTGAGCATACTGAAAATCCTCGTTGTTCACCTTCTGCGAGGAGTCGTGCAACATCTTCGTTATTGGGTGAACGAAGATACTCCTCCCCAAAGACGTTGATGACCGCTCGAGCAAACCTCTGCAAGCTCTCGATCGAAGTACTTTCTCTGATCCGAACGTAGTCGTCTATGGAATCGATGGATGCTCCATACGCGAGTATCCGTATAGCGACGATAATCTTTTGAAGACTAGATAGCTCTAATTTTCTAACATTGTCCCTCTTTTGAACGAAGTATTTGTCGTGGTTCACGACTGCATCGTGGATCCACGACTGCATCGTGGATCCACAAGAAGAGAAGACGACTCATCCTGAATCTCTGCCGAAACTGGTAAGGAAGGTAAGTCGGCTGATTGGTGAAGTAATATTGGAATAGCCGATTATTGCCTTCCAGTCTACTGCGATCAAGCACGGCGTGGCCTGGTACAGAACCGTGTCTTCAACATCAGTGTGAACTTTCTGCTTGATGCTATTCCTCGCACGCGGTGGCTCCTAGAAGAAATAACATTCTAAGGGTGGAGCTATAGTTGCTGCTACTCGACGTGTTGTCAGTGGGGCTCAAACCGAACATGGTGTCTAGAGAGTGGATGGTTTGGATAAAGTATGAATATGTGATGGTGTGATGAGAGAAGCGATATCTTTATATTAAAAAAATCCAACGGATAGATATCTACCCGTTGGTGGTGGTAATGCGTGCCACCTCGCATGTCGTGCCCAATGGATAGAAATATATCAGTTTGGCTTTTGAAATGCGAGCCACCTCTTATATCATGCCCAACGGATAGAAATTTATAAGTTTATCCCTAAAAATGTGTGTCATCTCGCAGATCGTGTCCAATAGATAGAAATCTATCTGTTTAGCTTTTGGAATGTGTGTCAATTCGTAGATCGTTCCCGACAGATAGAAATGTAGCTGTTGATGGTGGAAATGTGAGCCGTGTCGCGGATCATGCCCAATGGATATAATATAGCCGTTAAAAATATTATATATTTTTTAATAAGTTATTCATAATTTTTTTATAATTTTATATATATTTTTAATATTTAAATCGATGCGTGAAAAAAAAAATTTAAGGTGGGAGGGGTTTGGTGTAAATATTGGATGGTTTGGATAACTTGTAAATATATAGGGTGTTGCAAAATGACTCGGATATCTTAGTTGGGAGGCCCCTGAAGCTGACGCCTCTCAAGGATATTTTCAATGAGGTGGGAGTTTAAAATGGGCCCCGCGGTTTTAAAATGACTGGGATATCTTAGTTAAAAAGAAATAAGGTTTTTTCCAAAATGACCCTCCACTAATCTGTATTGATCAAACTGACCCTAGGTTTCAACTCTTTACTTTTGTGACCTTAACTTTTTTTTTGGACGACTTTGCCCCCACGAATTTCATCCACAATTTTTTTTTTTTAAAGCAGGTAGAGAGGGAGGAGGCAAAGATGGAGTCCATGGAGGCGGCGGCGCTGAAGAACGGTGCCGGCGGGAGGCATCTCAAGTGACACAGCAGGGCCTACTGGCTGAGGATACGGGGTGGGCCGCCGACTCCGCCCTTGCCGCCGACCTCAGCCTCCGCCTCGTCCACGTCGATATTGGCCACGCCGAGGAGGTGGCTGACACTGTCATGGCTCTCTTCCTCAGCCTGCTCTGCCGGACGCATCTCGTCTCGCGCCACTCCTCCTCTGTGTCGGGCTGGCTCGGCTCGATCCAGCTGCTTTGCTGTGGGATGCGGTGCTGCCACGGCGTCGTGCTTGGGATAGTGGGGAGGTCTTCATCTGCCCGGTGCTTGGCCACCAGGAGTCTCGCATACAAGATGAACGTCCTATACTTCGATTTCTACGAGGTATGATGTCTATCTAACCAAATGTGCATTTCTTGATTGAAGCTAGCTAGAATTAATCGCATTCAAGATTAGCTTTTCCTTGCCATGTGTCAGCTCCGTCAAGAACAAAAGTTAGTTCCATTGTTTGAAAGATTTCTTGAATGAAGCTAGCTAGAATTTTATCACTGATCCATTACCAATGGATCTCTGTTGGTGGATAGCACAAAGGCGATGGTGTAAGTTGGATGCTGCGAAAAGGAGTATAAACACATATTTACACTTATTACTACGAATAAAAGGGAAGAACAATCCACTACTTGGATTACATTGTCCGACGACCTGAATGGCATCCATGGTAGAGGATATCCCCACTTTTTTGGTACTATAAGCTAAGATTCCGAAGCTTGTTATGATTATTTGATAGTTGAACTTTGATATTTAGCTCTCTCAGTTCCCAGATATGGGCGAAGACACTACAAAAAAAACAGTTATTACCGACGGACAATATCCGTCGGTAATATTAAAATTCCGTCGGTAATATTCTATAGCGACGGAAGATATTTCCGTCGCTGGTTGTCGGGAAAGAAGGCGTCGGGGAAAACAATACGACGGACCAAATATTACCGTCGGTAATAATAATTAATACCGATGGTAATATTAAAGCCGTCGGTCATATTTAATCACTTAAAAACTAATATAATATAATATTACCGACGAAACTTACGAATCCGTCGGTAATATATAACCATTTTACCGACGGTTATGGTCTATACTGTCGGTAATACGATATATATTACCGACGCATATATATAATGTCCGTCGGTACTAATATATATATTACCGACTGATATATAATCTTCGTCGGTAATACTATATATATTACCGACGCATATATATATTGCTGTCGGTAATAATATATAGTATTACCGACAGTATATTATATGCCGTCGGCAAATTATTTATAATTTAAAAAAAATAAAAACATTATTACCGACGGAATAATTAATTTCCGTCGGTAATAAGTATGTTTTTTTTTTAATAAATTTACCTAAATAATGTTATTTAATTCCTGTGATTTACAACAATACCACAATATATTACCATAATTTATCAAATATTACCATAATTTATAAAATATTACCGCAAATTTTAAAATATTACCTAAATTGATAAAAAATTACAGCAAATTATCAAATATTACCATAGTTCCCGGCCGACAATAATAGACAAGAACAAAAAATAACCACATATTACAAAATAATATTTACACAATCCAGAACTAAGAGATGATACATGCCCTATCTCAACCACCCCCGCCCGCCACCAACGCTGGTGCTCTCATCGATCCCCTGACGCCGCCCTATCTCAACCACACCCGCCCACCACCAACGCTGGTGCTCTCATCGATCCCCTGACGCCGCCCTGCTCCTGCAATTAACATGTATTTGTTAAAAAAATGGTTTATATCTATAACTGAGTCTAAGCGTTAAAAAATGATAAGTTAGCGTGTTTCGGTTTTGAAATAGGTTTGGATTCGATCGGATCAGAATCCGATAATTCGAAGTTGGAATTATTCCGTATTTCGGACTTGCGAGCGGGTTCTAATTGGATATTTGACCAACTTACGCTCCGATTCACCGATTTAGAGTCTAAGTGTTGGAAAATCATAACTTAGCGTGTTTCGGATATGAAATAGGTTTGGATTCGATCCGATCGTCATCGGATCAGCATCCGATAATTCGAACTTGGAATTATTCCGTATTTCGGACTTGCGAGCGGGTTCTAATTGGATATTTGACCAATTTACGCTCCGCTTCACCGATTTAGAGTCTAAGTGTTGGAAAATCATAACTTAGCTTGTTTCGGATATGAAATAGGTTTGGATCGATCGGATCGTCATCGGATCGGCATCCGATAATTCGAACTTGGAATTATTCCATATTTCGGACTTGCGAGCGAGTTCTAATTGGATATTTGACCAATTTAAAATCCGATTCACCGATTTAGAGTCTAAGTGTTGGAAAATCATAAGTTAGCGTGTTTCGGATATGAAATAGGTTTGGATTCGATCCGATCGTCATCGGATCGGCATCCGATAATTCGAACTTAGAATTATTCCGTATTTCGGACTTGCGAGCGGGTTCTAATTGGATATTTGACTAATTTACGCTCCGCTTCACCGATTTAGAGTCTAAGTGTTGGAAAATCATAACTTAGCGTGTTTCGGATATGAAATAGGTTTGGATTCGATCGGATCGTCATCGGATCGGCATCCGATAATTCAAACTTGAAATTATTCCATATTTCGGACTTGCGAGCGGGTTCTAATTGGATATTTGACCAATTTACGCTCCGCTTCACCGATTTAGAGTCTAAGTGTTGAAAAATCATAACTTAGCGTGTTTCGGATATGAAATAGGTTTGGATTCGATCCGATCGTCATCGGATCGGCATCCGATAATTCGAACTTGGAATTATTCCGTATTTCGGACTTGCGAGCGGGTTCTAATTGGATATTTGACCAATTTACGCTCCGCTTCACCGATTTAGAGTCTAAGTATTGGAAAATCATAACTTAGCATGTTTCGGATATGAAATAGGTTTGGATTCGATCCGATCGTCATCCGATAATTCAAACTTGGAATTATTCCGTATTTCGGACTTGCGAGCGGGTTCTAATTGGATATTTGACCAATTTACGTTCCGATTCACCGATTTAGAGTCTAAGTGTTGGAAAATCATAAGTTAGCGTGTTTCGGATATGAAATAGCTAGGTTTGGATTCGATCGGATCGGCATCCGATAATTCGAACTTGGAATTATTCCGTATTTTTGACTTGCGAGCAAATTCTAATTGGATATTTGACCAATTTACGCTCCGATTCACCGATTTAGAGTCTAAGTGTTGGAAAATCATAACTTAGCGTGTTTCGGATATGAAATAGGTTTGGATTCGATCCGATCGTCATCGGATCGGCATCCGATAATTCGAACTTGGAATTATTCCGTATTTCGGACTTGTGAGCGGGTTCTAATTGGATATTTGACCAATTTACTCTCCGATTCACCGATTTAGAGTCTAAGTGTTGGAAAATCATAACTTAGCGTGTTTCGGATATGAAATAGGTTTGGATTCGATCGGATCGTCATCGGATCGGCATCCGATAATTCGAAGTTGGAATTATTTCGTATTTCGGACTTGTGAGCGGGTTCTAATTGGATATTTGACCAATTTACGCTCCGATTCACCGATTTAGAGTCTAAGTGTTGGAAAATCATAAGTTAGCGTGTTTCGGATATAAAATAGGTTTGGATTCGATCCGATCGTCATCGGATCCGCATTCGATAATTCGAAGTTGGAATTATTCTGTATTTCGGACTTGCGAGCGGGTTCTAATCGGATATTTGACCAATTTACGCTCCGATTCACCGATTTAGAGTCTAAGTGTTGGAAAATCATAACTTAGCGTGTTTCGGATATGAAATAGGTTTGGATCCGATCCGATCGTCATCGGATCGGCATCCGATAATTCGAACTTAGAATTATTCCGTATTTCGGACTTGCGAGCGGGTTCTAATTGGATATTTGACCAATTTACGCTCCGCTTCACCGATTTAGAGTCTAAGTGTTGGAAAATCATAACTTAGCGTGTTTCGGATATGAAATAGGTTTGGATCGATCGGATCGTCATCGGATCGGCATCCGATAATTCGAACTTGGATTTATTCCGTATTTCGGACTTGCGAGCGAGTTCTAATTGGATATTTGACCAATTTACGCTCTGATTCATCGATTTAGAGTCTAAGTGTTGGAAAATCATAAGTTAGCGTGTTTCGGATATGAAATAGGTTTGGATTCGATCCGATCGTCATCGGATCGGCATCCGATAATTTGAACTTGGAATTATTCCGTATTTCGGACTTGCGAGCGGGTTCTAATTGGATATTTGACCAATTTACGCTCCGCTTCACCGATTTAGAGTCTAAGTGTTGGAAAATCATAACTTAGCGTGTTTCGGATATGAAATAGGTTTGGATTCGATCAGATCGTCATCGGATCGGCATCCGATAATTCGAACTTGGAATTATTCCGTATTTCGGACTTGCGAGCGGGTTCTAATTGGATATTTGACCAATTTACGCTCCGCTTCACCAATTTAGAGTCTAAGTGTTGGAAAATCATAACTTAGCGTGTTTCGGATATGAAATAGGTTTGGATTCGATCCGATCGTCATCGGATGGGCATCCGATAATTCGAACTTGGAATTATTCCGTATTTTGGACTTGCGAGCGGGTTCTAATTGGATATTTGACCAATTTACGCTCCGCTTCACCGATTTAGAGTCTAAGTGTTGGAAAATCATAACTTAGCGTGTTTCGGATATGAAATAGGTTTGGATTCGATCCGATCGTCATCCGATAATTCAAACATGGAATTATTCCGTATTTCGGATTTGCGAGCGGGTTCTAATTGGATATTTGACCAATTTACGTTCCGATTCACCGATTTAGAGTCTAAGTGTTGGAAAATCATAACTTAGCGTGTTTCGGATATGAAATAGGTTTGGATTCGATCCGATCGTCATCGGATCGGCATCCGATAATTCGAACATGGAATTATTCCGTATTTCGGACTTGCGAGCGGGTTCTAATTGGATATTTGACCAATTTACGATTCGATTCACCGATTTAGAGTCTAAGTGTTGGAAAATCATAAGTTAGCGTGTTTCGGATATGAAATAGCTAGGTTTGGATTCGATCGGATCGGCATCGGATCGGCATTCGATAATTCGAACTTGGAATTATTCCGTATTTTTGACTTGCGAGCAAATTCTAATTGGATATTTGACCAATTTACGCTCCGATTCACCGATTTAGAGTCTAAGTGTTGGAAAATCATAACTTAGCGTGTTTCGGATATGAAATAGGTTTGGATTCGATCCGATCGTCATCGGATCGGCATCCGATAATTCGAACTTGGAATTATTCTGTATTTCGGACTTGCGAGCGGGTTCTAATTGGATATTTGACCAATTTACGCTCCGATTCACCGATTTAGAGTCTAAGTATTGGAAAATCATAAGTTAGCGTGTTTCGGATATGAAATAGGTTTGGATTCGATCCGATCGTCATCTGATCGGCATCCGATAATTCGAACTTGGAATTATTCCGTATTTCGGACTTGCGAGCGGGTTCTAATTGGATATTTGACCAATTTACGCTCCGATTCACCGATTTAGAGTCTAAGTGTTGGAAAATCATAAGTTAGCGTGTTTCGGATATGAAATAGGTTTGGATTCGATCCGATCGTCATCGGATCCGCATCCGATAATTCGAAGTTGGAATTATTTCGTATTTCGGACTTGCGAGCGGGTTCTAATCGGATATTTGACCAATTTACGCTCCGATTCACCGATTTAGAGTCTAAGTGTTGGAAAATCATAACTTAGCGTGTTTCGGATATGAAATAGGTTTGGATTCGATCCGATCGTCATCGGATCGGCATCCGATAATTCGAACATGGAATTATTCCGTATTTCGGACTTGCGAGCGGGTTCTAATTGGATATTTGACCAATTTACGATTCGATTCACCGATTTAGAGTCTAAGTGTTGGAAAATCATAAGTTAGCGTGTTTCGGATATGAAATAGCTAGATTTGGATTCGATCGGATCGTCATCGGATCGGCATCCGATAATTCGAACTTGGAATTATTCCGTATTTTTGACTTGCGAGCAAATTCTAATTGGATATTTGACCAATTTACGCTCCGATTCACCGATTTAGAGGTTAAGTGTTGGAAAATCATAACTTAGCGTGTTTCGGATATGAAATAGGTTTGGATTCGATCCGATCGTCATCGGATCGGCATCCGATAATTCGAACTTGGAATTATTCCGTATTTCGGACTTGCGAGCGGGTTCTAATTGGATATTTGACCAATTTACGCTCCGATTCACCGATTTAGAGTCTAAGTGTTGGAAAATCATAACTTAGCGTGTTTCGGATATGAAATAGGTTTGGATTCGATCCGATCGTCATCGGATCCGCATCCGATAATTCGAAGTTGGAATTATTCCGTATTTCGGACTTGCGAGCGGGTTCTAATTGGATATTTGACCAATTTACGCTCCGATTCACCGATTTAGAGTCTAAGTGTTGGAAAATCTTAAGTTAGCGTGTTTCGAATATGAAATTGGTTTGGATTCGATCCGATCGTTATCGGATCGGCATCCGATAATTCGAACTTGAAATTATTCCGTATTTCGGACTTGCAAGCGAGTTCTAATTGGATATTTGAAGAATTTACGCTCCGATTCACCGATTTAGAATCTAAGTGTTGGAAAATCATAAGTTAGCGTGTTTCGGATATGAAATAGGTTTGGATTCGATCCGATCCGTATCGGATCGGCATCCGATAATTCGAACTTGGAATTATTCCGTATTTCGGACTTGCAAGCGGGTTCTAATTGGATATTTGAAGAATTTACGCTTCGATTCACCGATTTAGAATCTAAGTGTTGGAAAATCATAAGTGTGATAATATAATCTAAACTCAAATTAGTAAGATTCATATTTTTTACTAATATTATAAAGATTAGTAAGTACCTGATAATGAGCCACCGCTAGACCGGCTTATGAAGTCATTAAGCCGACGCTCTAGTTCCCTGCGAGCTTCTCTTTCCTCATCGAGGGCCTTCTTCTCCGCCTCAACCCTCTACTCGAGGGCCTGCCTCTGCTCTCGCTCCGCCTCAATCCTCTGCTCGAGGGCCTGCCTCTGCTCTCGCTCCGCGTCTCGCGCAGACTGCAGCTAAGTGATAGCACCGGTCTGGGTGTCCCGTGCCCTCGAGCGCATACCCTCTCGTCCAAAGTAGGAGGAGGGCGTGACTCCAAGGCCCGTACAGAGGACACGGCCGTGCGTGGCAGGTCTCAGCACAGTATCCATCGCTGAGTCGACAGATACTGAGCTGGTGAAGGAGCCGACCTCGCTCGACGGGGTCACCAGAAGTCGCATCCTCTCCTATATAAAAACAACCAATGATATTCAATGATATTTTATGGCATATGTATAAGAATATATTAACAGTAATTTAATTACTTACCACTTGCGAGGCAACCCTGTCATCCAGAAATGCCCCATCGATACGCCGCCTCCTAGAGGCCTCAAAAAGGTCAATCCTATTAGGCTCGTGGCCCAAGGACTGTGTCTGTTGGACATATAAAATAAATAGACGAGTTAATATAACATGTATAGAGTTTTAAATAATAACAATGTTTGTATCATTTACCAGCTGCTGGGCAAGCTGGGGCATGGAGGTCCTCCCCTTCACTGGAGCAGGTGTCATCGAGGCACTTCTATTCTGCTTGCCTATAGCAGATTTATTCTGTGCAATCGATTAAATTTTGAAACATCAATACAAATTTTTAGTATAACATTAAAACAAGTACGAATCAACAAAATTATAATTATACCTGAAAGCTAGGGGTGGCCCAGTGAGCGACCAAAAACTGTAGAATATGTAGCGGTGGCGCGTCTCTCGTCCCGGCCGCAGCCTGTACCTCCTCAGCCGGCTGGCCGACCAAGTAACCGTAGAGCTTGTAGAGCTCATGACGGTAATCCCTGTACCGCTCACCCATCGTCTTCCACAAGTCCTCCCGATGGGTGTCGGTTTCCATGTTCTCCCATTTAAATTTCTCCTGTAAAATCAATTTAGAAACAAGTCATTTTATCAAATCAAATTATCAAGAAGTACGATATTATTCTAAAATGCTTTAATGAAACTAACGTACCAAAAACTACTGATACATCCTCTCCTTATAGGATGCATCAATGTTCTTCCACCCCCTTAACCCCACAATCGGGGCATTCCTCTCCTCCCGTACTATCATGCCGACCCACGTGGCGACGTCAGAAGCATGCTCGCCCACAAAGGTCCCGCCGCTCCACTGTAGGGACAGCGGCTCGCGTAAGGCCGACAAGCGCCGGGCCGTCGTCACGCCCCGGTCGCCTACGTGCCTGGTCGACCCTGCAAATAAAATATACATCAGTACTGAAGAAGTATTTACAACATGTATAAAACTTTAGATCTAAACATAACCTGTGGGCGTAGACGCTGTAGCCGAGTGCTGAGCACTGCTCGAAGCTCCGGAGACTGCGACCACAGCAGGAGCTGGTGTAGAGAGAGGAACAGCACTACCAGATCCGGACGGCTCAGCCTCGGACCCTGGGGTGGCAGCCGGAGCGCTCCGAGCTACCCCACCCCTGCCTCTGCCTCTACGAACATATGACCGTGATGCCATCTGAAACAATTTAATTTACATATGAAACAGTAAGATTTACATATGAAACAATATGAAACAGTTTGATTTACATATGAAACAGTATGATTTACATATGAAACAATATAAAACAATATGAACCCGCTCGCAATATGAAACAATATGAAACAATATGAAACAGTTAGACTCTAAATCGGTTAATCGGATCGTAAATTGGTCAAATATCCAATTAGAACCCACTCGCAAGTCCGAAATACGGAATATAATTCCAAGTTCGAATTATCGGATGCCGATCCAATGATGATCGGATCGAATCCAAACCTATTTCATATCCGAAACACGCTAAGTTATGATTATCCAACACTTAGACTCTAAATCGGTGAATCGGAGCGTAAATTGGTCAAATATCCAATTAGAACCCGCTCGCAAGTCCGAAATACGGAATAATTCCAACTTTGAATTATCGGATACCGATCCGATGACGATCGGATCGAATCCAAACCTATTTCATATCCGAAACACGCTAAGTTATGATTTTCCAACACTTAGACTCTAAATCGGTGAATCGGAGCGTAAATTGGTCAAATATCCAATTAGAATTTGCTCGCAAGTCCAAAATACGGAATAATTCCAAGTTCGAATTATCGGATGCCGATCCGATGATGATCGGATCGAATCCAAACCTATCTATTTTATATCCGAAACACGCTAACTTATGATTTTCCAACACTTAGACTCTAAATCGGTGAATCGAATCATAAATTGGTCAAATATCCAATTAGAACCCGCTCGCAAGTCCGAAATACGGAATAATTCCAACTTCGAATTATCGGATGCGGATCCGATGACGATCGGATCGAATCCAAACCTATTTCATATCCGAAACACGCTAAGTTATGATTTTCCAACACTTAGACTCTAAATCGGTGAATCGGAGCGTAAATTGGTCAAATATCCAATTAGAACCCGCTCGCAAGTCCGAAATACGGAATAATTCCAACTTCGAATTATCGGATGCCGATTCGATGACGATCCGATCGAATCCAAACCTATTTCATATCCGAAACACGCTAACTTATGATTTTCCAACACTTAGACTCTAAATCGGTGAATCGGAGCGTAAATTGGTCAAATATCCAATTAGAACCCGCTCGCAAGTCTGAAATACGGAATAATTCCAAGTTCGAATTATCGGATGCCGATCCGATGACGATCCGATCGAATCCAAACCTATTTCATATCCGAAACACGCTAACTTATGATTTTCCAACACTTAGACTCTAAATCGGTGAATCGGAGCGTAAATTGGTCAAATATCCAATTAGAACCCGCTCGCAAGTCCGAAATACGGAATAATTCCAAGTTCGAATTATCGGATGTCGATCCGATGACGATCCGATCGAATCCAAACCTATTTCATATCCGAAACACGCTAAGTTATGATTTTCCAACACTTCGACTCTAAATCGGTGAATCGGAGCGTAAATTGGTCAAATATCCAATTAGAACCCGCTCGCAAGTCCGAAATACGGAATAATTCCAAGTTCGAATTATCGGATGCCGATCCGATGATGATCCGATCGAATCCAAACCTATTTCATATCCGAAACACGCTAACTTATGATTTTCCAACACTTAGACTCTAAATCGGTGAATCGGAGCGTAAATTGGTCAAATATCCAATTAGAACCCGCTCGCAAGTCCGAAATACGGAATAATTCCAAGTTCGAATTATCGGATGCCGATCCGATGACGATCGGATTGAATCCAAACCTATTTCATATCCGAAACACGCTAACTTATGATTTTCCAACTCTTAGACTCTAAATCGGTGAATCGATCGGATCGTAAATCGGTGAAACGGTATGATTTACATATGAAACGGTATGATTTACATATGAATCGGTGAAACGGTATGATTTACATATGAAATAATATGATATACATATGAAACAATATGATTTATATATGAAACAATTTGATTTAAATATGAAACAATTTGATTTACATACGGTCTAGTCATTTTCTGTCTCATCTCTGTCACTCTCATCGCTTCCCTCTTCTATTATTTGATCTGCATTCGCTGTCCAGTTTATATTGTCGACATCTTCATTTTCGTCGTTCACTGCGTCGACAATGATTATCTCATCATTCTGGTATGCATCCAAATCATCATCGACGACCCCCGCATCCTTGTCTCCCATGTCATAAAAATCTCTGGGTGGTGATCTGACTACAATTTGCCAACCTGGAGAGGTATTATCCGGTGCATAAAATATCTGTTGCGCTTGAGAGGCAAGAATGAATGGATCTTCATATTGGGTATTCAATCTCTTGGCAGTGTTGATGCTGATAAAACCGTATTTGTCGACATTATAACCAGTCCCGCGATTATTAACATCATACCAATCGCATTTGAATAATACGATCCGATTTTGGCCAAGGAATTTAATCTCGAGAATCTCGTTGAGGACGCCGTAGAAGTCGATATTTTCTAATTCTTCTTGCTCACCGTTGACGACAACCCCACTATTTTGGGTTCTTCGTGATTTTTCACTATCTTTCGTCCGAAATCTATAACCGTTCACGATATAACCATCGTACGATATTGCGTCTTGCAAAGGACTACAAGATAAGCGCCAGAGATCCTCATTCATCAGCGGATCGTGGTTGTCGTGCAGCTCCTGTGCCTATAATAACCACATGACATTCATGATATGAACACATAATTATTGTTCGGTAATGGATGTCAATGAAATTCAGTAATGATGTGAATACTTACGTGTTTCTCGAACCACGATGGGAATTCACGATCATGAATTTGGGGAGCATTTCGAGTACCCTGATTATTAATGATGGCTTTATGCTTCATGTTTTACCGGTTATGAATTAGATTATAATTAGCACATATACTTAATGAATGGACTGAAAGAATGAGTAAATGATCGTAAAATGCTTACTCAATGAATGGCCACACTTCATCACATTGGTGCAACACATATATATGTGCCTGTTGAATCTCATCTACAGACAATCGACGGGTTTTGCCTTCTCCTACAGGTCTACCCATTTCGGCAAATATAGACAGACCCCCATCGAAGTCTATTGGACCACCGTCATAGTTCCGCTCAAGTTGATTGAATCGCGTGTCTATACCATGTAGGTATCTTGAGCAGAATGTTAGACATTCTTCTGCTAGGTATCCTTCAGCAATTGATCCCTCCGGACGACTTTTATTACGAACATATGATTTCAATGTTCGTAAGTACCTAATTTGAGAAAAATATATTTGGATGAATATATCAAGAACGATCAAATACATTGTGCGAATGAGACGAGACGATTACCTCTCGATAAAATACATCCACCGGTAATGAACTGGGTCGCCGAGTTTGGCCTCATTTGCCAAGTGAACGGTCAAATGCACCATGACATCAAAGAAGGAAGGTGGAAATATCATCTCTAACTTGCACAATGTGAGCGCAATATCCCTCTCCATCTGTTCAAGTTGGTCCACTCTAAGTACCTTCGAGCACAACTGTCTGAAAAAAGTGCTGAGCTCAATTAACGGACCGGACACCTGTTCGGTTAAATTCCCACGTATAGCAAGAGATAACAATCGCTGCATAAGAACATGACAATCGTGGCTCTTTAATCCAGACAACTTCCGGCCGTTCTCTTGCACGCATCGTGCGATATTCGAAGAATAACCGTCTGGCGTTTTCACAGACCGTAGGAATGCACATAAGGCTGCCTTTTGCTGTGAGCTCATGGTGTAGCATGCAACTGGCAACACATACTTATCCCCAATCTCTTGGGGATGAAGTGATTTTCGGATGCCCAACTCCTTAAGATCGAGACGAGATTTAAGATTATCCTTCGTCTTACCGTCGAGATTCAGCAGTGTTCCTATAATGTTGTCACACATATTTTTCTCGATATGCATGACATCCAAGTTATGCCACAAGAGTAGGCTGCTCCAGTACGGTAGTTTAAAGAAAATACTCTTCTTCTTCCAGTTATGCTCACGCGTAGAATCTTAATGCGTTCTCTTCTTTTTACCTTTTCCAAGTGCCACGGCATCAAGCTGATCCAATTCGCACAAGACTTCTACCCCCGAAAGCTGCTCCGGGGCCTTTGCAAGTTCCTTCTTGCCGTTGAAAGCTCTTTTGTTCTGCCTCCACTTATGGCCGTCACCAAGGAATCTTCGATGGCCCATATAACAGAACTTGCCTCCGTTCTTCAACCGTAATGAATCTGTCTCCTTATTGCATGTAGGGCACGCCAATTTTCCTTTAGTACTCCACCCGGATAAGTTGGCATATGCAGGAAAATCGTTGATGGTCCATAGAAGTGCCGCATGCATCCGAAAATTCTGGCGCAATGAGGCATCATACGTATCGGCCCTAACTTCCCATAACTCGTTCAACTCCTCAATCAACGGCTGCAAGTAAACGTCAATATCATTACCAGGCGACCTGGGTCCGGGAATGAGCAAGGAGAGCATTGTGTATGGCTTTTTTAAGCACATCCAGGGAGGCAAATTGTATGGAACTAGGACAACTGGCCAAATGCTGTACGACACACTCATATTCCCAAAGGGATTGAAGCCATCGCTAGCAAGCCCTAACCTGACGTTGCGAACTTCACATGCGAATTCAGGATAGGTATGATCAAAATCTTTCCACGTCAGAGAGTCGGCCGGATGTCTCATAATCCCGTCATCTGTACGTTCTCGTGCATGCCACCTCATGTGCTCAGCAGTCTTCGATGACATAAACAACCTCTGAAGCCTGTCCCTGAGCGGGAAGTATAGGAGAACCTTTGCAGATACATTTTTCTTCCTTCGACTGGTACTAGACTCGGCATCCGTTTCTTTATATCTCGTTGCTCCGCATATGTGGCATGACCGCACATGTTCGTACTCTTTCCGGTACAACATACAATCGTTCACGCATGCATCAATTTTCTCATAACCCAGACCGAGATCTTTAATTGTCTTCTTCGCCTCGTAGAATGATTTCGGTACTGTCTCACCTATAGGAAAAGCCTCTTTCAGCAACTCTACCAACATATTAAATGACTTATTACTCCAACCATTGAGGCACTTCAAATGAAGAAGCTTTACAGTGAAAGAGAGTTTTGAAAACTTCTCACACCCCGGGTATAGAGGTTGTTCGGCATCTTTAAGCAATCTGTAGAACTTGTCTGCTTCGATATTGGGCTGATCACCTGACGGTGTTTCCGTGCCTATTCCACCTTGCAAATCATGTATCATACCCTGCATGTCATCGTCATCGTCTGTATTAATATTATCATCAGCGATCACTGTGTTTGAAGTTTCACCGTAAGCTGCCATGGGGACTGCATCTAGCTCCTCACCGTGCGAGAACCAACGGGTATAGGTAATGTCAATGCCACGCATTACCAGATCAACCTCACATTCCTCTCGAACCTTCCTAATCACCCTTCCGCAGTCTATACAGGGACACACAATTTTTCCATCAAGCGGTGCAAGACGCTCAAATGCAAAATCTAGAAATTTCCTGACTCCTTCTCTGTACTCTTGGCTCATGCGATTCGAATTACGCATCCAACTCTTATCGATCGAAGACATCTTCGTCTATCTGGCTATACAACACCTGACATATAATTTCAAATAATGTTATAAGACTCCGCACAATTTCGGTTTCGGTTCCCGGGTATGGAACACCGAACCGAAACTTCTACAGGCCATCCACATCCCTAATGGATGAGTGTATTATGATGAGTAGACTAGTCACATAGTAAACCTAAGGTTGTTGGCCAGCATTTGAACTGCTGATAGTTCGAATGCTAGGCATAGCACCAAAGTTATGCGACAGTAAGTCAACAAGTCAGGGAGCCTCATCAAGTAAACACTTGGGGTCTGACGGTTCTCTCTGTCGCTCGAGTAGATTTATGGCTTTAGCATACCTCATATCACACCGAACCGACAAAAACCGACCATTTCGGTTTCGGTTTCGATTTCGGTTTTGATTTTTCGTAAACCGAAAAAAATATAACCGACAAAACCCACACCGAAACCGATCGACAAAACCGACGCTCACCCTAGTCTAAAAACTACATTTTGCCCCCCATTCCCCCATTCAATTCAGTTTTGATAGGATAAAAATCAATGTTTTAAAACACGAAAACTCGACTCGACTCGAAACCTTAATGAGTCGAGTAGACACGACAACTCAGCTAAAACCCGACAAAACTCGAGTCGGATCGAAACTCAGCCGAGTCGGATCAAAACTCGAGTTTTGGACCGAGTCGAATTGAAACTCAGCCGAGTCGAGTCGACTCGGCTGAGTTTCGAGTGGACTCGGAGGGTGGATCAGCGAACGAAGAACACCGAATATCACATTCGAAGAACATACCATCACCCAATACATTAAATTCAACTCCAAACACAATCTATTCATGGTAGCAATAACATAATTATACAAACTGCAACGACCCCGATAGAATCCGGCTCACCAACATTAAAATAAAAAAAAAATTATAGAAAACCCTAAAGGGCAAAAACCATTGTCAAACAAGCAAACCCTACAATACATTTTAAGAGAGCATTTACCAATAAATATCGGGTGAAAAGAAAATCCATCCACATATGCAAAGTAGCAAACCCTACATTATATGTCTGATCATCATCTAAGCAAGCACTGCATATCCCATTACCAACCATTATAGAGAGAGAGAGAGAGCGAGAGAGAGAGAAATGGGTCGTCTCCCATACCTCGTCAGCGGCCAAGACCAGAAAGGAAGAGGCACCCAGAAGCTTTTCGATTTCTCCCTCGACCCAGCAGGACCCCCTCCTCTTTCCCTCGATTCGAGTAATACTGGGGTGGGGGACGGATTTAGAGAGAGAGCGAGAGAGAGGGGCGGGGCAGGATCGAGTAATACCGGGGTGGGGGACAGATTTAGAGAGAGAGCGAGAGAGAGGGGCGGGGCGCGCAGGAAAGATCGAAACAGAACAGAGAAGGGGATCGCGCTGAATTTAAATAGGTTAGGGTCTTTACCGACGGAACATTTATGTCCGTCGGTATAAATAATATTTATACCGACGGACACATAATAGCCGTCGGTAAAAATAATTTTTATACCGACGAATACATCATATCCGTCGGTAAACCTATACGACGAAACTCAGGGTTCCATTTTTTCCAGAGGCTCGGTTTTTACCCTGAGTTTCGTTGGGACAATTTTCCCGACGGACATTTTATTACCGTCGGTATCGTACCGACGGCCATATAATTTCCGTCGGTATAATTATTTATACCAACGGAAATATAACGTCCGTCGGTACAAACCGCCGACGAAACTCAGGGTTCCATTTTTTCCAGAGGCTCGGTTTTTACCCTGAGTTTCGTCGGGACAATTTTCCCGACGGACATTTTATTACCGTCGGTATCGTACCGACGGCCATATAATTTCCGTCGGTATAAGAATTTATACCGACGGAAATATAACCTCCGTCGGTAAAAACCGCCGACGAAACTCAGGGTTCTATTTTTTTCCAGAGGCTTGGTTTTTACCCTGAGTTTCGTCGTGACATTGTACCGACGGATTTTATTTAGCCGTCGGCATAAAGTATTTTACCGACGGTACATATATGTACTGTCGGTATAAATACTTTTACCGACGAATAATATTTGACCGTCGGTAATAAATGTGCAAAAAAAATTTAAAAAATTGAAGTTATAATACCGACGGATATTATAGTCACCGTCGGTAAAAAGTGTATTATTACCGACGGTGATAATAATGTCCGTCGGTAAAGACCCTCTTTCTTGTAGTGAGATACATTTAACTTGGGGTGAGATCTTGTATTTACGATCATGATGTTTCCTCTAATGGTAGCGCTTTCCATAGAATTATGAACTTGAAGCCCATGAAACTTATGAAACACTAGAGAATAGGTACGAAGTTCTTTCACTGCTTGCAGCTGAAGGTGAAGGTCTAAAGTGATGTACTATAAATAACCTAGATTTCAAGTTTCCTCTTCTATCTTACAAATGTCTTGCCAAGATTCGATTGAAGCTATCAAACTGCAAGTTCATCATGATGATCCGATCATTGAAAAACCTGAAGAGCTAATTTTTAATGATCCCTTAACCTTGAGGGGACACAAACAGCTCGTGATGACTTTATCCACGATGAAACTTTTCTAAATCAAGGTGACAAGACACTTATAAAGAAGTTATGAATAAAGCTCTACAACAATATAGGCATCAAGATCAAGTGTACAAAAGCGGGATGTTTTTTGGCGAAACCAAAGCGAGAGACTACAACTAGTTGTTGTCTATTGACGAAAGCTATTCTCTATGGTGACTGGTGTATTGTAATGTACAATCATTATGTGAGGGATTTAGGTATACAAATGTATGTGATATGGCATCCGATGGGTATGCATCATTGGTTACATGTCAAAAGGAGATGGATGATGAAGATAAGTGTTACTACATGGAACTCGAGTACTACATGGAACTCGAGCCGAATTTATGCATATCAAAACTCAAAAGTAGATGGTGAAATCCAAACATTGAAGAAGAAGAAAGAACGGTGAAAGCAAAATAAAAACAACACATTTGGCTGTCTGTGAGATATTTTAGGCCTTTTGGAAGCATGTGGGCCTCTAATACTAGTGGTGGCAATGGGCCGCCTCTGGCAAATGCAAGATTTTGAATCGGTCTGACTTGAAAGCCCGACCCGATATAATTTAAATGAGGCCTGAATTTAGGCCCATTGCCACCCCTATCCAATATGCATCAAGTGGTGTTCGAGATCTTGCCAAGGGGTAATTTGGTCTTGAGCCTTTACCAACACAATTTTGATCATTAATGCCTCTAATAACTAGCCAGGCCCCCAAATTAGTGATATAGGCCAGTCGACCCTGTAGGAAGTCCTTGCCCTATGCAACATCATGTCTAACCCCATTGAGAATTTGTCTTAGAGACTCTAGTAAGTCCTGATCCATTAGGCGATCACAAGGGGAGTCCTCACAGACCATGCAAGAAATCCAAGCTTCTATAAGCATCCGACCCTTTCGATAACAACTACTGACTGTGTATCATGTTTCTGTTGGTTTTCATTTAAATTATTTAATGATTATAATCTTTAGGAATCCTAATCCCAAGGGGGCGTTTGTATTTGCACAACGGTTTTACTAGTAAAGCAAATCTGCGTCTAGATTTACTTGTATGTGATAAGAGGAAGGAAGAGATCTTATATTTGTCAATCGAAGGGCGTATTTAATGCAATCAGAATAAATTCTGAAAGAAAAAAAAATCTCGACTCGGATACGAGCCTTTCTCTGTATTTAATAATGGAAGTGATGAAATAATAGATCAATCACGCTGCGCATGGAATATAGCTGGTGATCCTATACTCAGAATGAAACAAATTCTCATCATTAATACAATATATTAATTTTGCTTATTGATCTATATGGAGAAAAAATAAATTATATTCAATAATGCAACATAGATAATGTGCGTACTACGAAGCCACATACGAGGGAGTCCCACAAATTCGGGGTACCTTGAGATGGTGGGTACCATTAATACGACACATTTAAGGCTTTTATATGACCACTCCATTGTTCCCAACAATGCACCCAAACCGTAATTTATTTATTATCACTGATTATGTATACAAAACCCAGTGTATTTATTGCTTGAAAACATATGAGCATGTCTTGAATAGCTCTGCTGCATTTAGCAGCTATATTATAATTGCCCTTAGGTATTGCCAGAAATGTTCAATTAAACTGCTGATTTCATATGTACCAAAAATATTTTGACTCTTGAGTGATATTCTGTGTTTTCACTTCAAGGCTATAATCATGCTCATGTCAGGGTTGACATTGTTCTTGTACACAGTATTTGAACTCGTTGTCAAGTTGTTTTTTCCTGTTCTCCTGAAAAGCTGTTTCATTCACCATTGATACTCTGGAACAATTACCCTACGATTTTATGTTCTTTCATGTTTCTTGTTTAGTATTAAAATTACTCGTTCTTTAGTAGCTGACTCTCAAGTCATACTGTTTTGGTATACAGGATTCTGAAGAAGATGTAGATAATCAGTCTGCTTTTGGTTCCGAATCTTCAGATGAAACTGGGGAGGACTCAAATTTGAAAGGTGTTTATCAGCTCTGTTGTGAACCTGTTATATGTCATAAGTTTCTTATAGTACCAAGTCACGCATTCCAACTTTCCCTTTAAGTCTTGAAGAATAGGTTAAATTTATGGTGGTTATTTAAATAATCCTAAATCTGATTTAATTGACATTGGTTGCATCACAAATAATGTATATATATTGAAAAGTATTCGTGTAATTTATTAGCTCTTTTCTTTTGCCAATTTTCGTATATCGTTTCGAGCAACTACTTTTCTTTTTCTGAAGGTGGATCAGATGCTGAGATAGGAAATGCTTCAAAATGGAAAGAGTCATTGATTGCCAGAATACTATTGAGACAAAGTAATAATCTGATGCAACTTGTATATGAGCAATCCACATTGAATTCGACTATTGCACATGATGCCCAAGGTAGTAGCGATAGTGAAGATAATGAGGATGGATAGTTTTTCAATCCAAAAGGAGGGGGAGACGAGGTACAATTCTGTGCCTTTTTTTCAATCCTGATCCCGAGTGTAATGTGAATTCTTTTCACCTTAAAGAGAAATATTTTGATAGAGATCTTTATGTAAGATAATTATGGCAAAGCTCAGGAGCTCCTTTTTTCATGTCATTTATTTTCGGAAATTGTTCTTTTTTGTCTGATCAAAAGAATGAATGTTTCTTTTTATTCATGTGCTGCAGAAACTGAATGAGCAGATGGGCTTTGATGATAGTAATGCCGAAGACTTCTCCAAATTCATCAATGGACAGCTTAAAGACTGGTCTGATGAAGGCCTTATCAAATAGTGATATGGTAAAAACTTCTACTTTGTGTGTTGTAATTATGGTGTGGAAAACTTCTACTTTTTGTGTTGTAATTATGATGTGGAAAACTTCTACTTTCTGCGTTGTAATTGTGATGTGGAAAACTTCTACTTCTATTGTAATTATAGTGTAAAAAAAATTGGTGGGCTGTAATTGTGATGTCGAAAACTTCTACTTCTTCTATTGTAATTATGTTGTGGAAAACTTCTACTTTTTGCGTTATAATTATGATGTGGAGAACTTCTACTACTTCTATTGTAATTATGGTGTGAACAACTTTTATTTTTTATGGTGTGAAAAACTTATACTTATTGTGTTGAAATAGTGGTCTGGAAAAATATTGGTGTTAATCATAAATTGGTGGGTTGTAATTGTGAAAAACTTCTACTTTTTATGGTATGAAAAACTTATACTTATTGTGTTGAAATAGTGGTCTAAAAAATATTGGTGTCAATCTACTGTACTCCTGGAGCATATCACATGCTCTTGTAATATATATGCTCTACTCTTGGAGTACATAAATATGACTCTGAATGCATACTCCTGGAGCATTTATGGAGCATATAACAACTCCAATGCATGTAACATATCATACTCCTGGATCACAAAAATAAGACTGAATATCTACTCCTAGAGCATATAATATGCTCCACAACACTGACATTATGTTGTGAGCAGTCTATCTATTATACTCCTGGAGCATATTACATGCTCTTGTAATATATATGCTCTACTCCTGGAGTACAAAAATAGGACTTTGAATACATACTCCTGGAGCATTTATGGAGTATATAACAGCTCCAATACATGTAACATATCATACTCATGGATCACAAAAATAAGACTGAATGTCTACTCCTAGAGCATGTAATATGCTCCACTTATGCTTCATAACAGTAACATTATGTTGTGAGCAGTCTGTTTACTATACTATTGGAGCATATCACATGCTCTTGTAACATATATGCTCTACTCCTGGAATACAGAAATATGACTCTGAATGCATACTCCTGGAGCATTTATGGAGTATATAACAGCTCCAATACATGTAACATATCATACTCCTGGATCACAAAAATAAGACTGAATGTCTACTCCTCGAGCATGTAATATGCTCCACTTATGCTCCACAACAGTAACATTATGTTATGAGCAGTCTGTCTACTGTACTATTGGAGCATATCACATGCTCTTATAACAGGATACGGGGTGGGCCGCCGAGCAGGGAAATCTTCTCGGCGAAGAGTTCTCGGTGGACGACCTCCTCGACTTCGAAGGATTGGAGGGAGGGAAGGGGAGGAAGAATTGGACTCTAAATCCCATATAAGATGAACATCTGATTTTGAAAAATGAGCCCAAATCCAACACAGAGTTGGATTAGGCTTGGTATTAGTCCAAATCCAACACCGGTGGTTTTTCCTTTAAAATCCAAGTCTTATTTTAAAATTCGATGATTTTTCTCAATTTTAACACCGATGGTTTTTTCCAAATTTGATTTTAAAATTTAATGGTTTTTCCTTTAAAATCTAACTATGTGTTGGATTTGGGCTCATTTTGCAAAAATAGATTTCATCTTACATGGGATTTATAGTCATTTTAAAATCAAAATTTTATCTTACATATGATATGCTCCATTTATCTCAGTTGGCAATAATTACTGGTGTGGAGCATATATGGAGCATATAATATACTTCATATATCTCAGCTGGCTATTACTGGTGTGGAGCATATTGGAGCATATGATATGCTCCATACATCTCAGCTAGCTATTACTGGTATGGAGCATATAATATGCTCCATATATCTCAGCTGGCTATTACTTTTGTGAAGCATATTGGAGCATATCATATGATCATGGAGTATATAATATGCTCCATAACAGTAATATTATGTTGTAAGTTGTCTGTCTTCTGTACTTCTGGAGCATGTCACATACTCCACAACAGTGACATATATAGAGCATATCATATGCTCCAATATGCTCCATACCAGTAATAGTCAGCTGAGATATATGGAGCATATTATATGCTCCATATATGCTCCACACCAGTAATTATTGCCAGCTGAGATAAATGGAGCATATCATATGAAAGATGAAAATTTGATTTTAAAATCACTCTAAATCCCATGTAAGATGAAAATTTGTTTTTGCAAAATAAGCCCAAATCCAACACATAATTCGATTTTAAAGGAAAAATCATCAAAATTTAAAATCAGATTTGGAAAAAACCATCGGTGTTGGAATTGAGAAAAACTATCGAATTTTAAAATAAGACTTGGATTTTAAAGGAAAAACCACCGATGTTGGATTTGGACTAATACCAAGCCTAATCCAACTCTGTGTTGGATTTGGACTAATAGCAAACTTACTATGTGTTTGATGTGTATTTTCTTCAAACTATTAAAGTAAATATGTATGCACAACTATAAAAGACTTAAATTTTAAATTTCAAAAATAAAACTGCAAATTCAACCATTCGGCCCTTTTTTTACTATTTTGATTTTTTTTCACATTTTAGCCAAAAATCTAAAGTTTTGATCGAAATTTTAGTTTCGGTTGAGACCGAAACCAAACACAAAATTAGTATCTCGAACCTTGCTCAGAATCTCTTGATATTTCCAATACTTATATATCAATCAAAAATAGTAAGTTGAGCACTTACATATTCTTGAAACATTTCTTTCATTTGTCAATTTCCAAAATGTCCTAGATTAAAAACATACATACAGCCTAAAGAGGAAAAGAAATCGTTTAAGAAATAATTATTGTATTTAACAAAATAGGTCATATAGACATTGGGCAAGATGACACACTAATATGATCAAATTATCGATGTCAAAAAGATGGCTTAAAACTCAGTAACTATAGAAGGTGGACTTTCAACACCTGATGTCCATAAGGTAATAATAGTGAGGAAACAATTGGAATGTCAAATATAATCAAGTCCGGCACCATATGAAAATGGATATTTTAGGGTTTAGGTTTTAGGGTTAGGGTTTAGGGTTAGGATTAGGGTTTAGGTTTAGGAGTTAGGGTTTAGGGTTTAGGGTCTAGGTTTAGGAGTTAGGGTTTAGGGTTTTAGGGTTTAGGGTTTAGGAGTTAGGGTTTAGGATGTTATATTGGTGAAGTTAAAAAATATTTTTTTTAACCTAAACGCTAAACCCTAACCTGGATTGTTTCATATGTAAATTGGACTGTTAGAAAATGAATATCTTACTGTTTCATATGTAAATCAAATTATTTCATATATAAATCATATTGTTTTATATATATATCATATTGTTTTATACTGTTTCATATGTAAATCAAATTGTTTCATATGTAAATCATATTGTTTCATATGTAAATCAAACTATTATTTATATCATATTATTTTGTATAGAAAAATATTACTGCTTTCAGATGGCATCGCGGTCGAGGGTTCGTAGAGGTAGGGGTGGGCTAGCTCGGAGCGCTATGGCTGCCATCCCAGGGTCCGAGGCCGAGCCCTCCGGATCTAGTAGTGCTGTTCCTCTCTCCACAACAGCTCCTGATGAGGTCGTAGCCTCCGGAGCTTCGAGCAATATTCAGTACTCAGCTACAGCGTCTACGCCCACAGGTAATGTTTAGATCTAAAGTTTTATACATGTTGTAAATACTTGTTCAGTACCGATGTATATTTTATTTGCAAGGTCGAGGATCACCAAGCACGTAGGCGACCGGGGCGTGACGATGGCCAGGCGCTTGTCGACCTTACACGAGCCGCTTTTCCTACAGTAGAGCGGTAGGTCCTTTGTAGGCGAGCACGCTTCTAACGCCGCCACGTGGGTCGGTATGATAGTACGGGAGGAGAGGAATGCCCTTATTATGGGGATAAAGGGGTGGAAGAACATTGATGCATCCTATAAGGAGAGGATGTATCAGGTCTTTTTGGTACGTTAGTTTCATTAAAGCATTTTAGAATAATATCGTACTTCTTTATAATTTGATTTGATAAAATGACTTGTTTCTAAATTGATTTTACAGGAGAAATTTAAATGGGAGAACATAAAAACCGATACCCATCTGGAGGACTTGTGGAAGATGATGAGTGAGCGGTACAGGGATTACCGTTACAAGCTCTACCAGCTCTACGATTATTTGGTCGGCCAGCCGGCTGAGGAGTTACAGGCTGCGATCGTGACGAGAGACGTGCCACCGCTACACGTTCTACAGTTTTTGGTCGCTCACTAGGCCACCCCTCAGTTTCAGGTATAATTATTATTTTGTTGATTCGTACTTATTTTAATGTTATACTAAAAATTTGTATTGATGTTTCAAAATTTAATCGATTGACACATGCAATTTCTGCTAAAGACAAGCAGAATAGAAATGCCTCGACGACACCTGCTCCAGTGAAGGGGTGGACCTCCATGCCCCAGCTTGCCCAGAAGCTGGTAAATGATACAAACATTTTATTATTTAAAGCTCTATACATGTTATATTAACCTATCTATTTATTTTATATGTCAAACAGACATAGTCCTTGGGCCACGAGCCTAATCGGATTGACCTTTTTGAGGCCTCTAGGAGGCGGCGTACCGATGGGGCATTTATGGATGACAGGGTTGCCTCGCAAGTGGTAAGTAATAAAATTACTGTTAATATATTCGTATACGTATGCCATAAAATATCATTGAATATCATTGGTTGTTTTCATATAGGAGAGAATACGACTTATGGTGACCTCGTCGGGCGAGGCCGGCTCCTCCTTTAGCTCAGTATCTGTCGACTCAGCGATGGATACTGTGCTCAGACCTGCCACGCACGGTCGTGTCCTCTGTACGGGCCTTGGAGTTACGCCCTCCTCCTACTTTGGATGAGAGGGTATGCGCTCGAGGGCACGGGACACCCAGACCGGTGCTATCACTCAGTTGCAGTCTGTGCTAGACATAGAGCGCGAGCAGAGGCAGGCCCTCGAGCATATGGTTGAGGCGGAGCGAGAGCAGAGGCAGACCCTCGAGCAGAGGCTTGAGGCGGAGAGGCAGGCCCTCGAGCAGAGGGTTGAGGCGGAGAGGCAGACCCTCGAGCAGAGGGTTGAGGCGGAAAGAAAAGCTTTCCGGGAACTGGAGCAGAGGCTTAATGACTTCATAAGCCGGTCTAGCGGTGGCTCATGCTCATGATCAGGTACTTACTAATCTTTATAATATTAGTAAAAAATATGAATCTTACTAATTTGAGTTGAGATCATATTATCACGCTAACATGCTAACTTATGACAATCTGAAACACACTAACTTATGACTATCCGATCGAATCAAAACCTATTTCAAATCCGAAACACACTAACTTAAGATTTTTCAACACTTAGACTCTAAATCGGTCAATCGGATCGTAAATTTTTAAAATATCCAATTAGAATTCGCTCACAAGTCCGAAATACGGAATAATTCCAAGTACGAATTATCGGATGCCGATCCGATGACTATGCCCTCGAATCTAAACCTATTTCAAATCCGAAACACGCTAACTTATGATTTTCCAACACTTAGACTCTAAATCAGTCAATCGGATCGTAAATTATTAAAATTTCTAATTAGAACACGCTCGCAAGTCTGAAATACGGAATAATTCCAAGTACGAATTATCGGATGCAGATCCGATGACTATCCGATCGAATCCAAACATATTTCAAATCTGAAACATGCTAACTTATGATTTTCCAACGCTTAGACTTTAAATCGGTCAATCAGATCGTAAATTGTTAAAACTTCTAAATATAACATGCTCGCAAGTCCGAAATACGGAATAATTCCAAGTAGGAATTATCGGATGTCGATCCGATGATGATCCGATCGAATCCAAACCTATTTCAAATCCGAAACACGCTAACTTATGATTTTCCAACACTTAGACTCTAAATCGATCAATCGGATCGTAAATTGTTAAAATATCCAATTAGAACTCGCTCGCAACTCCGAAATACGAAATAATTCCAAGTACAAATTATCAGATGCCGATCCGATGACGATTTGATCGAATCCAAACCTATTTCAAATCCAAAACACGCTAACTTATGATTTTTCAACGCTTAGACTCTAAATTGGTCAATCGGAGAGTAAATTGTTAAAATATCCAATTAGAACTTGCTCGCAAGTCCGAAATATGAAATAATTCTAAGTATGAATTATCGGATGTCGATCCGATGACGATCCGATCAAATCCAAACCTATTTTAAATCCGAAACACGCTAACTTATGATTTTTCAACGCTAAGATTCTAAATTGGTCAATCGGAGTGTAAATTGGTCAATCGGAGCGTAAATTGGTAAAATATCCAATTAAAACTCGCTCGCATGTCCGAAATATAAAATAATTCCAAGTACGAATTATCGGATGCCGATACGATAACGATTCGATCGAATCCAAACCTATTTCAAATTCGAAATATGCTAACTTATGATTTTTCAACGGTTAGACTCTAAATTGGTCAATCGTAGTGTAAATTGTTAAAACAGCCAATTAGAACTCGCTCGCAACTCCGAAATACAAAATAATTCAAAGTACGAATTATCGGATGACGATCCAATTAGAACTCGCTCGCAACTCCGAAATACAAAATAATTCTAAGTACGAATTGGTCAATAGGAGCGTAAATTGGTCAATCGGAGCGTAAATTGTGGGGGAAAATCTTCGTGCCGACCCGAAGACTCTCGCAGCACCAGTCAATTGGAGTCGAAGTTGATGTCGAAGATCGTTAATCGATCTGTTGTTAAAGTCTAAGCCTTTTGATATGCAAACAGAGGAATGCAATCAGAGAAATTGTGACATGAGATGTGATCTCGGAGTTCAGCCGAAGCCTACGTCTCCGTGCTATAGGGAGCAACCCGAATTCACTAACACTTCAGTTGAAGTGACCTCGACAGGCCGAGTGTCACTGAAAGTTCCCTGATCTCTTCGAAAGAGAAAAGAAGATCAAAGAAAGATGGTAGATCGGAAGTTAGAAAATCCCAAAGCTCTGGTTCTGAAAGTCAGATCTCAGAGTGGAAATCAGAATGTTCGGATCCTTTTACATTCGAAGGCTCTGTTATTTATAGACATTCCGGGTGGCGAATGGCGGTTTTTGCTATCGTATCTGGGGATCCTCCAGGTAAAGTTGCGGGCCCTGTTACCATCTTCTGGGGGATTCCACTGGCTCTTGGTCCCATCAGGCAGGGCCGGTGGGTCCCGTGGTAGTCCTCGTGGGCCCACCAGGCAGGGCCGGTGGGTCCCGTGGTAGTCCTCGTGGGCCCACCAGGCAGGGCCGGTGGGTCCCGCGGTAGTCCCCGTGGGCCCACCAGGCAGGGCCGGTGGGTCCCGCTGTAGTCTTCGTGGGCCCACCAGGCAGGGCCGGTGGGTCCCGTGGTGGATTTTTGCCAAAATTTGCACCCACAGTTACCCCCTCCAAGTTAGCTAGAGTGCAGTCTGGCTGGCTTGGACTTGGTGCAAAAAATAGCAACTTCCTGTTTTGAAAAACGGACACGAAGAAACTTGTCGCATGTTAGAGTAAAAAAGGGACTGATCGGTCAATTTGGACCGATCGGTCAAATTTGACCGATCGGTCAAATTTTGACCGATCGGTCAAATTTTGACCGATCAGTCAAAATTCAACCGGTCAAGAATCGGGTGATCGGTCAAAAAACAGGGTTTTTTGACTGATCCAGTAGTAAATTTGACCAATCAGCTGAAATTTGACCGATCGGTTAAATTTTGACCGATCGGTCATTTTTGACCGATCGGTCAAATTTTGACCGATCGGGCAAAATTCAACCGGTCAAGAATCGGGTGATCGGTCAAAAAACATGGTTTTTTGACCGATCCAGTAGTAAATTTGACCGATCGAATGATTTTCGCCGATCGGACATGTTTGTCCGATCGGTGAAAAAATATCCGGTCAAGGTTCGAGTGATCGGCAAAAAACCTTGGTTTTTTGCCAGATCCAGTAGAAATTTGACCGATCAAATAACTTTCGCCGATCGGACATGTTTGTCCGATCGGTGAAAAAATATCCGGTCAAGGTTCGAGTGATCGGCAAAAAACCCTGGTTTTTTGCCAGATCCAGTAGAAATTTGACCGATCAAATAACTTTCGCCGATCGGACATGTTTGTCCGATCGGTGAAAAAATATCCGGTCAAGGTTCGAGTGATCGACAAAAAACCTTGGTTTTTTGCCAGATCCAGTAGAAATTTGACCGATCAAATAACTTTCGCCGATCGGACATGTTTGTCCGATCGGTGAAAAAATATCCGGTCAAGGTTCGAGTGATCGGCAAAAAACCTTTGTTTTTTGCCAGATCCTGTAGAAATTTGACCGATCAAATAACTTTCGCCGATCGGACATGTTTGTCCGATCGGTGAAAAAATATCCGGTCAAGGTTCGAGTGATCGACAAAAAACCTTGGTTTTTTGCCAGATCCATTAGAAATTTGACCGATCAAATAACTTTCGCCGATCGGACATGTTTGTCCGATCGGTGAAAAAATATCCGGTCAAGGTTCGAGTGATCGGCAAAAAACCTTGGTTTTTTGCCAGATCCAGTAGAAATTTGACCGATCAAATAACTTTCGCCGATCGGACATGTTTGTCCGATCGGTGAAAAAATATCCGGTCAAGGTTCGAGTGATCGGCAAAAAACCTTGGTTTTTTGCCAGATCCAGTAGAAATTTGACCGATCAAATAACTTTCGCCGATCGGACATGTTTGTCCAATCAGTGAAACAAAATCCGGTCAAGGTTCGAGTGATCGGCAAAAAACATTGGTTTTTTGCCAGATCCAGAAGAATTTTGACCGATCAAATAACTTTCGTCGATCGGACATGTTTGTCCGATCGGTGAAAAAATATCCGGTCAAGGTTCGAGTGATCGGCAAAAAACCTTGGTTTTTTGCCAGATCCAGTAGAAATCTGACCGATCAAATAACTTTCGCCGATCGGACATGTTTGTCCGATCGGTGAAAAAATATCCGGTCAAGGTTCGAGTGATCGGCAAAAAACCTTGGTTTTTTGCCAGATCCAGAAGAATTTTGACCGATCAAATAACTTTCGCCGATCGGACATGTTTGTCCGATCGGTGAAAAAATATCCGGTCAAGGTTCGAGTGATCGGCAAAAAACCTTGGTTTTTTGCCAGATCCAGTAGAAATTTGACCGATCAAATAACTTTCGCCGATCGGACATGTTTGTCCGATCGGTGAAAAAATATCCGGTCAAGGTTCGAGTGATCGGCAAAAAACCTTTGTTTTTTGCCAGATCCTGAAGAAATTTGACTGATCGAAATAAAGTTTTGAACCTGCCCTTCAGAGAAGGTTTACTGCTTTGTTCTTCGATATTTTGGCAGAGTTTTGAACATTGATGGAGCTTGATTCTTCTTGTTTTGAATCCTTGGTTGGCTTGATGGTTGCTTTGAACCGGCGGTCCGGTTTACCCAGACCGGTGGCTTGCTTGGACCGTTGGTTCATGTGGACCGGTAGGTCCGACGTTTCGCCTGGTCGCGACTGTTCGCCTGGTTTTGCGCTTGCTACGGATGGATGCCACGTGTACCTACAAAAACACGCGATTTGATATGGTGAAGACACGTGTCTTCTCGATTTGCGCACCTGTTTTACCCTGGGTACAAAAGTTTTCACTGGCTGTCATTTCGCCTCACGCTTCCAAAATTTTTCGAAGTCCAGACCCTTGTTCTCCTGATTTCTGCTGTTGTTTTTGTTAGATTGATTGAATGGCTTCCTCAGGCAGTTCGAAGAGGTCCGGTACGGTTCCCTCGAAGAGAAAGGGGAAGGAAATTGTCGAGGTTCAATCTCCTCCAAGGGGCCGTGGCAAAGGCAAGGCTGCTCTCGCTGAACTTGGCCAACTGGGCAAGAGGCACCAAGGGGTAGGGTTTGCTTCGGCGCCATCAAGGCCAGAGTTCATCCCTAAGGTCAAGTTTGTTCTGGGCCCTCTCATGCCCCTGACAGAGGAGACGGAGTACATGTACAATGTAGGTGGTGAGTTCACAGATACGAAGAGAAAGAAGTGGCAAGCACTGCTCTCTTATTTCACTGAAGGGAAGGGAGCGCAGCCTTCACTCCCTAGCATCCAGACGGCTTTTGGCATCGACAAGAAAACCGTCTTCACCAGCTATGCCAGCAACGAGAAGGTCATGGGAACCATCGTGACCATCGGCCAAATGAACTGCGGTCTGCGTTTACCGCTGCCCCCCTTTGCGGCAAGATTGCTGAATACATCTGGCCTTTGCCCGGGGCAGGTCACTGGGAACGCCTGGCGAATTATCTACGCATTCTGCCGCGTGGAGTCGGATTTCCAGGAAGACTTGAGGGCATGCTACTCCAGTATCCCGGAAGGTGAACCTGCCCGGATCGAGCTTGGATATTTTTTCTTTCATTATCGATGGAATTTCAGGAAGGACAGCCCGTTCTACAATTTGACCGGTGTGTCTCCGCTTCGTCCGTTAACTGATACAGTTCCTTCGGACAAACTGTATACAGATTGGCCTATCTCTGTTTCCGGCGCGTGGACATCCATGTCAGTGCCCGACACCCCCCGAGACAGCGTGCACGACGCAGTTAAGATGTACAGCGCGGGAGGCATCTTTGCTTGGACCTCCGAGAGGGCTGGAGCAATCGACAATTTATTTCTCGAGTTGACCTGCGGGACCAGGTCATGGAAACAGTTCTCCAACTGCCCCGTGAGGTATGGCAAGGCCAATCTCCTCCACCGACAAAAGGATAGATACGAGGACAACGAGGTCCTATATTCTGATTATGAGGAGGACCCACATTCGGGTAAGATCATCCGGAAGGTTCGGGCCGAGAAGAAGATCTACACTGCAAGGCGCCGATTACCTACCATGGATGAGAAACTGGTGATCCAAAGAGGCCCAGTGAAGAAGAAGCGAAAAACACTTGTCAAGCCTAAGGAAGATGAAGATGAAGGGAAGAAGAAAGAAGAAGAGGAAGAAAAAGAAAAGAAGGGGAGCGATGAGGAAGACGAAGGGACCGAGAATGCCAGCCACGACAACAGTGGCAATGACGAAGACGAGGACGGAGACGGCGAGGATGATCTGTCTTCCACCCCCTCTGGTGGAGATGGTGAAAACGGGGGTGGTGAGGAAGAAATTCCTCCCACCCCCACTGGTGGTGCAACGGGGGAAGACTCAATTCCTGTTCCCATTGACGAGGCTAAGGCCCGTCAGATGGAGTTATGGATGCAGAAGGCGATGGCCAAAGAGTGGTTCCCGCCTACAAGTTTGATGAGTTGAAGAGGCCGATGCGCCTAAAAATAAAATTGTCGAGGAGTGGTGGGGTTGGAAGCAACCCCACCCCCCTTGATCAAATTCCCCCTGACGTTCCTCGCATTGAAGGAGCAACAACGAGCGGGGGTGTGGAGGTTGAGCAACCCCCACCCCCCTCTCGCTCTCTGCTTAACGAGGTGGAAGCCATGGTGGCAGGACTCATCCAACCTGGCGGATCACAAGAGGAAGAGAGAGTCTCTCCTCCGAGGAATGCTTCCCCTCCTACTCATTTGGAGAGGGGAAGTCGAGTGGGTGATGGGGCTCATCAACCTCAACCAGCGCCAACTCCTACTCAGGAGAAATCGACCCCTCAGGGTGGCTCTGATCGCCGGAAGGGCAAAGAGCCGAGGGTCGAAACCTCAGGTAATTGAACTAACTTGCTTTGAATGTCTTGTCTTTGAAGCTTCGAAAATAATCTAACACTTTGATCTCTTCTTGATTGTAGGTGCACCTGCTGGATTGACTCCGACAATAAGAAGCTTGGGTGATGTTGACATCAACCGCCCCACTGCTGCGATCAGAAAACTCATCAACCTCCCGGGTGCCACTCTGGATGAAGCTTTTGAAAGAATTGATCTGGTGGTAGGTGCATCTGCTCGATCAATCATCTGAGTTGTATCTTTATGATAATTCTAACTCTTTTGTTCTTTTGCAGAACTCAGCAGTTATGAATGTCGCAACCAAGCTCTCCATGAGGGCGGGAGCAAAAGAAGCTGTAGCTGAAATAAATCACTTGACCGCGGAGAGAGATGAGCTGAGAGAGCTCCTGACTTCGAAGAAAGCCTCTCTCAAAACCAAGATTGAGGAACTTCGCAAGGGGAAGCTGGAGATCAATGGGCTGCAGGATCGTTGCGAGGCACAGAGTCACGAGCTCGAATCCTTGAAGACTCGACTCTCCAAGGTTGAGGAAGTGTCCTGTGGTCGCACCAGCGAGATCCAAGAGCTGAAGCAACAACTTGCTACTCAGCATGCTGCCTTCACTGCCAAAGAGGAGACTTCCAAGAAGGCGCTGGAGCATGCATTATCTGAATGCAAAGTTTACAAGGAAACAGCTGAGAAGGCGGCTGAAGCACTCAGGACTCACGTAGCTAGCGTCCGATCTTCCAAGGCCTCGGTGGCGAGCAAAGCTCGTGTTGGATCTGAGGGAGAGAAGTCGCATGCGAAGAGTGTGGCCAAGCCTTGAGGCTTTTCTCCTCCTTTGTTGTTGTACTTGTAAACTTTTGAAATGTAGCAGCTCACTCTTGTACCTGGCACATTTTGTGATAATAGAAGACATCTTTTTGGTATTTGAAACTTGAACTTCTTTTGAGTTGAATGTCTTTGAATGTTGAGTTCTGGAATGATATTTGAGATGATTGAGTATTCATACATTTGAACGTAAGTTGAATATGCATATACTTGAATGTAAGGGGTTGAGTCGCGACTCAATCACCCAAACTTGTAACTTTGAAAATTGAATTTGAATTCGAATAACATTTGAATGTAAGGGGTCGAGTCGCAACTCAAACTCCCAAACCTGTTAGACAATATCGAATTGATTGAAATTGGATATTGAATTTCGAAGGTCAGTTTAACATTTGCTAGTAAGGGGTCGAGTCGCAACTCTAATGCCCAAACATGTTAAGACCTGGTAACTTGAAAATGGTCAGTTTTTAACATTTGCTAGTAAGGGGTTGGGTCGCAACCCTAACACCCAAACTTGTTAAAAGACCTGGTAATTTGAATATGGGTAACTTGAAACTGCTTCAGAACTTGGATTGAAAATCAGAACACTTGTACACTTGAACACTTGAAAGAGAACTTTATTCATCACAGAATTTACATTACGGATAGAACAACTTGAGGTGTCTAGAATTCCAAGCTCGAGGCAATCTATCTCCTTCTGGTGAGATCAGTCGATAGGAGCCTTTGCCTCCAACTGACTCAATGATGTATGGACCTTCCCAGTTGGGAGCAAGTTTCCCACTGCTGTGTTCTTTGGTGTTGTAAAAAACTGCTCTGAGAACTAGACTACCCACTGGGAACTGTCTCTTGTAGACTTTCTCGTCATAGGCTCTTTTGATCTTCTGTTGGTACTTAGCCACGCGAAGGGAGGCTTGATCTCGTAGTTCTTCTGAGAAGTCTAGATCATTGATCCGAAGTTCTTCATTGACTCCTTCTTCAACTGCTCTGGTCTTCAGAGTACTTGATATATTTTCTGTTGGGAGTACTGCCTCTGATTCATATGTTAGGCGAAAAGGCGAGAACCCAGTTGATCTTCTCGGAGTTGTGCGATACCCCCAAAGAACTTCAGGTAGGACTTGCTCCCACAATCCTTTCTTATCATTGAGTTTCTTCTTGAGTATACCAAGAATAGCTCTGTTGGAGGCTTCTGCTTGACCATTGCATTGAGGATATCTTGGAGTTGAATAGAATAGCTTGATACCATGGTTCAGACAGAACTCTCGAAACTTGTCGGAGTCAAACTGAGCTCCATTGTCTGCAACGAGAACTTGAGGTGTACCAAATCTTGAGAAGATGTTGTGCCGAATGAATTTGATCACTTCGTCATCAGTCTCTCGGAAGAGGGGCACAGCTTCAACCCATTTGGTGAAGTAATCTGTGGCCAACAGTAGATACTTCTTCTTGCTTGGAGTTGGAGGGAAAGGACCCAAGAAGTCTAACCCCCATTGATGGAAGGGCCAAGGACTTGATAATTGATGAAGTTCATCTGCAGGGAGATGAATAGCTCGAGCGTGCCGTTGACAAGGCTCGCACCTTTGAACGACTTGTTGAGCATCCCTTGCCATTGTTGGCCAGTAGTACCCTTGTAGCTTCGTCTTGGCTTCAAGAGATCTTCCTCCCGAATGATTTCCACAAGCTCCAGAGTGGATATCAATCAGGATTGACTGTGCTTGCTCAGGACCAAGGCACTTGAGCAACATCCCGTTGTGAGATTTGAAGTACAGATCTTCTCCTTGAATAGTGTAGCAGGGAAGCTTTCTTTGAAGTCTTCGGGCTTGATTTGGATCTTCTGGTATTTTGCCATATTTGAAGAAGTCAAGAATTGGTCGTCTCCAATCTTCAAGCTGATCTCCACCCCCAGATCCTTTTGTAGTAGTAAGGATCTGTTGATCGGGGATGGTCTTGGGCACTTCTTGATAATTGATCTGTATTTGCCTTCCTCCAAGCGAGTCTCCCAGAACTGAGGCAGCATTAGCTAAGGCATCTGCTTCTCGGTTTTCTGCTCTTGGAATTTGAACAAACTCAATTGTAGTAAAACGTTGTTGAAGACGTCGTACTAAGGCTAGGTAGAGTTGCATTCTTTCTTCTCGAGCGGTGTACTCTCCATTGATTTGCCTTATGATCAACTGGGAGTCACTGTAGATGATGATTCGATCTACCCCCAGAGATTCTGCCATTTCGAGTCCGGAAATGAGTGCTTCGTATTCAGCTTCGTTGTTGGTGGCATTAAACCCAAGGAGAGTGGCCTTCTGGAGATGATCAAGTTCGGGGGATATTAAGACTATCCCAGTTCCCGAACCGATCGAACTTGATGCTCCATCAGTATAAAGCTTCCAAGGAGGAGTTGCAGCAATAACTTCAAGACTTGGATCAATTTTTGTTGCAAGATTGATCAGAGGATTATCCTCATCTTCCAAGCGCACGTCGACATCCTCTTCCCAAGTGATGGGGTCTTCAACTGGAAAGTTAGCTAGAAAATCAGCAATTGCTTGACCTTTGATAGAAGTGCGAGATTCGAATTGAATCCCCAGAGCACTCATTTCGATCACCCATTTGGTCATTCGACCAGCTCGACCAGCTTTGTCAATGATATCTTTGAGTGAGTGTTCTGAAATGACAGTAATCTGGTGGGAGACGAAGTACGGTTGAAGACGACGCGATGCAGTGAGCAAGGCCAAGATGACCTTCTCAGTTTTTGAGTAGCGAGTCTCAGCTGGAAGGAGAGTATGGCTGATGTAGTAGACTGGATGTTCGACGCCTTCTCTTCTACTGACCAAGACTGCACTGATTGCTTGATCAGTTACGGCGAGATAGAGCCATAAGTCTTCTTTTGGCAATGGAGCAGTCAGGATAGGAGCTTGCATCAGATATTTCTTGATGCCTTGAAATGCTTCTTCACAGATTGGACTCCAGCCAGATGTATCCGCCTTTCGTAATTTGTCGAAGAGAGGTTTGCACTTGTCGGAAGATTTTGAGATGAATCGATTGAGTGCTGCTAACCTTCCAGTGAGGCGTTGAACTTCTTTTCGATTTGTAGGTGAAGGCATATCGATGATGGCTCGAATTTGATCGGGATTGGCTTCGATACCCCTCCTGGTCACAAGATGACCCAGGAATTTGCCAGATTAAACTCCGAAAGCGCACTTGGCTGGATTGAGCTTCATTCGATACTTTCGAAGGACTTGGAAGGTTTCAGCCAGATCAGATAGATGTTTGCTCCGAACGGAACTCTTGGTAAGGAGATCATCGACATAGACTTCGACGTTGCGACCGATCTGATCTTCGAACATTTTGGTGACTAGCCTTTGATAGGTGGAACCAGCATTTTTGAGGCCGAATGGCATAACATTGTAGCAGTAGAGACCTCGGCTAGTCACGAAGCAAGTTTTCTCTTGATCGTCTGGATGAAGTGGAATTTGATTATATCCAGAATACCCATCCATGAAGGATAATAGCTCGTGGCCAGCAGTGGCATCGACGAGTCTATCGATCCTTGGCATGGGAAATGGGTCTTTTGGACAAGCCTTGTTGAGATTGGTAAAGTCGATGCAGACTCTAACCTTTCCGTTCTTCTTTGGAACAACCACTATGTTAGAGATCCATGTTGGATACTCTACTTCTCGGATGAAGCCGGCTGCGAGTAGCTTGGTGATTTCTTCTTGAACGGCAATTTGCAGCTCTGGTCGGATAGTGCGTGGCTTTTGCTTGACAGGCTTCACTTCTTCTTTGATCGCAAGTCGGTGACAAGCGTCATCTGGATTAATACCAGGCATGTCTTCGAAACACCATGCGAAGACGTCGATGTTGGACTTGAGGAAGGATACCATGTCTTGCGCTTCTGCGTCGCTAAGACCGGTACCAATAAACGTTTGTCGAGGGAGATCTCCGCCGCCTATGTTGATCGAGATGATTTCTTCAATTGAAGGTGATGCTTCCCATTCGATTGGTGGAGGTTCGGTCAGCGGAATCTCCTTTGATTGCTATTTAGAAGAGGGACCAGCTTCGTCTCGTGGCCGCTTTGGAGGAGCAATGTTGATCTTTCGATCTGTCTTTGCTGCAGCAGCTTCACAAGACCTTCCAGCTTGCTGATCACCTCGAATGCAGACAATGCCTTCTCCAGTTGCAAACTTGAGTAGTTGATGGTAAGAGGAGGAGATGGCATTGATCTGATGGAGGAATGGTCGCCCAAGAATGGCGTTGTAGCTAGACATTCCTTCGACGATTGCAAACTTCACCGAGACTCGAGTCTCTCGGCTGAGGTCGATGGTAAATCTGGATTCGCCCACTGTGATGCTTTGTTCACCATTGAAGCCGGTGATCACAGTCGGAACGACGTCGAGGCTTTGATACTTATGTCCCAGACGTTTGAAACAGTCTGAGAACATAATGTCGATGGAGCTTCCGGTGTCGATGAGGATCCGGTTGACAGTGCTGCCGTCGATAATGAGTTTCAAGACCAGAGGGTCTCGATGTGGAGTATGGACTCCTTGAAGATCGGTGTCGTTGAAGACGATTGATGGCCAAGAAAGACCTTCGATGGGTTTCTCGATCCAGGTATCTTCTTTGCTCGCAGTAGAACGAACGTGGAAGATGCGTCGAACTTGGCGATCCACCTCTTTCCCAGTCAGACTTTGATTGTGCAATGTTCCATGAATACCAAAAATATTGGCATTCACAGAGATAGTTTGCCGGTTAGAGGAGATTTGATGTATCCAACACACTTCTTTCCCCTTTGCAGAGGTCCGATGTTGATTGTGTCCGCCTCTAACAAACTCTTGAAGATGGCCTTCTCGCAATAGGTCTTCAAGATGGAATTTCAGCCGAAAACACCGATCGGTGGAATGGCCGTGACTTCGATGGAAGTCGCAGTAGACTGTTTTGTCTGCTGTGAATTTGGAATTCGGCTGAAGAGGATTAGGCCTCCGAACGAACTCTTCATGTTGAATGCGGTCGAGTATCTGTTCGACCGGCATATTCCACTCGGTGAAAGTGGTCTTCGTTGGAGATCGACGTCCATCATTCTTTGATCTTTTGTTGGCCGGAGGGGCTGCTGCTTCAGCGTTGTGAGCCTTTGCAGCATACTTAGGAGCTTCTCTTTCAGCAGGCCTTCTCTTAGTTTCTTGCCCTTTCCGAGCGACTTGATCGTCTTCCACCTCAATCTCTCTTTGAATTCGGTCAAACATTGCTCCCAGAGAAGGAGGGGGATTGCGGATGAAGTCGTTGTAGATGTGTAGATCGAAGCGGAGAGCGTTCTGGAAAGCCAACATGATGGCTTCATCATCCAGATGTCTTCCAGAGAGAGCAGCATGCTCGTTGCGAAACCTCCTCGTGAAGCTGCGAAGAGTCTCGTCTGCACCCATCCTCAGTCGGTAGAGAGAGTCGAGTTTCTTCTCTGGCTTTAGATTGAGTTGATAGTGCTGCACAAAGAGGTTAGCCAAAACACCGAACTGGGTGATGGACCCAGCTCGGAGATTGTGATACCAGTCGAGCGAAGGCTCATCGAGACTTCCCACGAAGGTGCGGCAGAGCATGTTGTTTTCCTCTTCGTGTGGCGTTAGAGCTTGCTTGAAGGCAAGTATGTGGAGGCTTGGATCTCCTCTAATGCAGTTGAATTTGGGGAGGATAGGAGTTCTCCATCCTCTTGGAAAGGTGGTCTCGAAGAGACTTCGATGTAGAGGCCCGGCAGAGGAGTAACCGTCCCTACGACCGTGTCCTCGAACTAGAGGCGAGTCAAGAGGCAAGATCGCAAGGTCTTGCTCAGGCATTGAAGTATTTGCCGGTTGAAGTCGGTGTCGAAGGTCCGATCCAAGTCCACGTTGGAGTCGAATGGAAGGGGAGACTCTGCTCTTTGAAGGAGCGCCTTTCATTTGGTGCCTCCTTGGTACATTGAGATTCGAAGGTGCCCTCTTGTCGCAGTTACGACCAGATGAGGATTGGGAGGACTCGTCGTCAAGACGATCCCAGACACTCTGCTTCCAGGGAGCAGCAGAGGGAGTAGGATCGCGACGAATCCTCTCGAGGGCAGCAGTGCCCATTGACCTCCGTTGTTCGGAGTGAATTGAATGTCGAGGAGGATCAACCCTCTCACTTGTGGAGGGGATCGGAATAGCAATTCCAGCTTCGGAGGCTGCCTTCTTCAGAGCATCCCTCTCAGCAGTGAGGGTGGCGTTTTGCTTCGCCAATTGGAGTAGTTGGAAATCGATTGCAGAGATCTGGTAAGTCGATGGAGGATCTTCAGCAGGAGCAGGGACAGTCTGCCCAATTGATTGATGAGGATGAGGGGCGATCGGTCGATCGACTGATCTCCCGCTTCCTGAGTGAACTCCCATCTCGGGGACAGCAAGGGGCTGCCCGAAGTTGAGCCTTTGACTCATTGAACGAGTCTCAGGACGAGGTTGATGTTGAGTGTTACTTCCTTCTGGTTGACCCTGGTGTTTGGTTCTCGCCATTCAGAGTGCGAGGGGTACAACGAGATTACTGACGTCCGATCAGTTGTCTGATCAACCGAGGGGGCGAGGAAGTTTGGCTATTGATCTGGTAGTCGAAGTAGAGAGGACACGGCTTCTCGCTCGGATCCCACAGACGGCGCCAAACTGTGGGGGAAAATCTTCGTGCCGACCCGAAGACTCTCGCAGCACCAGTCAATTGGAGTCGAAGTTGATGTCGAAGATCGTTAATCGATCTGTTGTTAAAGTCTAAGCCTTTTGATATGCAAACAGAGGAATGCAATCAGAGAAATTGTGACATGAGATGTGATCTCGGAGTTCAGCCGAAGCCTACGTCTCCGTGCTATAGGGAGCAACCCGAATTCACTAACACTTCAGTTGAAGTGACCTCGACAGGCCGAGTGTCACTGAAAGTTCCCTGATCTCTTCGAAAGAGAAAAGAAGATCAAAGAAAGATGGTAGATCGGAAGTTAGAAAATCCCAAAGCTCTGGTTCTGAAAGTCAGATCTCAGAGTGGAAATCAGAATGTTCGGATCCTTTTACATTCGAAGGCTCTGTTATTTATAGACATTCCGGGTGGCGAATGGCGGTTTTTGCTATCGTATCTGGGGATCCTCCAGGTAAAGTTGCGGGCCCTGTTACCATCTTCTGGGGGATTCCACTGGCTCTTGGTCCCATCAGGCAGGGCCGGTGGGTCCCGTGGTAGTCCTCGTGGGCCCACCAGGCAGGGCCGGTGGGTCCCGTGGTAGTCCTCGTGGGCCCACCAGGCAGGGCCGGTGGGTCCCGCGGTAGTCCCCGTGGGCCCACCAGGCAGGGCCGGTGGGTCCCGCTGTAGTCTTCGTGGGCCCACCAGGCAGGGCCGGTGGGTCCCGTGGTGGATTTTTGCCAAAATTTGCACCCACATAAATTATTAAAATATCCAATTAGAACTCGCTTGCAAGTCTGAAATATGAAATAATTATAAGTACTAATTATCGGATGCCGATCCGATGATGATCCGATCGAACCCAAACCTATTTCAAATCCGAAATACGCTAACTTATGATTTTTCAACTCTTAGACTCTAAATTGGTCAATCAGAGCGTAAATTATTAAAATATCAAATTAGAACTCGCTTGCAAGTCCGAAATACGAAATAATTCTAAGTACAAATTATCGGATGCCGATCCGATGATGATCCGATCGAATCCAAACCTATTTCAAATCCGAAACACACTAACTTATGATTTTTCAACGCTTAGACTCAAAATAGGTCAATCGGAGGGTAGATTGTTAAAATATCCAATTAGAACTCGTTCGTAAGTCCGAAATACGAAATAATTCCAAGTACGAATTATCGGATGGCGATCCGATGATGTTCCGATCGAATCTAACCTATTTTAAATCTGAAACACGCTAACCTATGTTTTTTCAACGCTTAGACTCTAAATTGGTCAATTGGAGGGTAAATTATTAAAATATCCAATTAGAACTCGCTCACAACTCCGAAATACGAAATAATTCCAAGTACGAATTATCGGATACCAATCCGATAACGATTCGATCGAATCCAAACCTATTTCAAATCTAAAACACGCTAACTTATGATTTTTCAACACTTAGACTCTAAATTGGTCAATCGGAGAGTAAATTGTTAAAATATCCATTTAGAACTCGCTCGTAAGTCCGAAATACGAAATAATTCCAAGTACGAATTATCGGATGTCGATCCGATGATGATCCGATCGAATCCAAATCTATTTCAAATCCGAAACATGCTAACTTATGATTTTTCAACGCTTAGACTCTAAATTGGTCAATCGGAGCATAAATTGGTCAATCGGTGCGTAAATTGGTAAAATATCCAATTAGAACTCGCTCACATGTCCGAAATACGAAATAATTCCAAGTACGAATTATCGGATACCGATCCGATAACGATCCGATCGAATCCAAACCTATTTCAAATTCGAAATACGCTAACTTATGATTTTTCAACGCTTAGACTCTAAATTGGTCAATCGTAGCGTAAATTGTTAAAATAACCAATTAGAACTCGCTCGCAACTCCGAAATACGAAATAATTCAAAGTACAAATTATCGGATGACGATCTAATTATTACTCGCTCGTAACTTTGAAATACGAAATAATTCTAAGTACGAATTGGTCAATCGGAGCATAAATTATTAAAATATCCAATTAGAACTCGCTTGCAAGTCTGAAATACGAAATAATTACAAGTACTAATTATCAGATACCGATCCGATAACGATCCGATTGAATTCAAACATATTTTAAATCCGAAACACGCTAACTTATGATTTTTCAATGCTTAGACTCTAAATTGGTCAATCAGAGGGTAAATTATTAAAATATCCAATTAGAACTCGCTCGCAAGTCCGAAATACAAAATAATTCTAAGTACGAATTATCGGATGCCGATCTGATGATGTTTCGATCGAATCCAACCTATTTCAAATCTGAAACACGCTAACTTATGATTTTCAATGCATATACTCTAAATTGGTCAATCGAAGGGTAAATTATTAAAATATCTAATTAGAACTCGCTCGCAACTCTGAAATACGAAATAATTCCAAGTACGAATTATAGGATGCCGATCCGATGATGATTCGATCGAATCCAAACCTATTTCGAATCCGAAACACGCTAACTTATAATTTTTTAACGCTTAGACTCTAAATTGGTCAATCGGAGCGTAAATTGTTAAAATATCCAATTAGAACTCGCTCATAACTTCGAAATACGAAATAATTCTAAGTATGAATTATCGGATGTCAATCCGATCGAATCCAAACCTATTTCAAATCCGAAACACACTAACTTATGATTTTTTAACGCTTAGACTCAGTTATAGATATAAACTATTTTTTTAACAAATATATATTAATTGCAGGAGCTGGGCGGCGTCAGGAGATAAGAGCTCCAGCGTTGGTGCCGGGAAGCGTGGGGTGGTTGAGATAGGGAACACAGATTTCCTCAGTTTTGGATTGTGTAAAAATTATTTTGCAATATGTGGTTATTTTTTGTTCTTGTCTATAATTGTCTGGTATTGTGGTAATATTTGATAATTTACGGTAATATTTTATAAATTGAGGTAATATTTGATAATTTACGATAATATTTTATAAATTATGGTACTATTTGATAAATTATGGTAATATATTGTGGTATTGTTGTAAATCAAAGGAATTAAATAACATTATTTTGGTAAATTTTTTTTATTAAAAACCATACTTTTTACCGACGGAATTAAATAATCCATCGGCAATAATCTTTTTTATTTTTTTTTAAATTATTAATAAATTTTCGACGGACAGTACAGATCCGTCGGTAATATATATATATATATATATATATATATATATATATATATATATATATATATATATATATATATATATATATATATATATATATATATATATATATATATATATATATATATATATATATATATATATATATATATATATATATATATATATATATATATATATATATATATAATTACCGACGGTAATACTACTGCCCGTCGGTAATAAGCTTATATATTACCGACGGACGGTGATTATCCGTCGGTAATAATATATTATATTTTTAATTAAGTATTTATATATTACCGATGGCCAAAAAATTACAGTCGGTATTAAGTCTTATTACCGACGGAAATAGTTAGTCCGTCGCCTCTTTTTTCCGACGCCTTTTTTCTCGATAGACTAGCGACGAAAATCTCTTCCGTCGCTATAAATCATTACTGACGGAAAACTAATATTACCGACGGATATTTTCTGCCGGTAAAAACTATATTTTTTGTAGTGTTTGTGGAGGCACGTCATCTACCCGTCCCGCACGGAGCGCGCACCAATCGTCAACCCGAGGCTATAAAAGGGGACCTACCCCTTCAACAGAAAGGACCGAAAATCTGGAGGAGGTGCTGCCCGATTCTTTCCGGATTTTGTGGAGCTAGAGAGACCGAGATTGCAGAGGTCGGTATTTTGACCAAAGTTGCGAAGGTCGGTATTTTGAGTGAAACTGCAGAGTTCGGTATCTTGGGTGACTGGTCCTCAGGGTGTAATTGGGGTTAAGGTGAGATTGTAATCGTTATTGTTGTTTTAGTGCATTCTCGTCCCACCCGTGGTTTTTTCCCCTTCGACGTTGAGAAGGGGTTTTTCCACGTAAATCCGGTCTTCTTTGTTTATTGGTTTGTTAGATTGTGCTTACCACTCGAACCGTCCGGTTCAAGTAAAAACCCCCCACAATACCGTTGAACACTTGAAAGTTTTGAATGCACTGAATGGTGGTAATTGGGGTCACCACCATGTAAAGTACAATATTAGTGAGACTGTACACTGTACAGTAATAACACTGGGGGTATAGTACCAATGGTTCGGGTTGGATTGGTTCGGATTAAAAATGCATGGGCTGCTCAACCTCCATGTCGACGGCGTTGTGTGGCAGGGTCACCGCCTCGTACCTGCAACCGAGGGCTGTTTGATCCAGTGGTCAGCATTTCAATTTGCCCAACGTCGACGTAAGATCTAGAGAGGGAGAGAGAGGCTAGGGGGGGTGAGTGCACGCACTTTGCTTGGGTTTTCCCCATGGGGAGGAGGACGGTAGGAGTAGGATCAGCTATGGATTTAATCTTCCACGCTTCATTGATTTCCAGGTTGTAGACAATCACTAAAACGGACGGGTGAGGAGAGGAAAATGAAAACGAAGAAGCCATCCGATAAAAAATTTGTGAGGCCTCACAAATCCGATTTGACCCGTGCAGCCATCCGATAAAAAATCGGAAAAAGTGAAACCCCCCCCCCCCCCCCCCCTCCCCCCCTTTTTTTTTGTTCTTCCTTATGTTGCCTGTCATCTCCACCTCAGCATCGTCATGCCCATCACCATGATGCAGTGGGGAGACCCAAGGACCTGGTCCTTGGGAAACCCAAGGACCAAGTCCCAAGGACCAGGTCCCAAGGGTTTCCCCACTGCATCATGGCCGGTGATGGGCATGACGATGCTGAGGTGGAGATGACAGGCAACATAAGAAAGAAGAAAAAAAAAAGGGGGGTAGGGGGGGGGTGGGGTGGGGTGGGATTTCACTGTTTCGGATTTTTTATCGGATGGCTGCACGGGTCAAATCGGATTTTTTATCGGATGGCTGCACGGGTCAAATCGGATTTGTGAGGCCTCACAAATTTTTTATCGGATGGCTTCTTCGTTTTCATTTTCCTCTCCTCACCCGTCCGTTTTAGTGATTGTCTACAACCTGGAAATCAATGAAGCGTGGAAGATTAAATCCATAGCTGATCCTACTCCTACCGTCCTCCTCCCCATGGGGAAAACCCAAGCAAAGTGCGTGCACTCACCCCCCCTAGCCGCTCTCTCCCTCTCTAGATCTTACGTCGACGTTGGGCAAATTGAAATGCTGACCACTGGATCAAACAGCCCTCGGTTGCAGGTACGAGGCGGTGACCCTGCCACACAACGCCGTCGACATGGAGGTTGAGCAGCCCATGCACTCTTCCGACGTCTCCATCACCACCACTAAATCCCAATGCATGGTAAGTTGGTATAATAGCCTTAAAAGCATGCATGTCTGTACTATAATCTCTCACCGACACACATGAGGTTTCCCACTGGTAACATGGTATCAGAACCGGCCTCTTGATTCAGACGGATCGCTCTCCACCAACTGATGGAGATTTTGGGGATCGGTAGTGCAAGAGAGAGTGCGTGGCGGCCGATCCTAGGGTAATTTTGGCCGATTGAGCGAGATGGTGATCAAGGTGGTGTACCTTTTTTTTTTCTGATGACTTTGTCGTAATTTCTAGTAGAGGTCCAACCGGCTCGAAAAAAAGCTCTCAAGTAGGGGTGTTCATCAGTTCGGATTAACCCGCCAAATCGAACCGAATCGGTCTATTTGGTTCAGTTTGGATTGGGTATTTTGACAGTTCGGTTTGGTTCGGTTCCAAAAAAAAAAAAAACCCGCTATGATCAGTTCGGTTCTGGGTTGTGAGTTTTTTAATCCGAACCAATCCAACCCAAACCATTGGTACTATACCCCCAGTGTTATTACTGTACAGTGTACAGTCTCACTAATATTGTACATTACATGGTGGTGACCCCAATTACCACCATTCGGTGCATTCAAAACTTTCAAGTGTTCAACGGTATTGTGGGGGGTTTTTACTTGAACCGGGCGGTTCGAGTGGTAAGCACAATCTAACAAGCCAATAAACAAAGAAAATCGGATTTACGTGGAAAAATCCCTTCTCAACGTCGAATGGAAAAAAATCACGGGTGGAACGAGAATGCACTAAAACAACAATAACCAGTTGCGGAGCCATGTAGTGCCCAGAGGGGGCAGCTGCCCCCTCTGAATTTTTTTTGTTTCCTCTATCTCTTTGTTGACCTCATCCCATATTAACAACCCTGCCCCTCTATCAGCCAAGTCGCCCCTCCTCTACAGCGTCACGAAGACCGTTTGATCATTCCTTGTTTGACTATTCTCCAATATGTTGTCTTTCTCCACTAAATAGCATCGCAGCCGTTGAAGCATTAACGCATTGCATCTGAACTAGGTCTGACTTCTAAGACTTGAAGATGGTACTGACTCAAGAGAAGTTGACTCTCTCTCTCTCTCTCTCTCTCATATTATGTTGGTTTGCCTTTTAAAAAATGTGAGTCATATGACAACCATCCCTTTTTCCATCCATATGGAACCATCCTGATATGGGACCTGATACATCTTTCCATTGCACCTAGCTCAGCCAGATGAAACACACTCATCCTGGCAGACAAGGAACAACTATGATTAGGTGAAACATCAATATAGCCAATCCGAATGAAAAACATGATGAATAGCATTGCTCTTATTTTTTTTTCCTGAAGAAAACATCATATTTGTTTGTAAGGGTTGAAAAGAACCCTAGATCATCTAACCCAATGTTGGAACATCGATGTTGAGCGGCATCTGATCCACTGAATGCAGAAGTTCAAACCCCTCCAATATTTTGTCCCTTCTTGTAGCTAATGCTACTGCGTTAGGGAAAATTTTTCAGCACATCCTGCTTACACTACAACCACAGGGCCCACTGTGATTCAATAGAGATTTTTTTTTTTTTTTTTGAGAACCCCTCCTAAAGGAGGGAGGGTTTGGCGGACCCCAACCAGAAGCCATTAAAAAACTAAGACAGGATACCGTTACAAAAACAGAGCGCCTCCTCCCCTAGTCTATCTCGCCAAGGTACAATCCAAGCACTGAAAAGGGAGATCACCGATTGCCGTAACTTCTCCTGCCCTGCGGACTTGGCATTGAATATCCGGTTATTCCGCTCTAACCAGATGACCCACACGATCGCCATGACCAAGATGTCCCACGGCTTCCGGATCCCCACCGGGATTCTTCTCCTTCTCCAAGAGGTCCAAAGGCCTCTGAGAGTCCTGGGGTGCGAGGATAACCCTGCCTTACTCTCGAAGTGGTCCCACAGATGCCTGGCAAAAGGGCACCCGAGCAGCAGGTGCGAAGCCGTCTCCTCCTCTGAGGCGCAGAAAGTGCAGGAAGCATCCGACGCCTAGGGGTGATTCCGCCGCATTAAATTTGCCTTCGTCAGAATCTTGTTCCTCGAGGCCAGCAGGGAGAAGATCTGAACCTTCGAGGGCGCCTTCGTCTTCCAGATAGCCTTTGACGGCCCGTGACGCTGAATCCGAGGAAGGAGATGCTCGTAGAACGATCTAACGGAGAAAACTCCAGAAGAAGTGCCGCTCCACCGGACTTCATCCCGCGTCGTCCTGAAAGAAGCTGCCTGCAGAATCAAGTGAAGATCCTGCAACTCCCGCCATGATTCAAAAGAGATGGGGTAGTAGGCCCCAGCACATGGGGGTAGTGGCTCCCAGCACTTACGGTGTGTGCTGATAGGCTCTAGGCAACGGTTGTAGCCTACATAAGATGTCACTACAAAAAAAAAAGGTTTTTACCGACGGACTATATCCGTCGATAAAATCTTATTTCCGTCGGTAATATTCTTTACCGACGGAACCTATTTCCGTCGCTAGGTTGTCGGGAAAAAAAGGCGTCGGGAAAAATCGGCGATGGACATAATATTTTCGTCGGTATTAATAATTAATACCGACGGAAATATAGTGTCCGTAGGTAATATTCTTTGATTATCACCGACAGTTGACTCTAAATCCGTTGGTAATATACTAGCTTATTACCGACGAAACACGTTATATCTGTAGGCAAAAAGTACTTTATTACCGACGAAAACAGTATTACCGTCGGTAAAATATTAATTTTTTAAAATAAAAAATAAATTATTACCGACGGAATTTATAATATCCGTCGGTAATAAAACTTGAATATTTTTTAAAAAATTATAAAAAATATTTGTAATTTTTTACGAAGTTTCATGGAACTTCTCTTCACCTAAATCAAAGGAAATGATGCGGGCGGTGGAGGTGATCCAGTGCATCACCGCCCCGCACACCACGGCCTGATTGACGAACACCTGCATGCTGTCTGGATCGTCGGCGAGGGGGAAAGGGATAGGGACCGCCCTCCACGATGGGTCCGAGCTGAGGGTCAGCACGAAGCATGAGTAGTGGCCGCCTGCATGGTGGCTGCTCGTGACGTCCCTCCCTATACAGAGGAAGGCCAGCCACTTTGTATTCGCTGGTGTTGGGGACGAAGCAGATGCTGACGTGGGTGACCAAGTGGTGGGGTTTGGGGACGCGAGGAAGCCGCCGGCATCGCATGGTCATCACCACCGTCCTGATCGTCCTTGGCATCGTCGTGCTGATCCTCTGGCTCGTCTTCCAGCCCAACGATCTCAAGGTCTACGTGGACGACGCCTGCACCTTTGCCCGATTCGACCTCGCCCCCAACAGCACCCTCTACTACAACCTCACGCTCGCCATGAGCTTCGACCGCATCGAGTCCATGGCATTCTACGACGGGGTGCGGCTCGGCTATGCACCCATCCGGCCGTTCCACCAGCACCGCAAGAGCACCGCCGTCATCCGCCCCAGTTTCGCCGGGCAGGGACTATTGGTCGGGGGGTCGGGGTCGGGGGCGCCGGCGGCGACCTACAGCCGGGAGAAGGGGGAGGGGTTCTTCTACGTCAGCGTGAGGCTGTACATTAGGGTCCGGTTGAAGATGATCGTGATCAACACCGTCGAATACCAGCCGGAGGTGGATTGCTTCCTGTGGTTGCCGGCGCCGGGCAACGCCACCTCGCTCGCCGGAGGGTTCACGAGGACCAAATGCGGTGGGGCTTCTTCACGCCGCCGGTCGCTGGCGCCGACTTCCTCGCGGCCTTCGTCGCCTGCTGCTTCCTCGGGTCTGCTTCTTGCGCGCCATCGGATCGGAATGGAAGGGTGAGGATTTGGGTTTTAGGGGGGGGGGGGCATATATAAAGGATTTGGGGAATCTCATAGAGGCGGGAGAGTGAAAAAGGTGAGGCGGGGATTTCAAATTTCTTTGGCCCTGGTGTGCTTCGAGGTTGGTGGAATAGAGATTCTTGGCCGTAGGATGATGATTGTGGACGGTCGATATTTGATTTTGCGGATTCACTCGGATCGCGTTATTAAATATTACCGACGGTACTAAATATTACCGTCGGTAATAATATAACTATACCAACGGATATGACTAAACCGTCGGTAAAAATAAATTGCCGACGGATAATAAATGACTGTCGGTAATATATGTATAAAAAATTTATTAAAATAAAAATAAATATTATTTGCGATGGATTATTTTTAATACCATCGTTAATATTCAATTATGCCGACGGAAGTAATAAATACCGTCGGTAATAATTTATTACCGACGGATAAATAATTACTGTCGGTAATAAATATATGAAATATTAGTAAAATATTAAAGTTATACTACCGACGGAAATGTTTATTATCGTTGGTAATATTTATATTATTACCGACGGTAATAAAAATTTTCGTCGGCGATAAACCTTTTCCTTGTAGTGTGTGCTAAAATTTTTCCCCTGCTTTAGGGGTTCGTTGATCCTTCATCAGTCCCCACACTGCAACAACAAAATGATCCAATCTTCAAACTATCGAAAAGGCCGATGAAATCTTATGTTAGTTTTATTTTTCATACCTTTTCTATTAATTTTTTTATTTTGTAATTTTGGTTGTAAAAAATTATAGTTTGCTTATTAGACTTCAAAAACAATTTTTTTTGTATTTCTTACAAAAAAACATCAATTTTTTGTATTAGACTTACTATCAAGTTTATACATGCAAGATTTTTTTTTGGGTCGATCATAACTTGATATTTCATCTTACTTAGTATCTTGCCCCCCCTACTAGAGAATTCTGGCTCCGCCCCTGACAATAACGATTACAATCTCTCACCTTAACCCCAATTACACCCTGAGGACCGGTCACCCAAGATACCGACCACTGCAGTTTCACTCAAGATACCGACCTTCGCAACTTCGGCCAAAATACCGACCTCTGCAATCTCGGTCTCTCTAGCTCCACAAAATCCGGGAAGAATCGGACAACACCTCCTCCAGATTTTCGGTCCTTTCTGTTGAAGGGGTAGGTTCCCTTTTATAGCCTCGGGCTGACGGTTGGTGCGCGCTCCGTGCGGGACGGGTAGATGACGTGCCTCTTCAAACACTACAAAAAAAACAGTTTTTACCGACGGAAAATATCCGTTGGTAATATTAGTTTTCCGTCGGTAATGATTTATAGCGACGGAAGAGATTTCCATCGCTAGTCTGTCGGGAAAAAAGGCGTCGGGAAAAAGCTAGAGGCGACGGACTAGGATGACGCGTCTGGCAAGCGGCGAGGCCGGTCAGATCAGGCTCCACCGACTCGAGAAAGTTCTGAGCACATGAAGAAGGGTATTGCGTGCATGAACAGAACTAGGGGTGTCAAAAGGTCGTGTCAAGTTCTCAAAAAGAATTCTGACGACTGAGTCACATTACACATCTTCATCATCTTATCCGGCACTCCATATATAATTTCATTATGGATATTCTATGGAGGGGTAGCGTCCCATTCAACAAAAATTTCGTCACTGAGAGATTAATGATTATAATCTCTCACCTTAACCCCAATTACACCCTGAGGACCGGTCACCCAAGATACCGACCACTGCAGTTTCACTCAAGATACCGATCTTCGCAACTTCGGCCAAAATACCGACCTCTGCAATCTCGGTCTCTCTAGCTCCACAAAATCCGAGAAGAATCGGACAACAACTCCTCCAGATTTTCGGTCCTTTCTGTTGAAGGGGTAGGTTCCCTTTTATAGCCTCGGGCTGACGGTTGGTGCGCGCTCCGTGCGGGACGGGTAGATGACGTGCCTCCGCAAACACTACAAAAAAAAACAGTTTTTACCGACGGAAAATATCCGTCGGTAATATTAGTTTTCCGTCGGTAATGATTTATAGCGACGGAAGAGATTTCCATCGCTAGTCTGTCGGGAAAAAAGGCGTCGGGAAAAAGCTAGAGGCGACGGACTAGGATGACGCGTCTGGCAAGCGGCGAGGCCGGTCAGATCAGGCTCCACCGACTCGAGAAAGTTCTGAGCACATGAAGAAGGGTATTGCGTGCATGAACAGAACTAGGGGTGTCAAAAGGTCGTGTCAAGTTCTTAAAAAGAATTCTGACGACTGAGTCACATTACACATCTTCATCATCTTATCCGGCACTCCATATATAATTTCATTATGGATATTCTATGGAGGGGTAGCGTCCCATTCAACAAAAATTTCGTCACTGAGAGATTAACGATTACAATCTCTCACCTTAACCCTAATTACACCCTGAGGATCGGTCACCCAAGATACCGACCACTGCAGTTTCACTCAAGATACCGACCTTCGCAACTTCGGCCAAAATACCGACCTCTGCAATCTCGGTCTCTCTAGCTCCACAAAATCCGGGAAGAATCGGACAACACCTCCTCCAGATTTTCGGTCCTTTCTGTTGAAGGGGTAGGTTCCCTTTTATAGCCTCGGGCTGACGGTTGGTGCGCGCTCCGTGCGGGATGGGTAGATGACGTGCCTCCGCAAACACTACAAAAAAAACAGTTTTTACCGACGGAAAATATCCGTCGGTAATATTAGTTTTTCGTCGGTAATGATTTATAGCGACGGAAGATATTTCCATCGCTAGTCTGTCGGGAAAAAAGGCGTCGGGAAAAAGCTAGAGGCGACGGACTAGGATGACGCGTATGGCAAGCGGCAAGGCCGGTCAGATCAGGCTCCACCGACTCGAGAAAGTTCTGAGCACACGAAGAAGGGTATTGCGTGCATGAACAGAACTAGGGGTGTCAAAAGGTCGTGTCAAGTTCTCAAAAAGAATTCTGACGACTGAGTCACATTACACACCTTCATCATCTAATCCGGCACTCCATATATAATTTCATTATGGATATTCTATGGAGGGGTAGCGTCCCATTCAACAAAAATTTCGTCACTGAGAGATTAACGATTACAATCTCTCACCGGAGCTATCCTTTTTCAGTGAGGAGATACAGTTACTCGATCATCACGTCCTCCGTCCTCATGGCCCTCCGCCTCTTCGGAATCCTCATGGGTAATTAAGACATCCAAATTTCACGTCTTTGTTCTTTTGATGTGCTGCTTCTTCGTTTTCATTTTCCTCTCCGGCCCTCACCCGTCCGTTTTAGTGATTGTCTACGACCTGGAAATCAATGAAGCGTGGAAGATTAAATCCATAGCTGATCCATCTCCTACCGTCCTCCTCCCCATGGGGAAAACCCAAGCAAAGTGCGTGCACTCACCCCCCCTAGCCTCTCTCTCCCTCTCTAGATCTTACGTCGACGTTGGGCAAATTGAAATGCTGACCACTGGATCAAACGGCCCCCGGTTGCAGGTACGAGGCGGTGACCCTGCAACACAACGCCGTCGACAAGGAGGTTGAGCAGCCCATGCACTCTTCCGACGTCTCCATCACCACCACTAAATCCCAATGCATGGTAAGTTGGTATAATAGCCTTAAAAGCATGCATGTCTGTACTATAATCTCTCACCGACACACGTGAGGTTTCCCACTGGTAACATGGTATCAGAACCGGCCTCTTGATTCAGACGGATGGCTCTCCACCAACTGATGGAGATTTTGGGGATCGGTAGTGCGAGAGAGAGTGCGTGGCGGCCGATCCTAGGGTAATTTTGGTTGATTGAGTGAGATGGTGATCAAGGTGGTGTACCTTTTTTTTTTTGATGACTTTGTCGTAATTTCTAGTAGAGGACGTAGCCCTCCGATCTATCCAACCGGCTCGAAAAAGAGCTCTCAAGTAGGGGTCTTCGTCGGTTCGGATTAACCCGCCAAACCGAACCGAATCGGTCTATTTGGTTCAGTTTGGATTGGGTATTTTGACAGTTCGGTTTGGTTCGGTTCCAAAAAAAAAAACCCCGCTATGATCGGTTCGGTTCTGGGTTGTGAGTTTTTTACCGCTATGGTCTGTTCGGTTCTGGGTTGTGAGTTTTTTAATCCGAACCAATCCAACCCGAACCATTGGTACTATACCCCCAGTGTTATTACTGTATAGTGTACAGTCTCACTAATATTGTACATTACATGATGGTGACCCCAATTACCACCATTCGGTGCATTCAAAACTTTCAAGTGTTCAACGGTATTGTGGGGGGTTTTTACTTGAACTGGGCGGTTCGAGTGGTAAGCACAATCTAACAAGCCAATAAACAAAGAAAACCGGATTTACGTGGAAAAATCCCTTCTCAACGTTGAAGGGGAAAAAACCACGGGTGGGACGAGAATGCACTAAAACAACAATAACGATTACAATCTCTCACCTTAACCCCAATTACACCCTGAGTACCGGTCACCCAAGATACCGACCTCTGCAGTTTCACTCAAGATACCGACCTTCGCAACTTCGGTCAAAATACCGACCTCTGCAATCTCGGTCTCTCTAGCTCCACAAAATCCGAGAAGAATCGGGCAGCACCTCCTCCAGATTTTTGGTCCTTTCTGCTGAAGGGGTAGGTCCCCTTTTATAGCCTCGGGCTGACGGTTGGTGCGCGCTCCGTGCGGGACGGGTAGATGACGTGCCTCCGCAAAGTACTCAACCGCCGAGGTAGTTGGGACGTGGCGTGCGGTCGGCTCTCAATAATTTCGATCGGGAATCTTGGGAGCGTAGGCAGCACCTCGTAACCGCTGTGCACCCGAGATTTTCGGGTTCAACCGTCACCCCTTCTCTCCACTTTGATGCGCGACCGACCACCTTTGGGGGGAGTTGGACTCCCCCCTCCTTCCTTGTTGTGCGACCGACCACCTGGGGGGGGGGGGGGGGGGGGGGAATTGGACTCCCCCCTCCTTCCTTGTTGCTCGGCCGACCCCCTGGGGGGGGAGGGAGTTGGACTCCCCCCTCTCCCCACTGTTGTGCGACTGACCCCTGGGGGGGGACTTGGGCTCCCCCCTCTCCCCACTGTTGCGCGATCGACCCCCTTGAGGGGGGGGGGGGGGGGGGGGGACTTGGGCTCCCCCCTCTCCCCACTGTTGCGCGGCTGACCCCCGGGGGGGGGGGGGGGGGGGACTTGGGCTCCCCCCTCTCCCCACTATTGCGCGGTCGACCCCCTGGGGGGGGGGGGGGGGGGGAAGTTTGGCTCCCCCCTCTCCCACTTGTTGCGCGACCGACCCGTGAAGAAGTTGCGGCCCCCCGGTAGGTAAGTTCGCTCTTCTTCATTTTAGCGCGCGACCTACCGGCGACGAGTTTGCAGCCCTCGGTAGGTAAGTTCGCTTTTCTTCACTTTAGTGCCCGACCTACCCGCGACGAAGTTGCGGCCCCCCGGTAGGTAAGTTTGCTCTTCTTCACTTTAGCGCGCGACCTACCCGCGACGAAGTTGTGTTCCCCCGGTAGGTAAGTTCGCTCTCGCTTGCTCATTCGCTTCGCGCGTGGCCGACCCGTGACGAAACTACAACCCCAGGTAAGTTCATCAGGGTACACACAATACCCCCTCCTGATCGGTTGGTTTTCAGCCTTGCCCGATCAGGATCACTTCGCCTTGGTTTATGTGTCGGTCTCGATTTGCGTGCCACGATGGTGCTAATTCCTAGTTTAGTACGGCCAGAACTTCAAATAGCTGTCGGGGCTTTTCCCGATTTTTTGCCACATGGCGTCACCACGTGTCGCCACCCAGTCTCCTCCTTTTTCGAAATCCAAACCAACTCCCAAAACTTAGACTTTTCCTATAAATAGGACCCAGAGGGTTCATTTTTCTTTATCTGCTTCAGATTTCCTCTACTTCTCTTTTGTCGTTGAAGGCTTGTTTGGGTCGGCGGAGCGCTGCGCGAGGTGGTAGCTTCGCTGCGGTCATCTTTTAGATACACGCCTCGTGGCTGTGTGTTGGAAGTAGCTTCGTCGTAGCTCCGTTTGGATACACACCTCGGGGTTGCGCACATGAGGTAATTTCGTCGTAGCGTGATTCAGTACCGAAGATGTCGTTCAACTGGTTCACCGTACCGAAGAAGTTCCCGCTGCTGGAGGACGTCCGGGTCGCGTACTGTATTCCCAATGACATATCTCTTTCCTTCGCTACTGGTCCCTTGGACCCTACAGATGACCGCACGATCGTCACCCTGGGACAGCTGCGGTGTGGCCTGAGACTTCCTCTTGCCAGCTTCTCGGGTCGTCTGTTGGAGCATATGGGAGTATCTCCAGGCCAGATTGCCGGCAACGACTGGAGGATACTTCGGTGTATTGAGACTATAGAAGAGTTGGCGGGGCAGCAGCTTTGTGTGGCCTACCTCCTGAAGAAGTACTTTATCAAGGATTACAAAATGACCGTTGGCAGCGTGTATTCGTATTTCAGTTTGCAGGCACGCGTCGGTAGTCGTCCTCTCATTGGGGGCTTGTCCGACTCTGTTAGGGGCTGGAAGGAGTGTCCCATTGTAGTTGGAGGACCGTGGAGAAGCCGCTACAAAGTCCCCGGGACTGTCTCCCATCTAGTTTATACTATTGAAGATTTCTACCCGTCAAGGCAACTCCAGTGCCCCGAGGTCGTCGAGGCAGACCTGGATGCGCTGCTCAAGTGAGTCACTCAAAATGACGATGACTGGCAGCAGTTGTTTCTGAATCTTCCAATAATCAGATCTCACAGCACATCCAAGAAGGGAAAACAGCTGACAGCGACTAGTAGGGGAGAGGAGCCATCTGCTACTTCTATGGAGCTTCCTGATAGGTATGTTAGCTTCGTTAGATGCTACAATCCCAACACAATATCGTCTAAGCTCTGCGTGATTCTCAGGCGTCGCACAAGGTCTACTGCAGTTGCGGGCGATAATACACGAATAGCTGCCGCTTGTGATGCAGCGGCGCCGACTGGGAACTCAAGGAGGCATCTCGTTCTGGGTTAGTCTTCCAGTGACGGCGATGAAGATGACGTCCCTTATGTTCTCATCACGAGATGATCTGATTTCAAGGTGCTGAGCTCCCTCCCCGACGACTGGGTAGAAGACGTGCCCTTCCCCGGTCCACGCTACGTTGAGGTAGAGGAGTTGGAGATGTCTCGTGGATACAATCCCCCTCTTCCTACGGGAGGAGTCGACGAGCCGTGCCATCTAGCTCAGCCGAGTCGCGAGCTCGCACTTCACCTCATACTCGGGCTGCCCCGTCTTCTGCCGTGCCGGGGGCTCCTTTGAACATATGCCAGCACGCTCCTTCGCTTTCTTCCTCTGCCTCGATGGGTGCCGCTAGGTCCCCCCTTAGATCTCCTGGCCAGGCAACGGAGGCTACGTCTCACGACCGTTCTAGCTAGACCTCCGCTCACCAAGGGATAGAGGAAGAGGGCATGGTTCTTCCTCTGGGACGTGAGGGGGAGGATACGGGAGCCGACGGTGGTAGCTGGCAGGACCCGCTCATCGACCTCCGCGAGGTGAGTATTATCGGAGTTGATAACTTGCTTACAGTAGTAGTTCCCTCTACCAACTCATTGATACTTATCACTTCCACTCTTGACAGATGGGTAGCCGCATCACCATGCTGGCTAGCCGAGCTGCAGAAGGGGGCGCTCAAAGGATTGCTCAACTTGAGCTTTCCCTAAGGACTATTAATCGGGAGTTGGCTAGAACATGCGAGATGCTGTCAGATGCCAGGAAGCTCCACTTTGAGGAGGTGGCCGAAATCAAGTCCCAAGTTGAACTTGCGAAGGAAGACCTTACTGCAGACCGCTTCGATCTTGAGCCGGCTCTAGAGACCGCACGATCCGAGCTCGCTGCGGCAGAGGCTCGGTTCAGGAATCAAGCCGCTACAATTAGGATGCAACGAAGCGAGTCACTAGCAGACAAGATAGCTTTCGAGGCTGAACTAGCGGTGTTGCACTCCTCCCTTGAGCTTGCTGCAGAACAGGCAGCTGTATCGGAGAAGGCGGCGCTTGCTCGGAAGCATGAATCTCTTGAGCAGAGAGGCGCAGGCGGCCCTCAACGAGCAGGCGGCGGGATGGCGTAAGAAGGTCGACAAGCTATGCAGTCGACTGTCGAAAGGGAAAGGGAAGGCCCCCTTAGAAGATTGACCCCTTGCTATTTATTACCTTGCGATGTAATGAAACAATATTTTTGGTTTGTACTGGAACTTCTGATGACTATCTATCTGCATATTTTGGTTGTGTTCTTTCTCTCACCAACCTCGTATTTTAATTACACGTCGATGACACGTCATCTAAATTTGGCTTAGGTAGACTATCCGGTCATACCCAAACGGGGATCTAACAACCGATCTTCCTGTGTGTTACCCTACCGGTCATGCCCTATAAAGGGGCCTATTAACCTGTCGGCCAGGCGGTAGAACTCGCAAGGAGTGTTATGTACAATCTGGTTTAAGTTGGTTGATCGGTCGTACCCAAGCGGGGTCTGTCAACTGATTCTTTTGAGGTGTTCACCGGTCAATCATGCCCTGCGTAGGGACCTGTTGACCAGTCGGCCAAGTGGTAGAACTCGCTCGGAGTGTTATATACAACTTGGTTTAGGTTGGTTGATCGGTCATACCCAAGCGGGGTCTGTTGACCGATTCTTCTGAGGTGTTCACTGGCCGGTCATGCCCTGCGTAGGGACTTGTTGACCAGTCGACCAAGTGGTAGAACTCGCTCGGAGTGTTATGTACCACTTGGTTTAGGTTGGTTGATCGGCCGTACCCAAGCGGGGTCTGTCGGCCAAATCTTTCCACTGTTCACCGACCGGTCACGCCCAACGAAGGGACCTATTGACCGGTCGGCCAAGTGGTAGAACTCGCACGGAGTGTTATGTACCACTTGGTTTAGTTTGTGTTAGTTAATCATCACCATCACACATGCACAAAGACACTGAGAAAACACATCTTTATTGAATAGACCTTGAGCTATAAAACAACTACATGTGTTTCCCTGTTCAGCTGCCCTGGTAGAACTTGCACAAGTTGGTTGCATTCCATGGCCTTGCTAGCGCGTCGCCGTCTTGGGTCTTCAAGCGATAGGCACCGTTCTTTCCCATACCATCAACGATGTATGGACCTTCCCAGGTAGCTCCCAGCTTGCTACTTCTTGGCTCCTTAGTATTATCGAAGACCTTCAGCATGACCAGATGCCCTTGCTTGAAGATTCGCCTCCTGACTTTGCGGTCATACGCCCTCTTAATGGCCTGATGATAGTTGGTCAAGCGCGCTCTTGCTCTTTCCCTCTTCTCTTCTAGTAGGTCTAGGCCACCAAGCAGGAGTTCGTCATTCACCTCCGGGTCAGCAGCTATAACTGTTCGCAATGTTGGCACCAGGGTTTCCGTGGGCAGGACTTCTTCGGAGCCGTATGTGAGGCTAAACGGGGACTCTCCCGTCGGCCGCTTCGGTGTCGTTCGATAAGCCCATAGAACTCCGGGTAAAGCCTCTTCCCACAGACCCTTCTTCTGCTCCAGCTTCTTCTTTAGTATGTCCAGAATAACACGATTCGTCGACTTTGCTTGCCCGTTGCTCTGAGGGTACCATGGTGTAGAGAAGAACAACTTGATGTTGTTGCTGGCGCAGAACTTCTTAATTGACTCTGCATCGAACTGTCACCCATTGTCTGCAACAAAAGCCCGCGACAGTCCGAATCGACAAATGATGTTGCTCTATAAGAACTTTCCTACTTGCACTTCTTCGATCTTTAGCAAAGGAATGGCCTCCACCCACTTAGTGAAGTAGTCAGTGGCGACGAGAAGAAACTTCCTCCGGTTGGGCGACGTCGAGAATGGACCCAAAATATCCAACCCCAATTACTGGAAGGGCCAAGGGCTGGATATTGGGTGCAGCTTTTCCGCCGGTTGGTGTATAGAAGGAGCATGCTTTTGGCATTATAGACACCTCTTCACATACCCTTCCGCATCTGCTTCCATGGTGGGCCAGTAGTAGCCCTGCAGCTTTATCTTCCGAGCCAGATATCTTCCTCCGGAGTGATTCCCACATCCTCCTTCATGTACCTCCTTCATAATTTCTGCCGCTTGCTCCTTTGTGAGGCATTTGAGGTAGGGTCCGCCGAACGAACGCTTATACAGCTCGTCATCTATGAGGGTGTATCTTGGTGCATGTACCTTGGTTCTCCTAGAATCATCGACGTCCTCCGGTAGTATCCCGTCAAGTAGGTACTTCTTTATGTTGACTACCCAATCAGCACCAGCTGCGATAGTGTAGGCTGCTTCGATGGCTTGCGTCCTCCCAGCCAGGCGACTATCTTCTACGCGGTCGGCTGTTTAGGGGTCGGCTTGCACCTCGATGACGACCATTTTTTCTTCATCTCCTCCGAGTATCGATGCTAGATTAGCAAGGGCATTTGCTTGCCTGTTCCCCACGCTGGAGAACTGGTGAAAGTTTATGTTCTCGAACTTAACAATCAGCTCCCGAGCTAGCTTCAGGTAGGCTAGCATTCTCGCATCGCGGGCTTCGTATCTGCCGGTAATCTGATTGATCACCAGTTGGGAGTCGCCATAGACTTGTAAGCTGGTCACCCCCAGCGCTTCTGCCATCTCCAGCCCTGCCAGCATCGCCACGTACTCAGCTTCGTTGTTCGTCGCTGGGAAAAGTAGTCGCACTGACTTTTCAAACTTCGTATGGCCAAGGGTTATTAAGACTACCCCTACACCACTCCCGGTCGCACATGACGAGCCGTCCACGAATAATCTCCAACCTTCTTCTCCGTCTTTCCCCTGTCCTGCTGCCGCGCCGACTCCCATGGGTTGACCGGCAGCTACCGACAGGTCTTTTAACGTTTCTAGCACCAGTGTAGCGTCTTCTGCCAGAAAATCACTGAGGATGTTTGCAAGTGCTTGGCCCTTGATTGCTTCCCGAGGTACGTAGCAAGGGCCAAATTCTTGCAATTCAGCTGCCCACTTACTCAACCGACCTGCCCGAGGAGAGTTGTCTAGTACTTCCTTCAGGGGGTGCTCGGTGATGACCTCGATAGGGTGGGCGACGAAGTACGGGCGGAGCCTTCTTGAGACATACACCAATGCCAGTACCACTTGCTCGATCCGTGCATATCTAGTTTCAGCCGACATCATGATGCGACTGACATAGTAGATGGGCCTCTCCACTCCGTCTCGCTCACATATCAGCACTGCACTGATTGCTGACTCCGATACCGAAAGATACACCCCCAGCGTTGCACCAGGCTCAGGGACTGTCAGAATTGAAGGCCGATCGAGGTATGCCTTCAGCTCTCGAAAAGCTTCCTCGCAGTACCGGTCCCAATCGAAAGGGGCAAGCTTGCTCAGCCTTTCGAACAAGGGACGACACCGATCTAAGGACTTGGATATGAAGCGATTGAGGGTGTTGATCTGACCGATTAGCTTCTGCACTTCCTTTCGCGACCTGTGCGATGGGATCTCCTCCAAAGCTCGTATCTGCTCCGGGTTGGCCTCGATCCCCCGTCGAGTGACCAAGTAGCCCAGAAATTTTCCCGATGTACACCAAAGGCGCATTTGGCTGGGTTCAACTTCATGCTATACCTTCGCAGGGTTGCGAAGGTTTCCTCCAGGTCTTGTATATACGTCTCCTCCGCCTGGCTGTTCACGAGTAATTCATCGACGTAGACCTCCACATTCCTTCCCATTTATTCGAGAAATATCTTGTTCACTAGCCTTTGGTACGTCGCCCCTGCATTTCTTCAACCCGAAAGGCATCATCTTGTAGCAGTAGAGCCCTCAACCTGTGACAAAGGTCATGTGCTCCTGGTCCTCTTGGTTCATGGGGATTTGGTGATAGCCCGAGTACCCATCCATGAATGAGAGCCTTTCGTGACCCGCCGTTGAACCTACCAGGGTATCAATCCGAGGTAGCGGGTAGCTGTCCTTCGGGCACGCCTGGTTAAGGTTTGTGAAATCAATACAGACCTGTATGGCTCCGGATTTCTTAGGGACGACGACCACGTTAGCGATCCAATGCGGGTACCGGGCCTCTCGGATGTGTTAGGATTGATGTGTTCTAAGCTTGTAAAACTTTATGTTTTGGTCTAATAAAGATTGATAGTTATTATATGAGATGCATATCAGTACGTAACATAGTTACGTGTTCTTTTAAGAACAAAGAGCCATGGTTATATGGTAGTCCACTGAGTTGAAGACTGAGTGGATTGGTCCCATATAATCTAAATCAGTTCGCAGCTATGATCAGGTTGGTCGCCTCATCATTATAAGCTGTTGGCGATGACAGTTCATGAGAAGTCGTCACCATGGTCATCACCCGGCACAGTGTCTGTGGCTGAACGAAACTAACACGGTGTACAGATCAGTGAGCAGACACTGGTACACTAAGTCGTGTTTCTGCTTAGGGTAAAATGGTCCTAAACCCTGAGGAACCATGTCTGATTGACTAACCAGTTGCGTGGTGCTTTGGTGCACTTATGTGTGAGGATCCGTATGTAGTGATCCAAAACCACAGTATACTGGGTTACCCGGCTGGCGTTGCATTAGCGTGTCACTCCGGTAGGCCATCCACACCCCTGAAGGGAGGTGCGTTCCTTGGTGTGACTTACACTGTACCAAACCCAGGCCTGGTGGTCATCAGTTTGACTGTTGACCGGGTTCGATTACTCGACAGGGTAATCAGAGGTATGATGTATAGGTCAACCTGGAAGGAACCAAGTCATATGATCATTCGAGTCTGACGGTAGTCTCCACCGCTCGAAGTGAATCATGGCATCAAGTGGAGGGACAACGGGTTTACCACTACTAAGCGGAGAGCAGGGGTATGATGGAGAACATAGTAAGTCCGGGTGAATTGGAGTGCAGCCTACGTCACACTCTGGGTGGCTACGCAGGTTAACTCGAGCTCAGAGGATCGATGGTACACTCGGGTGGTGTGTCGATCGAGCTTGAGTTGGAAGCCATGAACCCCGGTCCCTGATGGTTCCACCTTATCAACATTATGTACGGTTCTTGAACCATCTCCTCGGAACACCATAAGCATAAAGAGGAAGAAAGAAGTATATGCTCCGTGTGTGCTTGGCACTAGAGCATGGTAGATGTGTAACTACATGCGAGTACTAAGGGTTATGCCCGAGACTAGTACAGAGGCGCCAGTAGTAATCCCTAGCCATAAGTGAACTTCGCTGCATAGGTGCGATGCACCGGGGTATGCTGCGAGTTGACTAGTTGACTTTGCTAGAGGCACCCTCCGGTGGCCTCAGTTAATAGTAAGGTAACTAGTAGAGATCACTTAAGTAATGGCCGCTAGGTCTCGCACACTAGAAATGGTCAAATTGAGGCGTCAGGGCGTTTTGGTAAAAACCTCACTCTGTCGGACCTCACTTATGGCCGACCCTAGCAGTGGGAGACCATGCTAGGGCCGGCCCTATGTTGTAGGGATGAGAATCCCTCATCTATAGGGCCGGCCATATAGATAGGGATAGGGGTTTGAATTGGTCAAAGTCGAGCCCTAAAAAGTGGGAAAACGGATAAATAGAAGAAGAGGTAAAAGGGCGATAATGGAGCGATAATTGTGGGAGGTTATTATCCCCTTGGATCCTTATCCAAGAGGGTAGGCCGGCCCTATATAAGGGACTATATGGGGCCGGCCATATTGATGAGAAAACCGCACCCCCTCTCTCTCTCATCTCTCTAGTTCTCTCCCTAATCTCTCTCTACTTTCCCGCTTGCAACTTCGTCTTTCTCGCGTGGAGTTTCGTAGAAGGAGAAGGGTCGTTTTTCGGAGGCACTCAGAGATCCAAGAGCGATGTTCTGTGCATTGTGTGAGATCGAGTGAACAAGAAGGCATCGTCTCCATTCATACCATCGGCATCTTCGCGAACGATCTTCCGTCTCCATCGACAAAGAAGACAATTCTCCACAGTTAAAAGATCCGTACGAAAGGTATGTGTGATCTAACATATAGATCTAGCGAGCATCATGATTCGCATGCATGCTAGATAATCATTACGCTAGATTGCCGTTAGGGTGTTCGATTCACGTGCATACACACGCACACATATGTAGATTAGTTTCAATGAAAGTTTAAATCGTGTAACGTGCACCATGAACAGTCTTTCAACCACAAAATCATTTCCGCTGTGAGCCTCTACCATGGAATTATTTCCAACAGGATGATGCCCGCCCGCAATAATTTCTCCACTTCCAAGTTGACAGCAGCTGCTTTCTCCGGCGCTAGCGACCGGGGCTTCTGGTGGATAGGTGCAGCTATGTCTCGAATATTGAGGTGGTGACAGGCTATCTCAGGGTCGATGCCCGGCATGTCTTCAACTGACCATGCGAACACATCTTGGTTCGCCTTGAGAAAAATCGCCATTGCTTCGGCATGGTGCTTTGGCAGTTGCGACCGAAGAAAGGTTATCTTCGGATGACCCGCTTCTCCTAGGTCCACGGGTAGAATGGGCTCAACTGCAGGTGATTCTTTCCATTCTGTGTCCAGGTCAGTCATTGACTCCTTCGACTTGTCCGCTTCTTTAGATTCAACCGTTCGGTCGGTCTTCTGCGGGTGCACCGACTCGTTCAGCTCTTTACCTTCAGCTGAGCGATCAGTCTCCATTGGGTCGTTTGGATCAGTTAGCTCGTTAAGTTCAGCTAACTGACCGGCCTTCTTCAAGTTCCTCAATGCAGTCAGTTCTTTACGTTCAACTGACTGGTCAGTCGTCTTTGAGGTTTCCAACACCACCAGTTCTTTAAGTTCAACTGACAGGTCAGTCTTCAGTAGGTTCCTCGACTCAGTTAGCTCTTTACATTCAGCTAACTGGCCGATCTTCTGGAGGGATCGAATTCCTCGGGCTCCTATGCCTGGTTCGGCGAGGTGCTGAATCGTTGGAGCTTCTCGACTCCGCTTCATAGTCCATAGGTTGAAGATGCTGGATTCAGCTTCGTCTTCACCTGGTTCTCCTCTATCGATTTGGCACATTGTCTTCAAATGGATGGCGCTAAGTTCGCACTTAGTGGCTGAGGACTGGTCACCTCGAATGCTCATCACGTCTTTGTCAATCCAAAACTTCACTACTTAGTGGGCCGACGAGGGGATCACATCCAAGTGGTGGAGCCACAGTCTTCCAAGGATGATGTTGTACGCCGAGTTGGCTTCAATTACGATAAAACGGGTAAGGTTGGTGAGATGCCCTGTTGTGATCGAGAGGGTGATCTCACCAACCACCCTTGCAGCCTCTCCCGTGAAGCCCGTTATCGTCGACAACGATTCAATCATCTGCCCGCGATCTAGCTATATGGCATCGAAGGCGCTGAGGAAAAGTACGTCTACCGAACTCCCAGCGTCGACTAGAATTCTCTTCACCAAGCAGTTTGCTATCTGCAGCCGTATGACCAGGGGATGGTTGTGTGGCCTCTCAATCCCGACCAGACCAGCCGCCGAAAATTGTACTGTCACTTCCACTTTTGGCTTGGGGCGGATGATGGGGTCGAGCACCACATGGTGAACTTGCCTTGCTTGCTCTATACGCCGAACTTGATGGTCGACGGAGTTTGATGATGGTACAGGGCCATGGTACCCGTAAACTACGTCTACTTCTCGGAGTTGGCGTCTTTCTGGCGGGGGGCCCGGTAAGCGATATGCCGTCGCCCCCCGTTGGACTTCTCCTACGGCCTTGGTCCCCTTGCGTTGAGGGAGGTCAATGAAGCAGCCAAGGTGGCCGACCTCAATGAGAACCTCAATATGATGCTTGAGCGCCCGGCACTGCACGGTAGTGTGGCCTTGGCCTTGGTGGTATTCACAATACCTCTATGCATCTCTGGCTCCCCTCTCTCCAGGTTCAAGCGGGGGCGCCCACTTGAAGTAAGGTTCACTTTTGATGGCTTCCAAGATCTGGTCTATAGGGGCATTCAGTATCGTGAACTCCCTATTCCACTGTGGCCTCGCTGGCCTATCTTGCCTTTGCCGCTTTGCTTCATGTCGTGTCACTTCCCCCTGCTGCTTGTTGACGTTCTTCACGGTAGCTGGCTTGGCGTAGCTCTGGTGCGGGACTTTGGTTTCCACTGCCTTCCTCTTGCGATCCGCATCTTCTATCTTAATGTACTTCTCAACGCGCCGTGATAGTTCGTCGATAGTTTCCGGAGTTCGCTTGATGAGCGACGCGTTGACGAGCTGGTTGGGCAGAATAACGTTCTTGAAGGTCGCGATCACCATGCGATCCTGCCCATCAGCGTCTGCCAAGCTTAGGTATTCAGTCCTGAGCCTATGGTAGAACTGCCTTAACGTCTTCTTCTGGGTCATACTCATCCCGAAAGTGACTCCATAGTCTTCAGCTCCCAACGGTTGCACCGATATTGGTCGATAAACAACGTGCTCAGCTTCGAGAAAGAGGACATGGACGAGGGCCTAAGCTTGTGGAACCATTCAAGGGGGGTTCCCGACAAGCTATTGGTGAAGGTCCAGCAGAGGATATGATCATCCTCGTGGGGGACCAGAGCATCCCGGAAAGCAAGCACGTGCTCCACCGGGTCCTTCAATCCGTCAAACTTGGGAAGGCATGGAGAATTCCACCCCCAGGGGAATGGCTCCCTGAGTAGCTTCTCGATAAGCGGCGACCATGCATCTCCTCGGATGGCGGCCTCTTCTAACCGATCGGGAACTCGGACTCCCGGTCGGTCTTACTGGATTCCTTCTTGATTGCCGAGTCGTTCCGACGTATGTACCAGAATGCAATCATGTACGCTTCTCTGATCAGCAGTGTGAGCTGGCTGCCGACTAGCCGGCGTCATCCGAGTGTGATGACTATCACTCGGTTGACGATGATGCTCGTCCTCTAGCTTTAGGCGATGAGGTTGTGCTGAATCCCTCTTCGAGTGGTGCTTGGAGGTGGGCGGCTGTCGGGGGTGTGCCCCGAGCCGGGACCAGACATCCGAGCATGCTGACGCCGCCCGAGCGTGCTTGTTTCTTTCCGCAGGTTCCGGGCTACTCGAGTCTCGCCTATCGGGATTCGCACTTTGGACCTCCACCGAGCGGTTTGTGCTGACCTCCACCTGAGGCATCGGTTGCAGCTGCACTTGCCCTGGTGGGGCAACTTGAGTAGGAGGGCTTTGTCCCACTTGGGCCAACATGCCCTGGTTGAGTAGGCCGCCCGCTGGTGTGGCTCGCACGAAGTTATGTAACTCCTCATAGTTGCGCTGCATCGTCAGGAGCTGGGCGATGAGAGTTTGTTGGGTCATCATCATGGTAGCCAGAAAGGCTTTCGATAGTCCTCCTGCTAGAGGAGCCAGGGTTACTACAGGAGCTTGACTGGACTTCCTGACCCCCAGTATGGGATTCACAAGCTGGGCTACGCACTCCGTGTTCGTTGGTGGTGGCACAAGATGCCCGGCATCATTAGCATCTCCAAATGGTGCAGCCTCGGATGGGAGCTGCAACATCGAGCGGGTACAATACGGTCCACCGGCCATCGTTCTTCAACCTTGTGGTCGTAGTGGTGACTTCTAAGTTTATAAATTGATCGACGCCCACGGGTCGATCTGTGACGACCAAGATCCAATAGGCCAAGAGCCAAAAGCCAAGACTCCTGAGGCGGGAATGCCAAGATGGATGAGGTGAGGTGAGGTGTACAAGGCCATGAGTTAGCCCCACATCGCCTGGAGAGAAGGAGATCCTGAGCTACTTATATAATTTTCCCTCCCAAACATAGAAGACGCGTTTTAAAACCGTGCGCCTCTACAAATTTTGTAAGAACTTCGTAGTTAAGCGTGCTCAGGCGAGAGTAGTACCAGGATGGGTGACCCCTGAGAAGTTCTCGTGCGGGCACGGGCAAAGCGGACAATATCTTGTGTGTTTGGGGTGGATGTTACAAAATGGTATCAGAGCTAGTTCTCCTCGCAATGGGGGGGGGGGGTCTAAACCTACACGAGGACGTGTAGCCCTAAGGGAGGTGGATTGTGACGACCAAGATCCAATAGGCCAAGAGCCAAGAGCCAAGACTCCTGAGGCGGGAATGCCAAGATGGAAGAGGTGAGGTGAGGTGAGGTGTACAAGGCCATGAGTTAGCCCCACATCACCTGGAGAGAAGGAGATCCTGAGCTACTTACATAATTTCCCCTCCCAAACATAGAAGACGCGTTTTAAAACTGTGCGCCGCTACGGATTTCGTAAGAACTCCGTAGTTAAGCGTGCTCAAGCGAGAGTAGTACTAGGATGGGTGGCCCCATGGGAAGTTCTCGTGCGGGCACGGGCAAAGCGGACAATATCTTGTGTGTTTGGGGTGGATGTTACACGGTCGGTCAGTAAACTCGGGCAGGCTGCAGGTAGACTCAGACTGGTTGACACCCACGGGTTGACAGTCAAAAATTCTAGTAGGAAGTCTCAAGACTATCCCACAGACGGCGCCAAGATTGTGGGGGGTTTTTACTTGAACCGGGCGGTTCGAGTGGCAAGCACAATCTAATAAGCCAATAAACAAAGAAAACCGGATTTACGTGGAAAAACCCCTTCTCAACGTCATAGGGGAAAAAACCATGGGTGGGGCGATAATGCACTAAAACAACAATAAAGGTTACAATCTCTCACCTTAACCCCAATTACACCCTGAGGACCGGTCACCCAAGATATCAACCTTTGTAGTTTCACTCAAGATACCGACCTCCGCAACTTCGGTCAAAATACCGACCTCTGCAATCTCGGTCTCTCTAGTTCCGCAAAATCCGGGAAGAATCAGGCAGCACCTCCTCTAGATTTTCGGTCCTTTCTACTGAAGGGGTAGGTCCCCTTTTATAGCCTCGGGCTGACGGTTGGTGCGCGCTCCGTGCGGGACGGGTAGATGACGTGCCTCCGCAAAGTACTCAATCGCTGAGGTAGTGGGGACGTGGTGTGCGGTCGGCTCGCGATAATTTCGGTCGGGAATCTCTAGAGCGTAGGCAGCACCTCGTAACCACTGTGCGCCCGAGATTTCCGGGTTCAGTCGTCGCCCCTTCTCTCCACTCTGATGCGCGACCGACCACCTTGGGGGGGGAGTTGGACTCCCCCCTCCTTATTTGTTGCGCGGCCGACCACCTAGGGGGGGGAAGTTGGACTCCCCCCTCCTTCCTTGTTGCGCGGCCGACCCCCTAGGGGGGTGGAGTTGGACTCCCCCCTCTCCCCACTATTGCGCGGCTAACCCCTGGGGGGGGGGGGGGGGGGGGGACCTGGGCTCCCCCCTCTCCCCACTTTTGCATGGTCGACCCCCTGGAGGGGTGGGGACTTGGGCTCCCCCCTCTCCCCACTGTTGCGCGGCTGACCCCCTGGGGGGGGGGGACTTGGGCTCCCCCCTCTCCCCACTGTTGCGCGGTCGACCTCCTTGGAGGGGGGGAATTTGGCTCCCCCCTCTCCCACTTGTTGCGCAACCGACCCGTGACGAAGTTGCGGCGCCCCGGTAGGTAAGTTCGCTCTTCTTTACTTTAGCGCGTGACCTACCCGCGACGAGTTTGCGGCCCTCGGTAGGTAAGTTCGCTCTTTTTCACTTTAGCGCGCGACCTACCCGCGACGAAGTTGCGGCCCCCCAGTAGTTAAGTTCGTTTTTCTTCACTTTAGCGCACGACCTACCCACGACGAGTTTGCGGCCCTCGGTAGGTAAGTTTGCTCTTCTTCACTTTAGCGCGCGACCTACCCGCGACAAAGTTGCGTCCCCCCGGTAGGTAAGTTCGCTCTCGCTTGCTCCTCCGCTTTGCGCGTGGCCGACCCGTGACAAAGCTACAGCCCCGGGTAAGTTCATCAGGGTACACACAGGTATGATGAAACTAAAAAGTGAAGGGTGTTGCTATTTGCACCCATATGATTACTAGCACCCCCAAATCCCAACTTATGAAATATCTCAAAATGAAAAATTAAGAGTTTTGCTAGTAATTCTATAGGGGCAAATAGCATGCATCACTCAAAGTTAAAGTCTTAAAAAATAAATATAAACCAACTCAGCAGCTCAACCATTCACGCCTCACGGTGTGATGACGAGCGATTTGAAAGACCGACAGAACTAAACCAAACCGAACTAAACCGAACTTTTCTGGTTTGGTTTGGTTCGGTTTTTATCAAGGAATGGTTTGGTTTGGTTCCATTTTCTAAAGAACCGATCAACTTCGGTTCGGTTCCAAATTTATCAAAAAACCGAACCAACCCGAACAATGTACACCCCTACTCTCAAGACCTATGTGGCTCGGCTTGGACGAGAGCTCTGAAGACCTACGTGGCACGCCACGTAAGCCACGTGTGCTCAGGACCTCTGAACAGCTCCACATACAACAGAGGTCCTTTGGAGCCTTCGAACGAATTAAATAATATATTTTTTTACAAAAAGCCTCCTCATCTTTTTATAAATAATTTTTTTATATATACAATAAAGCATGCAAAAAATTCTAAAAAATACCATTTTAAAAAAAAAAAATCTACAAACACCCCCTTCTGCACACCATTCTTCACTCTCCCACTATTCTTGCAAATGAAATTAAGTTAGGAGGGGTTTGGTGTAAAATTGAAGGGTTTGGATAAATTATAAGTATATAGGGTGTTTGGTGCAAAATGGCTCGGATATCCTGTTCGGAGGCCCTTGGAGCTGAACCTCTCAAGTCTCAACTAGGAGGTTTTCAATGAGGTGGCAACAAAAAATGAGCCCCACGGTCTTAGGAGGTGCTCCTTGTTCGGAATCTGTTGGAGATGCTCCAAAATCTCCCAAGCTTTTGGAGATCGGGCTCAATATTTATTTAGGCCGGTTATCGCAGTCCGAGGGGGAAGCCGGAGGAGAGGAAAGAAGAGCGATCAGCTAATCTATACTATATACTAAAACGAAAGCTTCTCTCCCATGTTGTGACACGTGGACGTCTTTTAAAGAACCATAATCATTATTCCATGTGTGAACACGGCTCAGTTTTAAATCCTATTAAAAACCTACCATAAAAATAATAAAACACTCATTCAATAGCATTTAATTATCATTTGATGTTAATCTCTCTCCCCCTCTCTATCTCTAACAAGTGAATCACACTCACTTTAGATTTCATACTTCTTCGAACAGTTATGATGTCATCTGTGCCAAATGGCTGTGCATCAAGCTCATCTGGGCATTGCCCGGGTTTCTTACTAGTTCTATACTAAATCGGGCGAAACACCCCTACTGACGACCGATCGCTTGAATCTCGACCGGGCGCCGGCAACCGATTAGTGGGCTCGCATCCGGCAGTCCATCTGGATCGGAGAAGGGGGTTCGGCCGATCGGAGTCGAAGGAATGCTAACACTTTTATAATGCCCATCATACAAACCCAGCGTTTGGACGATTTGGATGAGCTCTACACCAACACCAGCACCAACACCAAAACCAAAGAAGATGAAGACGATCACTCCCAGCATTATCATCAAGCTCCTAAATCGATCCCCTGCTGCGTCTCCTCCAATGTCAGCGACCATCTCGTCACTCCGGGCAGCCCTGGTAACCTCTGCACTCCCATCCTTGCATCCTTGCACTTAATAGACTTCGGATGAGAACCTCGTGTTCTAATTGGCAGGAAAGAGCTCGAAATCGACTCCGAGCTACTCTGGATCAGGACATGCTTTCGGATCGACGGAGCCCAAATTACTATCTTCTGGAAGGTTAGTATGATGTTTTTCTATTAGAACTGTAGTTTTTTTTTTTTTTTTTTTAATTTATATAATTAGGAAAGAGATGGTAGTAGTGTGGAGCTTGGAGGGACTGTGAACCTGATACTGAAGCAGCTCTTGTGACTGCAAGCTTTCAAAGTATGTAAAGCTGTGTTCTTTACATGGGAGTTGGAACTCCCAGGAAATGGGCCCATTTCATAACAGGGTTTTTATGTTTGCTTGCTACCTGGGAAATGATCGAAAGCCAACTCTTTGTCGTCAGGGAAGTTGCTTCTTCGGTGTCCTCTCTGCCGCCATCGATCTCGGCTGTTGCGACTCAGAGCTCGGATGGCGATCGGGATTCTTGGAAAAACGATCTGCATCGGCTTGTGAGATGGATCGAGAAGATACGGCCGTTCAAATTACTTCGACTGGTTATGCTCATCCGACAACATTTGCAAGGTGTTTATTTCCGATGATGTTCGTGTTCTGATAACTAGCTCATAGTCTATGTTACTAATGATCTTCAATAGGTTGCATGAAAATTAACCAGTATATGGCAGGACATAACCATGATTAGTATGCATTTTAGTGCTTTTCCTAGACCAATGCGTACTTTATACTTGATATATTTCCCTTTTTCTTAGTAATAATGATATCCATTGATGCTATTAAGCAATCATATCTAAATGTTCAAACTAGGGTACACGCCATCTAGAACGATGACTTGACTTTTGATGATTAATGGGGCTTAGAAACCTCAGTGTTGATGATGTAATTGCCAGTTTTTGGCGTTGCATTTTGATAATCAATCAATTAAGAATCACATGTGGTGTTATATTTGTCGTAATTTCTTCTGAATACATTGCATTAATGAGTGTTCTATACTTTTCTTATGATGTTGAGGCAAAAAGAAAAAAAAAATGTTCCACTTATCAATAACAAAAACAATATAAGTTCAGTAAAATTAGCGAAACGTTACGGATGACCCATATGAGATATCTTTATAGCAACATCATGTAGGCGATAACATCAGTTGATATGGGTACTATCACAGTCACAAAATTCTCTAAATTATTAAAAAAGTCACATTTTTAACGCAAACTTAATGTTAGTCGAAAAAGTAATTTACCCCGGCTTATTCAAGTCACCACAATCGCCGATTTTTACTGTGTATTTCTCAATAAGTCGCGATTTAGTCGACGACTTTGGTGACAGTGAATTATGTAGAAAATAAAGAGAAAATACTAGCAAAGGATGATGCAAACGTGGGGTTTGATGCTCTTGATGAATTGATGAATTCTAACTAGGATTCATAGTATTTCAATATTCTAATCAATCACTTTTGAACATATTGGGTTTTGTATTATTTATTTTGTCATCATGTTATGTTGATAACTACATAGTTTTGTTAATAAAGCTTAATGAGGATGTGGATGTTGTTTTTGTTGATGACTTGTTGCCTAATTTTGCTATATCTATATTCATGAATTATGAATGTTTTGTTTGCTTAAACATTGGCCAAAAAGTTGAAAAAACTATAATATACTAAACAGTTAAGTACTTGTTTTTAACTCTTAAAGTTTTTTTATTTTTCTGACTTTGCTTCTTTTTTTTTCCAAATTTAACCCTAGTCAATTAAATTAGTTTTTCAATCTTAATCAATTTTTTTTTTCAAATTTAACCCAAAAAGTTGAAAGAAACTATAATATAGTAAACAGCTTTACAATTAGTTTTATTTAATAAACATCATATTGCAAGTCATTACATCATTAACACCATTTGCTTTCATATCAGGTACATGATATGATGATATTAATCAGCATTATTGTTATTTGATGGATGTTGTGCAATTATGCATTCTATTAAAAATAAATACATGCAAGTACTTGTCGGTATAATTTGTCGGGCATGATTCGGTTATGGACCCTAACCTACCCGAAATATGGGTCATGTAGGGACCCTCCCATATTTGAATATGGGTTATTGCACCGGTACCCTAATCATTTAGTATGCATGATATGGTGCACCAAAGAGGGGCACTACAATCTGAAGCCTTAGGCAACCTCAAACCCAGCAAACAATTTTCAAAATATCGCAATACCACAAAAATCAACACTTTAGAGATTTTCAATAATAGAACTAGTTTCCACATGCACTTGATATTCAATGGAGGTTAAGATTCAACAATAAAGAGAAGGGTCTAACAGCAAAAATGAAGTTAAAGCTTAATAGAATCATAAATCAGAAAGTATATCATGTGGAAAATAAAGGCAAAGTGCAAGCATATGGGCATTTGACAATCTTTTACTAGACTACGATGTTCTAGGGACAATTGGACATATTAAAGTGGCGAAAAGGATAATTTCTGCACTAGTATGATGACTGAAATTAAAGATATATAGTGCAGATTTTTATTGAAAAGAAGATAAAAGGCAGAAAGATGAAGAAGAGATGGAGGAAAAGATACTTGAACCGCCACTAGTTGTAGGGAGATACAAGTGAGTTCTTCATGGAGCAAGGCCTGTTGATCGGAGATGCCAGAAACCTTCGGTTTGCTAGTCGACACCACTTCCAGAGGCAAACACTGACTTTGGGTTATCAATCAGGAACAAGAAAGCATCAAAGTAAATAAAAAGAGGAAGAAGAAGAAAACAATATTGATAGTTTGCTGGAGGGATCGAAGGGTGGATGGTCGTCCGCCTTTTCACTTGCAAGAAGAAGAACATCTAAAAGTGAAAGCCCAAATAATGCAGCGATAGTCCGTCGTTTAAGTAAAAGAACATCGAGGGTTAGGATTTACCTTCGGGAAGATAGATCAAATCAGTCACTGCTTTTCCCATCTTTACACCAATCGGTCAAGTCGTCACTGCTAATCGATTAAGAGAGCTGTCAAAGATCGAGAAGGTGATCAGTCACTGCGTCTCCCATCTTCAAACCAATTGGTCAAGACGTCACCGCCGATCGATTAAGAGAGCTGCCGGAGATCGAGAAGGAGGGATGGTCGTCCGTCGGAGGGATTGAAGGAGGGATGGTCGTCTGCTAGAAGACCTTCCCGGTTATGGGTTTCTGCGTTTAGGAGAGAAACCTGATTTTCCACCTTTTTGCACGGCCACTGTTTCCTAGCTGGGCAAGGAAATAAATCCACCCGGAAAAACTGGTTCCACATCTTTAATGGCAAAAGAACATCAAAAATTATGGTTGGAAACCCTGTTTTCGTCCACTTACTCGTTTCCGCAGCGTATTTCTGCCCAAAAGAACAGACCCTTATAGAATTTCTACGGTGGAGATCAAAGGCTCAAGTAGATGGTTGGTGGATTAATTGAAGGAAATAAATAAGGAAAGGAAAGAAAGGGAAAGAAGAGTCGAGAAGAGAGAGAAGGCCGCTTGAAGGGGGAGGAGTTGTTTTGTGCGTATACGACAAGAAAAGCCAGGTCGCAACCTATTTCGTATGGTACAAGAGAAGGAGGGGGAACAATGGTTCTCTTTAGAAGCTATATTGGGCTTATCTTAAAAGCATGTTTGATAATTTTTTTTAAGCTCATTCAAGCCACATCAGCGATTTATTAAGTTACCGCTTGTATGGTATCGGATCAACTTCTAATCTCGACTGTCGGTTGCCCACATGCTGTTGACTAGTCCATTTGTCATATTGACTCATCAAAACACACCTAGATTGAGCCTGAAAGACATCCGAATGTAATCATGAACACCCTTCATGATCTAGACATCAAATATAACTATAATAATGTTTCTAAATGCAGAAATAAAATAAAAAACAACTAAAATCTGATTGCAGTCCTCTATTACAATGCATAGATAAAAGATAACTCAAAATAAAGATTGCAAGCCAGGATGAAGATCGGGCTGCGTCAACTACTTCAACAATGGTGTTAGATAAACATGCATAATTGCATAAGGGGGGTGTTTATATCTAATGGAAATCATTTTTAATCTAAGTGTAAATGAGATTTAGGGTAACGGTGCAACCATTTTATTTTGAGATGTAGTTTTTTTTTTTTTTTGATATATGGATATAGGTCCACATGCTAAATGACTTCCTTCTCGTTTATTAAATGAGATTGATGGATGTGATGAAAGTGTTTGACATTGGTACTTATTGTGCATGGATATAGATGCTCTGTACTAGTTGTTCCTTAATAGAGGGGACAAAGGATATCAGAGACAATATGCCAATATTGCTTCTTAGAGGGTGTACTAGGATGTGTTGTTGTGGCTAAAGGTGTTTGCTTGCAAAATTGTTTTCTCCAAGGTTGAATTCTTTTTTTTTTGGGGGGGGGGGTACATAGTAGGCCCCTAGCCAGACCCAGAAGTCACCACCACATGACGAACAACTTAACAATTAACACACACACCGGATCCGAATAGGCCAAGAGGAAGGGCCCACCTTGCCCATAGGAAGTCGCCACATACACCAGCGAGCAGGAGCTCCACATAGAGCGGGGAAGGGCCCACCTGGACCACAGGAGTTCACAACACTATCGAGCGGAAGCGCCACAAGGTGCGGGGAGCGGGTATCAAACCCGGGTTAGTACCCACAACGAGCAAGGTTGAATTCAATGTGTTTGGTGTGTCAATGAGATTGCATATGAACTTAAAGGTTGAAACATGGGTCTTATACATGACATGAACCTATTGTCAGGATAGTTTTGGGTAGCAACTGTGGCTCAGTTTCTTTTTCGCAAAATTAGTATCTTTAAAAAATGGAAATATGCATGCCATCTTTTTCTCATGCTTCTTGTCTCTTCATCTTTCATACGAGTAATATATTGCTTTTGTGGAACGAATTACAGGTTTCTTTGTTACAATTTGGATTGGCACTCGGATATTGAAGTCAAATGATAATTTGGGCAAACAGACCACATTAAAGGTTTGATAAGTATTATGTTGTACACTGTAATTTTTAAAGACATGTAGCTGTTCCTCGATCTCAATTGTTAATGACCATTGAAACTGCTTTCAAATCGAAACTTTATAGGCCTCTCTCTCTCTCTTATTGTCTCCCTCTCTCCCTCCCAGTTACTTCTGATTTTTGCTGATACATTATGATTTTTTTCAGCTCATGATGATGATCACTGTTCTGCTGCTAATGAGTTCCGTAAGGGCAACTTATGAAGAACCTGTTGTACCCATCAGTCAACTGCTTCGTTATAAAGAGCTTGGTTATGAAAATGCTGACGAATATATTAGAGACCTAATTGAAGTGCATCCTTATAAAGAGATTGGTAACGAAAATGCTGCTGACATGCTTAGTTGTGAAAAGAAAGTAAAGAAAATCTTGGCCGATTGCATGAAATTAACATTGCAAAATAAAACAAGAACAGAACACAAAAAAAAGGTAATATATTATTTCAGGAAAGGTTTGTTTTTTACAACTAGTCTTACAATAATAACAAGGTGATTTTCTTTCCAGGATTCGCAGATAATCATTGTGATTTCCGATTGCTTTGTGTTGACTGTGGCAATCATCGGAACTGTTTGGATGTCCCTTGAATACTTCAAGAAAACGTATACCATCATACCAAGGTCGAAGTGGATAGTCTGCAACGTAGGAATCATGTCTTTCTTCCTCCTTACTGGAATTTTGCCTCTATTTGAAATTAGAACAAAGATTATCGTGATATCTGCAGCGATGGGAAATTTCTTGCTCACGATATCTACACAGTACCAGACTATTGGCAAACAGTTAACAATGATTGATATACAGACTCTTGGAAAACAAATAACAGAAGAACTCTTAAATAGCAACAAAGCTGTGGAGAATCAGATAACAGCACAAATGCAAGCACTCTTAACTAGCAACAAAGCTGTGGAGAATCAGATAGCAGCACAAATGCAAGCACTCTTAACTAGCAACAAAGCTGTGAAGAATCAGATAGCAGTACAAATGCAAGCACTCATAACTACCAACAAAGTTGTGATTGATCTATTAAACGAGCCAAAGACATTATATACCAACCAATTTGATGAACTTGAAGAGGATTGCTGGTGGGGACACTAGTTCGACTAAACCCACCCCGACACGCGTCTACACCCGCAGGAGGACATCCCACGCTAGGGTGGAGATAGCTGGACCACTTAGCCCACATCATTCGGACCTCGGTTTGCTATTTATTATATCATTTTCGTGCTCATTATTGGGCCCATTTTCTGTTTGGCATGTAAGCCCATGTGTGAGGGCATTTAGGACTTTTAATTCCCCATTATGGTTAGGGTATTGATGGATGCTATTTATATGGCTTGATCCCTCATTAGAGGGCAGCGTTTGATGAATAAAATAAAAAATTATGCAATGATGGCTATGGCTCCAAGGAGCGTTCGTGAGATGTGAGGGACCTTGGATCCAAGGATCGGATCGGAAGCCCCATTACAAATCCCCATTCCCTTCCCCTCTCATCATCTCCTCTCATCGCTCCTCTCTCTTTATCCCACTCTTATTTCCCTCACCCCATCTCCCACGTCCCCCCCCCCCCCCCCCCCCCTCTCCCACGTCTTGCTGCTGCCCCGGCCACCCAGCCAGGCCACAGCCCGCCCAGGCCGCAGCCCAGCCAGAACGCAGCCCAGCCAGACCACACCCCAGCTAGGCCACAGCCCGACTAGGTCGCAGTCCAGCCAGGCCACAGCCCGACCAGGCCTGGGTCCAGCCGATGCCCAGCCTGTTGTCGAGCCTGTTCTGCCATGCTCTTGGGCGCACCGACCCAGCCAGGCCACAGCCCGACCAGGCCACAGCCCAGCCAGAATGCAGCCCAGCCAGGCCACAGCCCAACCAGACCGCAGCCCAACCAGGCCACAGCCCGACCAGGCCGCAGTCCAGCCAAGCCACAGCCCGACCAAGCCGCAGTCCAACCAGGCCACAGCCCGACCAGACTCAGATCCAGCCGATGCCCAGCCTACTGTCGGGCCTGATCTGCCATGTTCTTGGGCGTGCTGACCCAGCCATGCTCGCTCTGCGTGGTACCCACTCTGGATCCAAGAACGAAAAGATCGTCCTCTGCCACGCCTTTGACGGCCGCCCACATGTCTCGGTTTGATCGATCCTTTCACTTCCCATTTGAATCCATATGCCTATTCATTGATTACACACAGATCAAACATCATCATTTCTTTCATATTTAATTACACTGCTGGTTTGGATAAGAACCTAAATATTACATGAACCACCCATTGATATTACATTCTCGAGCCTAAATAAAATTATTTCAAACCCTCCACGGGTTCGTTGTTTCGGTTTTAGACTGTCGCGACTTCTCAGGCCTATAGAAGTTTCTCAACACCCAAACGGTCGCCACTCGATTCGAGATCTCGAATCACCTGACCCCACCTGCATGCAACACGAATGTAATCAGAACAACCATTATTCTTTGAATTCGAGTAGCAAAGTGAAGATCCTATCAAATTATATTTTGAGATCTAATTATTAATTCTAAGGACTTATTTCTCATAGCATCATTACTCGATTCACATATGTCCTACATCATTTTTGGTATCAGAGCATGGTTAGGCTTAGGAGTCGCATTGCATAAGTGTTACAAAAAAAAACTCATATCATTTGCATTTCATTTAGCCATTAGCTAGTCTTAGCGCATTCCATCATTTGAGTCTGCAATTAGAGTCAGCATAACTAGGTCCCTAGTTGCTTGTGTACCCGTAGGGGAAGGATATATTAAGATCAAATGGACCCCAACTTAGTTAAGGCTTTCGAGTCCTTAGTCGTCTGCTTAGATGCAATGGAGGCTAGGACTAAGGCTAATAGGGTGGCCGACAAGGCAGAGTTCAATAATCGTTTCGCCGGTATAGAAGCGTCCATCCAAAGGAATGACAGAGGTGACACTTCCCAAAACAGAGCAACCAACCGAGTGCGTCAGGATACGCCACCTCAGGACTACAACCGGGCGGAAGGAAACGGTCATGGTTACAATCAGTACCACAATGACTATAACTATCCTGACTACCATCCTTGTGATCACTACGATCCTGAAGAAAGGATGATGTGGAATATCAAAGTGGATGCTTCCGACTTCGAGGGACTGCTTGACCCAAAGGTTTTTCTAGATTAGATCACCGCCATGGATCGCTACTTCGAATGGTATGACATGACGGAGCCTCAAAGGGTTCGATTTGCAAAAATGAAGTTAACCGGTCAAGCTCAACTCTACTGGAACAACATAGAGCGATAACTCGAGAGGACCCATCAAGAGCCTATCACCCTATGGGACGAAATGAAGGCCAAGCTAAAGGAAAAATATCTTCCAGTGTCTTACCGCAGTAAGTTGCTGGATCAATGGCAAACCCTCAAGCAGGGAGGTAAGCATGTCACTGAGTACATCGCTAGATTCGATGAGTATATATTGAGATGTGATGTCCAAGAGGATCTAGGAGTTATCCTATCTCGTTTTCGCAAGGGATTGCGTGATGAGCTTCAGAGGAATCTTAGGCTTCGCGAAGTTAACTCTCTAGATCAGGCTTTCCAACAAGTACTTCAGGAACTGGAACAATACTATAAGCCTGTTTTTCCCAATCGATTCGAGCCACGAGAGAACAACAATTGGACCAACTTTGGAGGAAACAAACCCCCGTATGGAGGGCAATCGGCGCGAACAAAGCCACCTGCTCGATTCAATGCCAATGACAAGGGAAAAGGTATTATCCCTGAACCCTCCAAAGGACTGACGGGAGACCAGTGCTACTGATGTAAGGGGTTTGGGCACTTTGCTAATCAATGTCCTAACAACCCCCCTCCCAAGAACCTGGTAGTAGAAGGTCATGAAGATGACGCTGAGGAGGATGTGGAGGAAGAGACTTACGATCATGAGTGTGACGAAGATTACTATGATGACCTAGAAGATCATCTGGCTTGTATTAGGAGCATCCCCCCCGCGAGTGAGTCGGTTGACACAGCCCGTACGCCCCCAATGATGATAGTGAGGTGTGCCCTAGCGCAACCAAGAAGGATGACGACTGGAAGAGGAATACCATATTCCATACTCTCATTAAACAAGGGGACAAGGTGTGTAAGGTTATCATTGACAGTGGAAGCTGCATCAACGCTGTATCGACCAACATTGTTAATCGACTTGAGTTCAAGCTCGTCCCCCACCCTCGCCCCTATGAAGTGTCCTGGGTTGACAAGACTGCGATCAAGATCACTCAACAGTGTCTTGTCCCCATACAATTTTTATCCTACAATAATTCTATTATGTGCGACATGTTACCAATGGATGTAGGATCAATCATCTTGGGGAGACCTTGGTTGTATGACGTGGATGCCACCATATATGGCTGATCCAACATCTGCATGTTAATACATGAGGGAAAATGAATCAAACTAGTTCCTTTGCCCCCACAAGCCTCTACCAAGGAACACAAGAACTCGAAGGTCACTGACAAGAGACTTCACATCATTAGCCCCGCTGAGTTTGAAAGAGAAGCTACCCAAGAGTCGGTCGTGATTGCCCTAGTTGCTAAGGAAGTTAGTCCAAGCACTATGGAGCAGCGGACCCCTGAAGTCGCGGCGGTGCTGCAAGAGTTTGAAGACGTTTTTCCAGAAGACCTTCCTGATCAACTGCTACCCATGAGGGACATTCAACATGTAATTGATTTGGTCCCCGGGTCCTCCCTACCGAACCTGCCACATTATCGGTTAAATCCAACCGAGTACACAGAGCTCCAACGGTAAGTTAACAAACTACTGCAAAAGGGTTTTATTCGAGAAAGTTTAAGTCCTTGCGCAGTCCCAGTACTACTCACACCTAAAAAGGATGGAACCTGACACATGTGTGTTGATAGCCGTGCCATCAACAAGATCATGATCAAGTACATGTTCTCCATCCCGCACCTTGATGACATGCTGGACATGATGGCTGGAGCCACAATCTTTCTAAAATCAATTTGAAAAGTGGCTACCACCAAGTGCGGATTCGTCCAGGGGACGAATGGAAGACTGCCTTTAAAACTAAGGATGGTCTATTCGAATGGCTGGTTATGCCCTTCGGGTTATCCAATGCACCCAGCACATTCATGAGGATGATGACTCAGGTGCTACGACCGTATATGGGAAAATTCTTAGTTGTTTATTTTAATGACATACTCATATACAGCCAGTCACAAGATCAACACCTAGTCCACCTAAGAATAGTGTGTGATACCCTTCGTAACGAAAATTTATATGGCAACCTCAAGAAGTGTTCCTTCCTCACTGAACAAGTTATCTTCCTTGGGTTTGTTGTCACCTCTAAAGGTGTTGCCGCCGATCCCAAGAAAGTCAAGCCATAGTTGATTGGCCAGAATTCAAGAACATCCATGATGTGAGGAGCTTTCACGGTCTAGCAACCTTTTACCGAAGGTTCATCAAAGGGTTTAGTACTATAGTTGCCCCTATAACTGAATGCATAAAGAAAGGGGATTTCAAGTGGACCCTAGCGGCAGCTAAGGCATATGTCAACCTAAAAGCCCGAAAGACCGAAACACCCGTGATGCGTCTTCCTGATTTTGCCAAAATCTTTGAAGTGGCATGTGATGCATCGGGCTTAGGGATTGGAGGCGTGTTGAGCCAGGAAGAGCACCATGTTGCTTATTTTAGCGAGAAGCTCAACGACGCCAAGTTGAAGTATTCGGTTTACGACAAAGAGGTTTACGCCGTGGTCCAGTCTCTAAGGTATTGGCGATATTATTTGCTCCCACAAGAATTCGTCCTCTACTCCGACCACGAGGCCCTAAGGTATCTGGGTTCCCAAAAGTCTATGAACCAGCACCATGGTCGCTGGATCGAGTACCTTCAGGCATACACCTTCGTGCTGCGACACAAAGCGGAAGTCGACAGTAAAGTCGCAGACATGTTGAGTAGATGTGCCTTCCTCCTAGTTCAAACGAGTACGCCCATCATTGGGTTTGAGCGCATCAAAGAAGAATACGAAGCTTGCCCTGACTTCGGTGAAGCTTACAATATTGCCCTGCGCAACAGGCTCGTGAGAGAAGCAGACGACTTCTTTTTACAACAAGGTTACCTCTTTCGATCTAGCAAGTTGTGCATTCCATGCATATCAGTCCGAGAGAATTTGGGAAATCCACGCAGGGGGTCTAGTTGGTCAATTTGGCCGTGATAAGACGATTGAAGAAGTCGAGGCTCACTTCTACTGGCCAAGCCTCAAACGGGATGTTGCCAAGATCGTTCCCCGCTGCAATACATGCGTTCTTGCCAAGCAAGGCAAGAAGAACACCGGGCTCTACACTCCCCTCCCTGTTTTGAACCGTCCTTGGCAGGACGTAAGCATGGATTTCGTGTTGGGTCTTCCAAAAACTTTTCAAAAACACGATTCTATCCTAGTGGTTGTAGATTATTTCTCCAAGATGGCCCACTTCCTCCCGTGTTCGAAGACCATCGATGCGTCTTGAGTCGCTCAACTATATTTTGATGAAGTTGTTAGGCTTCATGGCCTACCAAAAACCATTGTGTTGGACAGAGATGTGAAGTTCATGAGTTATTTCTGGAAAACTTTATGGCACAAGTTTGGCACTAAGCTTAAATTTTCCACAGCTTACCATCCCCAGACGAACGATCAGACAGAAGTAGTTAATCAGAGCCTGGGGAATCTCTTAAGGTGTTTAGTTGGAGATCATACAAAGAACTGGGATTTACTCCTTTTCACTGCGGAATTTGCATTTAACAATTCAGTTAATAGGATGACTGGTACGAGTCCGTTTGAAGTTGTCAATGGCTTTCGTCCTAATAAACCAATTGATCTCCTCCCTGTACCTTCTCATGTTAGGGTGTCTGAGTCTGCCGATGCATTTGCACAATATGTCCATGCCTTGCATAAAGAAATAAGCCAAAGAATTGATATTAATAATCGAAAATATAAGGCGTTAGCAGATGCACGTCATCGCTACAAAGAATTTCTAGAAGGTGATTATGTCATGATTAGGGTTCGCCCTGAGAGGTTTACACCTGGAGCCTTGAAGAAGTTGCATGCTCGTAGTGCCGGGTAGTTCCAGATTCTGAAAAAGGTAGGACCGAATGCATACGTTATGGACCTCGCAACGGATTATGGGATCAGTTCGACGTTTAATGTTGAAGACCTGGTAACCTACAGAGATCTAGCAGTGTTCCCTGATGAGCATTTCCTTGACCCTACCCATGACCCATAACCTCTACCCGATCCTGTGCCCATTGCTTTACCACCACCTGTCTTGCAGCCTCACCATGAAAGGATTGATCAAATCTTAGATGAGTAGGTAATCTCTACCAGTGGTGGAGGCATTCAAAGATATTTGGTCAGATGGACAAGACTCCCAGACTCCGATGCCACGTGGATCACCAGCGAGGAGCTACAGAGACTTGACCCAGATATGCTGGAGCACTACAGGAGCTCCCATGACTCTTACTCGACAGAGTCGAGTTCTACATGCCCCGGGAGAGTTGGTGGGGAGACTGGTTCGACTCGACCCACCCCGACACGCATCTACACCCGCAAGAGGAGGACATCCCACGCTAGGGGCCTTTGGCTTGGAGACAGCTGGACACTTAGCCCGTATCATTCGGGCTCGCTTTGCTATTTATTATTGTTGGAAATAAATCCATGGTAGAGGCCCGCAGCGGAAGCAAAGTGAAGGTCCGAAGACCAGGAGCGGTGTGCGTTACATATCAAAATTTTCATCGAAACGATCTACACGTGCGTGTATGAATCTAGCATGGCAACTACGCGAACCCCTAACGTCGATCTAACATGAAAGAACAATCTAGCATGCATGTATGTTCTATCTATGCTAGATCTACATTTTAGAGATCATACCTGCGTGCGGATTCTTTCATCGCGACAAATTTCTTCTTTGTCGATGGAGACGGGCTCGGATCTGCTCGATATAGCTTCGGTGTGACGGCTATAACGTTCTGCTCCAAACTCGGATTGGATTGAAATTTGGACTGCAGGTAGCCAACTTCGAGACAAAACTTTTGCAACAAGTTTCACCTTGTTTGGACTTCTGTAACTCCTGGAATCACATAGATAATATTGATTTTCTGTGCAGATTCTTGACAGCAAAAGGTTACGAAAGATGTCTTCTAGTTCACCCGATCTCACACGATGCACGGCACCTCGTCGATGGATCTCTGAGTGCATCCATCCGATGAGCCTTCTCCTTCTATGAAACACCACGTGAGAAAGACGAGTCGCCATCTAATGGCGCAAGCGAGGAAGAGAGAGACGAGATAGGAGAAGAGAAGAGAGGAGATCGAGGGGGCTGCTAGGGTTTCCCCATGGCTTGCATGGCCGGCCCTAGATCTCGCATCATGCATGGCCGGCCCCCCCTCTCCCCATTTACCTTATATAGGGCTGCCCTATCCTTTGGATAAAGCCCTAACGGATAAGTGTTGACTGATTCAAACCTTCTCCCTATATATCTCTTCTTTATCTCTATTTTTTCCTTGGTTTTGAAAACGGTCAAAACTAGCCCATTTTCTATGCCTTATGACCGGCCCTTTCATCGGAGGCAACAACCTCCTGAAACCAATGGGGCCGGCCTTGACCAGTCTCTCAACACTTAGGGCCAGCCCCCTTAGTATATAGTGGCGCATGGTATGACCAAAATGCCCTTATGTCACTAGTTGGCCGTTCCTCGTGTACGAGACTTTGCAAGGCACATATAAGTGAAGTGCACCAGTGATTTCACTATTCTTTGAGGTTCCCGTAGCGTGCCCCTAGTGAAGTCAACTAGTCAACTCGCAACATGTCCTGGTGCTTCGCACCCATGTGGCAAAGTCCACTTATGGCAAGGAATTGCTACATGCATCTCTGCACTAACCTAGGGTTTCCCCTTAGTGCACACATATAGCTACGCATCTACCGTGCACTAGTGCGAAGCACTCACGGAGCGTAGGCTTGGACTTCTCGCTTCCTCTAACTACGTTCTGTGTTTCGAGGAGATGGTATAAGAACCGTACATAATGTCGATAAGGTGGAACCTTCAGGGACCAGGGTTCATGGCTTCCAACTTAGACTCGATCGACACACTACCCGAGTGTACCATCGATCCTCTGAGTCCGAGTTAACCTACGTGGCTACCCAGAGTGCGACGCAGGCTGCACTCCAATTCCCCCGGACTTACTATGTTCTCCCTCATACCCCTGCTTTCCGCTTAGTATGGTAAACCCGTTGTCCCTCCACTGGTGCCATGATGCAACTCGAGCGGTGGAGAATACCGTCAGACTCGAGTGCTCATATGACTCGGTTCCTTCCAGGTTGACCACATACATCATACCTCCGATTACTCTTCCGAGCAACCGGATCCGTCACCAGTCCAACTGATGACCACCTGGCCAGGGTTTAATACGATATAGGTCAGACCAAGGAACGCACCTCCCGTTAGGGGTGTCGATAGCCTGCAGGAGTGATATGCTGATGCAACGCTAGCCGGGTAACCCAGTACACCGTGGTTTTGGATCACTGCATCCGGATTCTCACACATTAGTGCGCCAAAGCACCACACAACTGGTTAGTCCACCAGACATGGTTCCTCAGGGTTTAGGATCGTTTTACCCTAAGTAGAAACATGGTTTAGTGCATCGGTGTCTGCTCACCGATCTGTGCACCGTATTAGTTCCGTTCGGCCACAGACACTGTGCCTGCTAATGACCGTGGCGGAGACACCCACGCTCTGTCATCCCAATAGCTTATCCTGATAGGGCGACCAACCCTAATCAGAGCTGCGAACTTATTTAGGTTACATAGGACCAGTCCCTTGAGTCTCTCACTCAAGTGGATTACCATATAGCCATGGCTCTCTGTTCTGTAATCAGAACACGTACTAAGGTACGTACCAAGATGCAATCTTATACTATCAACCATACAGAGCTAAACTATAGGTTTTTACGAGCTGTAGACCTCACCAATTCTAACAATCTCCCACTAGGTCTAACGAGGAATAACGGTGTTGAGCTCTGTAGCTTCTACATGCTGCCCAAAAGCCTTTGCAGGAATTCCCTAAAGGAATTGGCAATATTGTCTGTAGATTCCACCTCAGTACCGCTACTTGCATTTCCTTCTATAACTGTCAGATCAAGTGGAGTTTGTACTTGATGGGTTTCCCCTCATTGTGGTGCCTAGTCTCCTTGGACCTTACTTACCGCTCTTTTGTTTGCAACAACAGATAATTGAGCCTCTGGTACGCGTCCCAAGTTCTTTAAGAACTTCCTAAGCTATATCACCTAGTAGACTACCTCGTACACAACAACGTGCTCAGTCTTTGTGGTGGAGTCTGTGATGCACTCTTGCTTCACACTTTACCAACTACCGCTTCTAATCCCAAGATAAAAATAATCCTTGAAATCGATTCTCTGGAATACACATCTGACACTAAAGTTAGATCCTGTGTGTCCAATCGATATCAGGACCTGTGAAGTGCAAGCTAACTCACAATCCTTACTTAATAAGGATTTCTGAGTATACCCTTCATATTAGTCCAGTGATTTGGACCCGGGTTCGACTGAAACCGACCCATAAATCCTGCTGCGCAATCGATATCTAGCCTTGTAAACCGAATCTGGCTAGAATCTTATCTTCATGCGTAGCCTGTGACAGCAAGAGAATCTTGCTCTGGTAATCTCGAGTTACCTTGATTCCCAGAACATAACTCGCCTCACTAGGGTCTTTCACATCGAATTGTGATGACTACAAATCTTTACCGTAAACAATATTCCTACATCATTTTCAATCAGTAGGATATCGTTAACGTAAAGTACTATGTACACCCTTGTAGCTCTTTCACCTTTCTTGTACCTACTTGATTTATTATCATTCTGATCAAATCCGTATCAGTGGATTTCCTTGATCAAAATAGATATTATAACCTGGATGCTTGCATCAGTCCATAAATAGACCTTTGCAACTTGCATTCCATATCTTCCTGACCTACTGACACAAACCCTGGGGCTGCATCATCCATATGTCCTTTCTAAATTTCCATTAGGGAATAACTATCTTGACATCCATCTACCAGATCTCCCAACTATAATGGGCTGTGATGGATTAAGAGGATCCGAAATAGACTTAGGTATAGCTACCAGTGAGATGGTTTTGACATAGTCAATCCCTTCTCCTTTGGTAACTAATCTAGCTACTTAAGTCTTAACCGGGTGCTCTTCTTATACACCTCCTACACCCCGAAGGGTAATAGTGCTATAAGTGTCAAGACTATTCCAAGGGACATTGATGCAAATTTGCCTCCATGGTCTTTTGTCAATCAGAGCTGTCGGAAGCTCACACTACTTCTTCGTAGCTCTAGGGATCATCCTCCTGAAACTCTGGATTAACTATCGAAGTTTCTCCATAGTATCTATCAGGAGCTCTGATGGTCCCACAACGACGAGGTGGTGGTAGTACAAAAGTGAATTATTTCTACAGTGTCTGGTATACTAGTTTCTTGTATCATCTACTTCCACTACGTTTTTTAGATGCGTACTCTCTACCAGTACCCAGTAGTTCACCCAGAACTACCTTACTGATAAACTTATAGTCTATAATATAATCTTGGTCTATGTAGATGGTGTTCGTAGAAACGATTACCTTCCAAATCTCAAGATCATAAAACAGTCCACCTTATGCCTCCTAAGGGTAACCTACAAACAAATATACCTAGAACTACATCTCCATCTCATCCCTCTTGTCCTTTTGCACAAGTGCAGGACAACCCTATATCTCGAGACACTATAGTGTCAGCTTTCACTTAGACCATAGCTCTCTATAGGTCTGAGGCACTGATCTAGATGAGAGATAGTTTCAGATATAAGCTACTGTTTTAAGGTACAATCCCACCAAAGGTGGGTAGTACACTTGGCGATATTCATCATACTACGGACCATGTCAAACAAAGTCCGATTCCTTCTCTCGGAGACTTCATTCCGACGTGTCATCCTTGGAGCATTTAACTGGGAGATAATCCCATACTCCCTCAGGATCCTATGGAATCCATCTGATAGGTTCTCGTTTCTTCGATTAAATCGAAGAGACTCCTATTGTCTGGACGCTCTTGGAACCATAGACGTCGGAACCATAGACGTCAAAAATAACTAACACCAATACCTTAGCGGCCCTTTTAGTTATTCTGCCTTCCAGATAATACTCATAGGTTAGAAGGATCTCCGATGAATCTGTGAACAGAAACTCGGCCTTCTTTTATCTCTGAATTTATCTAAGGCAGAATATCTAAATCAGAGGGGTCACAAATGGGATAGCTTCTCCGAAGGATTTAGATAAATTTCAATTAGACGCTACAGCTGTCATGAAATTTATTTCCGAATTATGATTAAATACAAAGAGATTTTTCTTATCTATTCCTCTAACTATGAAGCTATCAATTCAGTTTAAGATACACACCTACGGTGCTATCTAAAACTAATAGCTTCATTTACCAAGGAGGAAACATAACTAAGATAATCATATCTAACAGTTTCCGCAGCGGCTTATGACATCAGTACCTATGTTAGGATTACTTCATTATAAAGTAGCCTTCTGCTTTCCTTGAATCTCTGTAGACCCGTCGTCTACATTCCAAGAAGCATAAGAACTGCTACTAGATAGTGACTCAACTCCTAACACCCTGAGACCATAATCAATCTTCAAATACCCCCTATACTCGTCAAAACAGAAACACTTCCGTCCTTAGTGTTACCAGACTTAGGAGTCCACACCAGTTTCTACACTATAATAATTTTCGATCTCTGATAAGTTACTCCCTTAGGTTCTTCTAAAGAAGACATAGGTTAAGCACTAAAGGCATTGCCTTTAATTTTGTTCATATCCTTTATCTCTTGGAAATCTCCTTAGAAGTTCTACGTTTGTCATCTCTAGCTTGTTAAAGCTAAAGTCTCTGACAACGCCTTCGAAGGTTCCAGACAAGTATGCAAGACAGACGTCTTTCACCACCTCGTCATCTGGTACTATGTCTTTGGAATCTAGTTCGATCTGTAACTCAAGTATATGTTCCCGAACAAGCATACCCTCAGACATCTCGGTACCGACAAGTATCTTGGTAGAAAAGTGATAAATCTACCGACTTCGCCTTCCAGACATCTTATGCAAATAAAACTTTATTAGAGAAGACCCGACATATCTCTGACTCGCTTCTAAAGAGTTGTCTACAAGTCTACTATAACATAGCACTTGCACATCTCCTTAGACTCTCGTTAGTCGTCATATGTCCTAGTTAGTGCCCTAGTGATATCTGGACCCGTTAGGTCTAGTACAGGGTATTTAGATTGCAAGCCAATGTACATTTACTACCCTAAGCATAAGCTAAAGATAACGCTTCCGCTCTACGTAGTTAGAGACCCGATAACTAGTTCTCTTATGGGATAGCGGATAGGGGAACTATATGGTTGAATGAAAATGAATGCAGAAAAAACTTATTTTATGGATTTTGAAAACAAGCTAATTATATCCAAATGTCAACGCTACCCTCACAGCGAAGACACATCTATGGATTAATTAACCATGTATGTAAGATCTCAGAATCGACTGCACCTGCCCTAGAGGGCATCATGCAGTGTCAATCCGCTTACATGGGCCTTTCCTTGACCCAGTCCAAATATGCCAACTGAGGGCTTTGATGGACCATGGTTATCTTTTGGCCAGTGCCACGTGATCCCCATTGTGCAAGCAACGGATGCCTCACATCCACTTCGAATGCTTACCCACAAGCCTAAGCAATTACGGCATGGGAGTTCATGTGGCCCCCACTACGGTGGGAAAAAAATCCTTTTCTCCTGGCCCCGTAATCGCCATATCCTTAAAGAGACTGCTAAGTCATCTGGCATGGAAAAACATAACCCTCACCCTAGGGGGTGTCGAGCTACGCCCTTCCACCCAGACACAAAGCAGTTGGTTATGGAGGCCAGAGGATCTCTAAAAGTCCTATCTTACATCCTCCCTTATTAAATTTGAGGATTTTTTTATGCAAGTATGAGTGTACACTAAGGTCACGATAACCTATACACTAGACCCTGGTCATACCGTGCTCCCACTAGCATTTCAAGCCTTTCACAAAGCATTAATCGATCTCGGAATATCATAGTCCCTACCTCAAGTAGATTTCTCCACTCAAGGGTCACATTACATATCCCAAGAACATCGATGCTCCGCAAACTTGGCTATCACGCTAATGCCCTGGAGCCTAGCCTAAGGTCAGACTGACTGGAAAGGTCTCCCACTACCATGGCGCCTCGCTTATAAATTTGACGATTGTTGTCATAGTAGAATTCCAACTCATTCTAGGTTTCGATGCTGGCCAAATAGGCACACCCGACTAATCGGGTGTTGACCTAATGGTGGCATAACCAAATGTGAGGAATTCATGCTATCATCAAGGGTCAATTAAATAATAGATGTTACTAGTGGAATCCTATCCTAATAAGGTTGCTAGGACCCGAGGGGAAAGGCCATCCCTCTAATACAGATAATTAAATTATCGCATCGGGGTTGGCTACAGAAATATAAAGAATAGTAGAAAGAAACAACCACACAACTGAATCAAGTTCAGGGTCCGACCCCTGAACCTGACTGGCACAGGGTAGGCTCTCTGTCTCCTTCGCAAGGCTCCTCGATCCGGTGCAAGCCTCTGTATACGATCTCCTGACACTTTCTGCCCTTTGCCGTCATCGTGTACGCTTCGCCGGATCGCTATCGTCCTCCAAGGTTCCGCTCGTCCTCCCGGTGGTGGATCTCCATGGCAAGTCCTTCTCTTCAATCTGTAACCGAAAAAGCTCTAGTACGCTTCGAGTAAGTGCTCACTCGTACACAATTTCCTAGAAAGAAAAGACAAACAAGCCTAGCAAAAAAGCCTGGGAATCAAGAGTGGTCAACTTCCACCACTTGCCCGACTATGGCTTTAAAATCTATCCACACACAGAAGAAAAAACATCCAGACAATATTTGCTAACACGGAGTCCGACCCTCGATAGCAAGCAATCATATATCTAGAATAATTTTAGAAGCGGTGCCCTGCAAGAACGATTCATAGAAACATACAATATGTACTATATGCATGATCTACTCGTAGAACCCCGATAGTGGCACATATTATTCATGCGCGCACATGACGATTTTATAAAAAAATATGAAACGCACACCACTAGCGTGCTCTGATACCAATTGTTGGAAATAAATCCATGGTAGGGGCCCGCAACGAAAGCAAAGTGAAGGTCCGAAGACCGGGAGCGGTGTGTGTTACATATCAAAATTTTCATCAAAACGATCTACACGTGCGTGTATGAATCTAGCATGGCAACTACGCGAACCCCTAACGTCGATCTAACGCGAAAGAACAATCTAGCATACATGCATGTTCTATCTATGCTAGATCTATATTTTAGAGATCATACATGCGTGTGGATTCTTTCACCGTGACAAATTTCTTCTTTGTCGATGGAGACGGGTTCGGATCTGCTCAATATAGCTTCGGTACGACGGCCATAACTTTCTACTCGGAACTCGGATTGGGTTGAAATTTGGACTGTAAGTAGCCAACTTCGAGATACAACGTTTACAATAAGCTTCACCTCATTTGGACTTCTGTAGCTCCCGAAATCATAGAAACAATATTGATTTTCTGTGCAGATTCTGGACAGCAAAAAGTTATGGGAGATGCCTTCTAGTTCACCCGATCTCACACGATGCACGGCACCTCGTCGATGGATCTCTGAGTGCCTCCATCCAACAAGCCTTCTCCTTCTACGAAACACCACATGAGGAAGACGAGTCGCCATCTAATGGCGCAAGCGAGGGAGAGAGAGACGAGATAGGAGAAGAGAAGAGAGGAGAGGGGGCGACTAGGGTTTCCCCATGGCTTGCATGGCCGGTCCTAGAGCTCACATCATGCATGGCCGGCCCCCTCTCTCCCCATTGCACTTATATAGGGCTGCCCTATCCTTTGGATAAAGCCTTAACAGATAAGGGTTGACTGATTCAAACATTCTCCCTATATATCTCTTCTTTATCTCTATCTTTTCCTTGGTTTTGAAAACGGTCAAAACTAGTCCATTTCTGTGCCTCATGACCGGCCCTTTCATTAGAGGCAACAACCTCCTGAAACCAATGGGGCCGGCCTTGACCAGTCTCTCAACACTTAGGGCCGGCCCCCTTAGTACATAGTGGTGCATGGTATGACCAAAATGCCCTTATATCACTAGTTCGTCGTTCCTCGTGTACGAGACTTTGCAAGGCACACATAAGTGAAGTACACCAGTGATTTCACTATTCTCTGAGGTCCCGTAGGGTGGCCCTAGTGAAATCAACTAGTCAACTCGCAATATGTCTCGGTGCTTCGCACCCATGTGGCAACGTCCACTTATGGCAAGGAATTGCTACATGCGTCTCTGCACTAACCTAGGATTTTCCCTTAGTGCACACATGTAACTACGCATCTATCGTGCACTAGTGCGAAGCACTCACGGAGCATAGGCTTGGACTTCTCGTTTCCTCTAACTACGTTTAGTGTTTTGAGGAGATGGTATAAGAATCGTACATAATGTCGATAAGGTGGAACCTTCAGGGACTAGGGTTTATGGCTTCCAACTTAGACTCGATCGACACACTACCCGAGTGTACCATCGATCCTCTGAGTCTGAGTTAACCTGCGTGGCTACCCAGAGTGCGACGCAGGCTGCATTCCAATTCCCCCGGACTTACTATGTTCTCCCTCATACCCCTGCTCTCCGTTTAGTATGGTAAACTCGCTGTCCCTCCACTGGTGTCATGATGCAACTCAAGCGGTGGAGAATACTGTCAGACTCGAATGCTCATATGACTCGGTTCCTCTAGGTTGACCATATACATCGTACCTCCGATTACTCTTTCGAGCAACCGGATCCGTCACCAGTCAGACTGATGACCACCTGGCCAGAGTTTAATACAATGTAGGTCAGACCAAGGAACACACCTCGGATCCATGGATCAAAATACTTGTTACAAATCCTCATCCCCTTCCCCTCTCATCATCTCATCTCATCTCTCCTCTCGCCTTATCCCACTCTTATTTCCCTCACCCCATCTCCCACGTCCCCATTGGAGATTGCAGCCAAGAGGATCCCCCCTTCCCCTCTCCCACGTCTTGCTGCTGCCCCGGCCACCCAGCCAGGCCGCAGCCCAGCTAGGCCACAGCCCGACCAGGCTGCAGCCCAGCTAGGCCACAGCCCGACCAGGCTGCAGCCCAGCTAGGCCACAGCCCGACCAGGCTGCAGCCCAGCTAGGCCACAGCCCGACCAGGCCGCAGCCTAGCCAGGCCGCAGCCAAACCAGACCGCAGCCTAGCCAGGCCATAGCCCGACCAGGCCGCAGCCCAGTCAGACTGCAGCCCGACTAGGCCGCAGTTCAGCCAGGCCACAGCCAAGCCAGACCGCAGCCTAGCTAGGCCACAGCCCGACCAGGCCGCAGCCCAGCCAAACTGCAGCCCAACCAGGCCGCAGTTCAGCCAGGCCATAGCCCGACCAGGCCCGGGTCCAGCCGATGCCCAGCTTGCTGTCGGGCCTGATCTGCCATGCTCTTCGGTGCGTGGACCCAGCCGTGCTTGCTCTGCGTGGTACCCGCTTTGGATCCAAGAACGGAAAGATCATCCTCTGCCACGTCTTTGACGGTCGCCCACACGTCTCGGTTTGATCGATCCTTTCACTTTCCATTTGAATCCATATGTCTATTCATTCATTACATACAGATCTAGCATCATCATTTCTTTCATGTTTAATTACATTGCTGGTTTGGATAATAACTTAAATATTACATGAACCACCCATTGACATTACATTCTCGAGCCTAAATAAAATTATTTCAAACCCTCCACGGTTTCGCTGGCTTCGGCTTTAGACTGTCGCGACTGCCCAGGCCAACGGGAGTTTCTCAACACCCAAACGGTCGCCACTCGATTCGAGATCTCGAATCGCCTAACCCCATCTGCATGCAACACGAATATAATCAGGACAACCATTATTCTCTTAATTCGAGTAGCAAAGTGAAGATCCTATCAAATTATATTTTGAGATCTAATTATTAATTCTAAGGACTTATTTCTCATAGCATCATCACTCGATTCACAGATGTCCTATATCAAGCACATAGCAACACAAGAGCAGAGCTAGTCCAGCTGTTGTGGGACTTCGATTAAATGTATCTCTGACCGATCGGTTCCCTAAAGCGCTTCCTACAATTTAAATGCCTAGCATCAGTTCGTTGCAATTTCAATGTGAGAACAAAAAGTGTTGGTGAGTACATATGTTTTTCTCGAACATTTTAATGTTGTTCTTATCCGTATATTTTAATGTTGTATAATGTTGTTTTTCTTGAAAACTTATATCATTTCCTAGCAAATTTCAATGTTGTTTTTCTCCAAAATATGTTGATTGGAATGTTTTGCTAGAAGCAACCCTTATCTGATGCTGCACTACGAACCTAATTTCATAGGACACACTATATGCTGACAAAAGTGGGTATTGTGCTAACATTTCAAACTTTAGGGAGTGATTTGGAACAAAATAAACTACAAGGGGGTTCAGTGTTTTTGAGCTAAACTTTAAGGAGGCAAAGTGTCATTTACCCAAAAATATACGTCCGGATGTTGTATTCATGGAAGGCACGAATGTTGTAGCAATCACCATTGTTGGGTGTGTGTGTTAAAACCACACAAAACTTTAGTCCCATATCGATAAAGGGAGAAATCCCCTACCAACTTAAATAGGATTGCCCACTTCCCCCCACTAGTCATCACACTAGAGGAGGCGCTCCACTAGCTCACACACGCGCGTGCGAGCGTGCCAAGCCGGGCCGGGCCGGGCTTGGGCTTGGGCATGGGCTGGGCGGCGCGTGTGTGTGCGCCCGTGGACCCGGACAAGATAGCACCTTCGAAATGGGCTGGTTCGCACCTACCCTATTTTTGTTTTTTACTTTTAAATCCTCCACTATTTATTATTTTCTATTTGGGACACTAGCCGTTACGCGAGAAGCGCTGCATGCTAGCTGTTACGGACAGGCTCTCTGCGAGCTGTAACGTGCAAGGTTAAAGGGCTTAATCGCAGCCCATTAACCGCTCCCCTCTTTCAGCCTCCCATTAACAGCCCGAGGCCTATATAAGGCCCGGTGCAGCCATGGGATAGGTACAGTCCGAATATCGAAATTATTCTCTAAACTCTATCTCTCCCTCTCCTATTCTCTCGTGTTGTGGTGCTGTGGTGCTGCTCCTTTGCTCCGAGAAGACTCCCTCTCTCGGATCAAAGCTCTGCTGCAGTGCTGCCTCCCTGCTTCGAGAAGTTCTCCATCGAGTTGCTGGGTTCCTGAAAGTATATCGAGGTTCGCAAAGCCTTCTTGGAGTCGTGCCGACGAGAAGGAGGTCGCCTGACCGGGGTCGTCATATCTCCGAGAACCATTGCCACAAGACCCGCACGAGGGGGGCAATAAGTTTCTTGGGACAGTGCCTTGCACGTTTCGACCACAGGCCAGAGTTTCTAACTCTAATTTCTTGCTATTAGTAGATCTATTGAAAAACGATTTGCATCTAATACTAAACACTAAATAATTAGAGATAATTTAGATAGTCTATTTCTCTCTTTTAGAAAAGTTCGGCAAGGTGAATGACGGTTTCATAGAACCCGCTCTGCCTTGGTAAACAATTTCTAAAAGAAATTTGTGATGTGCATTTACTTGCAAACATTACAATTGTTAAACAACCAATCGTTTAATATTAATAATTTGATTAATTCCTAAGTTTGCTAGTATAGAACGATTATATTTTCCAACAATCCAAGAAACTTATTGCATATTTAATCGTTCATCATATTATCATTCTCTATTGTGCAATTCACTTTGTTAGTATTGTTATCATAGAATAAATAGTTTGATTATTAGTCGTTAAAAGTTGCGCTATAGTTATTAGTCAAAATTATTTTTCTACAAAAGTTAATTAGAGGCATACATTTTAGAAAAGACTAAGAGTCATCATTGGAATATTCCACTGCCTACGGTGTCTAGAAAGGCTTGACAAACCGGCATTAAATTGCCCAAGGTAGCTTGGTATTTGAGCGATCCTAGTGCTCACCTCCTACCTGGAGCCCATCTGGCCGTTAGGATTTGGAAGTTTCATTTTGACTTCTGAAAGTCAAATATATACAGTGTGCTTTAAAATTGACAAAACTCATTTTTCAATCCTCAGATTTTAACTCAATACTTTGGTCCGAAATGGCCTCACCAAACCGTGAAACCCTTAGTGCCAAACCCGAGAAGTTTGACGGGTCTAACTTCAAGAGGTGGCAAAACCAGATGCGATTCTGGCTAACCACACTTGGGTTACTGTCAGCCATAGGTGAAACCGCACCAGGAGTATCCAATGGGTCTACCCAAACTCGTCGCACCCGAGCCTCCACTTCTCAACCTGAAACTGAACAAACTTCTGGCACTCCTACTAGGACCCCAGAAGAAATCAACTACCATGACCTTCATAGGATCATAGGGGCATTATCTGAGACTCTATGATATCTATTATACCATTCAAAACCCTAAGGATCTATGGGATACCCTAGAATGTAAGTATGGCCTAGATGATGCTGGAGTAAAATGCTTCAAAGCGTCAGACTTCAACAGTTTCAAAATGGTTGACTCCAAACCCATGAATGATCAGATTCATGAGTTTGAGAACCTAGTCCAACACCTGAGAACGAATGGTTCCACTCTTGATGAAACCTTCCAAATAGCCTGCCTTATAGATAAACTACATGCTTCTTGGTCCGAGTTTTCTAAGCACCTAAGTCATACCCAAGGTGACCTAACCCTAATTCAAGTTCTAAACTCTATTAGAATTGAGGAGCAACATAGGCTCAGGGAAAAGGGATCTTCTGAATCCAAACCTAAGGTCAACAACATAGAGGGTCAACCATCCAAGCCATTCCAAAAACCTAGGCATAAGTTCCAGAAGAAACCCTTCCACCCTAAGCCTAAGCCATATACCAAGAAGCACTACCATAGCAACCATAATCCAAACCATCCCAAGGACCAAAAGAAGGAAGGAGTGCGTTGCTGCTACGTCTGCGGTCGGACCAATCACATGGCCAACCAATGCTTCTACAAGAAGACAGCACCACCTCCAAATCCAAGAAGGAATGGTCAAATGCCACTCTACTTCCAAGTCAACATGGTGACCTCTGGAGCTGGCTCTTCTGGGACCGCTTTCAGGTCTGTTCTCTTCACCCCTGAAGTTAACATGACCTTTCAAGCATTTGATTGGTGGATTGACACAGGAGCTAACATTCATGTTTGCTCTGATCAATCTTTGTTTTCCACCTATCAAGTCTCAGGTGGAGGAGCTGTAAGCATGAGGAACAATGCTGAGGCTCGTGTGCTAGGGATAGGACGGATCGACCTGAAGCTGACGTCGGAGAAGACCCTAACCCTACGCGGAGTCCACCACGTTCCGGAGATTAAGAGGAATCTTATTAGTGGGTCTTTGTTTGTACAACATGGGTATAAGCTTGTATTCGAGTCCAATAAAGTTGTAATAACTAAGCGAACAAATTTTATTGGAAAAAGATTTCTCTGTGATAGCTTATTTAAATTAAATATCTTTAATCCTTCGTCTATAATTCTGAATATTGAGTCTTTGATCACTTGGCACCAAAGACTAGGTCATATAAATTATAATTCTATTAAGAAACTCATGACCCTAAACATCATTCCCAAATCCGATACTAGGAATCTCGACAAATACGAGATATGCGTAGAAGCGAAACAACCTAAGAAATCCTTTAAAATCATCGATCGAGACTCCAAAATACTTGAACTAATTCACAGCGATGTATGTGATTCTGGGAGAACCTCGAGAGGTGGCAATAGATATTTTGTAACGTTCATAGATGACGCTTCAAAATATTGCCACCTATACCTTATTAAAACTAAGGATGAAGTACTCAGTAAATTTAAAATTTATAGAGCTCTGGTTGAGAACCAATTAGATGAAAATATTAAAATCCTTAGATCAGACCGAGGAGGGGAGTACACTTCAAATGAGTTAAGTGAGTACTGTGAGGACTATGGAATACTCAATGAAGTCACAACTCCTTACACTCCCCAATCCAATGATGTGCGGAGAGGAAAAACATGACCCTAATGAACATGGTCAATTCCATGTTACTAAGCTCTGGAGCACCAGAGAACTTGTGGGGGGAAGCCCTAATGACGGTCTGTTTTATCCTTAACCGTATTCCCTTCAAACACAATGACTTGACCCCATACGAAGTATGGAAACATAGAAAACCAAACTTAGAATATCTAAAAGTATGGGGGTGCCTAGCTAAGGTAAAAATCCCCGATAACAAAAGGAAGAAGATAGGACCTAAGACTGTAGATGCCATCTTTATTGGCTACGCTTCAGATAGTAATGCTAATCGTTATTTAGTGTTTAACTATGAAATAAGCGAAATAGCCAATAATACCATAATCGAAGCAAGAGATGCTTCATACTTCGAAAATATCTTCCCTTATAAAACTAGGATCAACACTAGGATTAATACCAATAACCAGACTTCCAGTTCTAATCAGGTAACTCAGATCGAACCTGAAGTCCAATTAGAACCTGAAGACCAGACTGAACCGGTAACCCAAACCGAACCTAGGAGGAGTAAACGTGCCCGTGTAGAAAAAGTCTTTGATGACTTCTATACACTTCTGGTGGAGACCTCTCCCTCCACCTATACAGATGCAATGAAGTCTATATACTCACCTTTTTGGAAAGAAGCCATAGATAACGAGATCCAATCCATACTTCAAAACCATACCTGGGAACTCACTAATTTACCTCTTGGTTGCAAAACCATAGGATGTAAATGGATATTTAAGAAGAAACTTAGACCCGACGGTACCATAGATAAATTTAAGGCACGACTTGTAGCCAAGGGCTTTACCCAAAAACCTGGGGTAGACTACTTTGATGTCTACTCACCTGTCGCTAGGATAACCACGATTAGGATCCTCATCACCTTAGCTTCAATCTATAAGCTAGTCATACATCAAATGGATGTTAAGACTGCTTTCTTGAATGGCAACCTTAATGAGGAAATATACATGGACCAACCCGAGGGATTTACTGCACCTGGACAAAAGGAAAAGGTGTGTAAGTTAATTCGATCCCTCTATGGACTTAAACAAGCCCCAAAACAATGGCACATGAAATTCGATGAAGTTATCTTATCCTATGGATTTGATATCAATACAACGGATGAATGTGTATGCCATAAAGTAGATGGTAATAATGTTGTCATTTTATGTTTGTATGTTGACGATATCCTAATATTCGGTTCAAACAAACAAATCATAAATGATATCAAATATTTCTTGTCCCAAAACTTCGACATGAAAGATCTAGGACAAGCCGACGTTATTTTGAACACTAAGATCATTAGGAAGGATAATGGTTTAGTGTTATGCCAATCCCACTATGTCGAAAAAATCCTTAGGAAATTTTACGACCCCGATTGCCAACCGGTATCCACACCATATGATCCAAATACCCATCTGACTAAGAACACTGGACTTCCTAGACTACAGAGAGATTATGCTCAAATCATAGGATCGCTAGGTTTTCTAGCAAACTATACTCGACCCGATATCGCTTACACGGTAAATAGACTTAGTCGTTATACGTCTAACCCGAATGAGTCTCATTGGAACGCGTTATAAAGGGTTTTTAGATACCTTAAGGGAACCATATCATATGGTCTTCACTATAGTGGATATCCAGCTGTATTAGAGGGATACTCTGATGTTAACTGGATTAGTGACTCAATAGATATTAAGTCCACAACCGGGTATATATTCCTACTAGGAGGTGGAGCCATATCTTGGAAATCCACCAAACAGACCGTTATAGCTAAGAGTACCATGGAATCAGAAATGATAGTGCTAGATACAACTAGCACAGAAGCAGAATGGATTCGAGATCTCCTATAAGAGATCCCATTAATAGAAAAGCTTTTACCGGCTATATCTATCCATTGTGATTGTCGATCAGCTATTGATAAATGTAATCAAGAAAACACTGATGTGAAAATAAATAGACATCTGAAAGTGAGACATAGATCTCTCAGATATAAGATGAAAAATCAAATAATTGCCCTAGACTTTGTTAGATCCGTAAAGAATTTGGCGGATCATCTAACTAAGGGTCTATCTAGGACAGTGATCTTAGAATCGTCGAGGGGGATGAGATTAAGCCCATAAGAAAAATCACCGCAGTGGGAACCCAACCTCACGGAGGTTCAATGGGTAGAAACAAACTGTAGTTGTGATTGAAAATAAGGAGCATTGAATAATGTTCATGTCCCTATGACGTCAGTGCTTATTAAAAGCAAAGGGTAGGATGAGTTTAAAAACTCTTAAAAAGTCCAAGACCCATGAGGCGGGGTGTCGCCTTGCTCACACCCCTATTAGGACTTACCTATATGTATGTCGTTGTGAGGCCGCAACTCTGGGACCAGGGCTGCTCCCTAGAAACATACAAGAAAAGATATCTGCGCAAGGCCATTAATAGCGCAACCCGTTTAGAACCATCGAAAACTGTACTACGTGTACTACTTGTAGAAACCCGATAAATGGGGCTGGTTCAAGGCGTAGTCCACCAAGTCCTCACGGATGTATACAACTGTATTAAGTAGAGGTTCAAACCGGAAGGTACCTACACCTACTGCGTATTATAAGGAATCCAACAAAGTCTTTTTATTTTACATTTTGAATTTTTTAATTATTTAGTGGTTTTAAACACATGTGGGGGATTGTTGAGTGTGTGTGTTAAAACAACACAAAACTTTAGTCCTATATCGGTAAGGGGAGAAATCCCCTACCAACTTAAATAGGATTGCCCACTTCCCCCCACTAGTCATCACACTAGAGGAGGGGCTCCACTAGCTCACACACGCGCGCGCGTGCGTGACGTGCCGTACCGAGCCGCGCCGAGCCGCGCCGGGCTTGGGCTTGGGCATGGGCTGGGCGGCGCGTGTGTGTGCGCCCGCGGACCCGGACACGATAGCACCTCCGAAATGGGCTGGTCCGCACCTGCCCTATTTTTATTTTTTGCTTTTAAGTCCTCCACTATTTATTATTTTCTATTTGGGACACTAGCCGTTACGCGAGAAGCGCTGCATGCAAGCCGTTACGGACATGCTCTTTGCGAGCTGTAACGTGCGAGGTTAATGGGCTTAATCACAACCCATTAATAGCTCCCCTCTTTCAGCCTCCCATTAACAGCCCGAGGCCTATATAAGGCCCGGTGCAGCCATGGGATAGGTACAGTCCGAATATCGGAATTATTCTGTAAACTCTGTCTCTCCCTCTTCCATTCTCTCGTGTTGTGGTGCTGTGGTACTGCTCCTTTGCTCCGAGAAGACTCCCTCTCTCGGATCAAAGCTCTGCTGCGGTGCTGCCTCCCTGCTTCGAGAAGTTCTCCATCGAGTTGCTGGGTTCCTGAAAGTACATCGAGGTTCGCAAAGCCTTCTTGGAGTCGTGCCGACGAGAAGGAGGTCGCCTAACCGGGGTCGTCATATCTCCGAGAACCATTGCCACGAGACCCGTACGAGGGGGGCAATAAGTTTCTTGGGACAGTGCCTTGCACGTTTCGACCACAGGCCAGAGTTTCTAACTCTAATCTCTTGCTATTAGTAGATCCATTGAAAAACGATTTGCATCTAATACTAAACACTAAATAATTAGAGATAATTTAGATAGTCTATTTCTCTCTTTTAGAAAAGTTCGGCAAGGTGAATGACGGTTCCATGAAACCCGTTCTGCCTTGGCAAACAATTTCTAAAAGAAATTTGTGATGTGCATTTGCTTGCAAATATTACAATTGCTAAACAACCAATCATTTAATATTAATAATTTGATTAATTCCTAAGTTTGCTAGTATAGAACGGTTATATTTTCCAACAATCACCACGATATGCTGCGATAAATCTGAGAACGTTAGCATATCCAGAATCCATAAGCAGTATTTACATACAATATAATTATTTTACATATCATCATTGATATTCAAACCCTTTATTACTGATAGCAAAGTGAAGTATAGATAGATGAAATGTTGAACCTTCTCATATAACATAAACAAAAAACAAAACATGTCAAACCCACGTTGTCATTGCGTTTTGGTATATGAATTAATTTTTTTTTTTTTTTGGGTAGATGCAAGGGGGGAGGTCTCAATCGGACCTCCGGGAGACGTCACATGCCGGCACAACATGAACCACCATCAGGGGGAGGAACACCAACCGCCACTCGATAGCAAAACAAAACCAGACCACTAACTGGTTTGACCCAACTAGCCTGCCCACCAGGAGGAAGAAACAGTCGCCACTCCGGTGAACCAAACTGACTACCGGATCTCCGGCGAGAAAATTAGACCAACAACCCAAAAGGAGCAAACACTCGCTCAAACAAGAAACCCAAAAAGAGGACTAACCAAAATGGAGTCTTCGATCGATCCACCACCACCACCAGCTCCGGCAGAAGTGAAGTGGTGCCCGATGAACTCCGCTCAACCACGAACCGGTGCCGCCGCCTTGAATCGCTAGCTTCGCCACTGATCAGCTGAGGGGCTGAAAACCAAGCCATATTTCGGTCGGGTTCAGGATCCACCAAATCCAGCTGCATCCAGTCAGGAAGCCGTCGAATTGGGGGTGGAAGCCGTTGATCTGAGCTGGGGAGCCTCCGAGCAACCCGATCTACGAGAACAAAACGTCGGTCTGGATGGGGGAGACCCCTATGTATAGGGGAGGGAGAGGGATCTGCTCTGACCCATTAGGAAGCACCAAATCGGATCCCCTGGCCACCCCGGCGCCGCCGCCGGCGACCGGAGAGGCCAAGAGAGGGGGAACCCTAACCCTAGCCGTGAGAGAAAGGGGAAAAAAAGAAAACTTCGGGCCCTTGGAGACCTTGGTTGTGGTTTTACTTGGTATATGAATTCATGTCTGCATCAAAAAGTTGCTGACTATCTTCCCTCAGCAGGTAAGTGTGTCCCATTATAGAACCAACACAGTCTTGTATAATATGAAAACTAGTAATAATTAATCATAAATTAAACCTGAATTTGAGGGTTCATCCAAACCCGAATCGAACCGATGGAACCAATTCGGATTTTGGTTGACCCAAACCGAAAGAACCCTGAAGCCGAAATATGATCTTGTTCGGATTTGTTTAGCTTGCCTAGTTTGGATCCAGTTTGGCCAACTTGAATCGAACAAAGCAAGAGTGAGACTCGATTTTTAGTCCGAGTCAAACCCGAATTTTGTTGAACCAGACCTTAATTAATTTCTGCGTTTTCTTCCGATCTGATTTCCTAATATTTCCAGCCGAAACATTCAAACTGGCCAAATTCGAACCGGCTGAACCAGTTCCTTCTCTTTGCCTCCACCTTCAATTCATGTTTAGACTTGTTTGTCAAGCAAATAGCAACATTGTCTTTATAAAGTCCTGTATGTACGAAATCTGAATATGTGAAGTTTGGTTAAAAGATTTCATACATATTACTTAACATCTATATAACATGGCATGACAGTTTTGTGCTGACTATGACAAAAAGAACCAAAAGTTGACTAGACAAAAAGAAATATTGATCAGAGCCGTCGATCTCTCTCTCTCTCTCTCTCTCTCTCTCTCTCTCTCTCTCTCTTTCCACCTCTGACGCTCTTCTTTCCTAGAAAAAAAAAAATCAGAGCATGCCCTCGATCTCGGATCAACTGAGAGAAGGGAAGGAAGGAGGGGTCTATCTCTCCACTCCAGCACTGCAGCACAGCCACCTCCTCTTCCTTCCTCCGCTCTTACCTGCACCCGTCCCGACGCCAACCAAGCCCCGCGCCTCCACTCAAACCGTTGTCTGGTACCGATCAAGGCCCCGCCACGACACGGCCTGACGGCGGGAGGGAAGAGGAAGTGCCCGACCCCGATAAGCACTCTCCCGGCCTCAATGACTGCTGAGAGAGAGGAGCCATGTCCCTCCTCTCTCCGGCACTGCAGCACAGCCCCCGACTCCTCTTCCTTCCTCCGCTCCGGACGCAACACATCTGCACCCGTCCCGACGCCAGCCAAGACCCACGCCTTGACTCAAGACGCAACTCCCACCCTCGCCATGACCCGGCCTGACCTCGATCTGTGCTGAGGAAGTGCCCGCCCCCCTCTGCCGGCCCCTGACGACCGCTGAAACCTTGAATCGAAAAAAAAAAAAAAAAAAGAAGAGAGGATTCCCATCCCTCCTCTCTCTCTGACATTACAGCACAGGCCCCGCCCCCTCTTCCTTCCCGGTGTCGGCCAAGCCCCGTGCCTCCACTCAAGCCGCAGCCCGGCTCTGATCAAGCCCCCACCATTCCCGTCCCGACCTCGACGGCAGGAAGAGGAAGAATCCAACCCGATCTGCACTCTCCCGGCCTTGAGGACGGCTGAAACCCAGGGATCGAAAAGAAAAAAAAAAAGAAGAAGGGGAGAGAGAGAGAGTACCCCATGTGCGTGTGTGTGTGTGTGTGTGTGTGTGTGTGAGAGAGAGAGAGAGAGAGAGAGAGTACCCCCTGTGTGTGTGTGAGAGAGAGAGAGAGAGGGCTTGTGGCCGTCACTCGAAGATTCTGGAGATTGGAAACCCCCCTGTAGTTTACACTTTGCCTTTGTAGTTTATTTTGTTCCAAATAGCACTCAAAAGTTTGAAATATCAGCACGATAACCCCTTTTGTCAACTACTTGATTTTTGCATTTGGTAATTTTTATCTGATCATAACTGACTTGAAGGGGTAAAATATAATTTTTTAACTATAAAGGGGTTAAGTGTTTTCAACTAAACTTTAAGGGAGCAAAGTGTAATTTATCCAATGCACACCACGTGAATCGCATTTAGCCACAACGGGTTGTGATGCCCTTAGTGGCATGTGGCACACATCCGTCGACTACTATTTTCCAACTGTAGGTTGCTGCAGCCGTAGAAGATCCGAACTATGGGGTAGGCGGCCCAACATCGTCGGGCGGAGTGCGACCGGGGTCGGATTTAGGCGTCAGGCGATGGGGCATCGGAGAATGGACCGGATCTAGTGATCGAGCGTTGGGGCAACGACGATCGGTCACACGATTGCTGACTTCCCAACCCCCAGATCTCTCTCTCTCTCTCTCTCTCTCTCTCTCTCTCTCTCTCTCTCTCTCTCTCTCTCTCTCTCTCTCTCTCTCTCTCTCTCTCTCTCTCTCTCTCTACTGGTGCCTCTTTCGATTGTTGAATCGTGTTCACCCCCAATCGTCAAACGAAGAGTTCAAATCTCCTACCACTCAAAGAAAAAAAAAGAGTTCAAATCTCCTACAGTTCCAGTGGCCTACAATTGAGATGGTAGCCGTCCGATGCACGCTACGTGGTACTAGATTCATCACAATTGTCCAACTAAATGTGATTCACCTATTGTGTATGACTGTCATCGGGTCCCATTGTGAAACGCACTTAGCCACAATGGCTATGATCCCGTTACGACCCAATCGTGATGTGTCACCTTGTCCATTAAAAATGGCACAACCGGACTGCACACTATCAGGCCATAAGCAAGTGCAGCAAATCATCTGGGTAGTAAAAATTATCTCATAAAAGAGTCATGGAGCAGTTGTCATCAGATTGGTAATGCTAATTGAAAAAACTGAAGCAGAACCGGTGGGACAACACCATGTGAGACAACTACTTTAATCGAGCATCACTTCTCATTACTGTAAATTGCACTCCTCGCACGAAGAGCATTTTTGCTACCCGAATAAATTGTTGCATTTCTATATAAGTAAGATCACCTTCATTGGTTTTGACTCTTTTTTTAACATCCATTTGTCCTCATCCAGTGTTCTTTATGGTGGGTGCCCACACAAGAACTTTCCAGGGAGGTCACCCATCCTAGGCCTGCTCTCGTCCGAGCACGCTTAACCACGGAGTTCTTACGAAATCCGTAGCGGCGCACGGTTTTAAAACGCGTCTTCTATGTTTGGAAGGAAAAATTATATAAGTAGCTCATGATCTTCTCTCTCTAGGCGATGTGGGGCCAACTCATGGCCTTGTACACCTTACCTCATCTCACCTCACCTCATCCATCTTGGCATTCTCACGTTAGGAGTCTTGGCTCTTGGCTATTGGTCTATTGGATCTTGGTCGTCATACATACAACCGGATTGCTTGAAGTATCCCTTTGTGTAATCATGCAGCCGAATTTTCATCCCACCCTTCGATGCCTTGCAAAATTATTATCGCCGCTCATAAAAATATTATTGACACCCTAATATTATTAACGTCATCCTCGAAATATTTTGCTTTGCCTCGAAATCTTTTGCGTGCCCTTGATGCCGCCGAAGGCGACTGTCTAAGTGCCAAAAGGCACGAGGAGGAAATGGGTCTCCCTATAAATGCCAGTGTTGTTGTTGAAAGTGTTTTGTTGCCGAAGGCATTGAAGTGTGTTGCTGCCAAAGGTGGTCCGCTACAGTGCCGACAAGCACGGGCATGCACTAGTCTATATAACATGGCACGACGGTTTTATGCTGATTAGGATAAAAGGAACCAAAAGCTGACTAGGCAAAAGGAATAAGCTGACAAAGAATCCAGCTCAACCCCCCCCCTCCCCCCCCCCCCCCCCGTCCCTCCATTCCAAATCAGTCGACCGCACCTAAGTCGGAAAAAATCGCACTGCCATCCGATCCCAAATCCAGCTCACTCCCCCCAAATATGGTAACAACCCCCCCCCCCCCCTCTCTCTCTCTCTCTCTTTCTTAATTAAATGGGCTGCAGGATTTGAGACGGATAGAATAGCCGAACAAAAGGGCGGCGGACAATTAGGCTGGGATGATTGAACAACTCGGTGGAAAGCCTGCGGGATTTGGGGGGCTATCGAAGGAAGAGGGAGAGAGCGGGGCTAACCCTAAATTTAAATATAACTCATCGTGAGGAAAAGTATTCCATATACTCGTATGATTAGACAACGTCAACAAAATGGAGGAGAATATATATGGCAGACCTTGTAGTACGCAATGAAATCTATCCATTTTGCAAAGAGAAACCAGTAGAAGACATAACAAAACTATTCATAGTTGAAGGCCTAAAGCCATTGGCATGTCCTTTAAAGTTTTCTTTGCATAAACAAAAATGAAAAAGCTAAAATAGTAGTTTTTTAACGGGCGGTTTTGCACAGGGAAGTCCAAGGGGAGTCGACGCAGCGGTCGGAGACGGAGACGGGGGGTCGGGCCGGAGACGGAGACAGGGGGTGGCGCAGGTGGGGTTGGGAGGCCGGGCGCGTGGCGCAGCGGCCGGAGACGGAGATGGAGGGTCGGCCAGAGACGGAGACGGGCGCGCGGCGCAGGTGGGGTCGGGGGGTCGGGCGTGCGGCGCAGCGGCTGGAGACGGAGACGGGGGGGTCGGCCGGAGACGGAGACGAGCGCGCGGTGCAGCGGCCGGAGACGGTGACGAGGGGGGGGGGGGGTGTCAGGCGCCGGCCGGAGACGGAAACGAGGGGGGGGGGGGGTCGCCGGTGCACAGGAGGGGGTGGTCGCCGGTGCACAGGGGGTCGCCGGAGAGCACAGGGGATCGGGCGCCGGTCGGAGATGGAAACGGGGGGGTCGTTCGCCGGCGCCCTCTCTCTCTCTCATTCTGATCTCTCTCCTTCTCTCTCTTTTGGAGGCCGACAGAAGGAAGGAGAGGAATCCTGACCGTTGATGTGGTAATTGATCGAATTTGGAGAGCACTGTTCTATGATTGAGACTCGAGAGCGAATTCTTGTCCCTCATGCTCGTGTTTGCTGTTTGAACATGTTGATGATAAGTGGTTGACAGTGTGTGTAAAGCAACAGTCCATGGTCCCATCCACTCGTTTCAAGTGCCAATCAAATCCATTGGTTCCTTGTACGTACAAATCCTGATGGTTGATGTCCACACGATCATGAAGTTGTGGATAAAGGTTGTGTGGCTTTGAACAAACTGAGGGATAATATACTGACAACTTGAAGATGACAGCCCACGTAAGCCCATGTGAATGGTGTTTGTATATCTAAGTATCCAACTCAGTTGGTTTGGATGAAATGTTATTCAACCAACTCAATGAAATATAGACATTTGCCTCAAATGCTAATTGTGTGCAGATGCCATTTGAATTGGGTTGGCTAAGTAGTGGTTTCTCTCTCAATTTTTTCTTTTGAACCCGAGAGAAGGGACTGCGCAGTTGAGGCCGGAGAGGGTCAACGAGCCAAACCAAGTCGAGCCGAGCTTTGGCCTGTTTGAGCTTGCCTTGACTAGTAACCGAACGAGTTATTATAGACGCTCACGAACAGCGAGTTTGTCGACATGTTATCCGTCGACAGATGTCGAGTATGCCAATGTGTTGTCCGGAGTCAGGCGTCGCACCTGTCGGCGAGTTGCCCGGCGTTGGTCGTCGACGTGTACTTTGTCGGGCGCCAAGGTGGCAACAGTAGCCTCGGGCTTAGTCGAGCGCCGAGGCAACGACGGCAGCCTCGGGCTTTACCGAGCACCGAGGCAGCGATGGCGGCCTCGGATTTTGTCTAGTGCTGAGGCGACGATGGCGGCCTCGAACTTTGTCTTTGAATGCTAAGGCGAAGGCTGCCTCAGGCCGAGACGATGCCGACGTCTCAGGTTTCTTCAGGTGCTGAGGCGGTGAAGTTTGCCTCAAACTTTGTCTTCGAATGCCGAGGCGGAGTTCGCCTCAGGCCGAGACGGTGCTGACATCTCGAGCTTCGTTAGGTGTCGAGGCGGCGAAGCTTGTTTCGGACTTTTTCTTTGAATGCCAAGGCGAAGGTTTCGAGCTTCATCATCGCATATCGAGGGTAGGGTCTTGGGCTTCGTCGAATGCCGAGGTGAAGGCCACCTCGGGTTTTATCGTCGAAATACCGAGGGCAGGGCCTCGGGATTCATCGAATGCCGAGGCGGATGCCGCCATAGGTCTTCTCTTCAAGATGCCAAGGGTAGGACCTCAGGATTCGTCGAATGCCGAGGCAAAGGCCACCTCGGGCCGAGACGGTGCTGACGTCTCGGGCTTCGTCAGGTGCCGAGGCGGCAAAGCCTACCTCGGACTTAGTCTTTGAATGCCGAGGCGGAGGTTGCCTCGGGCGAAGACGGTGCCGACGTCTCGGGTTTTCAGGTACTGAGGCGGTGAAGCCTGCCTCGGGCTTTATCATTGAGTGCCAAGGGCGCAGGGCCTTGGGTTTGTTAAGTGCCGAGGCGTTGATCGCCTTGGACTTTGTCATCGAGTGCCAAGGGCACGACCTTAGGCTTGTTAAGTGCCGAGGCGTTGATTGCCTCGGACTTTGTCTGCTCACATCGAAGAGGAGGTCATCTCGAGTCGAGATGGTGTTGATGTCTCGGACTTTGGTAGGTGCCGAGGAGGTGGAGGTTGCCCCGGTCTTTCTCTTTGAAAGCCAAGCCTGTCTCCTTGGGCCGAGACGGTGTCGCCGTCTCGGGCTTTGGTAGGTGCCAACGAGGCGGAGACTGCCTTTGGCTTTGTCTTTGAAAGTCAAAGTTGTCTCCTTGGGCCGAGACGGTGTCGCCATCTCGGGCTTTGGCAGGTGCCGAGGAGGTTGAGTTTGCCTCGGGCTTTGTCTTTGAAAGCCAAGGTTGTCTCCTTGAGCCGAGATGGTGCCATCGCCTCGAGCTTTTGCAGGTGCCGAGGAGGGCGAAGCCTGCCTTGGGCTTTGTCTTTGAAAGCCAAGGATGTCTCCTTGAGCCTAGACGGTGCTACCGTCTCGGGCTTTTGCAGGTACCGAGGAGGGCGAAGCCTGCCTTGAGCTATGTCTCTGAAAGCCAAGGTTGTCTCCTTGGGCCGAGGCGATGTCGCCATCTCGGGCTTTGACAGGTGCTGTGGGGGAGGATTTCATGCCGTCGTACGTGACCCTCCTTCAACAGTCGATTGAAGATTTGACCCTTCGGGATATGGGGCGCTTCGAAGAACTAAGCTATAACTTACTAGGCTGTCACACAAGCACTGTAGAATAAAGAGAATTGACACTGAATATGGTGATGAAGTTCGGCCGAAGCCTATGTCTCCGTACGGTAAGACGCAACCTTAGAATCCACTATCTTTAATGAAGTAGAACTACTCTCAACAGGCCAATGAATGCTGCTTACAAGATAACAGAGGGTGGAAAGGGAATCTGAAAATCAGAAAGCTCAGAAAACTCTAGAAAACAGAAAGTGGGATTATGGTTTGGATTTTAGGCTCACGAATCATTTACAGGGTCTACTATTTTATAAGGGCTTGGTTTATCTAGGAAATATTTTAGGAATATCCAGAGTTTGGTAAATACCTAGGGAGATTTACCAGACCCTAGATAGTGCAAGTTGGCCCAGGCAGGGCTGTGGGTCACACTGTCGTACTCATGGGCCCCAGGAGGGGCTGCGGGTCCCATCATCGTGCTTGTGGGCCCCAGGTAGGGCTGCGGGTCCTACCATCATGCTTGTGGGTCCTACCCGGACCTGACCCGTTTATAAACGGGTAGACCCGATAAGACCCGTTAGACCCATTTGCCACACGGGTTTATTCAGTTGACCCGATCCGACTCAACCCGACATTACCCGATAGACCCGCTGATACTATATATTATAGTATCGGATTATGGGTAGACCCGACCCGACACAACCCAGTGAATTTTAAACGGGACTTTCAGGTCTACCGTGTCCAAACCCTAAACCCGGACCCGACCCGGTTATTAAACGGGTCTATCGTGTCAACCTGTTTACGACCCGAACCCGTTTAGCTCTAACCCAGACCCGCAAACTTCGTATCGGGTCTGTCGTGTCGGGTCCGAAATTGCCAGCCCTAGAAGCACCCCACAGGTTGTAGGGAATTATCGAGCTTATTGTTATAGACTATTTGTATAACCTTATAATGGGTTTTGTTGTCCCAAAGTTGGCTTTGTTTATTTGATTCCAGTGGGAGCATTATCGGGTTCTGGAAATTTTGCTAAGTGACTCGTTCGGTACAGTGTTTATTTGATTCCAGGGGAGGAGGTTGTGGGTTCAACTCCTCCTCCCCTCGATTTACCCAATAATAAAGTGGAAATTGTCGAGTGGGTCGGGCTTTGTTCCCGGAGGGATTAGTCTGGACTTGAAGTGGACCATTGCCCGAAAGGTTTCGGGACACCCACCTGTAGGCGCAAAAAAAGATCCGAATCGTCTTTATTGCAAACACACGAAGATTATAGAGGCCGGGACCCGGGGACTCGGGATAGTGAGCCGAGTGCGGCGAATATTGATCAAGAGATTGTGGGAGAGATCCTCTGGAGGGTCCCTTTGATCCGCGTCTCTACGTGGTATTCGTGCGAGAGCTCTGAAGGGGTTGCCCAGGACAGAGGTCTTTACAGGGTGAGGGTTCTTTGAGAGGCTAAGGAGTATTTGCCGTTGCTTTTGTCCCTTCCGTGCTTCGCACTTACTCGGCTAGGGGTTTTCGACTTTATTCCTCGGTCTTCGTGTCTTCCTCGATGCTTGCTAGACCTCGGCGTCCTTAATCGTCGATTCGCGGCATCAATCGTGTTTTGGTGTCGGCTTTGGCTTTGGCTTTTGGCTTTGGCGTGGCTCTGGCTTTTGCTTTGCTTCGGCGTTTGCGCTTGAACGTAGACGGGTAGAGGTTTGCGATGCTTTAGTTCTTCTAGACTTCGCATCGTATCGGCTAGAACGTGCGGTGCTTTGCTTGTGACCGGCGTAGTTGCTTGGCTTTGGCACTTGCGTTGCTTTGGCGCGGGCTTTACCGAGGCTTTTGTTTTGGCTTCTTGCGTTGGCTTTAGCTTAGGCGTTGACTCGATCTTCTTCTCGAACGGCGGTGGCTACTTCTTCAAGGCTTCTTCCGGCTTCCTCGACGGTTATGGCGTCGGCTTGACTTTTCTTCTTCTCCGGGCTTCTTTGGCTTGATCGGAGTTGAAGGGTTCCTTTGAAGACGGTGAGGGTGGCACCAATCTCCATGCGACGGTTATAGCGTCGGCTTTTCTTTGAAGACGACAGGTGTAGCGACGACTTTGCTTCTCTTCTTCTCCGGGCTTCTTCGGCGTGATCGGAGTCGAAGGGTTCCTTTGAAGATGGTGGGGGTAGCACCGATCTCCATGCGACGGTTGTAGCGTCGGCTTTGCTTTAAAGACGACGGGTGTAGTGACACTTCGGGTGTTCCTCTCCAAGCTTTCTTCTTCATGGATGGAACGGGCGTTTGTCGAAGGTGACGGGGTGATGACGCTTCGGTCTTCTTCTCCGGGCTTTTGGGCTTGATCGGAGTCGAAGGCTTGTTGGAGACGACGGGGTGGTGCCGCTCCAATCTTCTTCTCCGGCCTTTGCTTCTGGCGTCTTCGAAGTCGAAGGGTTCTTCTTCTCCGAGCTTTCTTCTTCGTGCACGGAGTCGAGGGCTTGATCTTCTTGTGCAAGGGTCTTCACTTTGATGAGAGATTTCAATGGACTAAGCCGGTCCTGAAGGGATAGGCTTGCCGGTGCCTCGTGAAGCCTTGGGTCGATGAAGAGCGCGTCTCCTCTTCTGCAGAGCTATTTCGCCTTGTCTTCGACTTCGACCTTTTGAGCCTTCCCCCTCCCCCTCTATTTATAGGTGAAGGAGGGGAGGGGAGAGATATGGGAAGATTTATTTGAATCCCTTTAATATCTCTCCCATAACTACTCAAGATTTATTCATCCATTGATGAGAGGAATAATCCTTTATTTGCTTTCCTTTTCTGGTGGAGTAATTATTGCTCAATCCTTTTTAAATTTATTTTGAATCTTGCACATAAAGTCGATGGCGACCCGGCTTCGTTTCTTGTCCATCGGATCGAGGGATCAGCGCAGATCCACACTTAAGTTTGTATAGAAAATTGTATTGGCTAGTATTTGTACAAGTTTGCTAATAGAACAATGAGAACTTTGGCTAAAACTGATCTCTTGTTTCGGACCGTGCCATCCACCTCTCTCTCTCTCTCTCTCTCTCTCTCTCTCTCTCTCTCTCTCTCTCTCTCTCTCTCTCTCTCTCTCTCTCTCTCCAACTTCTCTTCTTCTCCTCATCTCCTCCATCTCCGGCAAAACCAGAAGCAAGCTCCACCTCCTTCCCTCTTTTCTTCAACCCGAGCACCACCTTCCTCGAGCCTCATGCACCTTCACCACCTCCTTCCCTGCAACCCTTCTTGAACCTCCTTCGGTGAACCCATCGACACCACTGCACAACACCTTCCACCACACCACCTTCCCATGATCCTCCTCTCTTCCTGCTCTTCCTCTTCCCCTTCCCCACCGAACTCCTTCCACCTCCTCTCCACTGCACAACACCCTCCACCACACCACCTCCACCAGTGGCGGAGCCAGGATTTTCCCCCGGGGGGTACACAACGATTCAACAATTGGATATATTTCATAAATATTATTTTTTTAATGATTAGTATCCATAACCTTCATTTTTCATTTACAACAAAAATTAAAAAAAAAACTTTTGGAGATAGAAAAACTTCAAGTAAATGGAATAAGAATGAAAATCCAACTTTTTTAATTAAAAAAAGTTTATTAAAATTGTCCTCTACAAGTTTTTAAATAAACATAATTTAAAAAAAATCAAAAAAATCAGAAAATCTAAATTGTTGTAAATAAAAAACACGTGAATCAACGACAATAACACGAATAGTAACGAAAGAAATCAAAACTTAGAGATAAAAAGAAAAAATTTGAGCAATTCTAGCAATCGAAATTTCTCGGGTTGGACCTTGGGTACTCGGCAGGAGTTGTTGAAGCCTTGAAGGCAGCCAAGCAGGTGGTGGATCCTCCACGAGTCAGTAGGAGGAGGAGGAGAGGGGCCCACGGTGATGGGCTTGACGGCGCTGAGGTGGAGATAACAGGCAACATAAGGAGAAAAAAAAAGAAGGGGGGGGGGGGGGGGGGGGGTTGTTCTACTTTTTCGGATTTTTGAGGTTCATGGGTAAGACAATTCATGATTTCAGATTTTCGAATGCACGTTTTTAGAGTGGTCATATGGGTCTTTGTTTGTGTTCGGGGGATTTATCGCTGGTCCGTGCGGGCTGCCTGCAAGACAAAGAAAAAGCGTAAAAACGGCTGGCTCCCTTAGGAGCGCAGACCCTCCGACGCTCAAGTCAGTCTCAGGTGCACAACGGCGAGCTTTAATGGACAAAAGTGGTAGGGAAAAGGATTTCCAACCTGTACTATGGAGCCTGGGGTTGTGCATTTATAGCAATTGGTGACCTACCGCTGTCCGACACGTGGAGATTCTTCCAGGGCCTTCTAGACCCCCACGTTCTGGCTTGCGTGGGTCTGACAGTCCTTGGTACTCGCGCCCTGATATTCTGTCGTTAAGCCTGCCAGGCGGTTTGAGTGGGGGAGAGCATCTTTCTTGTTGCTGCCAGCTGGCTGTTCTGGAATGTTCAAGTCTGGGCGGTCTCAGGGAGGAAGCAAAGGCAAGCTCGCCCGGCACTGCTCCGTCCTTTCGTCCATATTTATCAAGAGTCGGGCCTCGCGGGAGCAACCTCTTCGATAAACAGGGGTCGGGGCGGGCTTGGGCGAGCTCCGGTGCGAGCTAAGCGAGCTCCTGAGCGAGCTTGGCGAACTCCTGAGAGAGCTTAGGCGAGCTCCGGAGCGAGCTTGGCGAGCTCCTGAGCGAGCTTGGGCGAGCTCCTGAGAGAGCTTGGGCGAGCTCCTGAGAGAGCTTAGGCGAGCTCCTGAACAAGCTTGGGCGAGCTCCTGAGCGAGCTTAGGCGAGCTCCTGGGCGAGTTTAGGCGAGCTCCAGCGAGCTTAGGCGAGCTCCTAAGAGTGCTCTTGGCCTAGGCCCCTTCAGCCCAATGTGGATCTCGCTCCCTGTCAAGGTGCCTTGGTGAGCGGGGGGGTGCGAACTTCAGGGCAGATTTCAGCTACCCTCAACATTACCCCCTCCTGAGGGAGCGACCAAGGAGACTTTGGCGCTTGCTCAGGAGTCTTGTTGCACACGCCGGGTGGACTGGGAGTACCAGTCATTGGCGACCTCCACCTTGTGGGCTGCGGGCACCTACCGTGGGAGGTCTGCGCCGAGAGCTTCGACTGTCAGTATTTCACAAATGTCGGGCGGGCCGCGAGCATCAGCCACGAGCGATCTCCTTCCGGTGCGAGTTTGCCACACGCGGTCAGGGTCTGCCTCGGGCGAGCTGCGGGCACCAGCCGTGGGCGATCTGCGCCGAGAGCTTTGACTCTCAGTATTTCACAAACGCTGGGCGGGCCGAGAGCGTCAGCCACGAGCGATCTCCTTCCGGCGTGAGCTCATCACTCGCGGTCAAGGTCTGCCTCGGGCGAGCTGCGGGCACCAGCCGTGGGCGGTCTGCGTCGAGAGTTTTGACTCTCAGTATTTCACAAACGCTGGGCGGGCCGGGAGCGTCAGCCACGAGCGATCTCCTTCCGGCGTGAGCTCATCACTCGCGGTCAGGGTCTGCCTCGGGCGAGCTGCGGGCACCAGCCGTGGGCGGTCTGCGCCGAGAGCTTTGATTCCCAGTACTTCACAAACGCTGGGCGGGCCGGGAGCGTCAGCCGTGAGCGATCTCCTTCCGGTGCGAGCTTGTCACACGCGGTCAGGGTCTGCCTTGGGCGAGCTGCGGGCACCTGCCGCGAGCGGTCTTGTGACTTGGGTATCGCCCCAAATCTCAAGAGTGATACCCCGGGTGAGGCAGCTAATTCGATTCAACCTTTTTTTACTTTAAAGTATATGCAAAACGAAAAACTCGGCATGCTCGCTAAAACCCAATTAGTCTCTGAGCCCGGAAAACGATAAGCGAACCAAAAGACTTCAAAAACTTCCCTACACTCAGAGACTTAAAGCATTTTTATTTTAAAAGGAAACTAATAAGTGCTAGCTGCCCCATGCCCGGTTAATTTCCCTCGATGATCCTGTTCGGCGGGCTCGCCCTTCGAGGGGTATGCCAACGCCATGATGCTTCCGTTCATGGCAGGTGAACGCGAAGGATCCTGGTTAGGTTTAGAGTCCACTAGACAGCGGACTTCCCCGGGAATCTCAAGGTCGCCCACTGGCTGCCTCTGAGGATCCCAGTCTTGCTTTAAGTCTGCACAACGGCGGACTGCCCCGGGAATCTCAAGGTCGCCCACGGGCTGCCTCTGAGGATCCCGGTCTTGCTTTAAGTCCGCACAACGGCGGACTACCCCGGGAAGCTCAAGGTCGCCCACTGGCTGCCTCTAAGGATCCCGGTCTTGTTTTAAGTCCGCACAACGGCGGACTACCCTGGGAAGCTCAAGGTCGCCCACTGGCTGCCTCTGAGGATCCCGGTCTTGCTTTAAGTCCGCACAACGGCGGACTACCCCGGGAAGCTCAAGGTCGCCCACTGGCTGCCTCTGAGGATCCCGGTCTTGCTTTAAGTCCGCACAACGGCGGACTACCCCGGGAAGCTCAAGGTCGCCCACTGGCTGCCTCTGAGGATCCCGGTCTTGCTTTAAGTCCGCACAACGGCGGACTACCCCGGGAAGCTCAAGGTCGCCCACTGACTGCCTCTGAGGATCCTGGTCTTGCTTTAAGTCCGCACAACGGCGGACTACCCCGGGAAGCTCAAGGTCGCCCACTGGCTGCCTCTGAGGATCCCGGTCTTGCTTTAAGTCCGCACAACGGCGGACTACCCCGGGAAGCTCAAGGTCGCCCACTGGCTGCCTCTGAGGATCCCGGTCTTGCTTTAAGTCCGCACAACGGCGGACTACCCCGGGAAGCTCAAGGTCGCCCACTGGCTGCCTCTGAGGATCCCGGTCTTGCTTTAAGTCCGCACAACGGCGGACTACCCCGGGAAGCTCAAGGTCACCCACTGGCTGCCTCTGAGGATCCCGGTCTTGCTTTAAGTCCGCACAACAGCGGACTGCTCATTATAGATCATGCGGGCTCTTTTCTGCATCGAGCTTCCGAGCTAACTTCTTTGTTGAAACCTCCGTCGTTCGGTGAAATTCCGCTCCCCGGGTCCCGGAGGCAGACGCCAGTTCGCCGGCCTTCCAGCGACCACCGGGGGGGGCCTCCGCGGGCTATACGGCAGGAGCTGCGGGCGGTCCGGGCGAAGGTGCCACCTGTGGCACCTCCCGCCTCTCCACGGCCTTAACGACGAGAGATCGCAGAGCCGGAGGAGGTCGCTGCTCGACTGCCCCTCCCTTCCGGTCTAACACCGCATCCTCGAGCCTGATGTGCTGCTGGACAAGGGCGAATAGCTCGACGATCGTGCGGGGATCCTTGATTACCAGGGCGTCATGAAGCTTGCTTCCCTCGGGGAGGGCGTTCCGGAACGCGCTCACCGTTCTTGCGATCTTGGCCGACGGCGTCCTCCAGAGCGAGGTAGGCGCTTCGGAAGCGCATCGCAAAGCTTCGAAGAGTTTCGCGGGCTCCCATGGTCAAAGTAAAAAGGGACTCGATCCTCTTAGGGGGCTGTCTGTTGCACCGGTACTGCTCCAGAAACAAACCGGAGAGGGTTGGGAAGTCTGGAATGGTGCCCGACGGCAATTTGTGGAACCAATTCAACGCCGAGCCGGTCAAACTGCTCGGGAATGCTCGGCACAAGACGTGGTCTTGGTCCCGGAAAAATAGAAGCTTTCTGTAGGCCAAGAGATGGTCAACGGGATCCTGCGACCCGTCGAACAATACAAACTTCGGGGGGGTCCAGTGGTGCGGAAAACCTCCTTGGTGCACCTCGCTTGTGAAAGGCGAGCTACCCCCGTGGGCGGCGAGGTCCTCCAGCAGGTCTAACATCGCGTTAGGTCGCTGCCAGTGCCCGGGGAAAACTCCCAGAGGCTGCTGCGCAGGTCCTAGGCGGCCGAGCACGCTCCATCGAGGGAGGTTCGGATCCCCCCCGCGGCGACCCTCGGGGGCTACCGCTCGGCGGCCTCCTCGCTGTTCGCCCGTGGATTCCTTCATCGTGGCGGTTGGTCTGTGGGAGGCCGTTGCCTCGCGAGCTTCGGAAAGTATAGCCACCGCAGGCTCTTTCCCTCGTCGCCGATGGCACGGGTCGCGATCCCGCTCTAGAGACCTTGCCTCCGACCCGTCAGAATCACCGCTCCGGCTATGGCGGCAAGGGATGGTCGCGCGCGAGGTCGCCTGGTTGCTAGACCACTGGGTTACTAGCTTCTGCAACCTCGTAAGCGGGGTTTCCGGTACCCTGCGCACGGCCGCTCTCCCGACCGGGGGTTCCGGATGGGAAACCTGCCGCGCCGGAGCGGTCGTGAGCGGGCGCGATGTTGAAGCTGGTGGTCACACCGGAGGTGCCGTATTCGCCGGCCCGGAGCGTCGGCTGGCCGTCGGAACCTGACGCAGTCGCGTCAGTTCCTCCATCATGGCCCGCTGGGTGGCCAACATCTCCAACAGGAGCTGGTCACTGAGCGGGGCCTGGGGCTGAGGGGTCTCAACAGGAGGTTCGCTGCGCGCAGATCTCGCACGGGTCCTTGGTCGCCTGCGTCCCCTTATCGCCGGAGCCATCTTTGGGGTCACGAGGGCCGACGGCGCTCAACCGCGTGGTCGTGGGCGTTCTCGCCGGAACCAGTCGAAAGATCCCACAGACGGCGCCAAATGTTCGGGGGATTTTTCGCTGGTCCGTGCGGGCTGCCTGCAAGATAAAGAAAAAGCGTAAGAACGGCTGGCTCCCTTAGGAGCGCAGACCCTCCGACGCTCAAGTCAGTCTCAGGTGCACAACGGCGAGCTTTAATGGACAAAAGTGGTAGGGAAAAGGATTTCCAACCTGTACTATGGAGCCTGGGGTTGTGCATTTATAGCAATTGGCGACCTACCGCTGTCCGACACGTGGAGATTCTTCCAGGGCCTTCTAGACCCCCACGTTCTGGCTCGCGTGGGTCTGACAGTCCTTGGTACTCGCGCCCTGATATTCTGTCGTTAAGCCTGCCAGGCGGTTTGAGTGGGGGAGAGCATCTTTCTTGTTGCTGCCAGCTGGCTGTTCTGGAATGTTCAAGTCTGGGCGGTCTCAGGGAGGAAGCAAAGGCAAGCTCGCCCGGCACTGCTCCGTCCTTTCGTCCATATTTATCAAGAGTCGGGCCTCGCGAGGGCAACCTCTTCGATAAACAGGGGTCGGGGCGGGCTTGGGCGAGCTCCGGTGCGAGCTAAGCGAGCTCCTGAGCGAGCTTGGCGAACTCCTGAGAGAGCTTAGGCGAGCTCCGGAGCGAGCTTGGCGAGCTCCTGAGCGAGCTTGGGCGAGCTCCTGAGAGAGCTTAGGCGAGCTCCTGAACAAGCTTGGGCGAGCTCCTGAGCGAGCTTAGGCGAGCTCCTGGGCGAGTTTAGGCGAGCTCCAGCGAGCTTAAGCGAGCTCCTAAGAGTGCTCTTGGCCTAGGCCCCTTCAGCCCAATGTGGATCTCGCTCCCTGTCAAGGTGCCTTGGTGAGCGGGGGGGGTGCGAACTTCAGGGCAGATTTCAGCTACCCCCAACAGTTTGCATGGTCAGACGGTCTCTTTTCAATCACACTGCCACTCGGGGTTAGCCGGTCAAACGAGTCACGACTCAAGCGAGGGCCGCGAGGCTCGCTGTCACATGGATCCAGCACAGTAAATAGGGGTGGAGGGCAAATTGGTTATTTCTAATTTGTGGGGGTCCATTTGGCAGTTACATACATCTTTGACCAAACTTTTGGGGAGGCACATGCCCTCCACCAGACCACCTCCCCGTGCTCCTCTCTTCCTCCTCTTCCTCTTCCCCACTGAGCTCTGGCCACCTCCTCTCTTCTCCTTCCTCCCTTCCTTATCTTCCCCACCCCCGACGACCTCTCCGGCCAAGTCTAGGCGACCTACTCCTCCTTCTACTTTCTCTACCTCTCTTTGAAGAGAGAGAGAGAGACTAGGGTTTGGGGAAAAACTCCTTGTATTGGTGTATCATTACATAAGACTACATCTCCTTTATAAGGAGAGAACGCACACCATTACAATATTACTGGCAAGGTGGGACTAACAGTAACACTACTATATTTAACAGCTACGACCAAATTTTGCTCCCTATTATGGGGCATTTGGACCGTTCCCTAATATGCATGAGAAAAGAGAGCAGCAAGTTCATTGCATGCTGAGAGGGGCTAATCAGTGTGAGAGCATCTCCAACTAACCCCTACCCAATTTAGGCTCCCCATTCCATTTCCATGTGCCACTTAGGATAGGATCGCGTTGCTGGAGAAAAAAAAGAACATCCTCCAATGGACTCCTACCTAAGGGTGGGATTTGGGCAAGACTGACCCGAGCCCAACTCGTCCAACCCAAACAATGGACAAACATGGACAAAACTGGTTAAAAACTTGGATGGATTTAGACACAAAAAGATCAACCCGATTTTAATTTGGACGGGTTTGGGCACCGATCCTCCCAACCGAAGGAACATGAGGAAGTGACACTATAAGATTGAATGCTTTGGTTTTTTTTTTTTTTATGGAAATCGAAGACTATCTGTTTGATGTTGAATGCTACAAATTCGTTTGAAATATGTGAGGATATGGGTTGGACTTTATGTTTTCGATATGCTAATCAAAGATATTTTTTTATACAATTCAAAAATCTATTGCTTTTTTTTCCATTTATTTATGTGCATAAGCATTTCTAATTGGGCAACCCACCCAACCCGTCCATTATTTTGCAAATTGGGCAACCCGAGCAACTAGAATGGGCAAGCACGGGATGGGCTTCCAGTGATTCCCTTGGTTCCACGAGCAAAACGGGCTAAGGTTTATATAAGTTGCATTGGGCATGGTCAGACCCTTCAACCCGCCCAAGTCCCACCCCTACTCCTACCCATCCAATATGGCTGAAAGAAAACAAAACAAAATATCCCATCACATAGTGGCCCCCCCTCAGATGGGAGGCATCTTCCAACAGACTCCTACTACCCCGGAGGATGGGTAGTAGCCTATTGGAGCTGAATTCTTTCACAACAGGACAAAAGGTTCTGGGTGCCACATGGGATGGGAGGTGAAATAAGAGTCGGAGATGATCTGATACACCTTTTGGGTCTGGGTGTAATGGATGGTCTTGATTGCGACACATAATAATCAAATCGATGGCTACAAGAAGTTGTACTTAGCCAAAATTAATGAGTAATCCTGAGAGCAACACTTACTCCTATAAGAGACGACACCATACCAATAGTTGGCCGATATAATATAGAAAAGGAAAAGAAAATCTAGTTTTCCTTCATAAAAGGGCGTTTGAATGGCAAGAACACAAGAAAATACTTCATCCTTTAAGCATTGTTCCGTCAAAAGATAACAAAATTTTCTTACCAAAAACATAGAGAAACACGAGAAAGAAAAAAGAAAATTTCTTGGTTTCTTTTCCGGAAAATCAAACAATATCAAAATAACAAAAAAATCAATAAACTGGTGTTAGGTCCTTGCAACATTTTCCATTTAACATTAAGGACCTTTAAAGTTTGGAGTTATGGGTGCCACATGGGAAGGGAGGTGAAATAAGAGTCGGAGATGCTCTGATACATCTTGGATCTGGGTGTAATGGACGGTCTTGATTGCGACACATAATAATCAAATCGATGGCTACAAGAAGTTGTACTAAGCCAAAATTATTGAGTAATCCTGAGAGCAACACTTACTCCTATAAGAGACGACACCATACCAACAGTTGGCCGATATAATATAGAAAAGATAAAGAAAATCTAGTTTTCCTGCAAAAAAGGGCGTTTGAATGGCAAGAACACAAGAAAATATTTCATCCTTTAAGCATCGTAAATCACAAAAAAAATTTACCAAAAACATAGAGAAACACGAGAAAGAAAAAAAAAAATTCTTGGTTTCTTTTCCGGATAATCAAACAATATCAAAATAACAAAAAAATCAACAAATTGGTGTTAGGTCCTTACAACGTTTTCTATTTAACATTAAGGACCTTTAAAGTTTGGAGTTAACGTCAAGCCAGCACGAGATCCCTTTGCCACACACAGGTAATAACATGATTTTTAAAGGATGATTTTACACCTACATATAAAGTGTAACAATCCGATTACTTGTAACAAAGAGTAACAACTGGCAAAGAGTGGTAATTTAATATAGTAACAAACATTAATTGTAGATTGATTGCAGCTTATCATAAATAATCTATATAACATGGCACAGCGGTCTGCATGCTGACTAGACAAAAACAACATTGCTGACTAGACAAAAAAACACTGACTAAACAGATGAACAGCTTTACAATCGAACATTTGTTATTGCATTCCCTCTAAACCCGCGACCAGGCCCGCAACCTTCTCTCTCTCTAGATATGGTAACCAATCCCTCTAAACCCGTGACCCAGACCCGACCGTCTTTCTCTCTCTTTTTCTCTCCCGCGACCCCCTCTCTCTAGATGGAAACCCCATCTCCCGCGGCTCTTTCTCTCTCTAGAATGGAAACCCCAAATCCCGCTACTCAATCGTCTCCCAAAACCCGCTGCTCAATCGCCTCAATTTCCCCATCAACTCCCCTCCAGCGACCCTCTCTCTCTTTCTCTCTCTCTTTCTCTCTCTCTCTCTCTATAGATGGAAACCCCCAACGCGATCCATGCTCCCGCTCTCTATCACGCGATCACCGATCATCCCGAAATCATCCCGCAGCCCGAGCACCCGCGCCCTACCCTCCGTCCCCAAATTTCGCAATCCAATCACAGCCCCGTCCTCCCTCCCAAAATCTCCTTCCCCGATCGCACAGCCTCCATGATCGCACATCCCGAGCACCCAATCCTCCCGATCATCCAGCAGGCCCAAATCTCGCAATCAAATCCCGATATCCTGTTTCTTGCCCCTCCCCCCCTTCAAGAGAGACCCCCGAGAAAGAGAAAGAGAAAGAGAGAGAGAGACAGAGAGAGGGGGGGGGGGGGGGAGAGAGAGAGAGAGAGAGAGAGAGAGAGAGAGATATGGCTAGCACGTCACCGGAGTGAGAGGAGGGGACGTAATCACTGTAGTCACTGGCGAGCAGGATCCGATCATCACCATCATCGTCGGCGAACAAGATCAGGTCTCTCTCTCTCTCTCTCTCTCTCTCTCTCTCTCTCTCTCTCTCTCTCTCTCTCTCTCGGCCTCCTGTTCTATGGTTTAATTACTCCTTTTTTTTTCTCTTGATTGCAGGGTCATGGTGAGGCCGGCGGGATCGGGGTCGTCGCCAGACAAGAGCAAGTGGTTTCCAAGGCGAGCATTTCTTCAATTCCTTGATGGGTCTGTGTGTGTATGTGTGCAGAAATCAGAAAATTTACTTTTCTTTGCATTATTTTCTTTTTATTTTGTTTTTTTTATTGGTTTGCCCTTTTTTGCCTTATTGCTGATTTTGTTTTCCTGTCATCAGATCCTTCTCCTCGGAGTAGGCTGATCGAGCCCCTCGAGATCAACCCCTCATCGGATGTTCACATTCATCGGATTAATCAAATCCTGGTTTATTTCCCCCTTTTTTTGTCCTGATTTTTGTTTCCCAATGCATGGATGACCAAAGTTGCAATGCTTTAATTTGCAACCCAGTACCTGAAATAACATGTATGTATGACCAAAAGTAATCTTTAATCTAATCACTCCATTCGAATTTTGAGCATGGCGACTCATGTGATGTCCTTTGGATTTTGCCTCCAAATTTTTGCACTTCTGTAGTGTTGATAATATGTTTCGTATCACATATTTTTTTAAAACATTGTACATGATCACAGCATTGCTACAGACTTATCTTTAGTGTGTGCCTAATTAAATCGATAGTTGCTATAAATGAATTAACATATACTCAAACCATGGTTCTTAAATGTTGTTCCCAAATAATTTGCTCGCAATGACAAAATCAGTCCGAAAGGTTGATTTTGCTGATTTTTTTTTCGGGCTATGGACCCACTTCGGGCTTAGAGTATTAAATGCAAAAAATCATACGATCATCACAGTGAGATGGGTCTATTGCTCGAAATGCCGATTTTTCTGATTTTTTTTTCGTGGATGCATAGATCATTTGTTTTGCAGGTCATTTTAGGCACAATTATCGGCATATATAAGCCATATACGGTAATGTTGCGGTCGTGTTTCTGTTAATTAGATGCATATTTTCTGTGCAGAAATTAAAAAATTTACTTTTCTTTGCATTATTTTCTTTTTATTTTGTTTTTTTATTGGTTTGCTCTTTTTTGCCTTATTGCTGATTTTGTTTTTCTGTCATCAGATCCTTCTCCTCGGAGTAGCCTGATCGAGCCCCTCGAGATCAACCCCTCATCAGATGTTCACATTCATTGGATTCATCAAATCCTGGTTTATTTCTCCCTTTTTTTTGTCCTGATTTTTGTTTCCCAATGCATGTATGACCAAAAGTAAACTTTAATCTAATCACTCCATTCGAATTTTGAGCATGACGACTCATGCATGTGATGTCCTTTGGATTTTGCCTCCAAATTTTAGCACTTCTGTAGTGTTGATAATATGTTTCGTATCACATATTTTTTTAAAACATTGTACATGATCACAGCATTGCTACAGACTTATCTTTAGTGTGTGCCTAATTAAATCGATAGTTGCTATAAATGAATTAACATATACTCAAATCATGGTTCTTAAATGTTGTTCCCAAATAATTTGCTCGCAATGACAAAATCAGCCCGAAAGGTTGATTTTGCTGATTTTTTTTCCGGGCTATGGACCCACTTCGGGCTTGGAGTATTAAATGCAAAAAATCATACGATCATCACAGTGAGATGGGTCCATTGCTCGAAAGACCGATTTTTCTGATTTTTTTTTCGTGGATGCATAGATCATTTGTTTTGCAGGTCATTTTAGGCACAATTATCGGCATATATAAGCCATATGCGGTAATGTTGTGGTCGTGTTTCTGTTAATTAGATGCATATTTTCTGTGCAGAAATTAAAAAATTTACTTTTCTTTGCAGTATTTTCTTTTTATTTTGTTTTTTTATTGGTTTGCTCTTTTTTGCCTTATTGCTGATTTTGTTTTTCTGTCATCAGATCCTTCTCCTCGGAGTAGCCTGATCGAGCCCCTCGAGATCAACCCCTCATCAGATGTTCACATTCATTGGATTCATCAAATCCTGGTTTATTTCTCCCTTTTTTTGTCCTGATTTTTGTTTCTCAATGCATGTATGACCAAAAGTAAACTTTAATCTAATCACTCCATTCGAATTTTGAGCATGGCGACTCATGTGATGTCCTTTGGATTTTGCCTCCAAATTTTAGCACTTCTGTAGTGTTTAGGATCTAGACTCGATTAGTCAAACGGGCCGGTGTTTCCCCCAAATGTTTTTTGTTGTCGAAGATGGTCAGTTGCGCTGTTGCCGAATACGACGGTGTGAGTGGTGATGCCCGGGGGGTGTCCTGCCGCCGAAGGCGGTTCACTTTTTTGCCGACAGCTGTGTTGCCGCCGAAGGCGACCCGTTGCAGTGCCGACAGGCACGGGCATGCACTAGTATTTATACATCTCTGATCACAATATAGACTTTTCTGTGACAAAAAATGTATTTACTTGTGTTGTACAAAGTCACAATTTGGTAAAAAAAAATGTAATTATCTGTTCAATAATATTTTTGCACATCCGATGGTAATATGGTTTTTTTTTGTGACAAAAATGCATGTAACTATACAAAACTAAATCAATTCACTCTCGCACATAAAGAGTAACAATTCGGTAAAAAAGAGTAACTATTTGTTCGGTAGTCAGAAAAAAAAATTTTACACGATAAAATTATAGAAAAAAATTGTTATATTGTTTTGTGATTTTAAACCGATGGTCTATAGTGGTTTCAATTGTTTTTTGTGCAAGAAAGTGTTCAGATTCATTCGATAGCATGAAATATAAATTTGATGAACTTTAATTGGACAATGTTGTCCTTTTTTTTCTTTTTGTATCATCAGGATTTCGAGAGAGACCTAATACAAAACAGGACTTGCAGAATAACTTATTTCAATCAGGTACTTTTGCCAGGGACCTATCACTAAGTCCCCCCAACAATTCCACTTTCCTTTTCCTATCATTTCCAACTAATTCCCTTTGGATATGTTTGGTTGTCGGGAACATTTTGAGGGGAAAGAATTCACTAGAAATATAAGGATAAGAAAAATTAGAAAAGAAAATTGCTTTTTCGGTATTGTTTAGATGTTTAGAAGAAAAAAAAAGATAGAATTTAATGTGGAAGTGGATCAACAAGAGATTTTTCTTTCCTACATTTTCCTTTGATTTTGACAAAAAAAGTTTTGATGAAAAAGTAGATAGTTTTGGAAGGCATGTAGACAAACAGTTCTCCTGAACAAACACCTAAATTTATAAAAAAGTTACATTTTCTTTTGCTTTCCTTCACATTCTCAGCAACCAAACACACCCTTCTTGTGCAAAACTTTCTCAGTAACCAAAAACATGGACCCTCGAAGATAAAATGGATCTCGGATCCAAAATTAGCCTTAATCTGTGGTTGGATGGAACTCCAAAATCCAGTTCTGAAAATTAGGACGACCCTTTTGACCACTTGCAAGTAGATCCGACTTCCATACCAAACCCATATCCATAGCTCCTTGCATTTCTTGATTCATTGTCGTTCAAGATATGAGCATAACCAGGCGCAAGCTCCACTTCAACTTCAGTCTCAACCCCAACGGACCCAAACCCCAACACGGCCCAACCCCTCCAAACCCACCACCTCTAACCCTCCACCACCCCATCCTCGCCAAACTGGAGTCCTCCCCATCTCCCGCCCAGTTCAACCAAATCCACGCCCACATCATCACCACCGGCCTCTTCGGCACCGTCTTCGCCGCCAGCCGGCTGCTCAAATTCTCCGCCACCGCCTCGACCCCTCCCGACCTCCCACTCACCCACCTCCTCTTCTCCCAGATCCACCACCCCGACGTCTTCTCATACAATCTAGTCATCAAGGCCCTCTCCCAAAGCTCCCACCCCTTGGCCTCACTCCCAATGTACCGCACCCTGCTCCTCCAAGGCCTTCACCCCAATGAGTACACCTTCTGCTTCCTGCTTGGCTGCTGCTCAGCCGGTCTGGCCCTGTGGGAGGGCCGGCAAGTCCATGCCCACCTCAAGAAGCACGGACTAGACTCCACCGTCTACTCCACCACATCACTCATCCACATGTACGGGGACTGCGGAGCCCTCGAAGACGCCCTTCAGGCATTCGACCAAATGCCTCAGCGAAGCCACGCGTCGTGGGGGGCGGCAATCGATGCGTGCGTCAATCACGGAGACGTGATCTGGGGACTGAGGCTGCTCGGGGAGATGAGGAGTCTGGATGTCGAGCCTAGTAATGCTACATTGGTCAGCACCCTCCATGCGTGTGCTGAGGTAGGGGACATGGTCGTCGGCCGCGCGGTGCATGCCTACATTGTGCTCAAGGGGTTGGAGCTTAATGTCACTCTCGGGACGAGCCTGGTCGACATGTACTCAAAGTGCGGGGCGATCGAGATTGCCACTGAGGTATTCAAGGCGATGCCGGTGAGGGGAGTTGCCTCATGGAATTGCCTGATTCATGGGCTGGCGGTGAACGGCCACGGTGATAAAGCCGTGAGCTTGTTCGAAGAGATGCAGCGCGGGCTCGAGGTGCGCCCGAATGGAGTCACCTTTATAGGCCTTCTGCATGCGTGCAGTCACGCAGGGCTAGTAGAAGATGGCATCAGGTATTTCGCAGAGATGAGGAGTGTTTATGGCGTCGAGCCGAGCCTGAAGCATTACGGGTGCATGGTGGATCTTTATGGGCGAGCGGGGCGGGTCAAGGAGGCGATGGAAGTCGTGAAGACGATGCCGGTGGAGCCCGATGCTGTGATATGGGGGGCATTGTTTGGTGCCTGCAGGATTCATGGATTCACAGGGCTGGGGGAGCTCGTGGCGGGGCAGATCATCAAGGTGGCACCCTATGACACATGTGGGTACCTGCTGCTCTCCGATACACACGCGATGAGAAGGAATTGGGATGATGTTGGTGGTGTGAGGAAGATGATGAAGGAGATGGACATCAGGAAGGTGCCTGGTTTTAGCTCCATATCCAATTGATTGATAACCCATTCTTTCTCACAAGTCATCAAAGGGGTATTCTTTGTTTTCAGAATTCCTACATAGTTCAATCAATAAAATCCTTGGTATTTGTGATGGTTAACATGGCTCATAACAAACTATGGGGTTTGTTGAGATGCTGCACCGGAAATAGTCCTACATCGGCTAGGGTAGCTGGGTTCCTTGTCTCCATATGCCTATTGTGTTCTTCGTCCTTCAAGAGGTCGGCCTTTTGGAGCACTCTGGGTGTTGTCACATGGTATCAGAACTAGGGCCGCTCCTCGACTCCTTCCTCCTCCGATAGTGTCTTGCCCACATCAACTAGGGAGCAGGGTTCCCTGTCTTCATACGCCTGCTTTCCTCTTCTCATTCATAAGGTCGACCTTTTGGAGCATTTCAGGTGTTGTCACATGGTATAGAACTGGGTCCGCTCCTCGCCTCCTCCCATATCCGATAGTGCCTTGCCCACATCGGCTAGGGGAGCAGAGTTCCTTGTCTTCATATACCTACTGTGCGCTCCTCCCTTTATAAGGTACGCCTTTTGGAGCACTCCGGTTCATATCAGAAACACATCTGAATCAGAAACACACCATGATTGATCCATGTGCTGAGCAAGTATTCCCAATACCCCATAGGCCAAAGCACCATGGGGATTGCTTCTGTCACCAGCAACAAAACTGCAAACCTCATCTCTCACCTCTATCCAACTCCTTCCTGCTTCTTTCTTACTCCCCATCCCTCTCAATGAACTCCTCGCCTTCGCAAACTCCCCCCACTCAGAGCTGGCGGCATATATGTTCGAGAGGATGGCGTAGATCTTCGCTCTGTTCGGTTTCAGATCCAAGATCTTCTGAGCAGCCAACCTCCCCAAATCCATATTGCCATGCATCTTGCAAGCTCCAAGCAGAGCACCCCAAATTGATTCATCAGGGTCAAATGGCATCGTCTCGATCAATTTGTAGGCCTCCGTAACCCTCCCAGCCCGACCTAGAAGATCGACAACACACCCATAAACCTCTTTGTCAGGAGAAATGCCGTATACGGTTTGCATCAAATTGAAGTACTTCAAGCCTTCCTCTACAAATCCAGCATGACTACAAGCACTTAGAACACCCATAAACATGACGCTATCAGGCCGGACGCCTGAACTGATCATCTCATCAAAAAGCTTCACTGCCTTCATCCCAAATCCGTGAATCGCGTATCCAATCACCATCGAAGTCCACGAGACCAAATCCTTCTGAGACATCTCACTGAAAATCCTCTGCGAGTCGGCTACGCTTCCACATTTCGCGTACATGTCCAACAGAGCATTGGCTGCTTGAGGATTCGCTCCGTAGCCTCTCCGGATCATAGCCCCGTGAACTTGTAGCCCACAGTTCAGAACTGCCAGGTTAGCGCAGATGGCTGCGATGCTGGTGAAAGTAAAGCAATTCGGCCGGATATCTTGCAAGCCCATCTCAAGCAGTAGTTGCAATGCCTCGTGGGGAAGCAAGCGCTCGAGGCCAGCAATCATGGCATTCCAGGTGATCAAGTCTCTTTGAGGCATCTCATGGAAGAACTGTTTGGCTTCTGAGAGGGCCATGCATCTGCAGTACATGTCGAGCAGAGAGTTTGAGACTGGGAGATTGGCGTCGTGCCCGGATTTCAGTGCGGCATTGTGCATTTGCTGGCCTAGTGCTAGACTCCCAATCCAAGCGCAAGCACGGATCACGATGGACAAAGTGTACGGATTCAATTCGGCACCCTCCTGCTGGTTGAGGCCAACAGGGTCAGGAACCAACCAAGTTATCAGCATCCACTGTATGCATGCATATGTAGTTCTACCTGTGTCATTCGCCGGAACATCTGAATTGCGGTTTTGCCATCGCCCCGGTGGGTGTACCCGGCGATGATGGTAGTCCATGAGACAACCGTCCTCTCCGCCATTCCCTCGAACACCGCGCGGGCGTCTCCCATGCCGTATCCGCAGGATGCATATACGTGGAGCAGCGCGTTCTCCACGTAAGTCTGCCTGTCCACGCCGCGCCGGACGGCCATCGCGTGCACCGAGGTCCCGCCGGCAAACCAGCCTAGTCCCCCGCACGCCTTGAGAGTGCTGGACAGGGTGAAGGCGTTGGGGCCCACTCCGCCTCCTGCCATCTCGCGGAACGTGGCCCACGCGTCGCCGTGGCGGCCGCTTGACGCGTGGCCGGAGATCATCGTCGTCCAGGCGACGACGTCTTTGTCGGGCAATTCGTCGAACAGCCTGCGGGCGAGGCCCGGCAAGCCTTGATCCAAGTAGGATTTGATGAGATTTGTGGCAGCCGCGGGCGAGAGTTTCGGCGCGGTAACCATGGATTATAGGGTTAAACGCCGAGCCTGTCACCACTTGATCATGGCAGCCATAAGGCCCATAACGGACTGATCCGAATGCGACAGCAAAAAACTTTAATCCGCCCCCTACACATCTACTCTGCAATGCTGAAGGTTGTCACTTCTGGGCACAAAGCACATAGAAGAGGTATTAGATTTGAATTTGATTTTGGGATTTTTGCTTGCAACTCCTTAACACATATTGATATTACAAATAACACCCTAAACTTTTTAGTTTTATCTGTAACCCCTCATACATTTTGATTTTATTGATACACCCCTTATATATTCTGCCATTCGAATGGCTTAAAATAATCTCTCACATGTCCCCACCCGTTCGATCATCCGGCCCTTATGATGGGAGCCCCTTGGGGTTCTCTTGGTGCCCTGTAAATCTCAATAATCCAAAACTGTTCTTTTGAACGAAAATAACATGTGTCGATGGACGTGCCTTACCGTGGTCCGGGATGACAAAGTTAAGGGCTTTATCTGTCATTTGACATCTAATAAAATCCATCCACGTACTGTTATGCGTGAGGGGTTCACTAACAAAACTAAGAAGTTTAGGGAGTTATTTGTAATAACAATATTTTGTAAGGGGTAATATGCAAAGTTATCTTCTATTTTAGTACGAGAAGAGATATAGAGGAAAAAATATAAATTTACCAATACAGAATTTCAAACAAGCCCTAAGTTTATAAGTGACAGGGCTGGCAATTTCGGATCCGACACTACATATCCGACACGACCCGACACAAAGTTAGCGGGTCTGGGTTAGGGCTAAACGGGTTCGGGTCGTAAACGGGTTGACACGATAGACCTGTTTAATAAACGGGTCGGGTCCGGGTTTAGGGTCTGGACACGATAGTCCCGGGAAGATCTGTTTAAAATTCAACTGGTCGGGTCTACCCGCAATTTGATACTGTAATATACAGTATCAGCGGGTCTATCGGGATAGGTCGGATCGGGTCAACTGAATAAACCCATGTGGTAAACGGGTCTAACGGGTCTTATTGGGTCTACCCATTTATAAACGGGTCGAGTATGGGTTTAGGATCTAGACACGATTAGTTAAAAGGGTTGGGTCTGGGTCTAGGGGTTTTGAACACGATCCGAAACTATAAACGACACGAACCCGACCCGATCCATTGCCACCCCTAGTGACAATGGAGTTCGAAAATCAGAAAACCGGACCAACACCCGATCCAAAATTTCGGATATAGATATATTATATTTTTGTACCAGAACAAGATTCAAGTAGGGTATGGGTACAAAAATTATACTCAATTAATGTAGGCTCATATATGTTGTGTTGGGCCGGAAAAAATTGTGCATTTTCCAAACATTGTATAGTGAGGATTTGTGTAAAGATTTTGCATGTATGGTGAGAACTATGTCCATTAAAAAGTTTTCTTATAGTAAGCCATTCAAAAAAAATAAAAAGGACTTATTTGGATGTTGCATATATATGACGTGTTTTTTTTTTGCATACATATTATAATTTATATATAAAGAGCACATGTGTTTATAGTTGTACTTGTTTGTTTGTTTCTTTTATTTGTTAATTTTTGTATATGTGTTTTTGTTTGTGCTTATTTATCTTTTTTAAGATGCACTTCTAATCGCACATGAATCATATGGACTGTTCATTATACGGCGACTCAATATAGTCCATTTAATAAGTCAGATCATTTTCAAACTTTGCATATCCTCTCTAAGGCCCAATTTCAAAGGCTTGGATTACTATTTACACAAGTATCATATGGATAGTCCATTTTATAACATGTCATTATAGTAAGGATGCAACTTGGGTTGGACAAAACCGAGCAAGGTTCTAAAAAGCGTTAGGCGTTAGTCGGGTCGTGAGAGGCCGCCTAGCGCCTAGTTGTTTTAGCTTTTTTTAATTATTATTTTGATATTATATATAATATATAATATTATCAGTCGGTCCTCGTATAGATTTTTTGTATGAATATGTAGAAAAGATTAAAAAACTGTTAATATTGTCAACCAGCCCGCCTGAGCCTGCCTATCTTGCCTAGACCACCCCAGCCCGCCTATCTCCGCCTGGAAGCTTGGTCGCTTTTTTGCAATACATAAGGGCTAGGCTGGGCGGTGGGGGACCGCCTAGCACCTAGGCGGCCACCTGGGCTGCTTTTTAGAACACTAAAACCAAGAACCGACCCAACCCGACCAACGTGGACCTCCGACTTGCTAGTAAATTGTTGATGGCTATGATTTTTTTTTGACCAACTACCAACCTGAGAACCGACCCGAACCAGCCCGACCTTAGTATGGGTTGGGTTGGTTCGGGTCTATACCCAAGTCGGATTGGTTCAGGTTTCAATATGGTAGAACCAAACTAGTTTGGTTCAGTTCCGGCTTGGCTCAAAACCGATCTGAGTTGCACCCCTACAATATAGCCACTTTAGCATGTCAAATTACTTTCAAATTTTCTCTAAAATAAAGAACTTTCAAATTTGGCATATCGTCCATCCAATGTATGATTAGCCATTTCAATGGCTTAGAGCCACAATGGTTCACAATCAGCTGTCACACTGACTCAGTGTCGAAATACTGCTGATGGAGTGTGCGCCACTCCTTCACTGAACTGAAAACAAGCATGCAGAAATGGTGGGCTAACCACTGTTGACCACTTCCGTCAGGGTTTCTACTCTGTTAGATGACCAACACAAGATTTCTATGACAAAGAATAGCTCACAAACCTCAAACACTACTCACCAATGACCCAGAAAGCACTCATGCAATATATATATACAGGGGGGAGAGAGGGATGAAGATCATGCACCTGGTGTCCCTTCGAGCAAATGGCGTCTCTTCTCCTGTTCTTGAGAGCTCTGATGAGCAGAGATCAAGACGGCGCATCGCAGGAGTTCGGAGAGCGAGATCACGGTGCCACCCGGAGACGTGCAAAGAAGAAGAGGCAGAGCCCCTGCACCAGATTATCCACAGCTGTGATCCACCGCTCTGGCAGCACTCGTAGCATCTCGTTCGAGGGCGAAGAGGCGTGGAAAATAGCCGATTGCTGCGTTTGGCCCGAGGACTCGGCCGATTAGGGTAAAATGCATTGTATCGTTGTTCAATCTTTTTCACAGGGCACAAAAGAAAAGTAGTTAGGCCAGAGCATCATTCATCATAGGTTGAACAATGTAGGTTGTACATCTCTAAACTTACAAGCTTATAAACCCTATTCAAACTTCAGAAGTCACAATATACAGAAACTTCCTGATTCAGTCGTCCCGTGAAGCTCAACTAGAAATAGTATGCATTCGATGCGAAATCAAGATGGATGAATTGAATCCGATCTTCACTGATACCGAGAAGGTATTTCTCACCCGACACTAAACCGAATCCCTTGATGTTTATTTTTCCTCTGTACAATATGAAGGTGTGATGAAAAACTTCGGGAAGGGGTCGGCATGGCTAAACTAGGACCTGTGATCTGGCAGCTAAACGGGAGCACCGGATTCGAGTACTCTTACTTAGAGTGCAGGCGCAGCCCTCGAGAAGCTCAAGGTCTTCCTCGCATGTCAAAATGGCTGCCATCTCCGGATTCTCCAAAAGCAATTTGGAGGTCAGATATCCAGCTATAGTCCATGTCTGATAGAGCCGGGATTGCTTCCCGATGAATCTTCCACTTCTGGTGTCATAGTATTCTGGCCACTTGTCATTTGAGAGCCGCTTCTCAGCCACCGTTACGGCCCTCTGAGCTAACTCTGGCCTCCCCATCTTGATGCAAGCTAATGTGAACTGAGACAATTAAGAGAAAGAACAGTCCGACAGATGTTTGGAGAATACAAGAAACTGAAAAGAAAAAAAAAATTACCTGCCATAGTAGTGTAGGCCATGATCCGCCATTATGATATGACCAAGGGCTGCAAAAAAATTAAACCGTATTTTTTGTTAAGACGAAATATCTTAAGCCCAGTTCTCTATAACTGGTACCTAGGAAACCATACACCAACTGCAGCAAAATTTTCTCACCCATCAAGAATAACAAAGTGACTTATAACCCTCAAAGGAGTAAATTATTCAGGTTTAGTTTGAAATTAAGATGGAGTAAGATGTCCCTAGTTAGGTAAAAACTTACGTGTTTTTTGGATCACTGCCAGTTATTATACGCCATTCCTCCGATTCTAGAGCAGGGTAGCATATTTTGAAAGGCATGTTTGCCACAAAATCATCCCATTTGTCTTCGATAAGATTGAGAATACCCTCAGCTTGTCTTGGAGTGGTTAGAGATGAGACAATGGCCCAAAGATTGCCGAGGGAGAAGAACCTGAAATCCATGTGAGCTGGTTGTAGATTGCCGATAAGGTAGCCTCCTCTCTCAGGGATCCAATCCACTAGCCAAGAGGGAATTTGGTCAGGATATATATTGAATTTGTTAATAGCATTGTGGGAATATTCCTCAGTCTTGTAGCGGTATATCTCATTGATCTTCTTCATGTCCACCCAATAATACTCTCTGATGTGGAATGAAAGAGCACTGAGCCTGTTGTTGATAGCACGCACCAAGTTCCTAGATCCATCATTGAAGGTGATCATTTCACGAGAGCACCGCAGAGCTGAGTAGAATAAAGCCTGTGGAAATGAAAATGTCAAAAAAAAAATGATCAAAACCTATTACCAATATAAGATGGTCAATATTGAAAGCAAACTACAGCCGAAGACTGCCACGTCTATTATACTAGATGTAAAGCTATGATCCCTATCAAGTTGAGACAAGGCATAGCCCTAAAAAATTTAGAAAACAAGCGTTTATGCATAAAAGTTAGAGACCAGCAGGAATGAACCTCTTAGAAAACTAAGAAAACTCATGATAAATATAAGCCCGGTCTCTCAAGTATTCAGCAAGTAAAACAGTCTTAGTAGAAACCAATATTGCCCTCTCACCCAACACTTTAATGATGTGCGTGTGTGTGTGTCTCCTTGTGTTTCCAAGTTGTATGATGCTGCAGTGTCCGTGTCACTCGACACAAGTGTCCACAAATCATAGTTGTTAAGCAAATCCTAGACACTCATCCTCGTCTCGCAGTCATCACCTCTAACAGGAATTTTCAATAGAACAAGGGGATAACCCGTTCTGACACTAATTGATAAAGGACTGATACCAATCGATGGGATATTGATATCAACAAATAATGGTGATGATCCAATCAAGATATAGATCAATCAACATGCCATAAGCAACAAAAATAAGTCTAAAACGTAGGAAACTTTAGTAAAAGGGCTGAAATTTAATGAATAAACAGCAAATAATGTACCTTTTTCTTTTTTTTCTTGAACAGAGCAAATAGTGTACTGAAAATCAATATTATTTACACATAAAACTGAATTCAGCATTATACTCTTCTATTTTATAATATCTAAAAATGAAGAACTGTATAAAAAAGAACAAATCTTAATGTCAAAAGGTCTCCTACCTCTTTTATTTTTCCTCTTCTGCTTTTCTGTATTTATTTCTGATTTTACGGATACAGATTTTTGGGTACTATGCATAGCATTCAAGAAAATAGAAAGGAAGGGCATGCCTTTTGAAAAACTAACATCCCACCCAGACCCCTGCTTCTGAAAAAAAGGCTCACAAGGAAGTTGGGACTTGGGAGTCCTCTTCCGTGGGAAGTGGAGTCAGAGGAATCTTCTCTCCTGTGGGTGGACCCCACAGGGAGTCGTAGTGGACTCCTTTCACATTGGCAGGGGAGTGTTCATGTTCCCTCTGATATTTGTCAAAAATAATTAGCTGTGCAGATTTTTAAGCCTAATAAAGGCCAGTTGTTCCAACTGCATTAAAATCTGTATATTTTGCAAAAAAACTCGTAACCCTTTTGCATTTTCAAGTATGGTATATATTCTATCAAGTTGGATGAATGTGAGGAAAACGTCAGACATAAAAATGGTCTTATGATGTTATATGAAGAGGTCATATTCCTCCTGCTCAGGATATTTGTCAAGACTTATGTGCTAACAATGAGAAATAGAAACCTAAAAAGTTCAGTATCAAGAAAACATATACAATATTAAAGAATAATATTTTTCCAATGAGATTGTGCAGATTTGAGATAAAAAATTTCAGTCCAACAAGCAAAGATGACCATGTGGAAAGTATAAGTCGCCTTTCTGAAGAGGATGTTTCGGTCAAAGCTCACTTACTTGGATCTCAAGAGGGTGACCATGGATGCCCATCCGACGATCTATCATGCAAGAACCATCAGTGACTAGCAAAGAAGGGAACATGTCAAACCCATCCGATAAGCATAAATTCAGGATAAGTTTAATGCCCATTTGAACATCTACTCTCTCTTGTAACGCATAATCCCCAGTGATTTTTCCATAAGCTCTTAGCAAAATAATCCACCACAATCCTGTCAGCATTAGAGGTCCGAAATAAAATCCCAGAATTCATCAGGTTATGTAATCATCATTTATTATTGGTAAGGAATGACTATCTACATAACAACTGAACTAGGATGGACCCACCAGAATCAACTGGGGCAACACGACCAATCGCAGACTCGCCAAAATCAGGATCCAAAATCTCTTCAAACGCCTCATTGCTTCCATCCAATGGCACCGTCCTAACCTTAAAACTAGCAGGCATCAGCCCTTGCCCAGGGCTGTAGCAATCCACAGTCTTTTCCCAGCTCTGGTTATCAAACAAAACACAAAACAGTCATCATATCGGAAAAGCAGATAAACATGACTAACAGTGGGCTTATAGGATGAATTGCTCTGGGATCCAAAATGGTACTAATAGCAACTAATAAGCACATAGGATGGCATGGTGCATCTTGTTTACCCTTTCTCCTTGTCTGTTTACATTATCTTTTTAAAAAAATTGGTGTCAATATACTTCATAGGAATATCATGAATAAGAAAATTGCATAGTAAGCATTTTTTTTGGAAGGTAAAGAAAGGAAGGTCCTTTGGCATCATTAATATTGTTGATTCATGCGATCATTCTTCCGTGTAATTTTCACTTCATTTAGTTCTAAGATTTAGTGCTTCGGGATCCATTGACGTTTCTTAGTACTCAATGTTAAGAATTAAACTAGAATAGCCTTAAAACCCAGACAAAAAATAGTGTTGCAGATACCACTAGTTCTGTGGGAATTAGATCTGTCTAGTTCCTTAATGGAAAGTAAAATAAATAATGAAAACAGAAATAAAATAAATAATGAAAACAGAAATAGAGATATGACAAAAAATAGAGAAATAGGGTAGAAGATGAAGGGCAAGAAGGAGAAAGAAGTCGCAAAAACTATTCCCAATAATTGAGCATTTATTTCATATTATTTAAAAAAATAGGGCATCCCCTTAGGAGATTCAAAAACTAAAAAATGCTACTAGAAGCCAGCTAGTCACTACACATAAATTAAGCTTATCTGGCCAAAACAAACTAAATCACATGCATTAAATCATAGATCTCAACACTCCCTCTGTGGAGTTCAGATATCTAGTTTCCAAGCCAAAAACAATAGCCGTCTGATTGCTTCTTCCCAAAGTTTTTTTGGATATTGAAGCTAGCTGAACTTTGGTTCTGATAAATGGAGTGCCAACTTTGCGTACGATTTTCTCACAAAATAACTAACAAGTAACAATCAACCTTTATATGTTGTACTTCACTGCTTCTTACATGAGAGACACGATTATTTTGAAAGTAATACCACTGCCTAATTGTCCCAATATAGTTTCCAAGAACATTAAGATAGAATCACTTTCTTTGTCGGGAGATCCTGAAAACTACAATGCACTGAAAAGAAAGTAACAAACAATTCAATCAGTAATTTAGTAGTAACTTAGAAGGAAAGAAGACTTTGGAATTAAACGAGGAAGGAAGAGATCACATGGAGCAAGGATGAGTTGAAATTGAATGAAAAGCCTGAGTGAAGGAACCATCTGAAGTGTCACACATTCTCTTAATGGGATCTGTAGTAACTGAGCTAATTTCTCATGCACAAACTCACGAGTCGAGAGATGACGCTTACCAGGCTGTGCAAACATGGAGGAAGACAAGCTTGGAGATGAAAAATGACTTCGAAGTTCGAAGCTCTGCTTAAGGTTTGGATTGCCTCCAAGGACAATATGGAAGTTTTCGTGGTAGACCTGAGTGCTAAAGGATGAAATCTGTGCGGAAGCCTAGACTTAAGATTGTCATACATGATTTTCAGCAGTAGGCCCACCATGAATATCCCAACAAGTACCATTTGTTGACTGTGTAACCCATAGTATGAGTACTTCTTATATTTGCATTCCCTCCTTCCAACATCTATTAGTTATTTAGTTCACATGCTTCACCATATCTTCCTTGAATAGTACGTCATTTTTTAAGTACTTCTGATTATCATTTGGTAATGAACTAGGCTAGAGAGATCAAATTCCCAGATGTAAGTACCTTAGTTATGGAAGACAGATCACATATCCTTCTGCATGAAGTTCGGAATTATATTTCCTCACCGAGCAACATATTTCTCTTCTAATGTCATCCTTGTCTTTGTTGGGGTTTCACATTAAAGCTAATTTTTGGCTCCATATGATTCAAATCACAATTCACTGCCATCTTTCTGGTTTCATTCTTTCAAATCATTACTATCTGTGAATGGAAGAATTGACAAAAGCTTCTACCATCCCTTTTGTTCTGATAAAATAACACCATATTTTTGGACCATTGTGTATAATTGTTATCATCCAATTAAAGTGCCACCATTTTTGCCTATTCTATGAAAAACGCTTAATGGAAACAAACTTGCAAGAAAACACACCTTTGATGAAGATTCAGATCACAGCCTTAATGATCATTCACCAATAATAAGAGGGATCTTTGTTGCATGTCGATTTTGCACCGACACATCTAGTCGTTAAACTGGAAGGAATATACGAATATCACAAACTTTCCCTCAAATAACATACAGTAACTCCCAAATGAATTGAGTGCATCAAAACTACATCCTCTTCAAGCCTCTTTGGCAACTAAAAATAAAGGTCACATCTGATCTGCATTAAATTTACACAGTTACACATCTCACCAATAAACGAAAAAAAACAGTTGAAACAAGATTAGATCAGACTTGAACCATTGATCTTCCACTGATTGTAAAAGGGAAAAAAAGATGGTGTGACATGAAATAAGATGCAACAACATTGAAGATGCAAGATCAACCTAAAGACCACTCCAATATCCTGTAAGGTTTTAAGGACATCAATCATGATTCAGGAATACTTTAAGAAAGCCTAATAGGACAAAACAAATTTTAGCTCTGCAGAAATCAGATCTGTGCATACCGTTAAAAGGAAATAAATGAGGGAACTAAAGTGAAATGAATAATGAAAAGAGAACCAAAAATATCAGAGGAAGAAATAAACAAAGGTAGACAATGAAAAGGAGAAAGAAGAGAGTAGGGAGAAGAAGAAGAGGGATGCACTATCCATTCTCATTGGTTGTAGCCGTGGTCTCTCTTATTTTAAATATTAGGCTTCCCCTCGTTGAGGTCCAACCACTAAAATGCCCCCGGGGAAGTTACAAAGCAGTTAGGTTGACTTTGGCTGGTCTCGTGGCAACAAACTTACATGTACTAAATAATAAGATGCTAATGAAATATGGCATCATAAAAAGGTGACAAGACGGCTTAATGTTCCAAAGGGCAAGGGCAATTCCATGACTAGTTTGTGAGATAAGATCCCACAAAACAACTTTGTGATACTGTACTGATTCATGACTTTCCTTGATATACCAAGAAGCTCCCATCAATGTTAGTAAGCAAAGCACCAGTGTTATCACGGAAAATACATTAAAATAAGTTGTGTAACAAATCTTTTCACATGTACACTGATTCATGATGATACAGAAGCATCATGGGGGCAACACAGACCATCAGATCACTAATCTATGTCTGCGTGTTTTGGAGTAATTTACCATCATTTTATAATTGGTTTATATTTATTTCTGTCCAGTACGGGCCTTTTGTTAGTAAAATTAGCAAACAAAGGATTTCCTAGATTACTAGATCCTTACTTCCCAGGATTCATATGTTACATAAGATTCCTAATTCCGTAAGGATTCCTAAAAGTTATGGTGTATGATATTTACTCAAAATAGGTATTTCTTAGTAAGTTAGATCCTTATTTACGAGAAGAAACCCTGATGGATTATGATTCTTATTTATGTAGGGTCTCTTCCTCTAAGTGTGCATAAATTTCATAAAATTTTCTACCATATGTAGGGTCACTAATCAATTTTGTTGTGACTGTAGAAGTTGTGTTTTAGTAGGAAAGTGTCCAAAAGAATACTAGTTTCTACCATATAGGTTAGTGAAGTTTCAAGTCTGTTATGATTGAGTATTACATCAGTTTTGATAGTTATATAAACACATGTAAGAGGGGTGACGAATGGAACATAACTTTTTGCTGAATAAAATTCTCTCTTCCAGCCTTTTAATATGTTAATGTATATAGATGGGTCGGTTTTACATGTACAGTCGGGTCGGGTTGTATGGTCATACATATACATATATATGAGCTTGAGTCCCTCAATAGAGAGCATTGCATTCCTCTCCAAACCCTAGCCGTCATCTCCTAACATGGTATCAGAGCTCTAGGGTTCTCCGGCGCGCGGCGACGACGACGAAGGTCTTCTCCCTCCGGCAACACCTCTCCTCCGGCCTCTCCTCACCCGTCCAACCCCCCTCCTCCTCCTGACCACCCCGCCCGACCCCCCTTTCCGCCGCCCGACACCCCGCCTGGCCCGGCCCCCCCTTTCCGCCGCCCGACAGCCCCAGCCCCACCCCCCCTTCCGCCACACCGCCCCCCCCCCCCCCCTCTATCCCCCGGCCCCTCGACCCCCCTCCACCTCCCAACCCCCCTACGCCGTCCGACAGCCCCCCAATTCCCCCCCTTCCGCCGCCCGACAACCCCCGACCCCCTCCTCCACCCCCCGACCCCCCTTCCACCGTCTGACAGCCCCGGCCCCCCTTCCTCCACCCAACAGCCCCGACCCCCCTTCCTCCCCGACCCTCTCACCCCTTCCCTCAGCCCACCCGGCCCCTCTCTTGAGCCTTCTCCATGCTTTCTCCTGCCGTACCGTCCGTCGTTGCGATCTCTCCACCGCTAAAGGCGGTCGCCTTTCAGTTGTCATCGGCCAGCGACTGGCCTGATTGGTCACTCACCGTCGAGGCCGCGCTCTCCAGTCGTGATCTGTGAGGTCACATCACCGGCGATGATCCTCCTCCCACTGACTACTCCGGTTCCTCCTCTGTCACCAGCAGTGCCGCGTCTTCTGCTGCGACTGCTACCACGGCAACCACGGTTGCTGCTCTTACGTGGCGCCGCCACAATCAGGCCATCCGAGCGTACCTTCTGGACTCTGTTGCTCGTCCGCTCCTTGCTCCCATCGGCCGCCTTCCGACAGCGCGCGCGATGTGGGAGTATCTCCGGGACCGTTTTCTCCCGCGCGGAGGCGCACGGCGGCATCAGCTCATCTGTGACTCGCAGTCTGCCCGTCAGGGGGAGCGCATCATTCAGGACTTCTTCAGTCAGATGAGTGCCTACTGGCATGAGCTGGACTCACTGATCCCGGAGCGGTGTGCCTGCCCCCGCTCCCGGGATTTCCAGCGCTACCTCGATGAGGGCCACCTGCATCAGTTCTTGGCAGCGCTTCGGCCGGACTTTGCTCTCATAGCTGCCCAGCTCCTGCACCGTGAGCCACTCCCTCGGCTAGAGGATGCTCTACTCGCCTTGGTCGACGAGGAGACCCGCCTTCAGACTCAGGGCGCTCGTCCTCCTCCACTTGCTCCTAGCTCCGACACTGTCCTGGCAGCCGGGTTCTCCGATGAGGCTGTCTTCTGTCACTACTGCAAGGAGCCCGGCCACATGAAGCGCGAATGCCCTACACGTCCTCCACGCAACCCCCGCTGGGGCCCGGATGAGAGAGCCCCACACTGGGCTTCGACTTCCCGCGACGATCGACGCGGCGGTCGAGGTGGACGGAGCCGTGGACGTGGTTCGTCTTCCTTCCGCCACTTTGGTGGTACAACGGCTACTGTAAAGGCCTCGATGCTCCCCACTGCTACCACAGCACCTTCTCAGCCTGAGCCGGACCGTCTTCAGCGCCTCGAGGAGCTCCTTCTTCGCCACCTAGCCTCCACCGGCTCCGCGACTACGCACGACTTGTCTGCCACCTCTGGTACTACTGCTCCATGGATCTTCGATTCGGGTGCCTCCTGTCACCTTACCTTTGACTCCACTGTCCTCACGGACTGTTCTCCCACTACCACCCACCAGGAGGTTCGCACTGCGAATGGGACTCTCGTCCCTATTCCGCAATGTGGCTCCATCACTACCACCTCTTACCCTTCTGGTCGCCTAACCCTACCCCATGTCCATCATGCCCCCCATCTTAATATTAATCTGATCTCTATCAGTTCTCTTTGCGACTCTGGCCTGACTGTCACCTTCACCCCTTCTGTTTGTGTTGTGCAGGATTCGCGGACGGATCAGAGGATTGGGCTGGGCCGTAGAGCAGGAGGGCTTTACCAGTTGGACCATCTACATGTGTCTTCCGTTCCTGTTGCGTCTGTCATGTCTGTCACCTCTGATGCTGACCTGTGGCACAGAAGGTTAGGTCATATATCGAGTGATCGACTCAAAAGCGTATTCCGTTCGGGCGCATTGGGTCGAGCGTCTTTCTCCTCCCTCTCTGTTTGTGCGGGTTATAGACTGGCAAAGCATCTAGCTCTTCCATTTTCTGCTAGGGCTTCCCAGTCTGATGTTGTATTTGATTTAGTCCATTCGGACATTTGGGGTCCTGCTCCTGTTGCATCTCTATCGGGTTACATATATTATGTGTGCTTTATCGATGACTATTCTAGGTGCACCTGGGTTTATCTTATGCGTCATCGATCTGAAGTACCTCACATTTTTAGGAGATTCACCACTATGATACACACTCAGTTTGATCGGCGCATCAAGACCTTTCGGTCTGATTGTGCCAAGGAGTATCTCTCCTCTGAGATGCGTGAGATTCTTCAGTCTCACGGCACTCTTCACCAGCAGTCCTGTCCCCACACCCATGAGCAGAACGGCGTTGCCGAACGCAAGCATCGTCATGTCCTTGAGACTGCACGAGCCTTGCTTCTCTCTGCGTCTGTTCCTCACTCCTACTGGGCTGAAGCTGTCATGACGGCTGTCCACCTCATCAATATCACTCCGTCGTCTGCTCTGTCCGGTGCCACCCCATATGAGCGCCTCCACTCCAGCCCACCTGACTACTCTCTTCTTCGCACGTTTGGCTGCACGTGCTTCGTTCTTCTTCCTCCCCATGAGCGCACCAAACTCTCTGCGAGGTCTGTTAGGTGTGTTCACTTGGGGCTCAGTCGGGAGCACAAGGGGTATCGGTGCTACGATCCCTTGGCTCGCCGGATCCGTGTTTCCCGTCACGTTTCCTTTGTTGAGGATGTCCCGTACTTTTCACCTGAGTCTCGGGATCTTTCCTTGCCTCCTGCGTCACCCTCCTCGCCTTCCTCACATCTCCACATCCCTGTTCTACCCCCGTTTTCTGTTGCCTCATCCACTCCTACTCCTTCTCCATCTTCCCCGCCACCTCCACCACCACCTCCTCCGTCTTCCTCGACACCTCCACCACCACCTGTTACTCGTGTATATATTCGTCGGTCTGTAGCTCCTCCTCCAGAGTCGGCTCACACTGGTACTCCCTCGCCTGATGCTGCTGCCCCCTCCTCCCCGGTCGTGGATCCTGCTCCTGTTCGGCGCTACCCAGCGCGCGAACATCACCCTCCTGACCTATGCAGTCAAAGTCGGTAGTCGGCCCTAGTCGGCCAAGGGCCGACTAGGACTAGTCGGGACTAATTCGGGACTAGTCGGCCAAAACTTATTCTAACCCCTCCCCCCCTCCCTAAACATATATGATATATGAACTAGCATAAATGTCAATAAGTATATGATATTAGTCGGTTAATAACAATACATACCTTCACACTTCACAGCATGGGTATAAATACATAAGTAACAGTCTAACATAACACAGTTGTATTGGCTTCATGCTCATGTCAAAAGACTCAGAACTAAGAATTCATCACAATATTTGTTTGATGATGTTTAATCAGTGAAAAACCCCAATTTTGATTATAGGGTTATATGGATATCAACAAATAAACTAATTATTTGTCTATGTTTTTATCTGAGATTCTCAGGTGCTCAACAGATAATTACAGGGAAGAGCCATAGTTGTGAGTCTTGCGACTCAATACTCTAAGCCAATGTAAAAAAATCCAAACAAAATTGCTTGCAAAGATTCCTTTCAAAAAAAAAATTGCTTGCAAAATGCTGCCTGGGGACTAGTCGGCAGTCGTTAGTCGGGGACTAGTCGGGATTCCGCCCAGCAATGACGTAATCGAAATTAATCGGTCGGCAGAATGCCGCCCAGGGACTAGTCGGGGACTAGTCGCCGACTAGTCCCGACTTTGATAGCATAGCTCCTGACAGATATGACTACTCTCCTGACAGGTTTGGCTACTCTACCTTTCCCTCTGACTCTCCTGACTCCTCTGGCTATTCTGCCAGTGCCTCCTATTCACCATCTTTTCAGGCTTTTCTTACTGCTATACACAACCATCGAGAGCCCCAATCGTACCGTGAGGCAGCTTTACATCCAGAGTGGCGGCAGGCCATGTCAGTTGAGCTTGAGACTTTTCAGCGGACCCAGACATGGGATTTGGTGCCTTGTCCCTCAGGGGTGGTGCCTGTTAGCTGCAAGTGGATATTCAAGGTCAAGACTCAACCTGACGGATCCATTGAGCGGCACAAGGCTCACCTCGTTGCTCGTGGCTTCTCCCAGGAGTATGGGATTGATTACGAGGAGACGTTTGCTTCAGTTGCTCGGATGACTACTGTGCGCACCCTCTTAGCTGTGGCAGCTGCTCGAGGGTGGCCTCTTCATCAAATGGATGTCACCAATGTGTTCCTCCACGGTGATCTCTCCGAGGAAGTCTACATGGCTCCTCCTCCGAGCGTTTCAGTTCCTCCAGGGCACGTGTGTCGTTTGCGCCGAGCCATCTATGGGCTCAGGCAGGCCCCTCGTGCCTGGTTTGAGCGATTTCGCAGTGCAGTCCTGGCCGCCGGGTTTGTTGAGCGTCACTCCGACTATGCCCTGTTCACTCGCTCCTTCAGTTAGGGTATTGCAGTTCTTCTTCTCTATGTGGATGATATGATCATCACTGGGGATGAAAGTGCCACCATCGCATCTCTCCAACGGCACCTCCAGAGTCAGTTTGAGATGAAAGATCTGGGCTCTCTTCACTACTTTTTGGGCCTTGAGATTGCCCGGTCAGCTCGTGGTCTGTTGGTCTCCCAGCAGAAGTACATCTCCGACATCCTTGCTGATGCTGTTCTTACTGACTCTCGCACTGCTGATACACCCATGGAGCTCAATTTGAAGCTTCTAGCTATAGATGGTGAGCCGCTCCAGGATGTCTCCCGCTACCAGAGGCTGGTTGGGATGCTCGTCTATCTCACTATGACCCGGCCAGACATTGCCCATGCTGTTGGCATTGTCAGTCAGTTTGTTCAGGCTCCACAGTCGCTTCACTATGCAGCTGTTCTTCGGATTATCCGCTACCTCCGGGGCACCATCACCCGTTCATTACTGTTTCCCTCCACCTCTCCGTTGGTGCTGCGTGCCTACTCCGATGCAGATTGGGCAGGAGATGCAGCCACTCGCCGCTTTACTACAGGATACTGTGTGTTTCTGGGTGATTCACTTATTTCGTGGCGCAGCAAGAAGCAGGAGTCTGTTGCTCGCTCCAGCACCGAAGCCGAATACAGGGCTATGGCTTCCACCACCGCCGAGATTGTCTGGCTTCGCCGCCTTCTGCTCGACTTGGGAGTTGTGATATCCGGGCCCACCCCTCTCTTCTGTGACAACCGGAGTGCTATTCAGATTGTTAGCAACCCGGTCTTCCATGAGCGAACAAAACATATTGAAGTTGATTGTCATTATGTTCGCCAGGAGTTTCTCGATCACACCATCTCCCTGCCATACATTTCATCCTCGGAGCAGACTGCTGATTTTCTGACTAAGCCCCTTACGACTGCTCGCTTCCGGCATTTTATTGGCAAACTCTCGGTTCATGATCCACCGTGAGTTTGAGGGGGAGTGTTAATGTATATAGATGGGTCGGTTTTACATGTATAGTCGGGTCGGGTTGTATGGTCATACATGTACATATATATGGGCTTGAGTCCCTCAATAGAGAGCATTGCATTCCTCTCCAAACCCTAGCCGTCATCTCCTAACATAATGAATTTGTCATAATCAATTCATAAGTTTCTGATTTTGTCATCTTTTCTTCTACAATCTCTCATCCACTTCAAACTCGTTTGATCCCTTTAGTTGGATCTTATTTGCTTAATTTTTTTGGCATCACAAAATCTTGCTAAAATTATAAATGTAACAACCCTTGCTAAATGGAAAGTGCCAATAGGAGTTTCAGAGACCCCAGTATAGTGAACTTATATAGACACACCCACATCATCTACTATATATATTTTATATCAAGCATGTCTAAATCTGTAAATGGTTGTAAATTAGTCAACTTCTACACCCTTAAATGTGTGCAGTCTCATTATAACGTCATATAGAGTGTAAACACTTAAAACGTATTGCACTAATGAGAAAATGATCAATTTCCAACATTTTCTCCTCGGTCAAGTCATACGCTACTAGAGATTCGCTCCATCCTAATTAACGCTCATCACCTTTTGCTCCATAATTAACGCCATCAGGCCCAGCACTTTCAATCGTTTGACATTAGAGATTCGATCATCCTCAAGATTCATCAGGAAAATTCTACCATACAATGTTGCTGAGGATATGAAGGACATTAACAGATTTAGGGTTTGATATGAAGGGATGATTTCAGATTCATGGAATGTGGGATCAGATTTCTAATTGATCTGATTTCACACTACAGGGTAACCAAAGATGAGATCGTAGTTGACGAGGAGCCTACTTTCAAAAGGACTATGGATACTGCAGGGTATTGTTATTGGACAAGAATTAGAGAAGTTTTAAAATTACTTGCTTGAATTTCAAGACTTGGGAATCCTGATAAAAGTTTTGTGGATGGATCTATGCTTTAGACAGAACAGATCTAGAAAAGCATAATGATTAATTATGATAAGTACTAGAAAAGTCTCACTTCCAACGGCATTAAGGCATCACAGCATGAAACTGAAGTATCTTGGTTGCATCAAATAAATGCAGAAGAAAAGAGAGAACTCTTAAGAATTGACTGATGAAACTTGGATCTCATAGGCCCATTTATAATATAAGACGATAAGAACTATTACTCCTTCAAACAGTAAGGGCATCCTAGACAGAGCAAAATGAGGTCGGCTCCCTATTGAGTTGTGACTCTTAACAATAAAAATGAGGCCAAGCCTCCAAAATTAGAGCTTTGGAGGGGCCGTCACTGTGATGTCTTCCAGCAGATCTGCGGAAATAGCAGGTTGGCCTCCTTCGTGCTCTCTTCTCCTTTCTTCATGTATGGGATACATTATTTGCTTCTGCTGAATGGACCCAATTCGAGTTCCATGTTAGATCCCTCATCTCCGCCAATCATTACATTTGACTGGAAATTGATGATGTACACCAATTATCGGATGTAGCATCATGCCACCCTAAATGGCGAGATTCCACACAAGATGAACCAGGTTTGGTGAAGATCAGCTTCCTTCAACAGATGAGAATATATAACTTCATGCATTTGTTCATCTGAAATAATTTTAGTATCAGCATGGTGGTAAAGCAATGAACAAATCTGCTATTGTCACCTTGACTTTGATTCATACACAGTTGAATGAAAGATTCATTCTAAACAACTTCAACAAAGGTGTCATTATTGCCATTTTCATGATGTAGGGAATATTCATCATTAATATCATCAAGGACGTCCATGTTATTTAGACTTGACCCACAAGTACTTTTTTGGGAAATACATTTGGTCTTCAACCTCTGGTACTGTTGTGTAGTGACTACGACATTGGATCAACGTCTTGTCTTGCCAGTTCAACATACTAGATTTGCAGATTAATAATCCGTCTGGACAAGTTGGATTTGCAAAATGATAGTTTCAACACATATATGAGGGGATAATTTAGATGTGAGAAAGGAAATTTAAGACAAAGATCCTATATGGAAGTGTGGACATTACAAAAGTTTGTTGGAGAAGCACATTGTGATTTGAGAGCTGTGCAACTTCGAAGCCAAGGAAGTCATATCATGACTCAAGCAACACTTGGTGTATGTTCGAAGCAAATAAATGCCTCGGGCCACAGGAGAAATCCGACAGGAGATAATGATGTATACAGAGTCAATCGCCAGAGGACCGATACGCACTCTAGGAGCATATACACCTGTTGTTGCTCCAGACGCATATACACCAACAATGAGTCCGAAGGGGAGGATCACGAGTGGGAGGAAGATTTGGAGGATACTGTCGAGGAGGAGGAGCCCTCTTCAACACCATACCAACCAAAGGTGAGGAGGAATGGGCGGAAGAAGGTTCGACACTCGGCCTGGAAGGATTAGGTTATATGCTTTTGTACTCTTCTTAAATGTCTTTATTTCTAATGTTGTCTTTTTTTTGTATGAATTTAGTAGAATTTAAAGTTTAATCTAAGCTTTTTTTTGTATCATGCTCAAAAAAAAATTTAATTTTAATTTTAAAAAAGCAAAAAAAACCGAACAAAGCGGTTGAGCGAATCGCATACGCATATGCGATTGAAAAAGTTGATCGTATAGAACACACATCACATATTGGCAATACTGCATAGGGATCATCCAAGTAAAACTTGTTTCGTTGTTTTTTTTTTTGAATTTTTTCTTTCTATTTATTAATTTTTAAAAAATTTAAAGCGTTTAGGCATGCCCCTAGGCACCTGTTTAGCCTATGGATCTAGGCCCCCATCACCTAGCATCCACTTACGATTGTTAAAACATTGCTAACCACCCATCTTAAAAATATTACCAACCACAAATCTGAACACCACCAAAGTAACAAAGTTAGCAAAGAAATCCTAAAATTAGAAACAAATTAAAATCTCAAATAAAGGAAGAAAATACCAACTACCACTAAAAGATAGAGAAAAGCTAGACACGATCTAGGAATAATCCTACAATCTAACAACCTACATCATCATTTCAGCTTTCTATGGTGGTCTCTTAGTGCACTTTGGCTCTACTTAGTGGTTTTATCCCTTTGTTCCAGTGTTTTCAAAACCGGACCGGAAGGCGAACCGAAAAGGCATCCGGTTCGGTCCAAATCAATTCAAACTGGTGGTTCAACCGTTTGAACCGCATGAAAATATGTTTTTTTAAATAGATATATACTAAATTCTTCAATGGAAAGGTTTGATTCCTGGGTTAACATACAAACCGGTTTATGCAAAGACCGAACCGAAACATGTTCTGGTTCTAGTCCAAACCGGTTGAACCGCCCGGTCCGGTCCGGTTTTCAAAACACTAACTGTCAACCACTCACCTCTAACAAAATGACACAATCACACCTAATTTGATCCATTCTGGGTTGGTTTTGCTCACTTTTTGCTTCAACTACTTGGTAAAGCCCCCTCCTTGAACCTCTTACAGTACTTTCGTCATTTCAACGATTTGTGAGATTTATAAGCTCTTTTCATCATCCTATAGATCGAATCCTATTACTCATGTAGTCATGTGCAACAAAACATATAGGACCATCAAAACTCTAATTCCTACAATTATTTCCTTTGAGGCCCTCTTTCTTGCATTTCTTTACGGTTAGTAGCAATAATTGTTATTTTTATCAATTTTTCTATAATTTTACCTCTTCTGGATTTTTTTGGCCCCAATCATTGGCCTTTCAATCGTTCTGCACCTTAGAGCATCGGATATTTGTATTTGCACGCTTCACTTCTTATTTGCATTCTGCCATTACAAGCCATTCTCTTCATTTATTCGATTTTTTATCCTTTTCTTTTTATTTTGGCCATATCTTCTCAATGTGTGTGCAATGTATTGCTTTATCTGAAATGTCACTAGAAAGCTTGTTCTTTGATCTAATTCCTTGTTGCTCTTTAGATCTTATGGATATCCTATCAAGTCACGATTCACATGTGTGTTATTAGGTCATTCATAATTTCATATAGCACAGCTTGCATTGTTCCAATATCAATATGTCTTTTTGTCCTTTGTTGGTCTCTAACCTTCTACCTTAATGTTTCTAGACGTCCCTATGGAAATGTATGTGTGTGGCATTTGAAGTCTTGGGGGTTATTTGGCTTCTCCAAACTTCTCGCCACTTATGCTTCAATCTTCTTCAAATGTAGCTAGACGGGTGTTTCACCTCGACATGGCATTGTTGCAACTGAACAACATGTTTTGCCAACATATTCCACTTTCTCCATAGTTGTGCTCAATTGACTAGATTTGATTTCATGCTTGTGCTTTCCTCTGCCATATTGTTAGTTATTGGAGATTTGGTTTGGATATTGCTACCAGCAGTTCGATGGTTATTGGTTATCATTGGACAACATGGCTCATTCTTTTCAGTGTCGTCTTATCATGTCGTGGATATTTCATCATTGTACAATCACGTATCTTGCCAACTTCAGTCCAATGGTACCCTTATGTGCTAACGTGTCAATCAGAACAGTGTCCTCAAGCATCACTAGAGTTTAAGCTCAATCAGCAAATTTGGCACCCAATTATACGAACGACTCCATTGGCCTACCAGAGTCCCTTGGCCTACCAAACATTCCCCCTTCTTTTATGGGTGGATCCGCTTCATGATTAAGTAAACTCTTGGAGGATTCTCCACCCTTAGTGTGTGTGTGTGTGTGTGTGTGAGAGAGAGGGGGGGGGGGGGGGTTGCAAAGGCCTCAAGTGTCGTAAATATGTACATTACATATGACTATGTACTGTATTACTTGTACCATGCTTGAGTTTGTGCATGGTTGCTTAGTTGTTTGTTTATACACCTCTTTAGGGATATGATGGTGCCGCATTATGTTGTAAGTATACATATACTAAACTTCATAACCCGTCATCGAGTAGGGATTTACATTTCCAGCATTGTCACCTCAAATCATAGAAGCCCAACCCCAGCTACCAACATGAAGAAATACATGAGATATCAATAGTTTGGCAGTGTAGAAATGTGGAAATAGCCGAGAAAAGAAAACAAAAATGGATCAGACTTTTACCTGCAGCTGCAAGGTGTGGAGGAGGAAGTTGCGGACGACCTCGCTCTCCCCCTTGAGGAGGAAGGTGAGTGCAGAGGGTACAAAGTCCCGTATGAACACTTGGTCATAGTTGAGGGCCTGGTTCGCTTCCGCCGGGTCATTGGCGGCCACCGTCCCCACCGGGCTACCGCAGTAGTTCACCAGCGCCATATTCAGCAATCGCCACGCCTCCCTCTCCACCTCCGGCACCTCCCTCTCCCTCGTGACTTCCGAACTGACCTCCGCCGCCTCCGAATTCACGAAACTGCCACCCCCCAGCCTCTCACTCTCCTCCTCCACCACCCTCTCTTCGACCACCTCCTCCTCCGTAGGGGCTGCCTCATCGACCCTCTCTATCACGAGGGGCTTCATCACATCCATGCCATGGATGTAGAGCCTGTCGAAGGCCTTATCGCCGGAGACCTGCTCCACCGACGTGGAGAGGGGCCGGACGTTGGCCAAGGCATGGGGAACTATCGAGACACCGCGGGTGTAGATGGGAAACCCGGGATGGACCCAATTGGCGTCGGGGGAGGGAGGGGGCGGATGGTCCGAGCAGCGGCGGAATCCGAGGATGCGGAGGCAGTAGGGATCGGCAGCGGAGGAGCAGCGACGGAGGTGGAGGTCGGCGAGGTGGGGGGAGGGGTCGGGGGGGCGACCGTGGGGGCATTTCGGGAAGAATCCGGCGGCTCTGGTGCATCCGATCAGGAGGCGGCGGCGCGGTTTAATCGTGGAGATTCTCATGCAGCTCGAGAGTAGATGAAAAAATCGGCGACTCGAGAAAAAAACCTTAAAATTTTGAAATTTTAATGTAGAAAAAATTAGAAAATATGGGGTGGAGGATATCGAAGACGGAGCTTTAGAGGGTGCTTTGGATTGGGGAGGAAGCAATGTTGGCTTGGGGAGGGCATCTTGACGGCTCTCTCAACACCGAACCGCTACATCGAAATCGTACCGTACCGCACCGCATCACGATGATGATCTGCGGTTTATCATTAGAATAATTTAAACAGTATGATTTTATACGATTTTAGTTAGAACCAAAACTACACTGCTATACCAAAACCAAAACTGTACCGCACCATGACGATTTTATATTTTGGCAAACCAAAACCGTACTTTACGGTACAGTTTACAACGATTTTCTGTTTTAAACTGCACCGATGTCACCCCTTGTTTGGGGATTTACCTCCGGATCCATTTGAGTCTGGCTAATGAATTTAATATGGATGTAACTTGGATCGGGTAAAACCTAGACCCGACTCAATCTGACTTAAATGGATCAGGTTGGTTCGGGTATTTTTCCAAAGGGGTTGATTCGGTTCTAAGTTTTGTGGACCCGACTAACTACGGCCATATGAGTAGGTTCCGTGTTAGCCTATGTATTGACCTATTTATATATCATGGGTTTGGACGTGGGGGATATACGTCACACTAGCGCACTAGTATTCGTTTGTTGTTTACTAATATTAAACCAATTACCAAGAAAACCCAACATGTGGCTAAAGCCTAATATAGATCTCTAGCTTGCTAGTAAATGGCCAATAGTTATTATATTTTTAGACCAACTACTAATCTAAGAACCGACTAGGTCTTTGTGTGGGTCGGGTTGGTTCGGGTCTATGATCAATTTAGATTGGTTCAGGTTTGAATAGAGTAGAACTGAACTAATTTGTTTCGGTTTTCGGGTTGCTTCATACCCAACCCGAGTTTCACCACTAGAAACTAGTGTTGGGTTGGGTTTGCAAGTTCTATTTAAGACCGAATGGGATCATCATGTTGGGTAAGATTGGTCTTTTTTTTTTTTTTGGAAGGTAGGGTAAGGTTGGTCTTCTTTGAGTTTGACTAAATCTAACTATTTCTTCGAGTTGACAGGATTATGAACCGGGTCAACTTATCCTCTAGACTAGACATGTAAGTGAATACAATTCAGATCGAATTAGGCTACATACAAATCCAGTCATTTAAGTAAGCATGTAATCAAATTCGGATCCATTCCATATCCGTTAAGTATGAATCGGATCAGATTCGGATCATAATCCAATCCATTAACATGTCTATATCGGACGACTATTGTATTGTTTAGCGTTGAATCCGTAGATAAATAGTTAATTCTGGAGTCAGGGTCGAAAGGACCAGGACAAAATCTAAGTCTCGATCAAGGGCTCATGAGGATATTTTTTATATTGACTCTTAGGGCCTTAGATGAAATGCAACCTAATCTAACATCCGATAAAATATAATATATTATGTTATAGTTTGTTCGATTGGATTCTTGAAGGATCAGATTGGCATAAATGCATCTCCACTTTGTTAAGTAAACGGGCTATCGGAATTGGACCGTTGTCAGATTATCGGATTAAGAAAGCACATCAATATCTAATTTAACATATTGGATTCGGATCGGATTCAGATCAAAATTCGATCTATTTATAGGTCTAGTCCAGATCGGTTTGATGTAAACTGAAAATTGGTTTTTAGTGTTATTTCTACAATGGGTATACACTTTTATACTCGTCGACTTAATAAATATCAATGTATCACACCTTAGGAGCATTGCTTCACTTATATCCTTTTAAATACATATCTTAATGAATGCTATTTTCCCCTTTAATTCGTGTGATCAAGACAGAGTTAAAAATATAGGCATAGACACTAGAACTTCTAGCTTAATTTGGGCTGGGTTTAGGCTTGGGATTCATAAAAATAGGTTTGGGCTAGCTTTGGCCCAAGTCCAAAACACATTTCAGGCCCAGACCAGGTTTGGGCATGCAATCATAAGTTTGGGCCGCGCCCAATCTTTTTGCGGGCGACCGGAACTTGGCCCATTTATTACCCTCTACCTGAGGGTTAGGGGTGGGTTTAATAGTCAAATTAGCCTTGTCTTGCCAATGGTTACTTCCATATAGGGGTGCAATGGACTTCGAAAACCCAGAAGTCCAATCAAAACACGATCCGAACCAGACCCGAAACATCAAGTTCGGGTACAAATTTTGTACCCGAAACAAGATTTGGGTAGGATATGAGTACATAAACTCTACCCATTTTTACTTTGAAGTATGGGTAATGGGTACCTCAATACTCATACCCGAAACCGGACTGCCCCTCTAAATACCCATACCCAGACTGCCCTCTAAGTTGTGTATACTAGATAATACAGTTCGACTCTAAGCTCATTGTCATATAGCCAAATTCATATCCCTACCCAAACCTATACTTAACTAAAACCAATGTAACAATAAACTAAAGAGCTTCTTAACATTGCATTATGGTACCTTGAATTTCTTTTCCTCGAATAATTGCATATACGATGGAGAAAAGAGACACGATTATACCCAACTCCTACCTGAAATCCGAACCAAAACCTGAAAGGGTATGGGTCGGGTATGGACCCTACCAATAACCGAACTCATATCCCTACCCATTTCAAGGATCCATATCCGACCCATACCCATTAGGATTTTGGGTATTGGTTCGGATTTTGGGTATAATTTTCTCTTTTCTCAAGCATATATGCAATTGCTTGAGGAAAAAAAAAAAGGGGGACTTAGGGTGCCATCCCTGACAAAGAGATCGGTTAAGTTGAAGGACTTTGAAATGCTCTGGACAAAAATTTCCTCCACAGCATTTTAAATTTTCTTTTGCCATGCCACCAAACAAGTGAAGCACCTCGCCACCACCGGAGCTACTCACTGCCACCGGAGCGAACCATCGAACGCCGCCGCCGCTGAACCGAACCTAATCCTAACCCTAACACTGAGATCTACAGGCCATGGGATAAACCCTAGACCTAGGATCCTCTATCGAGCCAAACGTCGCCGCCGAAGCTGCTGGCCACTGCCCCCGCCGCCTCTACTAAATGAAACTTTAAAGTGTCATGTTCACAAGATGGATCTGTTGTCAGAGACCTCTCACACATTAATCCAAAAAAAATCAACTTAGAATTTGGTCTGCACTCAAAACCCCTAGCGGTCTAGAGCCAAACTCATATCCCTACCCAAACTTATACTTAACTAAAACCACTAGGGGTTTTACACTCCGAATCTTCGAGAGAAGCCTCACCAAAGGGATTTGGTGTTCAAAAAGTAAAAAATTCAAGAGCACAAACATGAGAAAGGTATTTTCCTACTAAATTAAAATAGGCATGTTCATACCTCTAGGTTTGGATCTCCATGCGAGGAGAATTTTCAGCACATCCTCATTACCATACAATCATGGGACCTATTGCGATTCAAGAGACATGGGGTACCGGACACAGACCCCAACACACAGGGGTAGTGGCCCCCAAGCACTCAAAAGCGTGATGATAAGCTCTGGAGGCAGTGGACCCCGTGGCTGAATGGTACATAGGTTGTACTGAAAATCTCCCCTCCATGAGATGGGAGAACGATTTTGTTCCAACCTCCTTAAAGAGGTTGGAACATTCACAGCTCTCTCATTGGTCCATTTCAAAGGCTTTTGGTCATTTCACCATGACTAACAGTGTGAAATGGCATGCATGTCCTTGAAATGGACCAATGAGAGAGCTGTGAATGTTGGAATAAAATCGTTCTCAAGTATACGGAGTCGTCACCCTAGGGATAGCCATTGATTTTGGTATCAACGGTTGACAAACTTCACACAACTAAATGAAACACAGTCAAAATGGACAAAGTGGTGCTCACCACACGTCCCTGGTGCGCACCGCACTGAAGTGGTGCGCACGAAACACTCAAAACCAATGCCCACATGTTGCGCACCTGGGTGCATCTGGGGCTGATTTCAAATAGGGAAATTTTATTCATACCCCAAATATCTGTAATTAGCCCCCGTATCCCTAGCGTTTCTCAATAACTTACTCAACAATCCTTTAATACCAACAATGCCCTTTTTTTTTTATACCCCAAACCCCAAAGCCCCTGCTCAGCGTCTTTTGTACACCAACCCAACCCAATGTTCGTTTAAACTTAGCCCCGCCCAACCCGTCGGGTTGTGCGGGGTGGGTTCGGGTTAACCCGCCCAAAGTCGGGTTGGGTTCGGGTTGGCCCGCCTAGGGGTGGCAATGAGTCTTGTCGTGTCGGGTTCGTGTCGTGTCCAAAACCCCTAGACCCGGACCCGACCCGTTTAACTAATCGTGTCTAGATCCTAAACCCGTACCCGACTCGCTAATAAACAGGTAGACACGATAAGACCCGATAAGACCCGTTTACCACCCGGATCTATTCAGTTGACCCGATCCGACCCAATCCGACTTGACCTGACCTGACCCGAAAGACCCACTGGTTTTATATATTATAGTATCGGATTGCTGGTAGACCCGACCCGACCCGACCCGACATGACCTATTGAATACTAAACGGGTCTTTCTGGGTCTACCGTGTCCATACCCTAAACCCGGACCTGACCCGTTTAATAAACGGGTCTATCGTGTCGACCCGTTTACGACCCGAACCCGTTTAGCCTTGACCCAGACCCGCTAACTTCGTGTCGGGTCGAGGAGAAATGATTCGGGTTGGGCTCGGATTAACCCGCCCAAATTCGGGTTGGGTTCAGGTTGGCCCGCCCAAGTTGCAGCTCTGCTTGTGCCTTCAAGTATCAGCCAACTGCATGGGGTTTATTTAAGAGTGGGGTGTATTCAAGAGTGCATATAATTGGGGTATATTTAAGGGGGTATGTGTTTGATTGGGCTATAATCAAGTTGGGGCGGGCCATTTAACTGGGGTGTATTGAAGGTGAGGTGTAAGGGGGAAGGGTATTTTTGGGATAGGAATGGGGTATGACAAAAAAAATGGGGTGTATTCAAGTTTCTTGGAAATGGGGGCTAATTACAGATTTATGGGGTATGAATAATATTTCCCTTTCAAATAACCACTGCTGCATCGGGCAGTTGGTAGTGGTACCGCTCCTAGTGAGCACTTTACTGGTTCGAATCCCGTTCTCCGCACCGCTTGTGCGAGCAGCTTCCCGAACTTTGTGTGAGCCTTCACTTGTTCGTGCGGCTCTTCCCGTGCTCGTGTGGCGCTTCCGCTCTTGATGCAACATCTTGGCATGTTTGTGTGGCCCTTCCCACGCTCGTGGTGCAGCTTCTTCCGTGGGCCAGGTTGGCCTCACTCCAATGGCTGTGTAGCCAAGCACTGGTGTGGAGCCTTTTGGGTCAAGCTTAGACCCCCCACTATGTACCAAAAAACAAAAAAAAGGTCCAAAATCAAAATTTCCGAAAACATGAATTCATATCTAGATATAAAATAAAGATATTAAATCTCATGAACTCAAATAGTCATCGAAAATCAGTTTTAGAATGTATAAATTGGAAAATACAAAAAATTAGAAATTGTTGATATCACGCAAAACATGGTTTAATCTCATGCAACACAAACAGGGGGAAAAAAAGTCCACAAAATGTTGGATAAAAATCTCGTTAACAAGAACAAATTCTACATCTTCATGCAAAATCTGGAACAAATCAGTCTTTTACTCTCCAATAGCAAATCATTGTCTTTAACAAGAAGAGCAACATGAATCGGCAGTCACATTCTCTCCTCCCTCCTCCGTGGAGCGCAGGTTATGATCTCATCAACTCTCAGTATCATCTCCGCAGCCTCGGTGGCAGATAGCAGCACAGCTTGCTTGACTTTAAAGGCCTCCGAGATCCCGAGCTCCTCCATGTCCCCAACCTGTAGCAGACAAATTTCAGGATCGGTTAAACCAATACCAAACTCATCTTCAGCTCTAAATAACCCAGAGGAGGTTCTTTTGCTTACATGGCCGGATATAACATCAATTCCAGCGTTGGTCCTCTCCTTGTGATGCTCTGCGCGGAGCTGAGAGATCAGCTCAGCACTGTCCAGACCCGCATTGTCCGCAATGGTAGTCGGTATCGACTGGAGCGCACGCGAGAAGGCTTCAATCGCATGGGACTTCTTTCCGGGGGTCTTCCGGGCGAGATCTTCCACGGCTCCGGACATCACCATCTCGGGCCATCCGCCGCCGAGCAGAACCCGGCTGTCGTTCACGGTCTGGGACAGCACACACAAGGCGTCGTGCAAGGACCTCTCAGCTTCGTCCAGCACATGAGAACTGAGTACCAAAGATTGAACACCACATGAATTCATTTATCCAACGCCTAACATAGATTAGATATTGCTTTACTGAAACTTTTGTCCAAGATCTAGATGATTTTTGTTACCATGGGAGGGAGCCCAAAGGGGTGTGGACCGTGTGGTCACCTGTGTGTGACAAATGACAATAACACACAAGTAAAAAAAAGGAAAATACATGTAATGTAAAGACATGGTAAGATTTATCTCTCTCTCACACGACGTGGGGACTCGCATATAGTTTGCAAAGGGAACAGAAGCAAAAGTACCAGGTCGACCTGCAAGCAGTCCGACCTGGGAACCCAGTTGGCCAGCAGCAAGCCAACCGGGGAACCAAGCCAACCTGCATACAGGTTAACTGCGGAACAGACCAACCTACATCCTTTCAAAAAAAACCAAACAAACCAACCTACAAGCATGCTAACCTAAATACGAGTCACCACACTCATCTCGAACACCCCCCTCAACTGGAGAAAGACGGAACATTTGACCGTCGACATGAAAAAGAAAAACACCGAGAGGTGGCATGGTAATCTAGGGAAGGTAACAAAAGTGGTAGACAAAGTCACTGTTGTCAAGGTGTCGCCTAGATGACCGCCTGGATGTTTTTGGGGCCTGGTCGCCTAGGCCACATCCTAGGCAAGTGATGTCTTATAAAGACGAAACATTAAATTGTTGACAGCACAAAAAAAAAAAAGGAACATTGAGAGCCAACGTAGTAATCTAGGGGCGATAACAGAAGTGATGGACGAAGTCACTGTTGTCAAGGCGTCGCCTAGGCTAACACTTGGATGTTTTCCAGGTCAGATCGCCTAGGCCACAGCCTAGGCAGATATTGTATTATAAAGGGCATATTTTTTATTTGTTTTATTTTGTTTTTTTTCCAATCTACGTATGTTTATGTACGTAAATGTTATTTCTTTGTCTATCTTCTAACGCATCTATCTATATGTTTTACTACCCCATGTATTCATGATTCATATATTTTATGTATTCACATTTCAGCAATTTAGCCACACAATGATGAAATGGATACTCATTTTCATAAAAATGTTTGATTTTGGTTGTTTGTTTAAGTGTACCTAAAATTTTTAATCATATTATGTTTAATATACGTTCAAAACTTTAAATTATCTTTTATGTATAATTTTCAACATTAAAAAAAAATTGGCAAGGCCTTGCTTAGGAGACGCCTAGGCCATGCCTTGCCTAGGCATCGCTTAGCTGCCTTGACAACACCTGTCTAAGTACTGAGTCTGTAAGAAAATTTAATCTGGTTTGCCTACTCCGGTCTCTTAGACGGAGGTAGTTCAATTTCTAGCATTGGTTGATCAAACATAGTTAAGACTTCGAAGTTCGGGAATAGGTCACCCTTTGCCTCAAGTTCCTTGAGAGTTGTTTTGTGGTGGTGGCGTTGAGTCGATCTTAACCTTCTCGACCTTCCTACCATTTTTCATAAGGTCTGGTACAAGAGACAACCTCTACAATGTTTGCGTGCTTCGACTTTGAGCTCGAAGGTTTCTCCTTTTCAGGCTTTGGGATGAGGACTTTAGACTTAAAATCTACCCGAGTGACGAGATTGAGCTCCATCGATTAATGTAGTCAACGACCGGTTCATCATTGCATTGTTGGACGATGGTACGTTTTACCATGCTTACTGTTTGTTTAGTGTTGTAGAATCGAGTTAAGAAGAACTCACTTTCCAATTGATCCCAACTATCGATGGACACCGACAGAAGGTCCACATACTAATCGAACGTGCTTCCCTTAAGGAAACGTACAAACTATTTCACCATTTCATCACTGTAGATTCCGGCGTTATTGCAAGTCTTAATAAAATGGGCAATGTGTTGCTTAGGTTTGCCTTTTCTATCAAATTGTTGAATCTTCGGTGGTTAGTATCTTGCCGGAAAATAAGTCCTAGATACACTGAATGTAGATCTTTGAGTACCCTACGGCATGAGCAACATGTACATGTGTTTCCCCTAGAGTTATCTTGAAGGGAATGACAATGGTTGAGCTAGAACCAGGGTCAATGACAGAGTTGATGTAGGAATAAATGTCACTTTGCTCGGAGCTAAAAGTGTCTCTCGGCCTCATACTCTGGAGTAGAGTATTGATTTGGCAATCCCTTTCCACAAGGATCTAAGCCATTTGGGCCATCGAGTGAGCCATCTACTACACTTGCTCCTCGCATTAAGTAATTGAGGAAGTTTGATCAGCGAGATCATTGACTGCAATGTCCTGCGTAGCAAGGTATTCAGTAGCATGAGTGGCATCTCCAACTTCAGTCTCAAGGAAAGGAGTACCAACTGCCCGCGGACGCCGAGTGTAGACGTAACAGATGGGGGGCTTTGCTGGCATTGCAACGCCAGCATCTTGAACAGTAGCTCCCATGCCGCATTGTTAGATGGTTGGCTTAGCAAAGGGCGTTCTCAGTGTTGTTAATTCCAACCATGTGAAGGTATTACTCTTCGACGGTCCTTCACGAAGGTAAAGGTATGAGAGGCAACGATGTACCACTGGGCGTGTAGCGTACAAAATTTGTTCACACAACCTACAAACCTTGTTACTATAGATTACAAAGTACAATTTCTAGTAGTGATGCGAGTACAAAAAGTAGTCAAGTGGGTATGGGGACAATCATTATGACTCCTCTGATTCTCGGTGTGTAGTCCTTCCAATCTTCCAGCCATGGTTTTAATTTTTAAATTTTGGTTTCATGTCTGATTCGACTGAAATGTTGGAAAAAATTTCGAAACAACAAAAAAACAAGGATTTTTTTATTTTTTAAATTTAAATCTTTTATAGTTGTGCATACATGTTTATATAAATTATTTTTAGAATACAAACATCAAACACATAGTAAGCTTGCATCATGCCACTATTTACATGAATTGTTTTTAGAAAACACACATTAAACACAGGATCTACTTCAAAGATATTGTCTTGTGCTTATTGTTGTCGAAGTGTGAACCCAGCAACCGAATTGAGCCAACATTGTACTGACTGGGTTGTGACCATCCAAAATCAAATATTCAAAATCCCCAGAACTACTTGCAATGCACTTGAACGCCTCCACTTCCTCAAATCTCCAGAACTGGTGTCCTCAAGAATCTCAAGATTGCATAATCCACAAGTGGAGTGCATAGTATGCGGTCACAAACGGTATGCTTCTCATGGTAGACGAACCAAACATGACGTTCGGGTAATACCACATTTTGAAGTATTTCATTTGGTTGTTTCCACGTTTTGAAGTGTATCAGTCAAAACCGGCGAGGTCCGGCGTCCTCTAGGCTCTAGCCCACTCCCTACTCCTCAACCCCCAGTCAAAACTAGATACAAAGAAATATTACAAGTGCGATGAGTCGAGACTTGTCGCTTGTAATTGACGGGTTTTAGCAGATGACTTACGGGGAAGTACACTGACGATCAGATCCAGCAAAGTCCGACAAGATCCGATGAAGATAAGATTTGGTGACAATCCGATGACGATAAGATCTGGCGAACATTCAGCAAAGATCTGACGAAAATCCAGCAAAGATCCGACGAATTTGGTCGAATATGGCCATGTCAGTTGAAATCAGGAGGCTAAGTTTCGAAATAAGTGGCTTTCGGTCGAAATCAGGAGGCAAAGTGGCGAGATAAGTGGCTTTTGATCGAAATGTGACGCTTTGGACGAAACCAGTGGCCTCCATATATAGCCTCAGCCTCAAAATGGGATGTTTTCGACTGAAATGACCGAAGTTACATCGAAACGACCGCAATTTGGCTGATTTCACCGACAGCCCACCGAAAGACCAGACTTATTTCGACCCCACTTTTGTGGGCCCCAACTGCTTTTCGATTGGAATTTTATCAAAAGCACTAGAAATTTCATTGAAATTCACACAAAATGCCAACTCGGCATGAGCCCTACTGGTTTTGGTTGAAATTTGGCCAAAATGCATTGAAGCCCTCCAAAATGCACCAAAATCGATTGAAATAAAGAATTTCGGGGTTTCACACAGGTCTTTTGTTTCAATAGCAATCAAAACCAAAATTTCAATCCATGCTTCTAGCTTGATTGACTAGGACGTAGCGTTGTTTCACTCCTTCGTCTTCCCTATAGTCTTGGGACTAAGAGAAAATTTATTGCTTCTTCTTGACTTTTCTACGCCGTAGTCAAGTCAAAGTAGATGATCTTTTTGTTGTTTGCCTTTTTCTTGTGTGCACAGAGTTTTCAAAAAAGATCCCTTTCTTCCTTTGTCTTCCTATTTATAGTAAAAGGGGTGGAAGTTACGGTAACTTCCTCTAGGAAGTTACTATAACTTCTTCTGGGAAGTTACATAATTTCCCAGGTAGTGGGAAAAGTAGTGGGAAGTTATGTAACTCCCCCTTCTAAAATTATGAGATTGCTCTTGGAGGACCTTTCCATAATCTTGACAAACTTCGACTCGGAACTTTGGTGAGTCTGGTTCAATTTTGTGTTGTTGTATGCGGAATTTAGTTCGGTAATCTATGATCTTTGTATGACTTTGATGAATCATTACTTGTCGGGACGATGGTGGATTTGGAACATCGTTGTTGTCTAGTCGGGCATATGCAAGTTTTAGTTTTACGATAGTCCATGTATTTTCCTCTTTTTTTCTTTATTTTCCTTCTTTCGCCCCACCCGTTACTCGGCTTAGCCAGCCCTGGGATTTTCAGGTTAGCTGGTCCTAGGGCCAAGCTAGGTCAACCTTTGGGGTTTTCCAGGTTGGTCGAACCTAGGTTAAAGCCAAATCAGCCCTAAGATTTCCAAGTTGATTGACCCTGGGGCCAAGCTAGGCAGTCACTGAGGTTTTCCAGATTAGCCGGCCCTATTGTCAAATTAGGCTGGCCCTGGAGCTTCCAGGTTGGTCACCCCTGGGATCTAACATAGCTTCGTAGTCCAAATGTTCCCTCAGACTTGGAATTTCTTAGTTGAGGGGGCATGCATCGTTAGTTGCGTGCTTAGTTTCCAGGCTTAGTAAATTTCAGGAGTTGGAGTAACATAAATTGTTTGATGCCAACGTAGTCACCTCCAGACTTAGAAACTTTGGGGAGCTGGAGTGGCGTACAACGTTTGATGCCAACGTAGTCACTAGTCGCCTCCATACATAGAAACTTTTGGGAGCTGGAGTGGTGTACATCGTTTGATGCGAAAGTAATCACTTCCAGACTAACATTTTCGAGAGCATTTGGTGCCAAAGTAGTTACTTCCAGACTTGGAAAGTTTCTAAGGTTCACAACCTTGGAGTCTTCTTGGACTTGCAAAAATTTTGATATCTACACTTGAGTACAAGGAGAAAGCCTAGCAAAGAAGGATATATTGCCATCTATAAGTGCAGACCTGCTTTTATGAATTCATATTACTCGAAAAGAAGGTGAACTACAATAACAGAAACCATATATAACAGATCATAATATAGTCAGCTTGTGTACAAGGAAAAGCTGCTAATATTTGAACATAAAAGAAGGAAACAAATACATATGGTGAACAAGACAGATAAGACAGATTATAACTATCACTAGATGTTAGGAGAGCACCTTGCCCCTCTTAAGACTATGGTACATGCCTGGCCCATTTCAACTCCAGAAAAGCGAATCAACTTATCATCACCAATCATGATCTCCTCAATGAGCTTGCAATGACCAAGCTTAACAGACTCTGGATTATCAAAGGTTGACGTGATCTCACCACCTGTCACCAGAGCTAGTCGCTCGATCCCTTCAAAATCAGCATGCTCAATGGCAAGTATTCCTGCATCCGCAAATAGTTCCTCAGGGAAGTTGTAAATCAATTGTCTGTTGACGAAGCAGTTGATCCCATGAGCGATGATTTTCTGCACTTTATCTTTCATTTTCTCCTTTTCAGACCGCTCAATCTCTGCTACTCTGGCCATAGAATCAACACGAACTCGAGCCCCATATATCTTGACTTTGTCGGTGTCCATAGCAGTATTTGCGACCAAGATCTTTGCATTCTCGATGCGTTTAGGTTGCCCAATGCCTATTTTCTTATCAAGAATAAACCTGCACATATAAAAGCAGAGTACTGACAGACCGCAAAAATATTGATACACATTCCTTAAGGAAGTAAAATGTCCACACAAGGAAATGACACCAATACATTGAAAACCAAATTAAACTTTGTCAGAATTTAACCCCTAACACAGGGATTTATGACAATGAGTATTGCACTGTCTATACCCGTTTATGTTCTCTATGATCAGTAGGAAATTATATTCTTCTAAGAAAATACAAAAAAATTGAGTTAAACATTGGGCCGAAGATCACAGTTGAAATTCTTAACAGCTTTTTGCAGCAAATTCATTCATTCATAAACTTAAGCAAGCCATGGGGTTATAATAATGCCCCTATGGATAAGGATAAAAATCATTACATATAAACTTAAGAGTTTCAAACTCTAATAACCTAGCAGGTTTAGCTGAAAATTCAGCCACATAAATATTCCGAAAATAAGAGATCATGCAATAAATAAAAGGAAACAATCCCCATGGGCCACTGCATAGGCCAGGCCCTCAGCTCTCCAACCAAAGGGGTAGTAATTGGGCCGTCCTCCAACAGGCGACGATGGGTGTAGACGTGTGTGATGGGCAGTGTGGCTCTGGTGCCCCCACCAAGAGCCCTCACCTGTGGAAGCCATGGACGAATTGTAAGTGGGGGGAGGCTTGAAGGGGATTAGAGGACAAGTGGGATGGAATAGCGGGGGTGGGGGCTAAAAGGAGTCGTTAGGGTCGTACCTGATGTTGTGCGGTTGCATCTAATGTTGTGCCGCCACAAAGTGCCAAACCGCTTGTATAATGATGACATATCTGCTCCCATAGTTATGGGGTGCATATGCGTATATGTGATCATGCATGACAACAATGACTACCTCAATTGAATTAGGGCTCCAAGGCCATCTATATAACATGGCACGGCGCTTTCGTGCTGACTAGACAAAATGGCACCAAAAGCTGACTAGACAAAAAAATTGCTGACTAGACAAAACGAAACAAGTTGACTAGACAAAAAAAATAGGAGGGAGTTTCGGTTAAATGACAAGAGAGAGAGATCTGAAGAGAGGAACAGTAAAATAAGGAAAGAGAATTAATTAGAGAGAAAATAGGAGAGATAGGAGGGGGTGCGATCAGATGGTTTTGAATAACACGGACGGCTGCGATTAAGTTTTGATTAAATGGAAATAAAGGAAAAAAGAGAGATAGGGGATAGTGGGGAGTTATTATCAGGTTGGGCGGTTGGGATTTAAAAGAGAGAGACTTGAATAAGAGCATGCATGCATGGCTTCGCATGGGTTGATGCGGCCATGGATGGCTATGATGTGTGATGTAATGCTTGGGATGGGTTTTTGAGAGCTGTGATTAGGTTTCAAGAGATAGAGAGAAAGGATGGAGTCATCTGCATGAGATGTGGACTTGCATGGGGTTGGATTTTTTGTTCACTACCTAGAGCTCGAATGAGCTGGTAAGGATGGGTCGACGGCTAATAGCGAGTAAGTTCGTACGTGTATGACTTTGAGATTGGGTGAGATGTCTACAGATATGGCAAAAAGGTGGAGAGGAGGAAAAAGAACAGTGGACTTAGCAGTAAGTTCCTCCTCCCCACCTTTTTGCCATATCTGTAGACAGCCCCGGATTACGTACCAAAAAAATTACATGAGAATGATGAGGTGCGTTCGCACGTGTGACGTGTGTGTGTGTGAGAGAGAGAGAGAGACGTATGTGTAGGGGTAGCAATGAGTCGTGTTGGGTCGGTTTTACATATGGTACACCGTCGCGGTGCGGTACAGTTTCGGTGTTGCGGTGCGGTTTCGGTTTTGCCCAAAACCGCACCGAAACCGCACCGTTGTCATCCCTAGACGAAAGCGCTAGCTTCGTGCCAATCGGCACGGGCGAGAAAATGGGTGTCCCTATGAATGCCATTGTTGTCGTCGAAAGTGTTTTGTTGCCAAAGACGTTCAAGTGTGTTGCCACCGAAGACGGCCTGCTGCATTGCCGACAGGGCGGCTCACTACAATGCCGACGGACACATGCACTATCCTTTTAAAAAAACGGATAGACCCGCTAAGACCCAGTAAGATCCGTTTAAATATTTAATTTTTTATTTTTTTTTAATTTTATCTTTCGTTGCAGCTCATCATCATGGGTGTCCTAATCACAGGCGTCTATTGAACCCATCGCATACTATGATCGGATGTTGGGTAGATCATTGGAGGGTCAATCACATCTGTTTCTTTATCTACCAATTCGGACCGAGTGCGATGCACGGGTTGGGTATGGGTGCAACGGACGGCTGTGATTTAGGGTACAGATAAATGGTGTAGAAGATTTGGATTCGGGGTTGGGGGGGTGGGGCGGTGGTTGCCCGCTTCGTGTTAGTTGGGGGGTGTCTTGCTGCCGAAGACAGCCCAACAAGTGTATTGCTGCCGAATGCGGCCCGCTGCAATGCCGACGGTCAAGTGTGTTGTCGTCACACCGAAGGCTCCCGCTTCGTGCCAATCGGCATGGGCATGCCGAAGGCGGTCAAGTGTGTTGTCATCGCATACGACGGTGGGGGAGGGGGTGGGGGTGGTGATACCCGGGGGGTGTTTTGCTGTCGAAGGCGGCCCGCTGCATTGTTGACAGGTGTGTTGCCGCCGAAGGCGACCCGCTGCAATGCCGACAGGCACGGGCATGCACTAATATATATACAAGCTACAAGCGGGTGTGGTCACCCACGGGTTAGAACACCAAACAAAGGTAAAGAAAAGGAAAATACATTAAATGTACATACATCTCAACAATAACTATCGGACCTCCTATTCTTAGCAACTTCACTTGGATTGGAATTTAAGTCCAAGTGAAAACAACTTTACTATTAGTACTATTTGACCTACAAAGCTCCCTATTTAACTTTACATGGAACTTCATAGTCCACCAAAGTTTGAAATTGGACTATTCAATGTGAACTTCTATGCAGAGCTGTCAAGGCAGCCAAGAGATGCCTAGGCGGTCAGGCCTGCCTAGGCGAGGTGTGGTCTAGGCGAGGCCTACGCAACAATATTTTTTATTTTTAAAATGTATATATATGGGATAATATTCGGATATAAACAAATAATAAGCATAATACCATCAAAAACTTCATATGAAATTAATCAAACAACCGAAATCAAACATTCTTATCCAAAAAGAATATTCAAATATCACTGAAATGCGAATACGTAAAATCATATATGTCATACATTATCAACATGTAACAATCACTGAACCAAATTATGTTACTAATAAAAAGTTATAATCTCGTTAAAACATTAAAAACCCTAGGTCCCTAACATTCATTATGAAACAAATCAAGCATAATAAATAAATCATAAAAATTTAGTACAACCCTAAAATTGGAGAAATAGAAGCACTAGAGGATAAATCACATGTATATAGAAAGATATTCAAAGAGAAAAAAAAAATTCCATAAGCAAACAATAACATTAACCCTAGTAAAATGAACATGATACAAACTAACTTAGGAGATATAGATAGATAGGTAAGAAAAAAGGTATAGGAAATGGTAGTTAAGTATGTAGATCATACATACATTGAAAAAAAAACCAAAAAGAATAGAAAAAAAAAACAAAAATAAAAAAACGTTTTTTATATAGGCCGCATGCCTAGGCTGTGGCCTAGGCGACCGGACCTGAAAAGGCCTAGGTGGTCACCTAGGCGACGCCTTGACAACACTGCTTCTATGTGATCTGAAATTGGACTCTTAAGCACAGTTTCCATATTTGGTGTCCAAAATGAGGAGGAACTCTAATTGCTGCAAAGACGACGAACAGAAACCTCCTTGGGTTTCTTTTGATGGCCCACAACCCTCCACCCATGGCCAGGTGAACAAACCACAGATGTTAATCTTTCCTTCTCTTTCGACAATACTAGGGTACATGATGCATCAACAATATATACTTATCTTTTTCCTATGCAATGACCTCAAGGCAGCAAACACCCTTTCCATGCAAGGCAAACGAATTCAAGCAAGTATCTCACAACTATTACAGAATCTCCACATTAAGAGCAGTAACATAATTAATACTGTAAAGGCCTCAATGCGTAATATCTGTCTGTGCACAAGAATATACCCATCTTTATTGTGCATAGAAAGACAACAAGGCAGCAAACACCGCTATCAGCCTGACCCTAGAGCACCCTTGCTATTCAAGCAATCTGTGGGGTTGACTTGAGACTATAAATTGGGGCAGCAGCTAGACAAGGCTCAGATATTTACAGGGAGAAAAATTGGACATATTCAATGCATATATCTGTTTTTGTATGTAAAACTTATATAGTCAGCATGCTAATTGATCTTTCACTCATATAAGAAACAGAAAACAAGAACCTCAGGAAGAACTGATGTTAAGTAATGAGCCAAAAATAATAAACAATTGTGCAGTGTGCAAATAGAGTTGACCTCATCTGATGGGATAAGAATTGCAATCATGATAAAAGTGTGCAAATAGACCAGAGGAGCAATGAAACTTCCTTTCGCATATTTCATAAACAGACAGCAGTTGAATTCTAGGCAAGAAATATATATCATTAGTGGAATCAAGGAACACATTTTTTTAAAGGGGAACATGCATATATAGCTTCACCCTAATGGGTCCCAGCAAACTTCAATAGTCACGATTCACAAACTACATAATGAGAGGGGGGGGGGGGGGGGGGGTGAATGCAAAAGGAGCATTCATATGCTAAATCTAAAGGAATTACTTTTTCAGAGATGGATCACTAAGAAAAGTTTCAAGATATGAAAGTAAATGTCATGACAGGAAACAAAATTAATTGAGGTCAAGGCAACAATGACTGATTAATCAGAGAGATGCAAATTATGCAAGCATTCACTTTGAACCCTACCCTTCATCTAAAAATGAATCCTTCAGGGATCCACCTGCTTTCTTAATTATTTGGATAGCCTCCAAATGTGTACTGCCCTGTCAGCAATAAAAGAAATATAACATACATAAAATCAGCTTAGAAATACAATTTTCACGAAGGATTAGAAGGAATTTATGCAAGGAACATAAGACAAAGTAATTACAGCAAATACACAAAAAAGATTAAGGGAAATGTGAGGAAGAACATACAATTGAGAATTAGGGAATATAAAGGAAAAACAAACAACTAACAATAAAGAAGAGAAAAGAAGCAAGAAAAGGATGTCAAAATGCCTTTCGAGCATAATTGATGAGCCTAACTAGAACATGACAAAAGAGAGTCAGAAAACATATCCATATACCACAACAAGGCTTCACTGATGATAACGAAGCTAATGATGATGGTGAGCTCCTTGAAGTTGGGTTGAAATGAAGAGTGGTTTGGGGTTTCTTTCTTGTGCTTTAAATGTTTTTTGTCAATACATGATGATATATTAACTTGGTGGATATTTATTTTGGCTGAGTCATTTGAATTTTTGGACTTTGTAATGACTAATGAATAATGAATCATTCATGCATGAATGTGGAGTTCATATCATTGCTATCATGTTATGATTTATGATTAGATCATTTAATGTGTTATTTTATTTTTTATCTATTTTCATATGTTTTATTTAATTACTTTACTCATTTAAGTTTTTTATCGTGTGTGTATGTGTGTGTGTGTGTGTGTGTGTGTGTGTGTATATATATATATGGGAATAGGGAGTATGGTCCTCCCGAGTCCTGACTAGCCAACGTGCTAGTCCTCCCCTATATTTAAGTGTCATGTGGTACTATTTGACTAATCTTTTTTTAATGGATGGTCAATCCAATCTTCTTGGATCATGAATAAAAAAAAATTCCAAAAAAAAACTAACTTAAAACAACCCGTTCAACAGCCGACAAATTTAACGGTAAATTGTAGCTCGCAAATATTCCTTGCTATGGTTAATCTAAAAATACCACATGGCATTTTTTTTTCCATATTTTTTTTCATAATCATTGTTAGAAAGGGTGAACCACCTTGACCAACCCCTAACCCCGGTTAAAAATTGCCACGTGGCACTTGAATTGAAGGGAGGACTAGCGTGTTGGCTTGTCGAGAGGATCATGCACCCTATTCCCTAATATATATATATATATATATATATATATATATATATATATATCGTATATTTAATTGTCGTATCATAGCCGTACATGTGTCCTACTTTTTTGAAATTTCTCGTATTGTCGTACCGGTATCCTGTATCTATGTTTATTAGTGTTTGGTATACAGTTTCAAGCAGACCGAATCGAGTTTTTTTCGAGTTACTAGACCTGGCCAAATTCTGTTCAACTCACGTTTTTGAATTTTCGAGTTTTCAAATCATGGTATTACCTTTATTTTCTAATAAAAATCATTATTGAAAATTGTTAAATTTTAGGAAAGAAACGAGGGATACATTTCAAGGTTTTACACAGAGTTGAGTTTAAAGTAGATATCCTGATGGCTCTTAAAAGGATATGACAATGCATTCGGAGCTGAACTAGGTACCTGAATTTTTTGTATTGTTTTATGGGCTCCTTAATATGGTAATACCTTGTGGTTCCTAACTTCAAGGAGTCACAACTCCGTGAAGTTAAAATCATGACTCATAGGCCAAACCACGCATAAAGTATAGGATTGTGATTCCAAGGTGGATACCATATAGGCTTTGGTGCTTCCTACAAAAACATCTGAAATTGAATCCACGTACCAAAAGAAATGTGTGGTCCGAATGAGCATCCATACTTAGTACTAACCAGGACATAGGAAGAAAGTATTATGTGTTTCGACTTTGGAGTTATGCAGGGTCCATTAAGGGCTCTATTTACGAGGCCCATTGTATGAAACCCATAGTAACATGGAAATGAAAGATGTAGCTATAATTGCCCAGTATAAAAATTGAAATTCTATGACAATGAACAAATAATGAATAGATAGAGCATAGTGATAGCATTAAATAATAATTGCATAAGTGACAATCAAATAAAAGGAACCCTTGAACCACTGTGAAGGCTATAAGTATCATCCAACATAGATAATATTTTTAGTTAAACAACACATATGGCCTATAATAAGATATGTTATATAGCGATAAACATTAGCTGCATCAAATTCTCTGGTTCAAATCCCTGCATATCCAAACCCGGATCTTACAACTATTCGGATTCGTTTTTTATATCCATACCCGAACCAAGAACTTATTAAATCTGGTTATCAAGATTCAGACCTACAAATTCGAAATATAATAGGGTATAGGTTATCGACCTCCAATGCCACCGTTGTAGATAATGAAAGTCTCATCAATAAAATAACTAATTACTACCCTTATTGCGACAACCATAATGTTACCAGGATTGCTAGGCTTCTAGTGTTCCATGAGCGTAATGAGCACATTGAGGCTGACTATCATTTTACTTGCCATCACTATCTTAATGTAGCATTCCTGCGTTCTCTCTACCCTACATCTCCTGTACCCATCAACTAGCGAACCACGCAAATAGTTTCCTAACCAAGGTATAATTTATTGTGGTGTTAGAGTTAGGGATTTAGAGTATACATAGTATTTTGATGGTGTATATCTTGCACATATCTTTCATTCTTTGTAATTTGGTATGACATGCTTCATACTTTCCACCACAACGCTTTCTTTATTTATTAATTGAGATGTTATAGAGGTAAACTTGAGATACTAATACAAAGATTCTACTGGAGGAATAAATAAAGAGGAAGCACATTTAGGGAGGATGTATGTGTACCACCATCTAATTTTAATTAGTGGGGATGGTGTTAAGACGTATACAAAATGGTAAGGCTCTAAAGCCAATAAAATACCAAGTATGGCCTAGAAAACAGGGAAGAAACCAAGCTAACTTGGAGACAATTTATCCAATGAGATCTCTTGAACAATGAAAATACCAAACGATGGGACAAATATTTGGGGACCCATTAGAAGAACTGCATCTATTGTAGGACTTGTGTCCATGCAATCAAGTTATGAGAAAAGGTGATGAGAAATAATTTTTAAAAAAAAATAATATCCACCAAGAAAAATTTGGTCAAGGTCAACCTTGGAGTCATGGAGACTATTTCATTGTAAACAACCAAAGCAGAGATTGACGAACACAGTTGGACATTATCAACATGATGAAAGCACATGATAAAGTATCATGACGCTTTTTCTGATTTATTTTGGGAGTCAAATGATACAGAAACCCGGTGCAATCAGGAAAAAAGAATGGTAAAACTTATTCTGAATGTGATAAACAGAAGATAGTCACCACAAACTCCTAAGGTGATAAGTGAAAACTAAAAGTAGTGAAACTTGTAGGGTGATGCTAACTGTATGTTTATTTGCATTTTTTGTTTCGGGCGTAGAAGATCTTGTAAATAAGAAAGTCTAAGCCTAGTAAAGTAACGGTAAGGCAACATATGCCTACCAACTAAGAACATGTAGAAGCAGTTTTTCTATTGACTACAATCAAACACGGAGTACAGAGGACGTGCATAACATGAGTACTTCAATTTAGAAAGTCAAAAGAGCTAAAATAAGAGCTCTGAAATTTACTTTTTTTGCAAATGTAGAATACAATGTTACCTTAAGCCTCATAACAGCATCCACAGCTAGTTTGGCAAAGTGTTCTTTGTCCTGTGAGAGTATTTTCGAGCTCAAGGTTGTCATTGCAATTCTCATCAAATCTGATTTGAACTTCTCTGCAAAGTGGTGTGAGCATAACATGTATCAAAACTACGCAAGAAACACCCAGGAACAAATGTAGTAATAAAAGAGAAATGCATGTGAAACATCACTCTTTGAACCCTAAACGGTATATACCCCACCTGTACATGTTATATGCATGAGCATGTGATAGTGTTTTCATAAGCTTTACATACCAAAGACAAAGCTCAATAATTCCATACACGATAAACTTGCAGTAGCTTTACATACCCCTATCAGGGGGGTTTTAAGTGGCAAATGAGAGAAATAGGTCATATTATCAATGATATGAGAAAGTAAAATGCTAGTCCAAATTTGTTTTTATGCACCTGGATCCTGTTTATTATCTATGGCCTTTTCCACCAAAACATTCCGTGCACATTCAGCAGCCATTCTGTAACCTATCAAATCAAAAATTTATGTATCAATATGACAGTAAAGCAATAAATAATGGTTAAGAACATGGACTCAACCTTATAATCTTGCTTCAACTATCATATTTTAGAATGTCTATCAAATTCAAACCACACTGCTATTGGTATTGACCTCTGTGCTATATTCTAGAATGTAAAACAATTATGTGTACTTTCTTTTATGAAGGGATTTCTTGCATTATTGCCACCTTATTAATGTGCCATTGAACTTTTCCCTTTAAATTTTTCACATAATCACAGTCTGTTGAACATTTGAATTTAACAAAATAATCATATTTAAACAATAATATTTGCCCACCACATCGTAAGATGAGCACTGCTACCGTGCAGCCATGCCTATGTGATTAATGGACTTGGCATTCTGGACCAAATATGAATTAAAAAAACCCAAGCAAATAAATTTGTGTCCATATTCAATTTTCCAAATCTTCTATGACCTATATATCCAGTATTACCCATTACATCGAGTTATACTGTAGATAGTCCTCCGTGGTCCCGTTTCAGTACAACCTATCAAGTAGATCATCATATGCTACAAGACTAGGCAAATTTGTTGGTTTATTTATTCTTAAGAATTTCTTACAAATTTTTAGTACTAAAGTTGTGATTTTGCATTCATCAATCACCTTCTTGAACCTGACCCTCCGACAAAGTTCACCACTAACCAATCGTTTATTCTTCTAAGCGATTATCACAATAAACACAACAAAATGAGGGGAAATCACTAAATACGGTGTTGCTCAATGCTCATACTGTGCATCCTTCCCCTTACAAAGAATCCCACATCAAAATGAATGACAAGAAAACATCACAGGACAAAACAAAATTAGAAGTATATATCCAATAAAAAATCACGCTAGCTAAATCAGATACTTCAACTCAAAAGGATAATGAATTTTTACGAACAGCAAAATAATTATTAAAAAATAGCCCTGCAGGTGATCAGCTTTAAAGTTTCTAATAAACACAATCTTGAATAATAATAATAAACTTCTTGATACTGAAAAGGTAAACAAAAAACTAGACAAACTAACTATACAACCTTGAGCAACCATATTTACTCGCACAAAAAGGCTGTAAAGACAAATTTACACATTGCTGAATCATCAAGAAATAGGGTGGCATTATTTTCCAGCTTTAGGGATATGAACATATGTCATGTAAGCTACACCATAATACATTGTAAATCATTTAAACAAAAGTCCGAGAAACCCAGCTACAATGTGAAAGCTTAACACAAACCTGCAATGATGGTCATAGGGTGAATCTTTGCCATAGTTAATTTCTCAGCCTCCCTCAGAAGCTCTCCAGCCAAAACGACAACAGAAGTTGTCCCATCACCAACTTCGTCATCCTGAACTTTTGATATATCTGACTATTGGATGAAAGAGGACCACAAGTTCTCTTTTTTTTTGGATCGTGGAAGAAAGTAACATATATTTCAACACAGAACAGAGATGAAACACCAACCAGAGAGGGATGATACATCTCCCTCCTGTCCTCCCTCCCTATCTCCATAAGTTGGCAGGGAGGGGGTGTTAAACGCTGTTTAAAGGCATTATAATAAGCTACGTAGTAGAAGACAGAGAGATAGTCAGAACCCAAGTCCAAAATTTTACACTGGAAGGCAGCGAAAGGATACCAACAAGGACCTTGGCAGCTGGGTTATCAATATGAAGTGACTTTAAGATGGTAGCACCATCATTAGTAACAGTAACACTACGTCCCCTACCAGTTGACTGCAAGATTTTATCCTACAGATAAAATAAACAGGTAGGCAAGTTAAACTATTAGCAAAGCTGGGGGATCAAAAACAGTCTAGCATAATCATCAAAGCATTAAGCAAGAAAAATATACCATCCCTTTTGGCCCTAAAGTAGTCTTGACTAGATCAGCAATTGCCATAGCACCAACATATGATGCCTGCACCAAATTGCAATTGTCAAACATGGAAATAGTGCTCAGAAACATAAATCATGGGTAGTCCTTCAAGCGCCAAGAAAAAAGTCAACAATCAATTAAATGGTTTGATTAAAAATAAGATATCCTGAAAGAGGCAAACTAAACTGGGTCTGGGTGCTACTCCAGCTATCCACTATCTAACTTTTGGGAACCAGTATTTCATTACTCATTTTTTAATGCATGATTTGGTGTTTATCAATGGAGAATTGTTACCCTAACGTAACTAAATTAGATAAGTCTCTATCTCCAGGACTTTGTAAATATGGGCATCAAAATGTTTCATATGAATATATGATTCAGAGAAAAAAAATAAAGGAAATGAGACGGACGAAAATTAGAAAAGTGGAGTTGAAAAAATTGAACATTAAACCATTACTATATGACATGTTTGGCTTCAAAAATCAACCTCAAGAGCAAAGCCTAAGTTAACACAACATGACAATCGAATGTTTTGAACTAAAAGAACTCAGAAAAAAAAAAAAGCGCAAAGGTATATGTTCAAGTGTTATAAAAGAGTTTAAAATGATGAACACACTAGAAACATTCATTAGTTATCGGATTAGTGATCCTCTCTTATCTATCCACAGATAGAGAATCTAAGGACACTATATTACATCATGGTGGCAATTATTTGTCCTGTTAAACGTAAGAAGGCAGCAGCCAACCTAGCAAGTCCCTAAGATAGATAACAAAAAATCAAGATATAGGGTTGTAAGAAGAGTTGACAAATGTGATATTCCTAACATCTACATAGGTGATAAATAGGTGAATTTGCAGCCAAAATAACCCCTGACCACTACAGTCCTTTCTTCATAAGAAAGATTGGTTTAGTACAGTTAAAAGCTTAGTTTCTTCTACTCCAGTGTCATACCCATGCTTGAATCCTTCTCCCAACCATAGTCACCAAGTTCAGGTTCGGTGATAAGTCAGCGAGGGTAAACCTCGGGAAAGTTCGGAAAAAGGGGGAGGAAATCGAGAAAAAAAAAAATCAAATTCGGGATTTCATAGGTGGATGTGAAATTTGGAAGAAAAAAACTGCAAGTTCGGGCCTTCGAGTCAACTTCAAGCCTTTATTTAAGCAACTAAGACATTTAGAACGTGGCATTCATGGGACAAGAAGTCAATCTCCATAGTGAACGAGAATGGTTAAAACTTAATATTAAAATCTATGATAATCGAGACGAACAAAGATTGAGGGCAGAGGATTGTCTCTGAACAATAAAACCTAATGAAAGGAACTTAAGCACAATGATATGTCATTATATTAGAATGGGGCCTTATATAGTTATAATTGGCAAAATCCATACAAATAAACACGTAAATCACATAACTCACATGCATATAACATTACATATAAACAAGTAATATAAATCCCTAGTATGGATTTTGGGCACAAGGAGCTGTGTGTGCCCCGCAGAAGGTTATAGACGATGGGATAGAGAAAATGTGAGGTGTCACCAAATTCGGCATTTTAAATATAATTTTTTGAAGAAAATGGGATAAAAAACATCATATTTGGTGATGTATTAAGTTCGGGATACAAGTAGGCATGTCAATTAGGCCCTCCCAAAAGGGCACCCCAGCCCAACCCGGACCGTCAAAGCCAAGTCCAACCAAAGCCTGTCCAAAGCCCAACCCGGCTCTTTCTTGTCAGCGGGTCGGGCCCGGGATTAGTGATTTTTGGCTCGGCCCGACCCGGTCTTAGTGATGTTGCCTATCAAAGCAAGGGAGAACGCAGCCGGCTGCCATCGTGCCTCTACTTCCGCCACGTGCATAACACAAAATCACCTGGCCAAAAGGAGTTGTATGTGTGTTAATATTTTGTTTCCTTTTTGGTTTTCCATGTTTTCCTCTCTGATCTGTAACTGACCATGCAGCTATACATGACTGCAAAGAGAGGGCTACGAGATGGCAAAACTTACTTCCTTTTTTGGCCCAGAGAGAGAGAGAGAGAGAGACGCAGCATGAAAAGGAGCAGCCCCTCGTCTTCCCCAAATCAGGCCTCACAGTCACTGCCCATGAGAAAAGGAGACGACCCTTATCCCCAAATCCGGCCTCACTGCAGCTTGAAGATGAAGAGGATTCGCCCCTCTTCTTTCCCAAATCCGCCTCACTATAGTAGCCACTCGGCCCACTCTTCTTCCCCAAATGTTTACATATGGTGGTTGAAAATTCATTTAGAGTTTAATTGTTTTCCTGAATTTTAGACTGGTTTGAATCATTTGGTCAAGCCATTTTAATTTTGAGGGATGCCTTTAGAATCGAATAAGGGAGTTAGCTACTTAGATTGGGTGTTGGCTCAGATCTGCAACTGTTTTTTTTTTTTTGGAACAAGAGGGTCATCTCTCTCAGATCCCGCCATATCAAACTCAATCCATGGATACCAATTCGGAGCCGATGCCCAACATTGCCACCTTCGACGGAAGAGGTGGTGACCTCTCCCCACGGCACCCCTCGATCTCCTAAGTCTCCTCCCGGGCCCTCAAAGGGCCGAGCTAGGGCTAGTAATTTTTAGGCCCGTAAGGGCCAAGGCCCGGGCTCGTCTATATATATAAGGGTCGGGCACAGGCCTATTTAAGCTCGACCTAAGCCCTACCTATTGACAACCCTAGATATCATATAAGATGGCTATTAAATCGGCTAAGGAATAATCCACGTTTAAAACCTTTTTTTTTTTTGCAAAAAAACAAAGAACTTGGTGACTATGCTCCCAACCACAACCCTGATTCATAACGTTCCCATGATACTATCAAGACCAATCTTATTGATAGTCAAATCATAATTACATAATCTAACATTATTATATATAGGAAAAGCACTTCTGCTTCCTAAATTTCTAAGAGCCCTCCTTTACCTCTTCAGTATCTGATCTTCTCCATCCCTCTATACAAATATCAAACCAAATGGTGGAGGTCCGTTTTCATGTTTCATACTTTGTAATAACCACCAATACTTATTTTGCTATTAGTATCCAGCCAGCAAAAGCATACCACATTTTGAAGGTGCACACTCACTTTGCATAAGTAGATTAGCTATGCTTCATAAAAAGCCTTTAGTCTTGACCATCTATATATATATATAATGATTTATATTCTATTATGCTACAATTGGTCATCTTGAATAGAAATTTAACATTTTAGGTGAATTACCATCTGAAAATTTGGATCGATGATCCACCTCACATCAACCTTGCCAAGGATCTTTCTATAGATTGAATCAAATTATTTTTCCCTAATATAAGCACCATTCCAGAAAATTCAACGTCGACATATCAAAATAGCAAAATGTCAGAGTATTCAATAGTTACTACCTAGTCGATCTTCTTTATCACTGCAATTTATACTTAATGACCTTTCATCAAAAGGAACCCTACTTAATCAAAATATCTATGAGTTAAATCCAGATTTCAGCTTATACTAAATTTCTTGGACTTCTGGCCTATTTTTCTCTCTTTTCTTTTGTCGTTAGTTTATTGTTTGATCCATCTTTACTGGATCCACATCTGGCATGAATTAGTAGCAAATTATCACAAATCCCTACATTAATTGGTATCAAGAAGAGATTATCCTCTCATTCAACAAAGAAGTCTTGTACTCGTGTGAAGAATCACAGGGTTCTAACCCAACAATAGAGATTATGGAATCATGACGGACTTGTTGAATCAAATTGAGTGGTTTGCACAGGAGACATAATTCTTGGATCTGCAATATCTGGTAGATCATCTCAAATGAAATATATGAAGCTTGAAGTGTAACTGTATGAGAGGATGGACCATCAACTCATTGCCACTACAAGACCACAAGTTGACTTCACCAAAAGTGGCTTCTAAGGAAGCAGCGGGATTAGAATTCCAAAGTTGAGCTAACATACTCGTGTGAAGAATCACATGGTTCTAGCCCAACAATAGAGATTATGGAATCATGATGACGGACTTGTTGAATCAAATTGAGTGGTTTGCACAGAAGACATAATTCCTGGATCTGCAATATCTGGTAGATCATCTCAAATGAAATATATGAAGCTTGAAGTGTAACTGTATGAGAGGATGGACCATCAACTCATTGCCACTACAAGACCACAAGTTGACTTCACCAAAAGAGGCTTCTAAGGAAGCAGCGGGATTATTTTGCATATATCACCACATAAGGAATCTCCAATAGTTGATTAGGATTTCAACGTTGAGCTAACGTAGAAAACTTGAGCTAACGTAAGAAGCCACGTTATTTCATCTCTGATTTTTTATAAAGTGCCCGTGGAAGTCTAAAAAAGAGCTCACGTACAAAGAATTTCAAAGTTAAACCTGAGGTGGAGTTTGAGGAGACCATAACGGTGCCATGGAAAAGCCCATGGAGGAACACAAAGATGACCCCAAGGAAGATGTTGAGATGTTTGTGTGAAAGTCCAAGGAGACCACGGTAAATCCGTGGACGTGTACTCGTCATCAAAAGATATTTGGTGTAGACAAAACAACTTAGTCGGATTCAATAACCGAGGAAGTGTCCATCATCCATATTTTTCAAATCATGTGAGATTAGATAGACAAAAAAACATAATAAATAAACTCATAAGAAAAATGGTTATGTTCATTAAGATCCAAAGAATATGGGCAGAGCCTTTGAATCCCATATCCATATAGTGCCTATTCACCTAAGTCCCTTCAATTAGTCTAGTAGCTTAGTTCTCCCGCTTGTGATGTGAAGGATACGGAGCTAACAAAACTACTTTCAAAACCCTAACCTAAAAAGAAGCTACCAAACCCAAGACAAGAACCTCAACCTCTATGTATTTACTCGATAATAGGTGAATGAAAACCCCTTTCTCGAGATAGATGACAGAGATTTGAAGCAAGGAAGTATACACCATATTTTGGGATACTTTCAATTGCAATATTGAAAAGCCCGACAAAAAACCAATTGCTTGACGCCCAGAGATATTACATAAATGTTTTACATCGTTAACATCTAACTTGTCCCCTTGACCATAAGCGCTTGTGAAACCTTCAACGTTGCCTTACACCATTAAGTGATTTAGAATTAAATGCTCTAGCAATATCCTCTCATCGGAATCAAAAAAGTTCTAGACGGGAAATTGGCAAGGAGCATCGTTTTTTAGCAGATTTTAAGTGCACTATAGTTTGTAAAGGTAGTCAATTGGAAGCCCATTATGCCTATTTTTCAGATCTTTTTTATTTATTTTCAATAGGAGATTTTTTTCAACAAGTAGTGACCTAATTTTAATCATGGGCAATAGAGGAACTTAGGTCTGGATCTTTTACAAAACCATGGCCATTAATAGATAAAGTCTAGTCGTCCAGTCGCCCTTATCCCATTAATTTAGGGAGTAGAATATCAATTTAATAAATAGTTCAATCCTATAAGGTAGTAGCAAAGTCTCAATTGAAATAAGAGGGATAGCAAACCCCTATTTTTAGGAAGACAAGATAGGATTGCAATCACTGGACTCTCATGATATTACATCGGAGAAGAAGAGAATCTTCTAGAAATGTGACTAAGTCATAAAGACTAATAAATTAGTGTTATCTTATCCTACTTGCTGAAAGTTTACAATTTTGCACGCATTAATTAACCCATAACTATTCAGTTAAAATAAAATAACCCAAAAAACATCTAAAAATAGATAAATTTGAAAAAATACAAAATTAAAGGATAAATGCAGAAAACCAAAAAAGATAATATTGGTGATTTAGGAGTCATATTTTATTTTCTAGTTTTTAGGTTTTAAGTTTTAGATAGTTGACGAATCTTTTAGTTAGTTATGAGATCTAGATACATTGTTGAATATTCTAGCTTAGAGCCTTTAGTCTATATAAGGATCGACCCCCATCCATTGTAAATCAATAAATTTATTAATTTAATCAAGATTTCAATCTTTGTTTAATTTTATTTATAAATTAAATTTATTAATTTAATCAAGATCCTCTCTCTCTCTCCGTTGGTTCCTTATTTGATCCATGCTGGATCTCGTCAAGCGGTAATGGCAAACCATGGGATGGTGAAATTCAGGTACAAAATGGCATTAATGTTCACGGAAAAGGAAAAGAGGAATACCCGGAGAAGAATGCACAATAAGAAACAACAGAAAAACACAATGCTTAAAATATAAATTTCTGAACTTCCTCAATTTTTCAGAATTAAAAAGATCAGAACTTTCCCATGACTATTGAGCAATATTGAAGAAATTCTCGACTCAAAAATATCCTGACAATCTCATGTGTCTCATTGATGACGCATGTGTCAATGCATATGAAACGTGGCATAAGCACTCGAATAAACATTGCGTAGAGTTGCAGTATAAACATTCTATCAGACAGGAGAAAAAGGGTTTTCGGAGAATTACCATTCTGGCTCGCTCCCCCTTCTCTTCAGTGGCGTCATCTTTAAGTAGCCTCTCGATCTAACCATCATTCACCGTCAACATACAAAACCAATTAGATACAAAACCCTAGGTCGTGCATAAAATTTATACAAAAACATCGAATTTAAACCATACCGCCATTGGAGAAATCCTCGGAGCTCTGCAAGCAAATGCTGGTGCAGATCGAAAGAGAGGGGATCAAGGACGGATGTCTCAGAATCTACAGGACGATCATAACACGGATGGATCAAGAAATGTGAGGATTTGGAGTACCTTCTTCGCTCTGCTGATAAACCCTAAGGAAACCCTAGAACCGGTGAGAGTGATCTCGGCTTGCACAGGAACTACCGCTGCCAAGGCGCTTTGAACTCCAATCGACCCTCACATTATGTAGTGGTATCGCAGCCACGAACAGGTAAGGATACCGCTTCAGTCTTGAGGAGTAAATGCCTGCCTAGGGGAGAATATTCAGCACATCTTGCGTACCATACAACAGTGGGGTCCACTGCTCCAGAGCCTATCAGCACGCTCTGAGTGCTGGGGGCCACTACTCCCGTGTGCCCCGGGCCCCGGCTACCCAACGTCTCTTGATTGGCAGTGGACCCCGCGGTTGTATAGTACGCAGGACGTGCCCAAAATTTTCCCGATGCAACCACGAAAACTGGCGCACCACGTTGGGAGGTTTTTTTTTAATCCAATCACCGAGTTTGGTTTGAGTTCGACTCCTCCCGTCTTCAGAACGATTTTCTTCTTTTTTTTGGGGGTTTTTTACAAATCAACCCCTATCATCTTCTTATTTACATATAAAACCCTATAAAAGTGATATTTATATATAAACCCCTCAATTCATTCAAATATTATATATTGACCCCTGCAATTAGCTAACATCCAAAACGAGAAAATATTTTCGATTTCATCCTTGATAGTTTACATAAACTCTGGAAATACCCCTCCAATGTGAGAATTCTTTGGATTAGGTCCTATTTAGATTTGGGTTATATCTGTGTTTGTTTTGGATTAATTCCATGTTCAATAAAGATATGTCATTTTAAGTAATTAAAACCATGGATAAATTGGTTATTTCCTATTTAAATTAATAAAATAACAATTGAATGAAGGAATATTTTAGAAATATTCCTTTATTTTGGATGACAACTAACTGGAGGGGTCGATATATAAATATTGAATGATTTAAGGAGTTTATATATATATATATTGATTTATAGGGATTTATATGTAAATAAATAAGATGATAGGGGTCGATTTGTAAAATACTCTTTTTTTATTTGATAGGAGAAATTCACTAAACGAGTCCTTCGGTCTTACAGTTCTTGAGAACAATTTTGTTCACGGTCCTTGTAAAGGGTGAACATCACCTTCCTCATGATGGGTCTACTTCACCACCTTTAAGATGATGAACATCACCTTCCTCCTGATTGGTCCATTTCAAGAGCTTTTGGTGATTTCACGAACTGGGCTAGGCGGTCCCGCCATTGTCAGGTGAGAGACCACTAGAGGACTTTCTCTTTCCATCGTTAACCCACTTATCGTAGGCTGAAACATCGCCATGTAGTACCCTTGGGCCATGTCTTGTAACTTCTAAGATTGAATGTCTCCTTCGAATTCGACGTTGATGACGCATTTATTACCAACGAGTGTAGGGTAATCCCTTGTGTCGATGCCGCCTTTATTGCCTCGGTGGGTTACTCGATGACGTTTTTGCCGTTTCGGCACATGTTCCTCTTGGCAGGCCTGATAAGGACGCATCCCCCTGGTGCATCCCTAGCGGGCACCAAGGGCGGCATGCCTCCTTCAGAACTTGGGGGAATCCCAGCTTTGGTGGCTGACGCCTTTCAGCAGGCACAACAGCAAACACATAAAAGATCTTGTTATGAAATTGGATTTGGTGCTTGCAGAAGCCTCCTGTTCTTGCTCCAAACGATTGAGCTTAGATCCTCCCAATCCTTCTCAGTGTTTCGCTGCTAGTTCGGCATCGATTGTTGCGACAAGGTATGTCATACTTGCTGACATCGAAAGGGAGCAAGGAGTGTGACCCTCCTACTAAAGCCATGATTGGGGACCCTCCTCCCTCTGAGGTTGTCTAACACCATGGCAGGGTGTGCTTGGACTCCGCATCGGCAATTCTTTGGGTTTTATCATCTTAACATGTTTGTGGTTTGTTTTTGCATTGTTGTAAATTCTGTTGGGTTTGTACGATCCGTTAATGACAAGATAGTGTAAACATTTTTTACCAAAAAATCTCTCTCTCTCTCTCTCTCTCTCTCTCTCTCTCTCTCTCTCTCTCTCTAGGTAATAATTGTATTAGAGTTTCAAAGATAAAAGGATTTACATAGCAAGGCTATACCTCGACTAGACACACGTTCAGACCTAGGCTCTAACATGTAAAGAGCACACGACAACATACTCAAACAGATGAGCAACACACCAAAACCAAAAGAAGGCCTAACAAATGGCCAAAAACACAGAAAAACAAAGGGGCCAAAACAGTTGTCCAATCACAACAAGAACCATGCACAGAAAGCACGTGCTCTACAAGTGGGCCAAACTCACAAAAACCAAACTAAAAATCAGGAGAGTTCATGACACTTGCTTCATTGGCTTCTAGTAGACTACAAGTTAAACAGCTCACACTCAAACAGAGCCATACACCAGAATTAGGCCAATATAACACCTACATTGCACACCCATCACTTAGCGAATCAGCCTCTACTAGTAGGTCCATCGCTATCTCCTTCAGGCCCTCGCTCCTTAGTTCTCTTGCCAATATTCTCGACAACGAATTTCTTGGGAACCCAGACGTACTAGCACATGTCTCTGTAGTTCCAATTCCAGTACTTAACTATTATCTCGGAAAATTAAATAAGAGAATTTCTTCCTCTTCCAGAAAATATGAAAATGAAGTTTCATCACCAAATAGTTTCCCTTTATCTTTGAGTTTCACTAAAGCATTGCAGCAACCTTATCAGCTTCACCATTCCCTACATCCAAGCTCTGCAAAACAGCAAATTTGGACCCCTTGTACCCCTCTTTATCTACCATACGAGCAAAACTCTACACCCTTGCAGTGTTATGCTAAAATGCATAGCCAGTAGATTGAACATCAAGTGGTTGTTGCCAAATACCCCCCATATATTGCAACCTCCCAGTTTGTTGCATCATCGGCTACAATAATTGCAGCCCCCACCATCAGTATATATCCAGGTCTTGCAAAATAGCAACCCCGGACCCTTTCTAGCTCTTGTCTTCTATAATAGGAGCAAAAAACTGTACAATCGGAATATGCTCAGTATCAAATTATGTTGATTCATTATTGCAGCAACCCCACCAGAATCAATCAGATGCTTGCATGGCCGCGCATGGATCTGCTCATTATTTGCCGCTTGAGCACTACAAAGAGACCCCACCCTTCTCTTTGGATGAATATTGAGCAATATACTCATCTTTTGAGTGTCCAAATACACATCAGAACTTGCAACAAGGAGGAAGCCATTCGTACAACACCGGCTGCATAAACCCAACATCCTCTCCTTTATACGTCGGCACTGCTTTAGGTAGTTCGTCACCCACAGAAACCTCGATAAAACATCAAGCATATCCAGACCTCCGCAACATCGAGGTATCAAAATCTAGCAGAATGTCGATCACATTAGTCATCCAACTAATGGAGTTTCACCACATAACAGAGACAATTGGAAGCCTCACCAAACCTACATTTTAACAGACAAATCACACTCAAGCTTCACTTTTGTGATCTCATTGCTTCAGAACCACTAATCTGTCATTAAATTGTCATGATCCTCCTCTTAGAATCTTAAAACAATTGGCATCCTCGCTGAATCTGAAGAGAAATATTGTCCCAAGAAAATATCTCAAAGGAATCATGGGTCTTCCAACTCCTCTTCATAGCTGAAAGAAAGTGAGGATATAATGGCCACTTGCCCACTACATACCAACCAACGTGATACTCCACCCTTTGAGGTTTTCCACCAATTTACCTTAAGGAAGAACCGCACATTTAATCTCATCCCTATAACTTCAGGGGCAACATAGTGCAACTTAAAATAGATCACTAAAATCTCCATCCATGGCATTCCAATGCCCACGATTGCTACCAAGTAGTGGAGGTCCAACCAGTACCTCACAAAAAGAGATGGAAGAATCTCCATACCTGGGCTCCTTGTTAGCCACCATCGTTGGTTGGGACAATTCATCAAACACTTGCTGAGCAAAACCAGCCCTAGTGTGCACACTAGCCGCAACCATGGCTTCCTTGCCCTTACCCGCAGGAACCAAGACAGGGACAGAGGAAGCCTGAGCAAACCGAAAGTCACCAGCTCTTCCCCTCGGATTCCATCTCGAGGTTGTACTCCTCCCTCTAGCCACCAAAAACCCTTGATGGGGATGTCAGCTCTGCCGCCCCCTCTCCCTTGGTCTCTACCACGGAACTTGCACTAGAACCCACTCTACCTCAAGGAAAAGCAGGTTTCGCCCCTCTAAAATCCAACTCCACCACGCCTCTTACAACAACTCCGCACAAGGTTGCATTAGCTCCACTCGCAGCAACAACTCCATACGAATATACAACAGCTCCATTCAAACCTCGCCAACCAAAACCAGATCTGAAAAGAGGGTTGGGGAGAAAGGTGAGGCTCTCCCACAATTGCTGCATCCAATGTCCTATCCTCTCTCTCTCCTTGCAATCCAAACCAGTCCCTCACCTCTTCTTCTCTGATTTATATAAATATGGAAATTATCATGGAGTAGTGCTATCAAACACATGTCGCCTCTCATTGTTCCCATAGGATCATGGTTAAGGTTTTCTCTAACAACAAAAGAGGAGATGTGACCTAAAGAGATCTTATATATGTGATATACCATATTTACGTAGTTATGTGTGCTAGAAGCCAAATTTATTAATAGTTTGAATATTAGTTGTCTTGACCATAATTAGCCTAGTGCATATGTAAGCCCTGTAAAGCAAAGGCTCTCTAATCTACACTACATAACTGTAGAATTGAGTCTGCAGAGAGATCAAAAGTTGTACAACTAGATATTTAAAAAAAAACTATTTAGATATTAGGATTTGCAAATTCAGCAAGTATTGAATATTTTTTAATAAAATAACCATTGGTTTTTATTTTTAGGATTTTTTTGACAACCCCACCCCCAAAACCACTTCTGATACTTCGCAACTCCTCCAATGCGGGGAAAAAACAAAAAAAAAAACCCCTATTACATCAAACTAGGGTTTTGACACATGAATTTAGGGTTTCAACACTTAAACTTGGGTTAATTTCAACGATCAATAAGGCACATTCAACCTTAAATTCTGAAACTATAATTTCTAGGGTTTTGATACTCGTTCAACCTCCAGTGGTGAGTCTTATTTATCCTCTTAATCAATTTTATGTGATAAATACTCTTTGTACTCGTTGAATTTGGGGTTTCGACAATTAATTAGATAAGATCAGCCCTATATTTTGGCACTACAATTTCTAAGATTTGATGCTCGTTCAACCTCTAGTGGCAAATCTTCTTCCATTCTCTTAATCAATTTTGTGTGATAAGCACACTCTATATTCGTTCTTTTATCAAATAGGGCTTGGATGTGTTTGAAAAATAGAACTTCAAATATATAAATTTAAAACATGCTAATAATTATCTATGCGTATTGTTTGAATCCTAATCTACCATAAAAGACATTCATTGTTGTTGAATGATTTGTATTTTTGATTGGGGTTCCAATGATCACATAGATTAGTATTGGTTTGTCCTTGGATGTTTGTTAAGATTTGTATGCCCAAGTTTGTATGTCTATGTTAAAATTACTGAAGTAATATTTAGGTTGTTGATCAATGTTGATGTTCATTGGAGGAAAAATATATAATTAGTGATGTTTAGTTTGTTGATGTTTATTGTAAAAAAACTATGGCCTTAGGAACCTTAGAGCTCATTATGGTAGAAATTGAAGGACTGGAGGTCAAAATCAGACCATGGTTTATTATGTGGGAGGAAAAGTTATAGATTGTAAGGATGCAGATTGGAAGCATGTCCTCCAAATACTACTTTTAATGTTTTTTAGATGCTTGGTAATATTAGATGATCGCTATGTAGTAATGAAGACTTGTTATGCATATGGAGGTTGAATATAGTTCTTTTTGATAGATTCATATATCTTATATATACATGGCTTCAGTTAGATCTTTGGATTATGTAGGTAAAAGAGATGGGAATAAGGATGGAGGTTATAAGATGGATCCTATATCTGCACCTACTAAGACTATCCCACTACACTAATACCTTTACTACTACAAAGTTCATACTCTAATGTGTCTTGTTAGAGAGGAACAAGGTAGCAAGCAACATGGTAATCCCAAGACTCATAGAATTAAGATTTATACTTCTAAAAAAAATCTCCAAAGACAATACCAGAGAAGGAAAAAAGATGCTATAGAGATTTGAGATGAACCAAATGTTAATTTTAATTGAGATGTTTAGATATGTTTTCTGATCTTATATGACCTCTTTTTACTATGCTGAAACAATGGATGAACCATATAAAAATAATGTTATTTAATCAAGTGAGTCATATGCTGGTTAATAACATGATGATAAAGTTGATCATATTGATGGTGATTTAACTTTTTACTTGTCGGTGAACCCTTATGTTAGAAAGGAACAAGATGGTAGGAAACATGGTAATCTCAATACTCCTAGAAGGAAGACTTATCATTTTAAGAAAAAAAAAATCTCCAAAGACGATGATAGTGAAGAAAAAAAGAGATGTTATAGAGAAATATGCCACAAAGAAACTACAAACCAAGAAAAAAAAAATATTGAAGAAAAATATCAACAAACATCTACTTAAAGGGAGTCAACCAATCATTGGAAAAAGAAAACAAATGCATGACTTCTTTCTAGGAGAGTTTGTAGATGACTTGACTATGTGGGTTAGATAAAGCAACATATGAATGTGAGGGACATAATGAATAAAAGGGCATTGCAATAGCATATGTTCACAGGGGGTAGCAACAACGGTCACACACATGTCAAGCCATCAAGAGATAGACTTCCATCCATTACTTCACTTAGAAGATGATGACGTAGTTAATGTAGGAGATGAAGATGATAAGTCAAATACTTGTTTTAATTGAAATATTTAGGTATATTTTTTGATATTAGCTGAGCTCTTCTTACTATACTGAAATAGTGGAGACACCACATAATGATAATGTTGCTTAGTCAAGTGGGCTACATTGTGAAGGAAAATTATCTTGCAATAACAGATGTTCACAGGGAAGGCAGTAACAGTTACACACATGTTATGCTAGCAAGAGATGATTTTCCATCAATTCACTTAGGAGATGATGAAGTAATTAACTTAGAAGATAGAGATGGTGAGTTAAATAATTGTTTAACTAACATGTTTATGTGTGTTTTCTGATTTTATCTGACCTCTTCTTACTATATTGAAACAATAGAGGCACCACATAATGATAATGTTACGTACTCAGTCAGGTGGGTCACATGTCGGTCAACATCGTTATAATTAAAGCTGAACATCTCCAATCCTACACCAAATGACCCATTATATTGAATTTGGTTACAAGAGAGCAAAATAGCTACTCCAACCCTACACCAAATTTTTATCAAACTTAATTTTCATCAAATTTCTCCATCAGATTAGTAGGGGTCGAGAGCCACCTAACAAATCCCAACAGCTACTGTTGAGCTCATCAAAGCTTTTAATCAGATTTGTTATAGGATTAGAGTACTCCACATTAAATTGATTTCAATTAGATATGGTATAGAATTGGAGTGCTCCATATCAATTTAGTTTTCATTAGATTTGATGTAGGACTGGAACACTCCACATTAAACTGAGCTTTTAAATCAATCCTACATCAAATCTGATGAAAATTTTGATGTAAGATTGGAGATGCACTTATCCTGATGAGCCAATATCTATCTTGATTTTTTCTTTTAACTGACAAGTTTTTTTTTTTCTTTTTAACGGACAACTACTTAACTGCCGAAATATGGGGGTGATGGTGGGGCACATGTTGATAAGGTTGCAACTTGGACAAGTTGGGTCGGGTTGGGGGTTAACCCAAACCCTACCCAAGTACTAGAACCCTTAGCCCTAACCCAACCCAACCACTAACTTGAGATACCCAGCCCAAGCCCAACCCAACCAAAAATTTCCACACTTGGGTTGGGCTCAGGTTAGCCCAAGTTGGTAGGATGGGTTGGGTTGTGCAGGTTTGGGTATACTTATTTTCAATCATTGTTTAAAATTTTATCATTTGAAGATAAAAAATTAAAAAGAACTTATACTTTGCTAAAAATACTGTACAACTTTTTTTGCATTTCTATCCATGCAATTACTAGATCATTTGTTAATGCCTTTATTTGATAAGCAAGAAGAAAAAAAATAATATGGGACTGGGTGAAATAGATGATTGTGATCGCAAACAATGAATAATTAAGATAACTGCAATTGTTGCCCGACCCCTCAACCCAAGCCCGACCCAATTTCAACTCGGGTTATATTTTTTTCAACCCTAACCCAACCCAATCTTCAAATACATTAACCCAAACCCGCCAAAAATTTGAATTGGGCTTAGGTTGAGTCTGGTCCAACCCACTCAAGATGCAGCCCTACATGTTGTTAGTTTGAAAGCAGAAGTTGTCTACTATAATACTCATTCATCACTTGGAGAACAAAAAGAACATCACTTGGAGAACAAAAAGAACCTAGACATATAGAATCTAAAGAATAAAAAGAAAAAAAAGATTATGTTCTTATTAAAGAAGAAGAAGATGTTGCAATATTCCAGATAATGATGATGAATAACATGAATATATATCATTTAGCTATAAATCCTTTGTGGACAATACCAAAAATTTAGATGAAAAAGAAATGATTAGGTATGATGGAGATAAAGTATCCAGTGCTGATAATTTGGAGGCCGATTAGTATGGATTGGGCCAACATTAAAGAATGTGGAGCATATTTTAGGATGTATGCAAACACCAATAAATTTGTGATCACCTTTGTGAAAAATGAGCCATATAGAATAAAGGTAATTTGTAAAGAAAAGCCATGCCCTTGGTTGTGTTATGTGAGATTAACTAATGATGAAAATGCCATGAATCTAAGAATGATAGTCTCAAAACACACACACACATGATGCAACATCAAGAAATTTCATGAAAAATACAAGATAAATTATAAGAGCTGTTAAAGAACAAATAAGATTGCATCACAGATCCTATAAGCCAAGAGATATTATCAAGGACATGTGGAGCAAATTTCATATCAACATCAATTACTAGCAGGCTTGGAATGCAAGAGCCATTGCATTGGAGCATGTTTATAGAAATTATGATGATACTTACAAGAAACTCCTTGAGTTATGTAGGCAAATACATTTAAGTAATCCTAGTAGTATTGCAACTTGCTCAAGAAATGAATATAGTAAAAAGTTTATTAGTATGTATGTTCTTTTAAGGCAAACTTGCAAGGGTTCATTACAGGATGTAGGCCCATAATTGGTTTAGATGGGTTATTTTCTAAAAGAAAAATATGGGTGAATATGCCTTGCAACAATTAGGTTAGATGAGAATAATGGTTTATTTCCTTTGGGTATATACATATGCAGATCAGGGAACTTTAAAAATTGATTGAGATCTTTGCAGATTATAGCACCAGAGTTGTATGAACATCTACAACCATTGATAGGATAGGAAATAGGGTCTGGTAGATGCAGTGTGTGAGGTCTTTCCTAGTTGCAATCAGAGATTATGTTTTAGACACATGTACAAAAATATGGAGAAATATTGCAAGAGCAAACACATTAAGATAATGACATGTAGTGCTTGGGGAGTGAGAAAGAGTTCCAACTGTCTAGTTAGTGGGAAAAAAAGAAAGTTTTTTCCCTACTTTTATCGATCTAAACAATGTACCAGGGTGAAGAGTATTTTCTTTAAATAAATGTTATTTCACCAATCATATGGAATAGCATTTCGATAAGAGGTTTCACATTATTTATGTCACAGACTCATATGAGATTATAAAAAGTTAACACTTGGCATAGATGGGTGACACTTAAAATGAGGGGATGGACATTTAATATTTGTGTGACGCATGGAAGAAAAAAAAATTAAACACTTGGCACAACATAGGTATGAGTCATAATATAATGGATAGAAAAAATAGATCATAGCTAGCCACCTAACATAGGTGACACATGGAAGGTAAATAGTTACTTTAGTATATAGGAGTGAGTTACAGAAGAGTGAGCAATACACTCGTCAAAATGGTGATTTTAAAAAATTAATATGATGATCAATTTAATAATATTAAATTAAAATTCAATGATAGTTTTCAATGCAATAATGAAACAAGAAGGTAACCATTATAATGGAAAAGACGAGTGCGAGCAATAAGATTAGGCCTTCCAGAAGGCTGAAAAGGCTCGACAGTTTGGGAGTTGAGAAACTCTCAGGGGCCAGGGAATAGATCTGACGGAATAAATAGGCTAAATAGGGGAGAGTTTGGTAATTGAATAGGGGATGGTACCCTTCCTTAGATTCTATTAGAAATGAGGATTCCAAATATCACACATTGATCGATCAAAAAGAGATTCAGAAACTAAAAGAAAGATCGATTATTTGGGAATGACTTAGGAAGATGAACAAGCAAAAGAGATCCTCCTAACCGAAAGAGGTCTATCTCTTCTCTCCTTCGATTTTTTCCCCTTTCCATAGGAGAATTACTACTATTTTGATTTATTGGTTGGGGATTCGCTCCTTCCTTGCGCCTTGTTGCGGTTGAGTTTGCATTCTTTTGCTCAAATCTTGCATATTTGTAAATACACCGGTGCGGGCATGCTGATTGTAAGCAGTTATCTATCTATTTCGAATTCATCGAGATAGATGGTTCTCACCACCCTCATAGAAGGTTCACAACCTATCTATCTCGAATTCATCGAAATCCTTCTAGCGCACTCTTTCTAGAAGATAGTGTGGGTCTTTTTTGGTCTCCAAAACTTTGACTTCCATTTTCTTTTAGGTACTGGATTGTCCCAGAATTGACCATGCATTTCGGACTACAGATCCTAGGGAAAGGTATCAAGATCTTCTGACATTTCTTGAGGGGAAGCAGTAGGGAGGGATTTGCTGACTCGTTACCTCTTAAAGGGCTTAGCACTTTCACCAAAGTAGGAATTGCAATAGCTCCTTCTTACGGTACCAGATTCCTACTCTTCTCACTACCTTCAAAATGATGGAGATAAGGGCTTCGAAGCCTAGTAGGAAAGTACTGCCTTCCTATACCTTTTGACAATCAAGGTTGAGCCTAATACCCTAAAGAGGGTTTCAACCAATTAATTAGGGTCAAATAAGAATATGGATAGCTGCAGGTTCATGTAATGTTATGGGTTCTAAACAAAACCAAGCAGTGATCAACTATATTATCAGAAAAATTTAGATCTATGGCAAAAGGTTTCAAAGGAGGTTGAGGTTACAAATAAGGAGATTAGAAATATCAAATCGAATATGTGTATGATGTCAAAGGATTCCGGAGACACTCTAGGACTTCTTGGAGCTTTTTAAAAATCATGAACACACCAATTCCATCGAAGATCCACGCAAGACCGAGAGGGCCTATTGATGGTCAAATGAGGACCATGAAGTTTGTCGAGGTCCACGTGGGGCCGAAAAGAGTGCTAGTAGACCGACGGAGGTCGCATCTTGGCCAAGCAAGCTGCGGGCGGGCCGAAAGGACCAAGCCGGCTAGAGCAAAGCATGGGGGCAGGCTTGCGAGACTGAGGCTTGTCGGGCAAGCTAGTGGGGCCACAGTCGGTCCGTGTCGAGCACGGGGAGGCTGATGATGTCACTGCCGGACCGGGAGGGCACAAGGAGACTGACGGTGTCACAGCCGAGCCAGGAGAGCATGGGGAGGCCGTCGGTCACACACACAAGGAGAGAGAGAGAGAGAGAGAGAGAGAGAGAGAGAGAGAGAGAGAGAGAGAGAGAGAGAGAGAGAGAGAGGTGCTCATTGTCATCGTCGTTGCTTTGTCGTCACTGATGAAATCACAAACACACGAGTAATGGAGATTTTGGGCGAAGCCCGATATCTCTCCCCTCAAAGATAATGGTTTTTTGCTCACAAACATTTCTTCATTCATTCATTCGATAGAAGAAACACCAACTACAATAGAGTTTATATAGAGCCCTAGTAAACCCTAACGGCCCAAAGGCTCAAAAAAAAGGTGAAAACATTCTTATAAAATCAGGTTTATACATAACCAGAAATTAAAACATTAATTAACCCGAAAATGCAAAATAAAGTCTAATAAAAAATTGCATAGCCAAATAGGGCACCAGTAAGGCTGGCCCAACATGTCTCATGTGTCTCCAAGTCACCACCAAAGAGGCCTTGTTAGGTAAAGAAAGAAATTGAGGCCTTGTTTTGAAATTTTAAGTTTCTTTTTAATAAAATTTTAGTGTTTAATGATCCTAATGAAACTATAAAAATTGCTCTTACTACATCCGATAAAAGTTATGTAATGTAAAATAGTCTGAACTAATGTTCAAATGTATGCATGGGTGACCCACCAGGGGATAGGAGAGTTGGTAAAGCAACTGATGCTTTGGTGAGGAGGTTGTGGGTTCAACGTGGCAAAGCAACTGATGCTTTGGTGAGGAGGTTGTGGGTTCAACTCCCCCCCCCCCTCCCTTTGATTTAACCATGAATAAAGTGGGAATTTCCGAGCCTGAAGTGGGCCATTGCCTGAAAGGTTTTGGTACACCTGCGGGAAAAAAAAATGCATGTGTTGAAAATTGACCTACTAATTACTTTTAGTTGGATTGTTACTTGCAATTGTTTTGAAAAGTTCTCAAGTAGAGTTTACGGTTTAAATTTCTCCTTATGTACGCTATTGCCATATAGCATGATTGGATTTCCTCGGGTTGATTTACTTGGGATTTGCACGATGGGAATTTTTCAAATACCCCAAAAGCCTGTAAACAAATCCCGATTTTCACTAATTCTTTGTAACTGACAATCGTACGCATTTATTTACCTGTATCCAATGTCAAGTCCTAATTAAAATAGGGTTGAAATTAAATGACATGAAGCTTTTTTTTTTGGTTCATCAAAGGGGGAGTCACAATCGGACCTCTGGGAGGCGCCACATGCTGGCGCAACATTGAGACCGCCACCAGTTGGCGTAAAGGAACCAGTCAACCGGCTGAAGGGCAAAACCCACCAGAGAGAGGGGGGAGGAGAGCGAGGGGAGGGGAGGTGCCACCACCGGCGTTACACATCGAGGCCCACCGGCCCAAACCGTATAACAAGCGAACATAAAAAGGGGAGAAAACAGCTAACCCCCCAACCCAAAAAACAAAAAACACAAAAACAAGGTGATCCATCGCCATCTCTAGTAGCTCGACAAGCCTAGATCGAAGCCGCACCGCCACCACACCATCATCGATCGCCGCCGCCGCCATCACCCTCCAAGAGACCGCCCACCGTGTCGAGGAGGCGGACTAAAAACCTCCGACGGATAACCTCGAAGCCGGAGTCAGATTTGACCATCTCGCAACTCCCGGTGGGAAATCGGAACCCGGTGCCAAGTGAGGGCCATCAACAGAGGGGGGGACCACGACTCTAGCGTGACGAAAACAAAAGAGTCGGCCGCCGGAGAAGCCCCTATTCACAGGGAGAAAGGAAGGGGTCCCGATCCCATCCCCAGTCCACAAGCTGAACCATCTCCTGACCTCCCCGGAACCGTCGGAGGCGGCCGAGAACAAGCTGAAAGAGAAACCCTAAACCTAGGGGAACAAGGAGAGTTGACGGCGCTCTACTGCTGAGAGAGAGGTCCAAATGACATGAAGCTTGATTGGAGCTAGTAGACCTTTGTCCACAGGATTTTGTTTTAGTTTTCCCTTCCACATTTCAAACCATCTTCTTTATAATCTCCTTTTCACTGAGCCATACTCTCTGTGTGTGTGCGCGCGCGCACTCTAGCATATGAATCTCATTTCCTCCTTTCAGCTCTTTTTTTCTATGGCCAAACAATAGCCATTGTAAGGTGGAGTGTAAAAAGTTAAATTGATTATGGATTGAAGCTACATGATACACATGAAAATTAAGAAACTACATGACACAGATATTAATAGAGGTATGTTTAAGAGGCATGAGGGGGTTTAACAGTGTTGTATTCAAGGGAGTGGCCAATTTAATTGTTGGGGTATATTCAAGGGGAATGGTGGGTTTAATTGGGATGTATTCAATGGAGTGGGGTGGATGGGGTGAGTATTTTCGGAATAGAAGTAGGGTATAATCCAAGAAAATGAGGTGTATTCAAGTTTGATAGAAAACACGGTCTGTTTACCGGTTTGTGGGGGAACATAGAGATTTTCCCTTGGTAAAAGAATGTACCTCTATGTACAAAACCAGATGTTATTAAATTAATTGATACAAAGGAGAAAAGAGCACCTAATAACCTTGAATGGCAAAAACATGTCAACATATATACAGGCTGAAACCATCCCAGAACTAAATTAGTCCATAGGATGTTAGGCCTGAGGGTTTCATTCATACAACCTGGGGTGGCCAAATAAAAAATCAGCTCAGTGATGTGTTATCTATAGAAATGGAGGCTGATAACATGAGACAAAATCTTTGTTAGGGCACCCGGATTAGGACCTCACTTCATACTCCCCTGCTCGAGTGAGGGCTCGGAAACCTTTGTAAGGGTGACTGGGAGTGTTCCTGAGCTCAAGCTTATCGATTTGAAGGCCCGAGAGAGCGACACCCATGATCTTGAATCCCACTCGAAAAACGGGGAATACATGCAGGCGATCCAGACCCGGCTCCAGATTTAGATCCCCTGTGAGGGACGGGGATTTATCTTTGGGGATTCGTCCAATGGTCCAGCACCAGGTCTGCAAGAAAAACAAGAAGCCTTGGATTAAATAATGATGTAGATTTTGCAAGAATTCAACTGGTTCTAAGCACACATTCCTGTTGATATAAACTAAAAGAAATGATACAGTGCAATGCCAGCTCGAAACTCCCTTCTAGAACTCTTATTTCGGTGCATTTTATTCGCAAAAAAAAAAACATAATTCATTAAACTTTTTTTGAGTTTTCAACCACCATTGCACCATATCATCTCTATTATATAAAGAGAATTGGTCCGTTGCTGACACAAAAATTCAATACCCACTTCTACCCCTAACTCGAATTCAATGTAACAAAATAATAATACTAGGGGTAGTTTTGACTTTTTAATGGTAGGTAATTTGGAGCCCCTAATTAATCGGCATTACTCCAGCACACTATCTCTTCCTGTAAACCACCCATCTCTCTCTCTCTCTCTCTCTCTCTCTCTCTCTCTCTCTCTCTCTCTCTCTCTCTCATCCCCTTCGCACACATGCATCGCGCGTGCGTATTTCTAGTCTCTATAATAAAAAATCATTTCTAGTCTCTATAATTGAAAGTCATGATAGCTGGCATTGGCAATCCTGTGTTTCTGTTACTCCTCTATACTCTAAATTTGATAATTATTAAGCCATTAATCATTGCAACTCAGACAGGACGAATAGTACGAATACCTTATCAGCGAGGACGTTCACCGTTCCATGATTAGAGGTTAAATCTGCTGATGTAACACAAGAAGGCAGCTGAAACTGCACTGTAATGTTGTCTATAATTTTTCCCGGATCATTGCGTACTCCAACCAGCACATTAATGCGACAAGCTCCAGCATCTGAAGTTATCTGTGGCTTCACATAGATCGGTGTGTTTTTAAGATTCTTGACCCTGATAAACAATATAAAATTAGCTAGGTAAAGTGGTAAACCATACATAACCATAACCATCAAGCCATGTCCCATCTACTTGGGGTTGGCTTTACGAATCCTTCTTCACCATTCAATTCTATTTATTTATTTATTTATTTTTTTGAGAAAGTTCCTCTCCGAGGAAGAGAGGATGGGGTTAAGCGTACCCCAAGCTTTTATCTATTGTCAATGAAAGTTTTTCCATGTCTTTTAATAACTTCCATCAATGTTATTCTAGGCCTTCCCCTCCTCCTTGGACCTACCACACTAATCTAAGGCCCTCTCCTTATCGGAGCCACCTCTACTCTAAGTTGAACATGGCCAAACCATCTGGATCTACTCTCCATTATCTTGTCCTCAATTTTAAAGAGATTGAGATCTCTTTAAAGTTAGCTGGGTAGTAATGGAATTAAACCACCAAATAAAAGAGTAAAATGGAGCAAACCAGACAACAGGCAGTGAAATGAAGCAAACCTGTAGCTCATGAGCTTGAACTGCCCATCAGGAGGCACAAACGACAGTATTTGATCCGACTCCCAAGGCCGAAACCGAACACATGGATGAAATCTGACATCATTCAGGATGCTATGGTTTGCAAATGATAGGGTCAAATCAGGAAGACCAGGGAGGTGAGAATTCACTTGAATTTCACCATATATTTCGCATTTCACCAGAACCCCTTCTCTGAAAAACCAACAAAAAAGTGGTCAATCGACTCAATCCTACATGATCCATCACAAAAAGGAATAATTACGAAGCTATCAGAAACAAGCATGGAGGTCTCTTAGTGATAAGTTCTGTATTCAGGAATAATTCTGCAAGGGGGGAAAAATTCGGTGTTCACAAAAATCCAGAAAATTCGGCATAAGGTCAGCAAAAGTTCATAAAAAGAAAACATAAAATAAAATATCACATCAGCAATTTTATATCTATATATGTTAAAATATATGCTTATAATCAAGACAGTTTAATATCAACAAATGCTATAAGTTATTTGGGAATACTTCATGAATTTTATGAAAGTTTCATGAAAACAACAGATATTTCCTGAGCAGAAGAATAATTGGAGTTCAATTCGTTCATGAATTATTTGCTTTTTTTTTTTCAAAAGTTGGAGAATCTTGTCACTATGAACGAGACAAGAAAGCTCGACTCTCTCACAAGCCTTTCAAGCCAGGTCTGAGACTTGACGAAGATTCGGCCAATAAAATAAGACTTGGCTAAGCTAGGATGGTCAATCCAACTTAAGCACGATTTAATTTGCATTAAGTTGCACATACCTGCGTGAGCATGCACACAAGTGGATGCACATGCGACAATTATGCGCACATAGACACATATGCTATGAACAGTAATGAGAAAACATAAGAGATAAGTTGGCAAGCATGATGACACTGGGTTGGGGGATTTGGGTTTCAATTGTGTGGTTTGGGATTTAGTTACCCCCCCAAAGAAATAGCATATGATTGAGTAATGGAGAGCTAATTTGTGGCATTAAGGAAGTAAAAGGATACCATAATGGGGTAGTATTAGGTATCAGAAGCAATAGTAGGCAGATAAGTAATTTCCAATAATGGTGCCTATTGGCACTAGGCTGACGTCTCTTTAGATTTGTCATACTTAACTTAAAGATAATATGTGGAAGAAGCTATCATGAGAGCATTTTGCAAACAAAACAGCACTAATCGTTGATGCAAATATAGAGTTGAATGGTGAATTAAAATTATGGAGAAAAGTTTTGGAAGACAGTTGAGAAAGCAGTAGAAATATAATGAAGGTTAGGGAATGATTTTGTAGAGGAAAATATACAAATAAATGAGGCACCAGTCGAAATTGATGGCAGACTATGCCCATGTGATTATTTTCATTAGATTGGATTCATCATACAAAAGAATCAGCAAAAGATGAAGATGACTATTAAAACATTTGGAAGAAGTGGAGAGAGTTCCTCATAGATATTTATATGATGGCCACATGATTTGGGACATGAAAATTTTATAATATAACAAGAAGCCCCACGAGACCACAACGAAGTACGATTCAAAATTTTGGCAATAAGGAGGGTCCAAAAAAAAAGTGCTATAAGAAAGTGTTGGTAATAAGGGGAACAATAGGGTGAGTAATGAGTACATTACACGTGGATCGATGAATGGAGTGATACATAATGTTATGTGATTGTAACATACCTTTGTGACAAAGGAAAATATAAGACACCAATAAGGACCTCAATGTTGTATGGCTCAAACTCTTCGGCAGTAGGGCCCAATCATAGCCTGAGATATAAAAATGTAGAGGATGATGTGACAAAACTATAAAAGCTAGAGCGAGGAAGGGGTACAGTAGAGAAAGTGTATAAGTAGTACAAAATAAGAAGAGAGGGACAAAGAACTTATTGAGATGCCTTGCCTGGTTTTCTGTATCAAGTCTGAAAAAGAGGACTGGAAAACCTAAACAAGAGTGGAAGTTGTATGAGAGTGGAAAAACTTGTAGTGACATGGATAAGTTTGTATTGAAAGTTGATGCTAGTCTTTATTAGGAATGGTTGAAGATGAAGTGAGAAAGCTATTGAATAAAGTTTCATGGCCATAATTATGGTAACTAGTAAGATACGTAAAGTAGTCAACTCATGGATTTTGATTATCTTTTAATTTTAACTTGCTAAAAAAATTTATAGCATTTATTATTTAGTTTTTAATCAATAAAATTGGGCATGGGTTTTGGCAATGTGGGACACATACCAATGAGATAGATGGGTCTAATCAAAATAATATATCATGCCAAGCAACACAAAATAATAATAATAAAAAATTAAAAAAAACAAAAACAAAAAAATAAACCTTTGAATTGGCTTGCCTTGGGAGAAACCAAAATAAATCTTTTGACTAGGTTTGATTTTGGCTCTAGAATTGGGCTCACAGCCAAAATCAAGGCAACTGCGAGTTTTGTGAATCTAATCAAAGCAAAGGAAAGCTTAGCTCAACTCTGCTCAGCTCATTGACAACCTTTTTCAACCATGAGTTTGTGCAAGATGTCCTCCCATTAACGACATATAAAGGTCAAATAGTCAATTCAGTTAAGAGCAAAGTAAAACTAAATTTCAAGTGACAATGCCTACCTTCATGAATTAAGAAGGAAATCGCCTCATAATATGAAAAAGTCAATGACAAGGAACATTTGAGAATAGAAATCAAAATGCCTCAAAATCAACTGGCATGCTACGACAAAATGAATAGGGGAATTTTGCATATCGATGCCTAAACTTTTCCTTATGTGCCCCTAAACCCCTCTCAAACCCAAATTTGCATATCGACCCCTCATATAATCCTAACTTGTGCAATCCACCTCTTCATTAACAATTGTTAACGAAATTTAGGTTATCCATGTTCTGTTAACCCAAGTGGAAAAGGACAAATTTACTTAACTTTAACTACTCAAACCAGACCCATCACTCAAACCTAGGGGTGGACATAAGCCAGCCCACGAGCCTCATTTTATACTATATCTGATCGGGCTTTCGGGTCGGACCTATTCAAAAATATGTATTTGCTAGACCCAAGCCCGGACCATGTCCACCCTAGTCAAACTTGACCCCCTAATGTTCTTACCTAACCTGTCAACTTCAGTTTGTTACACCTATTCCAACCCAAATGGAATATTTAAAACCCTAACTCACTTTAATCATCACTCTTAAACATTCTCTCGACCTTCCAAACATTCCCCTCTTCTTCCTAAAACACCGGAAAGTAGACTATGACATTGCCCCGAAGCACTACACCAACACTGGTGGCAGAGCGATTACTCCTTCATTTACTCGGATGCGTTCCAATGAAGCCTCCATCCACGAATTACCCTAATCCTTACGAAATAGTAAATACTAAACATTCTTTGGAGCCGTAGGAAAGTATTATTGTCACAACATACACCACCATCGCAGCACCCAGAATGTTAGAAAAAGCCGCTTGAACTCATAGTTGGAGGAGATGTGCAAGAGAAAGGGCGAAGATAAGGGTTCAGGACAAGGGTTACTTATGGGATTTGGAAAAAGGGTAGAAATGGAATAAAAAAACAACCAAACCAAGAATATTCCTTCAATTTGAACGCCAATTAACTCTAAGGGTGGATATGCACATGTTAGGATAATGTGAGGTGTCAAGACATAAATGAGGGTTTGGCAAGGATTTATATTGAACTAAGGAAGTCGATATACAAAACCCCCGGAGAAAAAATAATCAAATATAAAACAATTAGTTCAGTCCTAATTTCCCTAGTAAGATGAGTAATAGGTTGATTTCATGAATGAGACAAACTAATCTAGAAAAAATAAATGCAAAATACTAGGTTTTTTTATCAATAGAGCACTAACATGTAAGGATCCTATTGCAACTTCAAAAGCATGCAGAACAAATAAAATACAAAACAAAAAGCAGCCGCAATTACAAATAACAATTTTTTTAACAGAAGTTACCTAAATAGCAACAAAGTTAACAAGAGGAATAAAACAAAAACAGGAAAATGTCACGAGACTTTTGTCGACAGATCACTGAAGGTTAAATATGTTATGTTTCATGACAAAATTGAAGATAACAATCAACAACAGAAACAAGCACTGTATATGGACCTGCTAACAATTGCATCCATTTCCTCAACAAGGTCAAGGATCCCATTCGTTCAGAACTCAGTTGACTGCTTCTATAGATAGGAGCGTCCTTGGTTCAGCATTATAGCACATAGGCTTCGGCGCTACTATCTATAGAAGCAGTCAACTGAGTTCTGAACGAATGGGATCCTTGGTGGGTAATGGCTCAATCTATAGATAGAAAGCCCTATGATGGGAAACTACCACGTTAGGTTTGGAGAGAGATGGGACCAGTTATAGTTTAGGGGGAGCAGATGCAAGCTTTTTTCTTTCAATAGCCGGCCAAATGACTACAGGATCATCGGTCTACTCTACCTCAATTGAATGAATTCGATCTATCGATCTAACAGAGTGCTTTCTGCCAAAGCAAAGAGAGCTATAGGCCAGCCCCTGGCGATAAAGAGAGTCGAAAACTTCTCACATGAAAAGAGGTAGGAGGAATCCATGGTAATCTTCAGCGGTACTATCTTGATTAGATAGCGAGGTAGTGAGAGAGGACTCACTCAACAGAGGTCTCAGTTCCCTTAAGGTAAGGCTGAATCAAAAGGGTAACCTCTTCGCGCAAGGGTTGGGATAAAGGCTGGTGAATGTAACATATACTTCATTGCTTGCACTCTTTAGGTCAGATTTTCTCCAAGGAACACAAGATGCTGTGGCATTTGGGAGTGTGCTGCTCACATTCGAACTCTTACCGGTCACCACACTCAACATTTTGCTAACCATATTTGGAGGGGCAATCATCTCCCTCAAGATGTTTGGTTCTGTCGTCAGAGGAAAACCGTTGTCCATCATCTCATCCAAAAGCTGCAATTTGCACCAAATATGCCATTTTTCTAAATGTTCAGAAAGCTTTGAACTATGTAGTACAAACAAAGAGTAGGACAACACCAAGAATGGAAGAGGACAAAGATTGTCCAATGAAATCAAACAATATGAAGTACTTTCATTATTATTTCCTCACCTGTAAATAAAGTATAAAGCGAATTGATGAGCACAAAGCAGCTTATGAAGTGATGAAGATTAAAAAGCTCAAAAAGATAGCAATTAGAAGTGGATCTTGTGGTTACAACTCATCAACTTTTAGCTAATTTAAGTTACACCTAGAAGGATGTCAAGTCAAGGATTGATACATCACTTGATTCAACATCACGTTAATGCTTATTTCTAATTCCTATCCATTTTAAAGGGGGAAAAATAACAATAAATAGTAGAAGTAAAATTTGGGAACTTTTGGGCACTAATTGTATCAATAGAAGGGATCTTTATTATCATTGGTCTGCAAAGCCATTTTTATTCCTTAGATGTAAAACATTATTTTGTGCCTTCTTCTATACTCCACTTTGGCATCATCAATCATTGGCTATTATTTAGTATTTCATTTTCAAAACCTCTTTCCCACCGCAAGGCTGTCACAAACTTTTGAATTTCAAATTCTTGTATAGAAGCTAGCTTCAAATCATGGCTCTCGCTTTATATATATATATATATATATATATATATATATATATATATATATATATATATATATATATATATATATAGGGGAATGCATAGGTACGGTGTGCGGTCCGCCACAGTCCGATGCACCACTCCGTGCATTGGATGCACACGGCTGCTGCATCGGACGGCTGCAGACCGCAGACCGCACCTAAGCATTCCAATATATATATATATATATATATATATATATATATATATATATATATATATATATATATATATATATATATATATATATATATATATATATATAGGGCTGTTACAGTGAGCTGTGGGCTGCCGAGGGGGAAAGTGAGCTGTGGGTATTTTAACCCCCCAAGAAGTTATGGAATTTGATGAAATTTGGTGAGGTTGTTGCCTAGGATAAGATGATCATCCTCACCAATTTTCATCAAATTCCAAAACTTCTAGGGGGGTCAAATGGTCGAAGCAATTTCTGCCGTCCGCAGTCACCGTTAAAATTGCTTCGACCATTTGACCCCCCTAGAAGTTTTGGAATTTGATGAAAATTGGTAAGGATGATCATCTTATCCTAGGCAACAACCTCACCAATTTTTATCAAATTCCATAACTTCTTGGGGGGTCAAAATACCCGCAGCTCACTTTCCCCCCCGGCTGCTCACAGCTCACTGTAACAGCCATATATATATATATATATATATATATATATATATATATATATATATATATATATATATATATATATATATATATATATATATATAAACTATCACAAAAAATCTCATCATTAATTGAACAGGTTAGTTTGCACAAAACCATCGGCTTCAACGGTTCGAACTATTTCCAGTGTGCCATCAGTCCCAGTTATTTTAAGGGCGATGCGGGTTAATATTTCAACATGACAGCCTTTTAGTTTAATACTACATTTGCTCATGGAAATTGAGATATAAATTTTTGAGTTGTGACAACCTATGTTATCTGGATAACTATTCTACAGCTTGGGTTCACAAAGCCTTGAAATTTGCCTTGAGATTTGTATTCCACCAATAGGGATCAGAAATGAAAACTAACATGTGAAAGCCTATATTGTGTGGCAGGTTTTGCTGGCTTGCTGCATCCATTGTAGACACTGAACAGAATATACACTTTATCTTGATATTAGGGAATTCTCTATGGAATAACTTTCCAAACTTCAACTCTTAAGATCTATTAATTTATAAAGCTTGGTTTACACATGAATTATCCATGCCATTTAATTTTGCTAAGCATGTATGTATAAATTTTGTCAGTTTCAAGTGTAATCAAAGAAAGTAGAAGAGATACTAGCCTTCCAATCTATAACACGAGGGTAAGCAAAAAGAAAATTCATCAAAGGTAGTAGAGCTATGATCTGTGGACACGGACACGGGTGTCGAGTATCAACAAGAACGGGGTGTTGGACACGACAAAATCATAAAAGATGGATACGGGGACACGTGGGCATATATATATATATATATATATATATATATATATATATATATATATATATATATATATATATATATAGAGAGAGAGAGAGAGAGAGAGAGAGAGAGATGCTATAATGCGACATGCGGTAAGTGCGACACCGCACCGCAGCCGTCTGATGCACTTGCTGCGTGCATGCGATGCACGCAGTCATTGCAGCGGGTGCATCAGATGGCTATTGTGCGATGCCACACGTATCGCATGCCGCATTATAGCACGCCCATATATATATATATATATATATATATATATATATATATATATATATATATATATATATAACACGAATAAAATTATGAAGTTAATAACATTTGAAAAAATAACTAGAATAGAATTATCAAATATTACTAGAGTTCACATACGAACAATTGAAAATATAACTTTCAAGAATGAACATAAAACAAGCAAATCATTTGGTGAAAAAAAAATCAAGCGTCTTCAAGAGGAGGTATGTCTGGATCAACATCTTGATTATCATCATCCACTATCACCGGCATGCGTTCAACAACTGGATCATTGAGGGAAAGTTCCTCGAGGTCCATGTCTATAGGAAACTCCATGTTTGATTCTTCAGCCATCATATCCCAACACTTTGAAGGACCCTCTTGGTAACTCTGCTCCATCCTAGATAATAGTCTTAAATTACTATGCATAAAAACAAGATCTTCAGCAAGATTTGATTTTGTTCGATTCTGCTTCACATTCAAGATATATGAGAACATGCTCCAATTTCTCTCACAAGAAGAAGAAGCTGGCTGATTAAGCAACCTACAATGTACAATGACAATAAATAGATATTATCATATCAAATTCATAACATAGAAGATTCAATAAAACAATATTTAAATGAAATTGTATACCTATCAGCTAATGCTGCAATCTTTGGAGCACCGGCCCCATAATTTGCCCACCATGTTTGTGGTTCCATACAATATCTGTCACGATTAAATTGCTAACTTGAAAATTTATTGCAAGCCATTGAGAAATCTCCATATTGTTGTCGTACTTCTATAATGTCTCCTTCTGAAAATAACCTCTCCAGACATTTATTGCGTCCTTCTGATATTTCTTCATCACGATGTGAAGCAACGCGCTTCAAACCCTCACGTCCTTCTATCAACCATCTATCATTGTAAAATTTGGGAACCAATGAATATGCGAGACAGTGCAATGGGGTGTTGTTTTTATTTCATCTTTTAACCAAGACATCATGTAGCTCGGTATAAAAATCACTGTTATCTGTAAGGAGACTTTTCTTCTCGTGAGTAAAGACAATAACACGAGCTTTTTCAATCATAGTATCCCACATGTCATAAATCAAGTGCAAACATGGTTTGTCAGAATCTGCTTTCAACATATTGACAATTAGTGCAGTAAATGATTAAAAATACTCAACTTGATCCCACTAGCTATCATCCAAAATAATGTTCTTTATATAATCAACTTTTTTTCTACCATCTGGCCTATAAGATGTTTTCCAATCTTCGTCAAGGACTATTTTCTCTAATGATTTCTTGACTTTTTGCACTTGTTGTATCATAATAACTAGTGCATGCCCGTGCCTGTCGACACTGCAGCGGGCCGCCTTCGGCGGCAACACAACTGTCGACAAAAAAGCGGACCACCTTCGGCTGCATAACACCCCCCGGGCATCACCACCCCCACCCACAATATCGTATTTGACAACAACGCACCTAATCACCTTCGACAACAAAAAACTTTCGGCGGCAACACCGGCCCGCCCCGATGAACCGACAACCGCTAAGACTCGGTAAGACCCGTTTAAATATTTATTCTTTATTTTTTTTTTCGTTGCAACTCACTATCATGGGTGTCCTGATCACAGCCATCCGTTGAACCCATCGCAGACTGTAATTAGATGCTGGGTAAACCCAATCCATTGATTTTTAAACGGGTCTTAAACAGATCAGAGACAAAAACCGAACCCGACCCGTTTACTAAACGGGTTAGTCGTGTCGACCCGTTTACGACCCGAACCCATTTGACCCAGACCCACTAATTTCGTGTCAGGTTGGGGACTTGGGAGAATGAGATCATGAGGGATGGAGAGATTGAGAGGTAGGAGGAAATTTTTTTTTAAAAAAAATCGGGATCATTGCGATGACATCTTCCCTCTAATAAGGTTTTTTTTTTTTGCTCTGAATGAGGTTTTCCTTTTGAAATCAGGATTATATGGTGAAACTTTTGAAATCAAGAGCTTTCCTTTGATGACACTTTCCTCTTGAAATTGCGATAAAAAAGGAAAACGTTTGCTGTGATGACAGCTTTCCTTTGATGAGGTGAGGGGGAAGGGGGATGCTTGAATATTTTGGTCTAGTCAGTTTTTTTTTGTCTAGTCAGCTTGTCCTAGTCATCTTTTGGTTCCTTTTTGTCTAGTCAGCGCAAAACCGACATGCCATGTTATATAGATATTTGAAGCAAACCGAGTTTCTGCAACATTAAGAAGCCAGAGATGAGAGTATTTGTTGAATATTTTCAGAGCATATGAGTGATTTGTAACAAAAGTTTTCAATGTTCTTGCATCAAAAATATTATTTTGAATCCATTCGAACTGCTAAAATCTACTTTGATCAGCCCTCTCGGGCGCACATGTCTTTTAAAGCTAAGTTAACGTATGAACTACACAAGGAGTCCAAAAGATGTGTGGATGTCTCCTCAACTCGCAAACCAACAGCATTACAAATTGCAACGTTATCAGTGATAATCTGAAGATTCTGGACTACATTTAAGGCCCTCACTTCAATAATGACTTCAAGAAATAATTTAGAAATATATATAGCATCCTTATACTCCCCAGACGAGTCAATTGCCTTTAAAAATATTGGACAGAAGACGATGCTAAGAAGTTGATGAGGGGACGACTGTTATTATCTGTCCATCCATCACTAGCAATTGAAACATCAGTACGTGGGTACGTGGCCATCCAGCTTTATTGAAGACAAAATTTGATTTATATTGGTTTTCTCTTGCGCCATCAATATTGTTCATACTTTATCACAACTTGGAACTTCATATCCAGGCAAATTACTGTTGCATGCATGCTTGATCATCTGTTGAAAAACTGGATTCATAACTCTTGAAAGTGCAATACCAGCTGCATAAAAATAACGAGCAATTAAATAATCAAGCTCATTCTGTGCTTCTACATTGTAAAAGTCGCCCAATGTTTTGTTTCCTTTTCACTTTTTTGACCCTTCATCAGCAATAGGTAAAGGAATACTAGCATAACCACCGGCACTAGCAGAAAGTAATTTCTTTTTATTTTCTGCATCATTTTGTAATTTGTTTAATTTTTGAATGCTTTCAAAGTCAATACCACTGCACTTTTGAATCCCTTGATTGCCGATTTGAAGCAAATGCGCCTTCACCCTTGTATATGATCCTTTATATACCTCCATATAAAATGTGCAATGAAATTTCCAATTATCACCACCGCCAGTTATCTTTTCAATCCTATCAACATAATGTCATAAAGGAAACTCCCAATCCGGATCTTCAGAGTTTGGATTTTTGTTCCCATGATTACCGTCTTGGTTGGAACTCATATTAATATAATCACCATAAAATCAAAGAATACTCGACTGCATGTAAAAAGAGCACAATAAATAAATATTGAGTACGAAAAAAATTTAATCTACAAGTCTATGGGAAAATTTCACATATCACAGTATAGAGATAGTAATCCAAACGTATATTAAACAAATAGTATTCTAATAACTAGAGAAGGAAGGCTAAACAAAGAATTAAGGTACTGCTTCTAAAAAACAGTATTCGACATGCATTCTAATAAGCAAATAATAAACACAACAAACTAAACCGAGAGGACTAAGCAGTCTCTTTTTCGGTGGATGCCAACAAGGCAACACCATATTGGCTGTGTTGTCAAAAAGAAAAAAAGAAAAAAAAAAGAAAGAAAATATAATCATGTAAACAGTGGCTGCCAGCTATCCACCATAAAGACCAACAAAGAATGAGAGAAGACAACATGGTCTTGGGTGTGTCGTCAAAAAAAACAAAAACAGAACTATACATTGAAACCTTCCTTTAAGGTATTGTTTATAAAAAATATCTTTGTGTTTCTCTATAGCTCTGCAGAACTTACATGGAAGGACAACAATGCCTCTTTGTGTTTCTCTCTCCCGCTGAAACCTGCCACCTACCGGTTGAAACCAGCTTTGAGGACAACAACGCCTCTTTGCCAACTGAAACCACTGCGGAGGACCCTCGATAGCGCTGCGGAGAGGGGAACGTCGGCTGAAAACCAACTCGGAGGAGCCTTAAATAGAGTTGCGGAGGAAAATCGCAGAACCCTTGGTGTTCATTCCCTTTTTTTCTTTTCTTTTTTTTTGGCTAGTATTTATCTGTGGGATATCATATCTTTGTGTTCCAATCTATACCCACCAAATCTGCATCGATTTACCCGTATCCGCTCGATATCCTTTTTTCCTCCTCTATCTCTTCCGCGCCAAAACTGTCGGATGATTCCCGCTCTCCGCTCGATCTCATCTTTGTATCATCTGCCGTGTCGACACGGGTTGACACGTCTACGAGATGTCATTTTCCCGTGTCCCCCAAATCATAGTAGCAAAGCCCTTCCAACGAAAAAAAGGTGGTAGAAAAACAAATCAAGCTCCAATAAAACAAAGAAAATCAATAGGAAAATTCTAACATGCATTCCTTCTCTAAATAAGTGAGCAACCACATCAAACAGGCAGTTGATTAGGAGCTAATGTTTTCCATGCACCAAATATTTAGACATCTCTTTTGAAAGACCTTTCTGTTTTCTCTTTCATCTTTCGCCAAGTCGCATGTGGAACTAAACACCACAAAGTGTACATTAGTGGAGGGACTTGAGCTAATAGCAAAGCCTTCAAATCTGCAGCAATAGGGAACAGAAGCTCCGACATCTCAAGTAGCCCGAGTCCAAATGGACCAAGAAAAAAAAAACGTACGATATGTACAAACATTTTGTCCTCTTCAACAACTTCAACACACTAAGGACTTGGAGAAGAAGAGTCGAGACACCACAACTCTGCTTCAGCAACTTCAACAGACGAAGGACTGGGAGAAGAAGACTCTAAACGTCAGAACTCTACTTCAATGACTTCAATACACGAAGACTTCGAAGAAACTTCGAAGAAAGTACTCGGACTTCAAACCTCTTCAAATCGGAGCATGATGTAGAAAGCCCCGAAGAGAATATTCCAGTTCCAGACTTCCAATCAAAGCCAAAAAAATCAAAGACGAAGGTACCAAGCACCGCTACATCCTAGACTTCCTAGTTGATTGAGCGCGAAGCCCAGAAGAACCACGCACCGCAAGCCACCTCCATCTTTACTCTAGAAACTTGTAAATTCAAGTTGAATGCATCGACCCTTGATGAAATTCAATATAGGATCAACGGGTTCAAGACGAATCTCTCACAATCTCCTGATTCATAGATTGTACTTCACTCCACAATATGAGCAAGTCCATTGTAATTTGTTGGAAATTATTTGCAAAGGCTATTGCACAAATTTTTACTCATACAGCTCACACCCTACATAAAGGTTGCTTTTGAAACAAATACCAACAACTCCTCTTCCCTATATACCACAGTATTAAGATGCCAAGGGATCGGGATTCCGAGCCTTAAAGAATAACCTAGAGAATATAAAGGCGAAAAAACTTTCACTATAAAACGAACCGCCCTGCCTTTGTTACCTTCCTATCCTTGCACCTAAAACCAAGCTCAATCCTTGAAATTGTAGAAATAAAACTCAGTTACCCTTCCAAAATTTCCTCCATAACATCCATCCTCATTACCTGCTTCGCACAACCACTCCCCAAGAATTCTATTCATGTGCAATAAGTCCACAACATCAATACCCAATAATTCTTAACTAGATACAAATTGTAAGTTTGTAGCTGATATAACCCCATTTTTAGGGCCTAATACTCTTTCCCTTCCAGCGGATAGGAAAAAATCACGGTTGTTAATAATGTGTATTGATACAATATGGGTTTCACACCATCACCGTAACAAAATTAGACTGACACCATAAGGAAGCAGTTAATAGTTGATAATTAAATGCATAAAGGTCTTGTTGGTAATGGGCAAAATGAGTGTTGCGCATAATGCCTGTCGCTATGTTATTACTTATTAGGGCATTTAGATACAAACTTGGCATGTGTATATTTTTTGTTAATGCAAAATAGAGTTACATGATTAAATTCTCAATTCTTGGTTGTATAAAAGCAGTGCATGCGTGCCGGTTTCTAATTTGGACTCAGGATTTGTATATTGTCTTGGAACAAGTTAGCATTATGTGGTATATTCTTCCTAAGATGAGTTCTACAGTCTACTTTACCTATATTAAATTATGGACACTAATCCATCAGAGAAAAACTACAGATTAACATAGGAAACAAACAGTGAAAGATGTGAACTATCATGTAATATCACGATTGAGGCACATACCTGATAAACAAAAACAAAATTATCCTTTATTAGGTCTTCATTCAATCCTCCTAGATAGTCTGACAATACATCTGCAACTCTACAAAGGAACTGCAAAAAAAAAACATTAAATTTGCATTCACAGGCTTTGTACTTGGATTATAACATTTCAAATTCCTAAAATTAAAATTGGAAGTTCATATTTGTAGAGAGGTGTTTGGTGATTACAAAAACAAACTTCAAATGAGAGTGTGCAGATTCCAATTTCATGGTTTAAGGAATCTCGTGGATTTTCAAAGCACACCCAAACAAGCACTTGTGAAATCATAACTTGTAAATACAAGAAACATGCAAAATCACATAATAGGATGATTTCATTGAATCTAAGGCCCCAGTTCACTCCCATAGTGTCTCGTATGGTTAAATGAAGCATCAAAGATAACCTAGATGGCTATATGACTCTGGTGAGCACATGCCGGAGTAGGCTAATTGTGTGAGACATGTGTGCGACACCTATTACCAAATGAGGCCTGAGTTGCAAGGAGCTGAAGAGTGGCTCGTTCTGTTGTAAATACTAATGGATATATCATATATGAATAAACTCTAGCAATTGAATCCTATTAGAATTGGGAGGACAGTATCTGCAGTCATTCAGTCAGCCACTCAAAACCAATGAATACAGTAAAGTAGCTAACTTGGCTGATGATGCCATTTTGAATCAAAGGATGATCAACATATGATGCCAGCTATGAGAATGTGAATCTTTTATCAGAATACAACTGAGCGTCCAACAAAGGACATTTATGCAATGAATAATTGACAGTGGGCCAAGCCTTTGAAGTTTCTTTTAGAGGGAGAACAAGCTCCATGCTTCACATGACTAAAACAAAAGTTCTTATAGTCTCAAAATCAAGGGCCTCCTTAAACTAGATTGCAAGCCTCATGGATTGACGCTTGAGGCTCCAAATCCATCCAACTACTAGAAACATAACCATCAAGATTTATTCCATCTACTTGGAATCGGATTAACGAATTCTTCCTCACCAATCTTGTTAAGGGCTATCTATGTTGTCATTGCAAGATTTTCACCCCAAAACCAACCAACCAAATTTTAAATTAAGGCCAAACAATATCCTTGTGATATAGCTCCCGAATGCTCAACAGTAATCAAACATACTCTTCAAGCTACTACCAATCTCATAGCTATTTCCAGAAAAAAGTCCTCAAAACCCAAATCAGAAGTAATGAAATTCCGAAACGACGACTACCCATTAACAACTATTCTCTAGCTTGTTCTGGCCTCTTGCAAGGATACAAAACAAAACAATCCAATCTATAGATGGAGGAGTCGCGAAGTCCTCACCTCGATACCCATCAGAGGCGGCATTTCGACCTGCGTGCATGCCAAGAACATGATCCCCTCACGAAAGATTTGGAAGAGATAATGCGTCAGAGAAGCAATCACGGGCAGAATCTGAAATTTCCCCCAAAAAACATACAAACAGAAAGATCAGATTCAATTATCCCCCCCCCCTCCCAGAGCAATCTAATACCTCCGACCATTAATACCATAAATTGCGATAATGGATTGCTGAAAAGAGGGTTTTTTCCCTTCCTTTTCTCCTCCCAAATTTCTTTACCTTGGAGGGATCTCCTCCTTGGGAGACGACGTAGTCCCAGAACCACGAGCAGATGGACCGATCCACCCGGTGCCCGAACATCTGTTTCGCCAGCATTACCTCCCTGTTTCACCACACACGACGCGATCTAAGTCTCCGGTTCGCAGCAGACGAAGGGATTTTACGAGAAATTTCTGAGTTTTGAGCAAACGAAGGTGTAGAGGCGTGGAGCGAAGGGATTGAGCTTACCCGGATTCGGATAGGAGAAAGATGCACTGCAGCATCACTCGCCTTTCCTTCACTCTGTGTCCTGCTCGGTTTGATCGAGAGAGAGATAGTGATCACAGAGCTACTCGGCTCCTCCCTCCGCCGGTCGGGATCGACTCCACTGCTCCGTCGGCGTTGTCAAAAGGCTCCGTTTCACGTGCTTCGCAGGACATGTAAGAGCATCTCCAACGGGCTCCGAACAAGGAGCACCTCCTAAGACCGTGGGGCCCATTTTTTGTTGCCACCTCATTGAGAGGTATCCTAGTTGAGAGATTCAGCTCCAACGACCTCCGAAGTGGATATCCGAGCCATTTTGCATCAAACATCCTATATATTTACAAGTTATCCAAAGTCTCCAAATCTACACCAAATTCGTTGAAAAATACATGTTTTGATATATATATATATATATATATATATATATATATATATATATATATATATATATATAGAGAGAGAGAGAGAGAAAACGGGATATAGGCTGGCAGCCCATTTTCAGTTTAGGCTGTCAGCCACATGGCATCGTTTGAACCGTCGGATGGTAGGAAATTATATCAGCAGCTGATCGGGCAGTCTTTTATTAGATCGCAGAGAGATCCGCCCGCCTCAACCCCCGACGGCGTCCTCAAATTGCAGAGAGAGAGAGAGAGAACGGCGCCCGCCCGCGTCCTCAAATCGCAGAGAAACAGAGAACGGCGCCCGCCCGCATCCTCAACCCCTGCTCCGCCCGCGTCCTCAACCCCTGCTCCGCCCGCGTCGGCTCCGCCCGTGGCTCTGGCGGCGCCCGCGTCCTCAACCCCCGACAGCTCATTAGAAGCCACCGCCCGCGTCCTCATCCCCGACTGCTCCGGCGTCCTCAACCCCGACGGTTCCGGTGTCCTCACTGGTAATCTCTCTTTCTGAAATTTTGTCATCAAGCTGGTCTTTGGCTAGCATTTGGCTGTGGATCGCCGCCCATCTTTTGAGGAATCGGGATAGAAACAGAGGATCGGCTAAGAGGAGGCTGCAGCTGATCCCAATCGAATACCCATCTCCCTCGAATTCTGTCACCTGAAACCAGAGAAGCAGAGGCCGGCGCCGGCGGTCGTTACACAAATGAAGGACCCGACCGTAATCAGGATCGCCGGCCGAGTAGTTCGGGTCATGGCCGTCGACGTCGACCCAGTAACCCAGCTGGCCCTCCCAACCGTCGCGGTCCTTGGAGGCCAGGAACTCCGCCATGGTGGTCGCCTCCGTAGTGGCCTGCACCAGCCTGACCCCCGCGTTGGTGGCCTTGACCTCCCAGTACCCCTCCCCCTCGTGCTCCCTCCGGAGCCGCCCGGCGAGCACCGGCTGCTCCGACTTTGGACATAGCATAGTGACTCATCATTAATTACTTATAGAGTCCTATTTATATTACGTTAATGTTAATTCTTTAATTAGGAAAATGCTTAACATTCATTCCTATAATTTGACTAGTAACTCTAACCATGTTAAAAGTGTTCAGCTACTATTCTTATCAAGCATTCATTGACTTTGGATTTCCAGACGTATTCATATCACGTGAGGTATGCTTGTGCTACCATTCTTGTGTCTGTTCTACCTTTATTTAGTCAAATATTTATACATGATATTAGTAGAATTATTTTTATTGGATTCCATTTGATTATGTGCTCATATTTTTAGCAATTTTTGTTTTGTTTAACTTGCATATGCTTTTTCGATATTTTGAAGACCTTTGGCTGGACAAATCAAGAGGCTAAGCTGCATATGGTTTCTGATTTCTTCAGTGAACCTGAGGTGGTAGTCACTTTTTGATCAACTTGCAAAATTTATTCTTATTCCTGTACTGATATTATGCTTACTGAACATCTCAATGCTCATGTTTTGAGTTACCGAGTTCCATTCTGTAATTCTATGATGGTTTCTGTTGAAGTTTTAGTGGAAAGTGATTGAAGAGGTTATTGGCCCTAACCCACGCCATCTTTCGGAGCTATACGAGTTAAAGCAGAGCACACATTACCGGGAGTAAGAATCTCATCTTGTTTTCCTCTGTTATGTGACCTTAGTGATATCAAATATAATGGTGTTAAATTATTTTATCACGTCAATTCAAAGTTTCTTTTCTTATTTGATGTTGCAAGTAACTGAACTTAGAAGAAAGTCTGGTTCACAAAACTAAAAGTTAAAAAGCCTAGAAAGGAATGAAAGCATATACTACAGAGAAATAAATTTTCTTTCTATTTAGGAGATTTTATATTGACCAACAACCGCTGTGATCTCACGGAGATCTTTACCACTGGCTGCAAGCGAGATCCCACCGGCTGACAACAATCTCCCGACCCCCGGGGCTGCGACTCGTCAATTCTGTGCCGGGGCTGCGACTCTTCAATTAGGTGCTTTCTCTCTTTCTCTCTCCCTCTCTCTCTCTCTTTTTCTCTGATCAGTGGCACCACCACCCTTATGACCCATCTTCCATCAGCTCTTTCTCTCTCCCACACACACACGCACACATCAGGTGGCACCACCATGCAATTGCAGATTAGTACGTTTTTTTTTTTAATGTTGATGTCTGTAAGTTATTTTTACAAAACACAGCATACAATTGGTTTCAGGGAGGGCAATGGTTATTAACAATCAACATGACCCTTTACTTCACGAAAATGGATATTCTGATAGAGATGTGAATTACGAAACAGGTTTTTCTCATTGCCCTGAAATCATAAATCAGGTAATTATGATTTGCTTTATATCTTGGTTGAAATGTATTGAAAACATAGTTCGTACTACAAGATGTAATGTCTCACTATATTCTTAATCTCTTTATTTTTAGGACAACCCCGAATATCATGATATATATAATTTGGAAGATGATGAAAGAGATGCTTCTATTACACCACAGATAGGAATGGAGTTTGTTAGTCAGAAAGCTGCATATGACTTCTATAATCGGTATGCTTTGAAGACATGATTTGGTGTAAGATGGTCGTCGACCAATAAGTCCAGGACAGATAAAAACAAAGTCATATCTAGAAAATTTGTCTGTAACAAAGAGGGTCAGATTACACTGAAGAATAGCAAAGGAGAGACAGACAAAGAAGCAGTTCATAATCGTCAACTACGGGTAGGATGTAATGCAAGGATGAAGATTATTCTTACTAATTCTGACACTTTGAGAGTTACCATGTTTGTTGAGCAACATGACAATCATGAGCTGACTAGTCCAACAAAGATATCGAAGCATCGTTCACACAAGAATGTTCATCGACAGCCACGAGTCAAGAATTTAATTACGCAGCTTCATAGTGAAGGAATAACAAATTCAGAAATTGCAAAGGTTGTCAATGTATTGGAATATAGCCAAAATGACATTGTAACTCCACAACAAATTCATGATCACTTGAGAATTGAAAGAAAGAACAATATCGGTCAAAATTGTGCTAAAGTTATTAAACACTTTCAAGAGAAAAAAGCCAATGATTCAGATTTTTACTTTTCTTTTGAAATGGCCGAAGACTTAACTTTAAGAAGTGTATTCTGGGCAGATGGAAGATCACGAGAATCATATGTTAAGTTTAGTGACGTTATTATATTCGATGTCACATATCGTACTAATAGCTTCTGTTTACCATTTGCTCCTTTCACTGGTATCAATCACCATCGGCAGTCAAGTTTGTTCGGTTGCGTATTACTAGCCGATGAGACAGAGGAAACCTTTGTTTAGTTGTTTCATCAATGGCTTACATGTATGCATGGTAAAGCACCGGGAGCTATCATCACCGATCAGGATGCAGCTATTGGAAATGCAATCGCTAGAATTTTTCCAAATACTCGACATCGATATTGTGATTGACATCTTGACAGGAATATTGGTGAGCATATAGTGCATTTAAAAACTATGCACGACATAGAGTTTGAAATATACTTTAACAGATTGCGGGGTAGTAACACTATACTTGAAGCAGAGGAATGTTGGAAAGAGTTGATGACAAGGTATAAATTGGCAGAGAAAAGTTGGCTACCAAAGTTATGGGGGAAACGAGAAAGTTGGATCCCTTGTTACCTAAAGGATATATTTCTTGCTGGCACGAGAACGAGTCAAAGGGCTGAAAGTATAAATTCATTCTTCGATACATTTGTTAATGCAAACACAGCATTGCACGAGTTTGTCGTCCAGTACGATAAGGCATTAGCAAGTCGTCGTTCTGCTGAGGAAGATGAAGATTTCAATACCATGAATTCAAAACCCGATCTAACTTTGGGATGGAAAGCTGAGGAGCAAGCTGCAAGATGCTACACCAAAACCTTATTTGTCATATTCAAGCAAGAGTTGAAAGATGCATTCGGTTATTGGGCTGACAATGTGCATAAGGAGGGGACCTTAACTAAGTTCATTGTTGGACGCCCGCAATCGGACCAAAGCAAATGGAAAACTGTCACGTACGATAATTCTGATGGGGTAGTGGTTTCTTGTGAATGCAAACAATTTGAGTTCGTCGGATTACTATGTAGGCACGCACTAAATATTTTATGGAAGAAACATGTTTCAGAGATTCCGGATAGATATATTCTAAAGCGATGGACTATAGATGCACGACATCGATGTCTTTCTGTTGGCCTAGGTGACAGTGCACCTACCGAAGTGGATCGAGATCTTTATTGGAGCATTCGGTATAAATGCAATAAGGCTTTAGAAGAAGCATACAAGTCATCTACATTCGCTGAGGAATTTGACACGATCTTGTCAAAGACGTTGGCAGAAGTTGATAACCGGAAAAAAAAACAACTCAGACAGTTGAGTTTGATGCATTATCCCAAGTACTTGCTAGCCAAGTTGGTTCTTCGGTAACACCTATCTCCCAAAACAAAGATATATTTCCTAATATTACAATTCGTGATCCGACGGGACCCGTCAAAACTAAAGGGCGACCGAGAATCGCTACCAGAATAAGAAGTGGATTGGAGGAGTCACAAGAGGAAAGTCGTAAGAAGCCACGAACATGTGGGTTTTGTGGGGAAAAGGGCCATTACAAAACCGGGTGTATCAAAGCCAAGGTATGATCCTACTGAATTTTAATGTATAACTTCCTACTCTTTGAACACTTTTAGTTATTCATGAGGTACACTTTTCAGGAGGCGGCTACTGCTGTTGCTGCTGCTGCATGTGATGATCAATCTGTATTTTCAAGTATTTGACGGTATATGTCTTCTCACAATCATGACCTATTTAAATGGGGTGAATGTATGGGAGGAAAAAAAAAGAATGTGGACAAAGATGAATATGGAACCTACCTCAAATGATTAGTTACTGCCTACGGCTTCGTTGTTTGCCCTTCTCTCTCTGTTGACATAGTAAAATTGTCTTTCTTTATTTTGTAGTGAGCTGAAGTTGCCTCTTTTTCTAGTTTAAAGAAGTTGTAAGTTGCTACTACCTGAAATTTTGTCTACTAATGGTAATCATAGTTATTCCATTATTCCCACCTTTTCCTAAAAGAACAGTTCAGATAGCCAACCCCAAATAGTCCTAATAAGGCTTGTGGTACAAGGCTATCGCCATTTGAAGGCTCGTCGACCTTTTTATATAGTAATGTTACCCCCAAGCATTCTCTATGAAAAACTCAACATTTTAGACACCTCAAAAAAATGAGTTTCCTAGGAATATAAATCAAATTTATAACCACCTTGCTTATTATTAACATGGTTTACAGAAAAATCGTGATTTCTCTTATCACTTTTTAGCATTGTTATTGATGCATTACATATAGTCATCTTAAATATCTCTAGAAATAAAAGGAAATTGATCCTGCCTGGGACAATTAACTACTGTCTGAAAGAGAATTATTTACAGGAGTGCGGATTTACATTGATCAATCTGATCCATAAATTGTGCAAGTATAGCTCAAAGCTTTGGCATGCTATGTAAAGGGTTCCATTATGCAAGGTATATGTAAATAAGTATATGCAATTATAACCTTATTTCAATGGATGAAAGATGATACATATTGTTCAAACAGGAATATCAAATTATTTCATAGACATAATTGTTAGACTTCACTTAAATGATAGTGAACCCACGCCAACTACCATGAACATATAAAAATCATGTAACATTTAATAGTGAAATTGAGTCCAGAATTACCTAATTTATTTTTTTACACATCAAGATATGGGTATGCAAACAAAATTTTAGGACATTAACTACAAAAGGTTCGATATGCATTTATGCCTAGCTTATTTTAGACCTGCTGAGATTATAGTAACTCACCTGATTATCGATTCGGCGGGACTCATGTAAAGATGTTCCAATCACATGAAGCCCGCCCAACTTTTTTACTGCTGCCCCTTCATTGAAACAATGTTCTTCACAGTCTTTAAGAACTGTAAGATAAGCAATGGCTATTGCAGGACCAAGAGGATACATCTCAGATTCTTCAGCCAACTGTTTTTTTAGTTTATCTGTTCCAACTGATTGACTCATTTGTATGGACTCTGAAATAACAGATTTCGCCTTCCGATATGACCAATCCTTGCCCTCCTCCATCTTGTCGTCGGTTCCCGGACCTCGCTCGGGGGGTCAGGCCAGTAAACTAAGATGCTAATGCTTGATTGATATAATACTCCATCTGATCAAATAGTATGGCGTCTTAAATCAGAACAAAATCGTGGACCTGTTTATGCATGTTACGATACAGACTATTTTTGTAAGGTACTGGTTTGGTAATTGATCTTTTACTAAAGCCAATCAAATCAATTATTGCAGGGTTGCAGGGCAGAGTTTCAGCCGATTGTATTTGATGAAGGCTTTGCATGACAATTGAGTGGAAGTCTGGTGCATCGAGTGTTTGATCGACTGATGCCCCCATCTTTTTGGTAGAAATTTTTGTCCGGGCATTCAATGCTTCGTCCCCCCTCGGAGCGGGAGCTCTTGCCTTGTAGTTTCATATCGATGAGTGAAGATTGTCAGACAATATTTGTTCCCGTTGCGTGGAAGTTTCAAATGAAATTTTGTTAGATCAATCCATTGGCCGTAAAGTTTTCACAGCTATATGTCTTTAATTTACTATTGGTATATTCCAACAACGAAAGAGATTATTGATCATCAACGATTCAGTGAGCATTGATGCTGCACTTGATTGACAATGAGATTTCAGAGCTTTTTTTCATTCTTACCTTTGGTTATTATTCTTTTTGTTCCGAGAATTAGAAGGATGAATTCAATTGTTGCTCCAACCCTTAACATCTGGGGGAGTTTGCCCTCACCTTGGTCAGACTTGGTGCCATTTTTTTTTTTTTATTATTGTGAGACTGCTGTCATGTGTGCAAACTCTTGATTTAAACAGAAAATCTCTTCTTTCTTTCCCCCCACCCCCCCCCCCCCTCCCCCCCTTTCGATAAACAACGTTTCGAACAAATATTGGACAATGGTTCAACTCGGCCTGACTCGGCCAAGTTTTACCAGGGTTTAAAACAATGGTTCTTTTGTTTTCTATTTCCAGGACCAAGAAGTTAATTGACATGGATGCATTGTTGCTCTCACGATTATCAGTGGTGGTGCTCGACATGCACCAGGATGCCAAGGGTTATTCCCTACTCTCACTCCCTCAAGTCAGGTCAGCCTCCGGGTGTTGTCCAAGCATAATTTTTGGAGCACTCCGGGTGTTGTCAAAGCATAATTTTTGATGAGATTGCCACAAATGTTACAGCTTGAACGAAGGCAATTTAGGGACTAAAACATGGGGCAAACCCTAGTTCATCATTTACAAGCCCCGGAAAGACTTGAACTTGATATGATGCCAATAATCATGTTATAAAGAATCCAGAGAAACATTATGCATGCATAGACTCATGTTGATAAGATACAAGCTCAATTTTCATTTCAATAACTATTTTCGACGAAAACCTAGAGGAGACAATAGTACAGACCCCCCTCCGGGAGTGCCCAAAAATTACAGAGGGCCCCGGAAAAAAAAAAATGCAAACTTCCGAATAAAGCAGATATGAACTTGTATAGATCCATTATCATTATAAACAAAAATCGTATATTGGACGCGGGCATCTTCAAAGATGGCAGCTTCTATCTCAACCCCAATCTCCCTCATCTGTGGCTGGAATTGGCTCCAATCCTTCCTGGAGCTTGACAAGTCTGATCCCACCAATTGGTTGATGCTGCAATCTCCCTTCTGCCTCTCCCATGACAGGACCTGCTCTTTGATGAAGCCTTCAGCCACCTCAGAGCCCAAACACAAGACATGGTCACCCAAGATCCTATCCTCCACCTCCCTTACACAATTCAGCAGCAATTGATCCAGCTGACCTAACTCCCTCTTTGGTTTGCCATACTGGGGAGAGTTAGTACAGAAGGCAGACTCCAGCAAGTCTTCGAAGATGTTCGACGGACGGCGAACCGAGACTCGAGTCCGATGACTCCTCCTCTATACCTGCCATTGATGAGAAGAGAAGGCAAAGGAAAAGGAAAAGACCCAGTATGATGAATCCAGCATTACATGCATAAAGATGAGTGAGAACCAAAGCACCCACCTTAAACTTCAGTACACAAACTGAATGGAGGACTTACTGTGGCTGTGGAATGGAGAGCCGCGATCAGAATGCAATCCCAGCACTGAGACAGGGCTGAGCAGCTTCGAGTCCTCCACCACCTCCAGGCATCTCCATCGATGTCTCCCGCCCGATTCTCTCGTTCCGACGCCGGAATCGGATGAAAGGCCGATCACGGCTTCGTGGGTCTTGCTCCCCATCTCAGAAAAGCAATCAAAAACACTGAGATAAGCGCCGGAGCCGTCGGGGATGAGGATCGCGGGCGGAGGAGCGGTCGGGGGTTGAGGACGCGGTCCGATCTCTCTCTCTCTCTCTCTCTGCGATCTGAGGCCGGCGTCGGGGGTTGAGGCAGGCCAATCTCTCTCTCTCTCTCTCTCTCTGCGATCTGAGGACGGCATCAGGAGTTGAGGCGGGCCGATCTGTCGGGGATGAGCGCCGAAGCCGTCGGGGATGAGCGCCGTCTGTCGGGGATGAGCGCCGGAGCCGGCGGAGGAGCCGTCGGGGGTTGAGGGCCGATCTGTCGGGGATGAGCGCCGATCTGTCGGCGGAGGAGCCGTCGGGGGATGAGGGCCGATTTGTCGGGGATGAGCGCCGGAGCCGGCGGAGGAGCCGTCGGGGGTTGAGGAGGCGGGCCGATCTCTCTCTCTCTCTCTCTCTCTCTCTCTCTCTCTATATATATATATATATATATATATATATATATATATATATATATATATATATATATATATATATATATATATATATATATATATATATGCGAACTGAAGACGCGGGCCGATCTCTTACTCTCTCTGCGATCTAATGCCGATCTCTCTCTGCGATCTAATGAAGCCCGACGCGATCGGCTGCTGATCCCACTATCCGACGGTTCAAACGATGCCATGTGGCTGACAACCTAAACTGAAAATGGGCTGCCAGTCTATATCCCGTTTTCTCTATATATATATATATATATATATATATATATATATATATATATATATATATATATATATATAACATAATTTATGAACGTCGGGGGGGTTTTTTATAAAAACACAGAATTTTTTATTCGTTCGGAGGCTCCGAAGGACCTTTGTTGTATGTGGAGGGCTTCGAAGGTCCGGACCGCACGTGGCCAACGTGGCACTGTAGACACAAGAATTTTGTCTAACCCGAACCCGACTTGCGTACACCAACGCGGATACAAACCCGACGCGCGCTCCGACTCGGACCCGACTAGCACGCACCGACGCGGACCCGACTCGCGCCCGACAAGGGAACCGGGCGGGCCCAACCTCAAGTGGGGCCCACCCGGCCGGCCCCTACTAGGGACCCGAACCCCATGGGGGCCGGCCCCTAGTAGGGATCCGAACCCCATGGGGGGGGCCGGCCGGCCTTGCAAGGAAAAAAGAAAAGAAAGGAAAGAAAAGAAAGGAAAGAAAAGAAAAAGGAAAGAAAAGAAAAGGAAGAAAAGGAAAGAACTACCGCCATGCGCGGGGGGAGGTTGCGTATGACGTCTGCTCACGCGCGGATCTGCGCCGATCCCTCGATCCGACGGACAAGAAGAAGAGTCGGGTCGCCATTGATTTCGTGTGCAAAATCCAGCGATAATTGCCCCGCCAGAAAAGGAAAACAAATAAATGTTATTCCCCTCATCAATGGATGAATAAATCCCGGGTAATTATGAGGGAGATATTAAAGGGATTTAAAATTAAAACTTCCCATATCTCTCCCCCCTCCCCTTTTGCCTATAAATAGAGGGGGTGGAGGAAGGCTCAAGAGGTCGAAAATTGAAGACAAAGCGAGGAAGCTCTGCAGAAAAGGAGACGCTTCTTCATCGACCCAAGGCTTCACGAGGCACGGGCAAGCCTGTCCCTCCGGGATCGGCTTAGTCCATTGAAAGCCCTCATCAACGTGAAGACCCTTGCACAAGAAGATCAAGACTTCGACTCCGTGCACGAAGAAGAAAGCTCGGAGAAGAAGACCCTTCGACTCCGAAGACGCCAGAAGCAAAGGCCGGAGAAGAAGCTCGGAGCGACACTACCCCGTCGGCTCCAACAAACCCTCAACTCCGATCAAGCTCCAAAGCCCGGAAAAGAGGAACGAAGCGTCATCAACCCGTCGCCTTCGACAAACGTCTGCTCCATTCACGAAGAAGAAAGCCTGGAGAAGACTACCTGAAGTGTCGCTACCCCCGCCGTCTTTATCAACAAAAGCCGACGCTACAACCGTCGCACGGAGACCGTCGCTACCCCCGCCGTCTTCATCAACAAAAAGCCGACGCCACAACCATCGCACGGAGATCGGTGCTACCCCCACTATCTTCGAAAACATTCTTCGACTCTGATCACGCCAAAGAAGCCCGGAGAAGAAGAGAAGTCCAACCGACACCCAAACCGTCGAAACACCGAAGAAGTAGACCACGTCGTTCGAGAAGAAGACCGAGTTGACGCTGAAGCCAAAACCCACGCAAGAAGCCAAAGCAAAAGCCCCGGTAAAGCCCGCGCCAAAGCAACGCCAGTGCCAAAGCCAAGCGACTACGCCGGCCACGAGCAAAAGCACCGCACGTTCTAGCCTATACGACGCGAAGTCCGGAAGAACGAAAGCATCGCAAGTCTCTCCCGTCTACGTCCAAGCGCAAGTGCCAAAGCAAAGCAAAAGCCAGAGCCACGCCAAAGCCGGAAGCCCAAGCCGAAAGCCAAAGCCGACGCCAAAAGCACGATCGACGCCGCGAACCGACGATTAAGGACGCCGAGGTCAAGCAAGGAGCGAGGAAGACACGAAGACCGAGGGACGAAGCTGAAGACCCCCTAGCCGAGGAAGCGCGAAGCACGGAAGGGACCGAAGAAACAACGGATATTCCTTAGCCTCTCCAAAACCCTCACCTTGTAAAGACCTCTGTCCTGGGCAACTCCTTCAGAGCTCTCGCACGAACACCACGTGGAGACGCGGATCAAAGGGACCCTCCAGAGGATCTCTCCCACAATCCCCTCATCAACACTCGCCGCAACCCGGACTCGCCACACCCGAGCCACCCGGGTCCCGGCGCACTCTTGTAATCTCACTTTGTGCAATAAAGACGACCCGTACCTTTTCTGCGTATACAGATTTCTGGCACGCCTGGTGGGACCTCCTCTCCTTTCATCCGTACGGCTGAAGAAGTCGCTCCAAGTTCGCAATGGCCGAGACAAGCAACGATGCGTTTGCTCCAAGCCTTTCACCGATCGCCGAGTCTCCTCTACTCCAACACGGTGATCCAGTAAACCCGAAGGGTAATGCTCCCCCGATGGTACGCGTCTACACTCGGCGTACTCGAACCCTTGCGGATGTCTTCATGCCAGAAACTACTGCCGAAGATGCTCGCCAAAATGCCGACGAGGCCTTGGTGCATAAAGAAACACGCCTCGATCCTGGAGTCCATGTCCAGAAGTTTGGGGAGGATCAGCCCCAACCCCGAGCCCGTTCGGATTCTCCAACGGACATTGCACCTCCTCTGCAGGGGGCAAACACCAGTCATCAACCAGAAGCAAGTCGGCGTAACTACATCTCCGATGACGACGGCGAGGATGCTAGCATGCAACATCGAGACGTCCTCCGTCACCATCCTCCGTTCGGTCTTCAGCTCCAAGTCATGCAGATGAACGAGCACATGGCGCAGATTACTCGGCTGATGGAGGAGAAGGATCGTCACATCAATACTCTGCTCCAAAAGCTAAGCGCAAAGGACGCTGCAGCAGTCGGTCAACCCGTTGCTTCTCCAGTAGCCGCTCCAGCTCCGTCTTCAACTCCCGCTCCTGCAGAGGTTATTCCGACGATTCAAGCAGCACTCTCCTCGGCTCCCGTCCCAGTGGAAGTCGTCTCCCCAGCGCCAGCCTCGGTGGTCACACAACCTCCGGCAACGGCAACGATGAATACTCAGCAAGTTCAAGCATTGGTAGCCGACATGATGCGCTCCCACGGCAGTGGCCTTCCTCCAATCACGGTAGCATACTCGAAGCCCTACACCGCAAGGATCCAGCAGCTACGCTTCCCAGTCGGATTCCAGCCACCAAAGTTCCAGCACTTCGACGGAAAGCGAAATCCAAGACAGCACGTTGCTCACTTCATCGAACCTTGCAACAACGCCGGCACATATGGCGACGAAATGGTGAAACAGTTCGTTCGCACCCTCAAAGGTAATGCTTTCGACTGGTAACGTTGATCTTCCTCCAGGGACTATCGACAGCTGGGATCAGATAGAGAAGGAGTTCCTCAATCGCTTCTACAGCACCAGACGCACCGTTAGCATGACCGAACTCACCGCCGTCAAGCAAAGAAAAGACGAGCCGGTGATCGACTACATCGACAGATGGAGGAACCTCGCGTTGAATTCACGAGACCGTTTGTCTGAAGACTCGGCCATCGAGATGTGCACCCAAGGCATGCACTGGGGCCTGCTCTATATCCTCAAAGGTATCAAGCCTCGGTCTTTCGAAGAACTCGCGACTCGGGCTCACGACATGGAACTCAGCCTAGCAAGCCGCGGGGACTCGAAGAACAAAGACTTCTTGAAGGTGGAGAAGAAGGACAAGCCACCGGCACCGAAACCAAAACAAGTCAATGTTGCGGACGTCGCTTCAACCTCCAAGCCGCTCAAGATCGGTGGCAAGCCGGATTAGAAGAAGGGAGTCGCCATACCGCCGCCTCCGCCGCCAAGACAAAGGATGACTCTCGAGGAGCTCGAAGCAAAGTAGTACCCCTTCCTGGACTCGGAAGTCTCTTCCATGTTCGACCAACTGCTGCAAGAGAAGATGATAGAGCTCCCTCCTTCGAAGAGGCCCGAGCAGATGCATCGCGTCGACGACCCTCTCTTCTGCAAATACCACTGGGTGGTAAGTCATCCCATCGAAAGATTCTTCGTCTTCAAGGAAAGATAGAAATTGACACCGGGGAAGTCGCTACGGCCAACATGACGTCCATCATCTTCGGCTCCTTCTCGCCGGTACTCGTTGCTACACGGCGAAACGTGCCCAAATTGCACATCAACCGTCAAGCGCCAACCGCTAAGTCAATTTCCCAGCCGAGAGTCTCGAAGCAACGTCAACGTACTCCTGCGCTCACCGAGAAAGAAACGCCGCTACCCTGGGGGCAACCATCGCTCACGCCAGCACCTCTTCCAAGCAATGCTACATCCCAACGAGCGCTCCAAAGGATATACGAGAAAGAAGATCCAGAAGTCGGTCTGCTGGGCCAGCCTTCGGGGAAGTTCGACTATTACGTCCTCTACTCAAGGCCTCCGTCTGTTTCAATCGACGAAATCAAGCCCACCGGCTAGGGATCAGAAAATGAGCCAGTGGAGCCTCAGGAAAAGCAAGTCCCTTCCAGTCAAGCTACGTCCCAATGCGCTCTTCGGAAAAGATACGAGCAGGGAGATCCAGAAGTCAGTCTGTTGGGCCAGCCTTCGGGGAAGTTCGACTATTACGTCTTCTACTCACAGCCTCCATCAGTTTCGATCAAAGAAATCAAGCCCACCGGCTGGGGATCGGAAGACGAGCCAGTAGAGCCTCTGGAAGAACAAGTGCCTTCAAGGAAACCAGTTGCTGCTACTGATAATCATCTTAGCGGAGGAGAATCCACCGACGAAGAGGCATGGGTCATGCTACCACGGTGGCGAAAGCCACGACAAGAAAGGCAACAGAAGCAAGACCGTGTGATGAAGAGATTTCCAGAACGCCAAACCTACAAGAAGAAAAGCAAGACTCCAGGAAGGAAGGCGTTCAAAGTGCCGCCAGCAAGCCAAGACGATCTCCTCCAGTAAAGCCTTCCAGAACCCGCAACACTGCAAGAATTCTTCCCGGATCACTTCCTCCCAGTCGATCAGCACATCAGGGTGTCTTGTTGCATGGTCGAAGTTCATAAGGCATCGAAAGGAAAAGATTGAAAGCGAAACTTCTGAAGAAGGCGACTCCACCGACAAGGGAGACGATTTCGACCAAGGAGGCACTGCCTCAAGTGGGGCCCACCCGGCTGGCCCCTACTAGGGACCCGAACCCCATGGGGGTCGGCCCCTAGTAGGGATCCGAACCCCATGGGGGGGGCCGGCCGGCCTTGCAAGGAAAAAAGAAAAGAAAAAGGAAAGAAAAGAAAAAGGAAAGAAAAGAAAAAGGAAAGAAAAGGAAGAAAAGGAAAGAACTACCGCCATGCGCGGGGGGAGGTTGCGTATGACGTCTGCTCACGCGCGGATCTGCGCCGATCCTTCGATCCGACGGACAAGAAGAAGAGCCGGGTCGCCATCGATTTCGTGTGCAAAATCCAGCCATAATTGCCCCGCCAGAAAAGGAAAACAAATAAATGTTATTCCCCTCATCAATGGATGAATAAATCCCGGGTAATTATGAGGGAGATATTAAAGGGATTTAAAATTAAAACTTCCCATATCTCTCCCCCTCCCCCTTTTGCCTATAAATAGAGGGGGTGGGGGAAGGCTCAAGAGGTCGAAGATTGAAGACAAAGCGAGGAAGCTCTGCAGAAAAGGAGACGCTTCTTCATCGACCCAAGGCTTCGCGAAGCACGGACAAGCCTGTCCCTCCGGGATCGGCTTAGTCCATTGAAAGCCCTCATCAACGTGAAGACCCTTGCACAAGAAGATCAAGACTTCGACTCCGTGCACGAAGAAGAAAGCTCGGAGAAGAAGACCCTTCGACTCCGAAGACGCCAGAAGCAAAGGCCGGAGAAGAAGCTCGGAGCGGCACTACCCCGTCGGCTCCAACAAACCCTTAACTCCGATCAAGCTCCAAAGCCCGGAAAAGAGGAACGAAGCGTCATCAACCCGTCGCCTTCGACAAACGTCTGCTCCATCCACGAAGAAGAAAGCCTGGAGAAGACTACCTGAAGTGTCGCTACCCTCGCCGTCTTCATCAACAAAAACCGACGCTACAACCGTCGCACGGAGACCGTCGCTACCCCCACCGTCTTCATCAATAAAAAGCCGACACCACAACCGTCGCACGGAGATCGGTGCTACCCCCACTATCTTCGAAAACATTCTTCGACTCCGATCACGCCAAAGAAGCCCGGAGAAGAAGAGAAGTCCAGCCGACACCCAAACCGTCGAAACACCGAAGAAGTAGACCACGTCGTTCGAGAAGAAGACCGAGTTGATGCTGAAGCCAAAGCCCACGCAAGAAGCCAAAGCAAAAGCCCCGGTAAAGCCCGCGCCAAAGCAACGCAAGTGCCAAAACCAAGCGACTACGCCGGCCACGAGCAAAAGCACCGCACGTTCTAGCCTATACGACGCGAAGTCCGGAAGAACGAAAGCATCGCAAGTCTCTCCCGTCTACGTCCAAGCGCAAGTGCCAAAGCAAAGCAAAAGCCAGAGCCACGCCAAAGCCGAAAGCCCAAGCCGAAAGCCCAAGCCGAAGCCAAAGCCAAAGCCAAAGCCAAAAGCACGATCGACGCCGCGAACCAACGATCAAGGAAGCCGAGGTCAAGCAAGGAGCGAGGAAGACACGAAGACCGAGGGACGAAGCTGAAGACCCCCTAGCCGAGGAAGCGCGAAGCACGGAAGGGACCGAAGAAACAGCGGATATTCCTTAGCCTCTCCAAAACCCTCACCTTGTAAAGACCTCTGTACTGGGCAACTCCTTCAGAGCTCTCGCACGAACACCACGTGGAGATGCGGATCAAAGGGACCCTCCAGAGGATCTCTCCCACAATCCCCTGATCAACACTCGCCGCAACTCGGACTCGCCACACCCGAGCCACCCGGGTCCCGGCGCACTCTTGTAATCTCATTTTGTGCAATAAAGACGACCCGTACCTTTTCTGCGCATACAGGCACGCCACGTCGGACTTCAGACATCCGCTCGGAGCCGGTTGGAGCGGCTTCACTTCTTCCGCATGCCACGTCGGTCTTCAGAGGCCCCCTCGGAGCCTGTTGGAGATGCTCTAATACTACACGTCCATTGGGCCGCAAACGAGCTGGGCTTGGATCCAATGCACCAAGTGATGGCACCAAGTTTATTTTATTCCTATAATACCCCCATCCCTAACCTCAGTCCCTTTCTAGACGAGAACGATTTTGTTGGAACATTCTTTGCTGTCTCATTGGTCCATTTCAAGGGCATGCTTGTCATTTCATGCTTTTAACCATGGTGAAATGACCAAAAGCCCTTGAAACGATGCAATGAGAGAGCAAAGGATGGTATTAAGGAGGTTGGAATAAATTCGTTCTCCTTTCAGACGCCTCCCCGTCTATCCTCTGCCGCCCTCCTTCTTCCTCCATCTTTCTCCATCCTCCTCCTTCATCTTTTGGAGTGTCGTCATGGACCCACCCGCCAAGCTTGGCTCGTTTATTAAATATAAACCAAAACTCCAGGCCCCAAATCGGTCAAAAGCATATTCATGATATCACGACCCTAAAATCTTCATACAACAGACAACGAAGTTCTACAGGGAACTCCTTTTCCCAATAGACATTTGTTTCTTGCTTTAGAGTGTGTTTGGTTACTGATAAAACACAAAAAAGAAAAAAAAAATACAAATTTTTCTACAAAACCATGTGTTTGGTTGAAAGAAAAGTGTGGTCCCCACAAGAAAATAATTTCTTACGGAAACCAATTTTCCGTCAAAAGGTTACTAAAATTTTTTTGCAAAAGCATAAAAAAACATGACAAAGAAAAAAAAAAGTATTTTTTCTTTCTTTTTTAGACAACCAAATAGTAACAAGAAAAATCGCTTTCTTGTTATTTTCGATGAATTTCTTTCTAGCAAAAACTTAAACACTCCCTGAGGGTTCTTGTGCACCCATTTGCTATCCCATCACCTTGTAACGCTAACATGATTGCTACAATACGCTTTAGGATTTACGAATCCTCCCACATTTGGTTTTGTATACAACCACAAACAAATTTCCTCCCACATTTGGTTTTGTATACAACCACAAACAAATTTTAGGATGATTGAGAAATGAAATCCCATAAAAAAAAATAAAAAGCTTTCAGTTTCAAGAGAACAAGCCAACATACAACCATGTTATGGAAAGAATATGGAAATGAGCCCATTTCCAATGAGTTCGAATCCCCAGCCGTGAGGAAGGTATTCTCCACCTTATAAAAATACATGTATCAATGTTGTTTACGGCTATACTACTAAGCCAAGAGGAGAGAGAGAGAGAGAGAGAGAGAGAGAGAGAGAGGAAAATTCATCCATATCCATATCCACAAATAAAACCGCACTTTTGGTTCGTTATATCCTTCCATCCTTTTGTATGAGTTCCCATTTTAACCTTCATCTTATATACTAATCCTATTTTGATTCCTATGTCATGGAAACAAACCCAAGGGCTAGGACCATATTATGCCATTTTTTTCCTTCCTATTTTACCCCTACATAAATCACAAATACCATCCAAGAGATATTACCTTTTTGCCACTAATCAATTGAGTATTATTTATCCATTTAAAAAACCAAGGGCTATTATGGGAATAAATCCCACTAACCCATTCTTCCTTTCATCCTACTATTTATTTCCCATTTTGACATTCTCTTCTTTGCTACTAATTAATTGAATATTATTTTTTATTAAAAAAACAAGAGCTATAATGGGAAGGGTAATCCTACAAATCAACTAACCCATTCTTCATTCCATCCTACATTTTGTTTCCCATTTTACCCTTCTCAATCCTATCTATATAACAAGGGATGGCGGTCTACATGCTGACTAGACAAAACGGAACAACTTGCTGACTAGACAAAAATGGACGGATAGATTTGATCATCATCTCTTGATCTAACCATAGAATGGGACTCATCCCTTCACTTCTTCACAAGGGAAGTCCCTCAATTAATACATAATTAATTGGCTCACAAAGAAGGCAACCCAATCACCCGAAATCCCTCACAAAAATCACTCTCAAATCTCAATTAATATAAGAATCTTTAGAGTAAATTATACTTTGCCCCCTAAGTTTAACTTAAAAACACTAAACCCCCTTATAGCTATAAAACAACATTTTGCCCCCTTCAATTCAATTTCTATCATATAAAAATCACCCGAAATCCCTTACAAAAATCACTCTCAAATTTCAATTAATATAAGAATCTTTAGAGTAAATTACACTTTGCCCCCCGAAGTTTAACTTAAAAACACTAAACCCCCTTATAGCTATAAAACAACATTTTGCCCCCTTCAATTCAGTTTCGATCAGATAAAAATCACCAAACAAGGAAATTATGTAGTTGACAAAAGGGTGTATTGTGCTAACATTTCAAACTTTAGGGAGCGATTTGGAACAAAATAAACTACATGGGAGTTAAGTGTTTTTGAGCAAAACTACATAGGGGCAAAGTGTAATTTATCCTAATCTTTGGGAAATTTTATTCATACCCCAAAACTCTGTAACTAGCCCCCGTCTCCCTATCGTTTCTCAATAACTTACTCAGTGACCCTTTAATACCAACATTGCCCTTTTCTTTTGTACCCCAAACCTCAAAGCCCTAACTTAGCATCTTTTGTACCCCCAACCCAACCCAACCCAAGGTCTGTTTGAACTTCCTTAGCCCAGCCTAATTCGTCGGGTTGGCCAGGTTGATCAGGTTGTGCGGGATGGGTTGATCGGCTTCAATATGGTAGAGGAGAAATAATTCGGGTTGGGCTCGGGTTGGGTTCAGGTTAGCCCGCCCAAATTTAGGTTGGGTTTGGGTTGGGCTCGGGTTGGGTTCCGGTTGGCCCGCCCAAGTTGTAGCCCTACGTCTGCCTTCAAGTAGGGGTGGCAATGGGTCGGGTCGATCGGGTTGGGTTGAGACATAGGTATAAGGGCAAAACACCCAACCCGAACCCGACCCATTTAATAAACGGGTCAACAACTTAAACCCAAACCCGACCCGACCCGACCCGTTTAACCCGTTTACTAAACGGGTCGGGTCAGGTTGGGTCGGGTTGGCTCGGATTGGGTCGGGTTGGCTCGGGTCGGGTCGGGTTGACACGACCCATTTGGTAAACTGGTCAATTCGGGTCAATTGGGCTATAAGTACAAATCCGAACCCGACCCATTAAATAAACGGGTCGATCGGGTTGACCCTTATATGACCCGAACCCGTTTAGGCCAAATCTAAACCCGCTAACATCGGGTTTAGAATTTTCGCCTTAGGCCTCAGTTTGTATCGAGACGGCCCTGCTCTCTCTCTCTCTTTCCCCACGGTCTCTCTCTCTCTCTCTCTCGCTCTGGGGTAGCGGAGTTGGGGGTTGGTTGGTCGCACCGAATGCTCCCGCTTCGTGCCAATCGGCACGGGCATGCCGAAGGCGGTCAGGTGTGTTGTCATCGCATACAACAGTGGGGGTGGTGATACCCGGGGGGTGTGTTGCCGCCGAAGGCGGCCCGCTGCAGTGCCGACAGGCACGTGCATGCACTAGTGTTATAAAACAACATACAGGGAAATGTTTGAGTAGGGTATGGGCATCAGATACCCCAATACACATACCTGAAACCCAACTGCCCCTCTAACTTGTGACTCAACCCTGACCTAAAACATATGGTACGGATTTGGATACAAATGTACTTTCAAGTATCGGTATGGGTAGGGTTTTTACAAGGTTTGGTTATGGATATGGGTTGCATAAGGTTTGGTAGGGTATGGGTATAGAAACTCTATCTGGTAGGGTAGTATGGGACCTATGGGTATAGGAACTGTACCCTATTAACTTTTAGGTATAGTACCTTAATATTTTTTACAAGGCTTGGGTAAGGTCTGGGTATAGAAACTCTACCCAATTAACTGTCAGGTATGGGTATGGGTACCTCAATGCCCATATTCGACACATGAAACCTGATTGTCTCTCTAACGTGTGTAGAAAATACAGTTTGACATATATATAGTGTACATAAATCCCGTATTTGGATCCTATGTCATTAAAACAAAAGCAAGGAAGTGTTGCATTCTTGCACTTCGCATTGTGGCCATGCAAAATTTACCAATATACCCTTTGCCCCTATCATTATTTCATGTGTCCATATCCTATACTAAAATGATTTTTAAATTTGTGTACATGTAAAAGGGTCCATAGATCAGCCGATCAAGAATTAACAAAAAAAAAAATTCTTTCGATGAGACTACCATGGTAGTCAGTACATCACTTGTTTGTGCACCAGCACAAGATAAACCAAGGATCGAAACTCCCCACAGAAGCGAGAGAAATACCCTGGGAAAGCTCCCAACAAATACAAAAGCGACGCCCACCCACTACCACATGCCGGGAGGAACTATGCCACAGCTCGTATTCGAACCCTTGACCAAGGCCAGGGGTAGCATTGCATATGTCCTACCAACTGAGCTCTCAGTTGGAGACAGAATTCACAAGACTGAGCAACCACAGTTTCTCTTGCCAGGCCTGCTTATCACAGAGGCCATTTTCTTGTTATTAATTAGGATAATGTGACAGAAAATTCTAATGTAAATTTGAATAAGCCCCAAAAAATTTATAAATTATAATACAATTTGTCTAAACAATAATTTCTCACCGCATCCCAACCTCCCTCATACCTGTTCCATCCCTTTGCCCTTTGCTCATCAACGGCCATTTTCAAGATTAATTCTCTTAAAAGCTACTAAAAAATGTTTTTCAATTCCTGAAAAATAATGATATTCATTGCCGACACATTGTTCATGGAATTCACCTCGCTTTAGAATTCGCAATATTACTTGATCATCACAAAAGAAATCAAATCCAACAAATTTGGCAGAAAAATACCAAAATCAAACAGAAGGCTCTTAATATCTGACATACATGGCCGTCCTCCGTCTCCCTGGATCTCAGACGACGCTGAATGCCGACTGTATCGTCGATGTAACACGCGATGCAATCGTCTGCGAAGCAAATTGTTGGATCTGTTTCTTTGCATCTGGATCACACATGGATACAAGAAATTATGTCGGTCAAACCATTCGAATATGCTGCACTGGTAAATAGTACAACAATAAATTTCGAGTTTATATTAATAATCATAATAAACAAAAGGGCTTTTTTGATTTAACCCCCCCCCCACACACACACCCACACCCACACACCCACCACATTCACACTTTTATGTCGAATTTTGAGTTACAGCCCCACTTTCTAAAAAATACACTTTAGCCCCAATCCGCCATAAAAGCTAAAAATGAGTGTGTGTGTGTGTGTGTGTGTGTGTGTGTGTGTGTGGGGGGGGGGGGGGGGGGGGGGGGGGGGGGGGGGCTAACTAAAATTTTGACATAAAAGTGAAAGGGTAAGTTAAAAAAAAAAAATGCAAAGCCTTGAACCTTTGAAATTCTTGTGATCAATGAAATTATACCTTTCAAAAGTTAAAAAAAAAAAACCTAAACAAAATGCTAATATGCTTCTAACAAAATAATATTAATCAAGAAGCTAATCACATATAGAAGCATGTCGCATAGATATATCGATCTCCCATGATACGAGTCCATATGAACCCTAAGCACAAGCCATTTGTCTCAGAACGATGTTCTCGTTGTCCATTATACATGCTTATTGTTCCGCTATGAATATAAAATCATGGATTATTCGTGTAGAAGAGTTTTACAAGAATTAAGTGTGGACATTATCGTGTTAAGCAGCAGTTCATGCAACAATATTTTAAATCAGCAGTAACATGAGGAAAGAACTTAAGAAAATGTATGATAACTTATCATTGTTTTCAAGATTGAATTTTAGAGTCAAAATTCAATAAAAATACTATCACTAAATAAACCTTATCATCTTTTTCACTATTGAATTTAAGTGTCTCAAACTGCAAATTTTGAAAATATTATCACTAAAAAAACCCTTCAACTAACATTTGGTGAGATATTTTGAAAAGTTAGACACTTGGCTGTATGATCGTCATAGACCTTGACGAGTGTTAGGAAATAGGTAGTGTAATGGTTTACGAAACACATTATGAGTGCATATTGTTATTTTTTAATGGGTATAGGCCCCTTGTGGCCTTATGTGTGTGTGTGTGTGTGTGTGGGGTGACTCGTTACGATACGAGTCTTGTAGTGGTTGATAACCAGCCCCAAGTCCTAACAGGTAATTTGGATCCTTGAGCTTCCATTTTGTCTTAAAGGCGGCCTTTTCTTCCAAGATGTTCATTTCCCCTGTTTTTGTGACACTTCATCCCAATCCAAGCCTCCCATATCTCTGATCCATCAGTCTTCCCTCTCGCACATGGGCTGAGCTCTATATGGCACTGATCCCTTATTTCCCACCTCCATTTACTTTATATGATATGGCTTTTTAGCCATTTTTCTATTTTATAAGCATCACATTATACAATTCATGAAATGCAGTATGGAACTCTAATTAGTCTCATGCAAAGCCACTATTTCCTACAATAGACCTCTATATATTCAATTCAGTGTCTATTTGGGTATTTTTACTATGTATTTTATTTTATGTTTGATGCCTTTATCATGTTTTTTGCTTTGATTTGTTCTAATTCAAAAGAGCCTTCTACGTACTCTATCCTACATGATTTTGTTAAAATGGTCGCATTTGGACTGGTTTCTCCTTCTGTGTCTCGGTTATGTTTGCTTGAGACCTCCATTGTGTGTCGCCTGCTTTCCCCTCTGTAGGGGCCTGTATTGGGCTAGCACATCGCATATTTTCTTGTACTTTGATGCAACATTTCTTTGAACTAGCCTTTAATTCCTTTCTTTTTCATCCTTTTTGCTTGTTTTATAGGTTTGCACCCTCACTTCCAGCTTTTGCCATTCTCCTGCATTGGCATCCTTGTCTCCCTTGATAATTTTGTGGTTCTCTTGGCTTGTGTAAGTAATCATTTCTCATTTTATTCCAACTTTTTTGGTTCTTGGTGACACTTCCTCAATACTTGTTTGGCCATATTTAAGGCCATTTGTCCTCTTGCTTGAGTTCTGTTTTGACAATTGTTCTTCTTGACTAGCATGGATGGCCACCTCATGCAGATCATCCAGGCCATATTGACTGTTTTCCCTCCGAATTTTTTTAACCCTACTCTATTTATGTTTTTTCTGCCCACGACATTCGTATCTTTTTTCAATATCTTTGATCTTCTGACTTATCTTGGGGCCTCGATTGGATCGTTGAGGACAGTTCTAACAAATTCTTTATGGTAAATGGAGCAACTTTTGCGTGACAATAATGCCAATGGATGTGTTTGAATTTAAAGTCGATATCGCTTGATAATTTCCCTTTTTCCTTTGTATTATGCAAAAAGGTACAAAACCTTGTTGATATTGTCGTTTGATAGTTAATATTACCACGTTTGTCCCCACACAATAAAATCTTGTTTCCCCCCCTTCCATCAGGAAACGATAAACGGTTTACATAAAACTTACTTCGACTAGGCCCAAATTCTTGGTCCAATCATTTGGACTCGATCAACTGGGCTAATTTGAGCCGGACCTGAATCTCTAGTCTCCATCACTGAGTTTCCTATTTGACTAAGTTCACGTGCTAGTCTCCTTAAGCAAGGCAGTAGGCCTTCAAAACAAAAAAAACAAGGCAATTTGTCCACTTATTTAAGGTGTAATAACTCAGTGGGAAGTGGATAACTACTCTGTATTGACAAGTACCATGAGAAATTGGAGTAGGAACCTAATCATCCAACCAACCCATCTATCTAGTCGGTCAGACACCCTATGGGAGAGAAATATTACCAGTAATTGGCGGGAGGAATACCACAAGAAGTTGGGAGGGACACCTCATCTAGCCAGCTACTCCTCTTCCTATTCAAGGTAGTCCGCCACTTGGTTGGAAAGGATTACATTATATAATGAAGAGGAATACCAACATTGATGATGGAGGAATACTAAAGACAATTAGAAGAATTTTTGTAGCAATAAATTGGTCATATGGCCTGCATAGTAAAATCAATCAAATCTATCTAGTATCATCTCTTATTGATGCGTCTTGCTGTGATTGCCTTGGTCCCATGATATGATGCCATGGAAACATCTAAATGAGGCGCCTAGAGGCCCCTAGAGGTAAGAGTCTTTTAACACTCTCATCATTTTTATTATTTTGTTTTACAATCTTTAATTCCTGCATAATTTATTTAATTAATATTTTCATCTAGTTTATGTTATATCTCTTGTTCCAAAACCTAGATTCCATCAAAAGCCTTCAACAGCCCTCCTAGAAGGCTAGAACCCAAGGTACTAAATCTCAAAATATATCGCGATATTATATCTTGGTTTTCACCTCTCCCAAAATGGGAAATTTCACAAATATTCCCGGTATATTGGAAAATTTTGCGAAATCATGAAATCTCTCATTTTTTCGGCTATCGATATACCGCTCGATATCAAGAATTAAACATTGTTAGAACCCTAAAATTCTATACAGAAATTTCAGTACAATAAATCCTTGTTCATCTAACTTCCTCAGTCAATCTTCGCCTGATCATAAAACCTTTTTAAACCAGCATCCCCACCACTACTAGACATCCGATCAAGTTCAATTGATTTTTCACCCTCCTTTGTAGTACAAAATCAGACTACACTCATATCTGATTTTTGTTTAACAATTATGGGAACAATTCACAATTCTCATAAAAACCCAACTCTCCAAAGTTCTCTCTGTCTGCATAGAATGCCTCTCTTTTCTGATTACCAAGGTACTAAACAAGTATTAAATAATGCATTCAGGGATCTCTTTTATTAGTTTTCCAAATCATATTAGATCACCAACATAATATGGAGGACCAATAGTTGTAGATAAGCAGGATCAACCAAATTAGCACATTAATATCATAAAATGAAACAAGCAGATATGATAAATATTAACAACGCGCTTAAAGCAACAGCGAAGGTTTCCTCAAAAATTAAGTTAACTTCCAAAACAATTAAGTGGAACCTCAGAACAGAGCAGAGTGAAAGGACATCTCCTAAAGAAAAATCTGTACATTTAATAGATCCTCAAATTTGAATATCAAGTGGAGACGATATACCATATATATTCAAACAAAACAAGAGTGTATGCATTCCTTAATAATTTGGTCAAGAAAATTTGCTGTTTTGGCTAAAAAGCAGCAGCCTGGGCTCATCAAAAGTAAAAATGCCTAAAATCACATAAGAAGATAAATAGAACACAGCCACTTGAAACGTCAACTAAACTATTTTAAGTAACATAACACTCCCTAAATTTATAGCTGGCAAAAAAGGCATGTACCTTTGCGGCATTTAGTGAAGCCAACAATATTAGCAATGCTTAAGCTCAAGCAAACTCCAACAACTAGTAGATAATCTGCTTGGAACCTTATGAGTGAAAATATTCCAAGGAATATCCATGCGACAGCCTGCATAAAAAATTTACAGGCCCGTAATTAATCATGCAACACATGATAAAGCAAAACTCTTTTTAAGCAAATATGTCATATGTATCTTCTTAATAAGGTGGCATTTAGGATCAAGTAGGAGGAATGATGATTTTCTAGCTAATGAAAAAGAAGATAAAAAAGGAATACTAAAGAAATAAGTGCGAAACATATGCTTCGCTAGGTTGATAAAAATGATTATGGAGAAAGGAATAAAAATCATTAGTGTGGCAATCTTCGTGAAAATTGGGTGTGGATGCTTAGTGCCCGTGACTCCGTGAGGGTAAGCGACCAAAAAAAAAAGGTGCTAAATGGCTCCTCAAAATAAGGAGTTTGACAGAGGTGCGTCATAATGGAGATAGGTACTTTAGCGGAATCAAGGGTTAGTGAATGCGGAACCATCCCGAATAAAATGCGCTTTGAGGTAAAATTGCAAAAGAATGGACTATTCAAAATAGAAATACAATGCATGACTGTTTCTTTACTTAAGTTAAGCAAAAAAAAATTCTAACTTAAGCTTTCTTGGATTGCAGACAAACAAGGAGGTGGAGGTTGATTTCACCTAATGACCCAATCAATGAAGGTGGTAGAGGATGGGCTCATACATGTTCTTAGATCGCTCTTCCAGATCTTGCCTATTTGAGCTAGTAGGTTGGGGCCCAACTTAATAGATCTAGCCTGCTTCAAATAAGGCAAAGGAGGGCTTTGTCCATCAAGCAACAGAGCATAACAGAACTTGGTACAACTTTCAATGGCAAAACTCCAAAGAGGATGTTGAGACTAGTGATCGACTACTTTGGAAGGTCAGCATACACATTGGCTTTACTGGTTGTGTAGATTGGTCGGCACACGCTGTCGAGACTAGTGATCGACTACTTTGGAAGGTCAGCATGCATATTGGCTTTACTGGTTGTGTAGATTGGTCGGCACACGCTGACAAACTGACTAAGAATTTGGATGGCATACACAATGTTTGGGTGAGTGATTGTCAGATAGACAAGAGCACTAGCAAGTTGGCGGTAGCGTGTGAGATCCGAAAGCGGCACCCCATCATTGGGACAGAGCTTCACATTAAGTTCCATCGCTGTGTCCACAGTCCGAGAGTCAATAAGTGTAGCACAACTTAGTATATCAGAAGTAAACTTCTGTTGAGAGACCACGTATCCCTGAGGAGACGAGGCAACCTCAAGGCCAAAGAAGTAGCGAAACGGGCCAAAGTCTTTCACCTCAAACTGTTGTTGGAGGTGTCTCTTCAGATAATCAATGGTAACAATATATCAACAATCAACAAAAGTAAAATCGCATGACTATGAGCAGAAGTATGAATAAACATAGATGAATGTGATCGCATGACTATGATCCTAAGGATGAATGTTGGTTAGGGAAGAATCTCTTTCTGAAAGATATAAAAGATATAAAACACGTCTGTTGTGGATCTATGCTTAGGGATTTGGAGGTTGATAGATTCCTCCTAAGGATGAATGTTGTTGTTCTCTTCTTGATGAAAGACTAAACCTAACTATCATGGTGGGCCATGAGTCTTCTTCTAAATGTGTCAACAGATACCAGTTAGACTTCAAACTTCTTATTATGTGCACGAGTGCATCTAAGCAAGCTGAGGAGTAAGGAGTGATTCAATCGGTCCACAATACATAGAGATATTAGGTTCAAGAGAAATCCATCTAGACAATCTTTTGGGTGGCTTTCATACATGCATTGAGATGTACTAGTAGAAGATCATAATAATCATATATATATATTGGAGATGATATTTGATATATAGGTTGACTTTCATATGCCTAGATTACTTATCATTTTTGTTTTATCCTAGCTTAATTTTGTTACGATTTTCTAATTTTAACATTTATTTTACTCATTCTGCTTTTAAAATTTTAACATTTATTTTCACATTCTCTCCTAACAAAAAGATTACAGTCATGCATGTAATCATTACATATATGAAATCTCTGTCTTTTGTGCATGTAAACATGCATGAATGCAAGTATGCATCAGCAAACAAGTTCACACAAGCATTCAAGATACTTACAAATCCAAGAGATGAATATAAGCTCATGAAATCCAGCCTTTAGAATGATTACGTACAATGTTCTAATATCAAGATGTACCAAAGAAAGAATCCAAGAGACTCACAATGGTGCAAAGGATGTACGAAAAGGAGCATGAGTCATTTGTCAAGAGGGTGTGAAAGTATTACAGAGACATAAGTCACATAATGCGATAGAGTAAGGGACACTATCAAGATTGGTTGTAGCTTCAATGTTCTTCTTGTCGGCAGGCAGGTTCTTGATAGTGTCCCTTACTCTATCGCATAAGTCTCCGTAATGCTTTCACACCCTCTTGACAAACACCTTCGTACATCCTTTGCACCATTTTTCACAATTCAACTAACAAAGGAACAATATTCAACGCAATGACTACTATCATGACCGCATGACCATTAATTATCAAGAATTCTCGACAACTTACGGTGAGATAAAGCGTCCACCAGAAGAGCCATGAATCCTTCTTATTCATGCGAGCAAGAGACTGAGCACAGAAAAACCAGCATTCACGGATTTCCAAGTCGAAAGGCAGTGGCCTTAAGAATGTAGGCGTACATAGCAACTAGTGATTGAATTTTAAAAAAAAAAAAAAACCTGTTGATCCAAGCTTTCGAACTTCCATACACTCTCCCCTTGCTCGTCTATCTCATTCCACCACCTCAGCCCAACCAATATCCGGCCACTGACATTCTTGACGACCCAGAAGTCAAGGGCGGCAAGCAGCACGGTGGCCACAAAGATGATCACGAAGCTATTGAAGAAGAGGGCCGAGAGGACGTAGAACGCCAGCGCCGCCGCCTGCCAGTGCCGGAAAATGACAAACATGCGAGCCGGGATCGACCCAGAAGCAAACGAGGCCAAACAAGTCCGATCCAAACCTTGAAGAGAACGTGAAAGAAGCACGTCTTTGGGTTGGCATAGTTCTCCCCTGTAGCCTGCACCGTTTGCAGAAGAAATCAAGATCGCCATCGACAAAACCACACGCCGATCAGGATCGAGAACCAGGATTTCAACGAAAGATCAGGGGATTTACGAGGACGCGAGAAGGAGAATCGATGTTGCACTAACCCTAGAGATCTGATTCATGAACGGAATTCGTTCCGTGGATCGGGGAGGAGGGATTACCTGGATCGGATCCATGTCGAGCTGAGGTCTACGGCAATCTCTCGCCGGCGATCATGCGAGGACGCTCCTCCTCCTTTGTCCGAAATGGGAGATGGCTGGGTTCCTCCTCCTCGGCTTCGTTTGTGTAGCGTCTGATTACCTAGGCGAGGTCAAGGGTTCGAAGCGGCGAGAATATTCAAGGCCATGAGGTTCATATTTTCTATATGGAAAATTGGATGCTCCTCCTCAAGGTAGTCCTCAAGCCACTCCCTATCATAGGAAGCCATATGGGCTCCTCACCAAATTAGAGAGTCACCTTTATAATCATCTACAAGGGATTCCTCAAGCCACTCCCTACTCTATAATTTTATTATATTTTTTTTAATTTACAGGTTTTAAAATTTTACTATTAAATTTTGGGGGATTTAGTGGCTCTGATACCATGTAAAGAACCCAACCTTGGAATGGTCATTCGGGTATTATTTTTGTCTATGGAAAGAAGAATAAAAAAACCGAGTAAATTACTAGAAGCAATCCTAAACATACTAATGCACAAGGTGAGACTTTTAGAGGGTGTTTTGAGAGGAGTGCTCGATTTGTATATAATTTACTTAAGGTTATCGCATGGGTATCCTGAGAAAATAGAAAGAAATTTTGGCACCCCAAATATAGAGAGTCTAGTAGTGATTCTAAAAATAGAGAGGCGCATGCCGAGTCTTTTGGAGCAATTTTGGTTGGGTGGAGGGTCTTTTGGAGCGATTATGCATGGTTATCGAGTGGGAGACCTAATAAGATAGGGAGCGATTTTGGCTTCTTAAATATAGAAAGTATGATAGCTATCACAAAGATAGGGTAGCATATGGCGAGTTTCTTGGAGGGTATTTTGGAAAAGTGTGTATATTATTTACTTATTGTTGTTGGGTGGAGAGTCTTATTCTAAAAATAATGATCAATTTTAGCTCGCCAATTATAAGGAGTCTGGTAACGATCCCAAAAATAGGAAGACTCATAGCGAGGCTCTTGGAGGATGTTTTGGAGAGGAGTGCTCGATTTATTTATAATTTACTTATAATTATCGGGTTGGGGTTCTAAAAAAATAAGGAGCGATTTTGGCTACCCAAATATAGGGAGTCTGGTAGTGATCTCAAAAATAGAAAGGTATATGGGTAAACTTTTGAACGGTAACAACTCGATTTATATATAATTTACTTATGGTTGTCAGGTGGAAACTTGAGTAGATAGAAAATAATTTTGGCTCCCCAAATATAAGGAGTCTGGTAGCGATCCCAAAAATAGGGATGTACATGGCGAGTCTCCTAGAGGATGTTTTAAAGAAGGAGTGCTGATTTTTATATAATTTATTTTATGATTGTCAGGTGGGGGTCTTGAGAAAAATATAGAACGATTTTTGTCTCCCTAAATATAGGGAGTCTGGTAGCGATCCCAAAAAATAGTATGGATATGCAAAACTCTTGGAGGGTGTTTTGGAAAAGAATGCTCGATTTGTATATAATTTACTTTTGGTTATAGGGTAACGATCTTGAGAAAATACGGAGCGATTTTGGCTCCCCAAATATAGGGAGTCTAGATGTGATCCCAAAAATAGCAAAACACATGGCGAGTCTCTTGGATGGTGTTTTGGTGAGAAGTGTTCAATTTGTATGTATTTTACTTATAGTTTTTGGGTGGGGGACCTAAAAAAAGAGATAACGATTTTGACTCCCCAAATATAGGTTGTTTGGTAGCGATCTCAAAAATAGAGAGGCATATGGTAAGGCTCTTGGATGATGTTTTAGGAAAGAATGCTCAATTTGTATATTATTTATTTATGGTTATCGGGTGGGGGTCTTAAGAAAATAGAGAGCGATTTTGGCTCCCTAAATATAGGGAGTCTATATTTGATCCCAAAAATAGTAATGCACATGGTGAGTCTCTTGGAAGTTGTTTTGGTGGGGAGTGCTCGATTTGTATATACTAATGCTTGTCGGGTGGGGGACCTGAGAAAATAGGGACCGATTTTGGCTCCCAAAATATAGGTTGTCTGGTAGCGATCCAAAAAATGGAGAGACATATGGTGAGGCGTTTGGAGGGTGCTATGGGGAAGAATGCTCGATTTGTGTATAATTTATTTATGGTTGTCTGTTGGGAGTCCTGAGAAAATAGGAAGTCAAGTAGCGATCCCAAAAAATAGAGAGGCACATGGTGAGGCTTTTAAAGGGTGCTTAGGGGAGAGTGCTCGATTTATATATAATTACTTATTCTTGTCGAGTGGGAGTCCTGAGAAAATAGGGAGCGATTTTGACTCTCAAATATTGGGAGTCTAGTAATGATCCTAAATATAGGGAGACTCATGGAGGGTGTTTAGAGATAAGTGCTTGATTTGTATATAATTTATTTATGTTTGTATGGTGGGGGTCTTGAAAAAATAGAAAACAATTTTGGCTCCCAAAATATAGGTAATCTGGTAGCAATCCAAAAAATAGAGAAGAAATGACGAGACTCTACGAGGGTATTTTGGGGAGTAGTGCTCGATTTGTACTTACTTTACTTATGACTGTAGGGTGGGAGTCCAGAGAAAATAGGTTGCGATTTTGCTCCCCAAAAGTAGGGAGTCTAGTACTATCTGAATGAAGACTCATGATGAGACTCTTGGAAGATATTTTTGGTAGGAGTACTCGATTTGTATATAATTTACTTTTGGTTACCGGGTGAGTCTCGTGCGAAAATAGGAATCAATTTTGGCTTTGCAAATGCATGGAGTTTGGTAGCGATCCAAAAAATAGGAAAGCAAATGACAAGAATCTTGGAGGGTGTTGTGAGAAGGAGTGCTCGATTTATATAATTTACTTATGGTTATCGGGTGAGAGTCCTAAGAAAATAAAAAACGATTTTAGCTCCCTAAATATTAGGAGTCTGGTATCGATCCCAAATATAGGAAGGCACACGATGAGGCTTTTGGATGGTATTTTGAAAAGGGAGCTTGATTTGTATATTATTTACTTATGGTTATAGGGTAGGGGTCCTGAGAAAATAGGGATCGATTTTGGTTATCCAAATATAGGGAGTTTGCTGCGATTCCAAATACAAGAACTATACTTTTGGGGGTTGTTTTGCAAATGAGTACTTGATTTATATATAAATTACTTATGGTTATCGGGTGAGATCTCTGAAAATATAGGAAGCAATTTTGGCTCTCTAAATATAGGGAGTTTGGTAGCGATCCCAAAAATAGAAAGACACATGACGAGGTTCTTGGAGGCTATTTTGGAGAAAAGTACTCGATTTGTATATTATTTACTTATGGTTATTGGGTGGGGATCTTGAGAAAATAGGAAGCACTTTTGGCTCTTCAAATATATACAATCAAGATATGATCCCAAAAATACAAAGGCACATGACGAGTATCTTGGAGGGTGTTTTGGTGAGGAGAGCTCGATTTTTATATTTTTTACTTATTGTTATCGAGTGGAGGACTTGAGAAAATAAGGACCGAATTTAGCTCCCCAAATATAGGTTGTCTAGTAGTGATCCCAAAAATTTAAAGGCAAATGGCAAGACTCATAGAGGGTGTTTTGGGGAGAAGTGCTCGATTTATATATAATTTACTTATGGTTGTCGGGTGCAGGTCCTGAGAAAATAAGAAGCAGTTATGGGTATATAAATGTAGGGAGTCCGGTATTGATCCTAAATATAGGGAGGCATATGGCGAGGCTCTTGAAAGTTACTTTAGGAAGCGTGCTCGATTTGTATATTATTTACTAATGGTTATAGGGTAGGGGTGCTAAGAAAATAGGGAGTGATTTTGGCTCCTAAAATATAGGGAGTTTGGTAGCGATCCCAAACATAAGAAAGAATTTGGCTATACTTTTTATTGGGTGTTTTGGGTAGGAGTGCTCGATTTGTATATGATTTATTTATGGTTATTTGGTGGGGGTCCTAAGAAAATAAAGAGCGATTTTGGCTCCCCAAATATAGGGAGTCTAGAAGCAATCCCAAAAATAGGGAGGCACAAGGCGAGTCTTTTAGAGAATTTTTTGGGGAGTAGTGCTCGATTTGTATATAATTTATATAAGGTTGTCGTATGGGCGTCATTAGAAAATAGAGAGAAATTTTAGCATCCTAAATATAGGGAGTCTAGTAGCGATCCTATAAATAGGGACGCGCATAATAATTCTTTTAGAGATTGTTTTAAAGAGGAGTGCTTGATTTATATATAAATTATTTATGGTTGTCGAGTGAGAACCCTGAGAAGATATTGAGTGATTTTGGCTCCCTAAATATAAGGAGTTTGCTAACGATGACAAAAATATTGAGGTATACGACGAGTTTTTTGGAGGGTATTTTAGGGAAGCGTGCTCGATTTGTATATTATTTACTTATTATTGTTGTATGAAGGGTCTTGACAAAATAAATAGCAAATTTTAGCTCCCCAAATGTAGGGAGTCTAGTAACGGTCCTAATAATAGAGAGGCACATGGCGAGGCTTTTGGAAAATATTTTGGAGATGAGTGCACTTAGCACGTCTCTTGGAGGGTACTTGGGTGAGAGTGCTCGATTTATATATAATTTACTTATGGTTGTCAGGTGAGAGCCCTAAGAAAATAGATAGCGATTTTAGCTCCCCAAATATATGGAGATTGGTAATGATCCTAAAAATAGGAAGACATATGACGAGACTCTTGGAGGGTATTTTTAGTATTTTAGAAAGAGTGCTTGATTTGTATATTATTACTTATGGTTATCGGGTGGGAGTCTTGAGAAAATAGGGAGCGATTTTGGCTCCCCAAATATAGGGAGTCTAGATGCGATCCCAAAATAGGAAGGCACATGACGATTCTCTTGGAGGGTGTTTTGATGAAGAGTGCTTGATTTTTATATATTTTACTTACGGTTATTGGGTGGGGGACCTAAAAAAATAAGGAGCAATTTTGACTGCCCAAATATAGGTTGTCTGGTAGCGATCCAATAAATATTAAGGCACATGGCGAGCCTCTTGGAGGGTGTTTTGGTAAGGAGTACTCGATTTGTATATAATTTAATTAGGGTTGTTGAGTGGGGTTCTGGAGAAAATTAGAAGTAATTTTGGCTCCCTAAATATAAAAAGTCTGGTGCGATCCGAAAATTAGGGAGACTCATGATGAGACTCTTGGACAGTATTTTGGGTAGGAGGGCTTAATTTGTATATAATATACTTATGGTTACCAGGTGGGTATCCTTAGAAAATAATGAGCTATTTTGGCTCCGCAAAATGTACGGAGTCTGGTAGCGATCCAAAAAAAAAAGAAGAAAAATGGTGAGACTCTTGGAGGGTGTTTTAGAGAGGAGTGCTCGATTTTTATATTATTTACTTATGGTTATCGGGTGAGGGTCCTGAGAAAATAAAAAGTGATTTTGGCTCCACAAATATTGGGGATTTGGTATCGATCCCAAATATAGGGAGACACATAACGAGGCTCTTGGATGGTATTTTAGAGAGGATGATCGATTTGTATGTTATTTACTTATGATTATAAGGTAGAGGTCCTAAGAAAATATGGAGCAATTTTGGTTTTCAAAATATAAAGAGTCTGGTAGTGATCCCAAAAATATGGAGGAATATAGCTATACTTTTGGAGAGTGCTCGAGTTGTATTTAATTTACTTATGGTTATCGGGTGGGGGTCATAAGAAAATAAAGAGTAATTTTGGCTCTCAAAATATAGGGAGTCTGGTAGCGATCCCAAAAATAGAAAGGCACGTGGGGAGGCTTTTAGAGGGTGTGTTGGGAAGGAGTTCTCGATTTGTATATAATTTACATATGGTTACTGCGTAGGGGTTCTGAGAAAATAAGGAGCGATTTTGGCTTTCCAAATATAGAAAGTCTGAAAGCAATCACAAAAATAGGAAGGCACATGGCGAGGATTTTAAAGGTTGTTTTGCGGAGGATTGCTTAATTTATATATAGTTTTGTTAGGGTTGTCGGGTGGGAGTCTTGAGAAAATAGATAGCAATTTTGACTCCCCAAATATAGAGAGTCTTGAAGCGATCCTAAAAATAAGGAGGCGCATGGCGAAGCTCTTGGAGGGTGTTTTTGAAAGGAGTACTTGATTTATAAATAAATTGCTTATGGTTGTCGGATAGGAGCACTGAGAAGATAGGGGGGCGATTTTGGCTCCCTAATTGTAGGGAGTTTGGTAGCCATCCCAAAAATAATGAGGCACATAATGAAGCTCTTGAAGTGTATATTGGAAAAGAGTGCTTGATTTGTATATTATTTACTTATAGTTTGCAGGTGAGGGTCTTGAGAAAATAAGAAGCGATTTTGGCTCCCCAAATATAAGGAGTCTAGATGCGATCCAAAAAATAGAAAAGCATATGGCGAGTCTCTTGGAGGGTGTTTTGGTGAAGAGTGCTCGATTTGTATATATTTAACTTATAGTTGTCGGGTGAGGGACCTGAGAAAATAGGGAGCGATTTTGACTCCCTAAATGCAAGCGATTCCTTTTACAAAATCCTAAACCACTACTAAACATGGATTTGAATCGTTTACAAAGAGACAATCAACATGCTAATAACTCTTCAAACATGATTTCATAGTAGCATGGTTTTAGAAAACCCTATTAAATTAAAATCTGAAATAGACACTCCAGTTTCTCTTTCGGATTTTAGGCCTATTAGCCTCACGAATTGCGTGTATCGGATCATTTTCAAGACGTCGGCTTGTAGGTTAGTACCTGTATAGGAGGAGATTATTCCGCCCTCCCAGTCTGTATTTATTGGCAATCGAAATATTCTCGATGGGGTGGCCTCGGCATAGGAGGCGATTTATCATCTCAAGGAAGTGGGTCGACTTGGCATTTTGCTGAAGTTGGATTTTGAAAAAGCTTTCTACTGTGTCCGTTGGGATTTCCTCTTGGTTGTTATAGGGGTGAAGGGGTTTTGGCATGATTGGATCGAGCGAATCGAGGCTTGTCTGTCTTCTTCGCGCTTTGCTTATCTGATCAACGGTGAGATGGGGCAGTTCTTAAAGATGCGTCGGGGTTTCAAACAAGGTTGCCCTCTCTCACCGTACCTCTTCATTCTAGTGATGGATGCCTTCGACGGAGTGCTTCAACGTGCGGTGGGACTTGGCTACATCCAAGGGATCGGACAGGGATCATGGAGATTTACAAATTTGCATTTCGCTGATGATGCGTTGCTATTTTGCGAGGCAGATGAGACTCATGTGATTGCTCTTAAGGACATTTTGTATGCTTTTGAGCTTGTATCGGGCCTCAAGATTAATTTTGCCAAGAGTTCGCTGTTCTTTGTGGGCCAAAGGAAGTCGGTGGGTCCATTCTTTGCCATGTTGCTGAATTGTAAGTTTGAGAAGCTTCCAACACGATATCTGGACCTGCCTTTGGGAGACAGATCCCTCGGAAAAGCGCAATGGCGTGGTCTGATTGAGAATGTGGATTGACGGCTTGCGGGATGAAAGGGCAGGTCATTATCGATTTGGGAGAGGCTGGTTCTTGTTAATTCGGTGCTCATGATTTTACCCAGCTTCTTCCTTACTTTTTATCTTCTCTTGGCTTGGGTGGTTAAGCGAATTGATCGTATTCAAAGAGACTTCCTTTGGAGAGGCGTAGAGGCCTCGCCTGGCTCGTACAATCTGGTAAGCTGGAAACTAATTATACTTTCACCCCCTCATGTTAAAACCCTACAAATGCACCCTCTGTAGTATCAACTTCCTTACACAATCACCCCCTCTAGAGGGGGTAAACGTTATATGTTCTGTGGGGGGGCATTTGTAGGGTTTTAAATACAAGATAAGTGATAACCGGTTAAACTATAGAGGGTCTATTTGTAATTTACCAAAAACAGAATTATGTACCATTTAAATTACTTGTTCCAAGTGAAGACATAAAATGTCCCATAGTAATCTCTCTTTTTTTCCCTTGTTTTTGTGAAGAAGAGGGTCAATAATGTACCATTTAGTCATTTTTCTCTTTTTCTACTGGTGGTGGTGGCCTTCATGACTTCGGCGGCAATGGTTTTGCATACACCTCCCTGACAAATATTAATATTACATAAAACACCCCCACTTTTAAGTTTTCGGAATAAAACCCTAGTTCTTCTCAATTCATCACAGCTTTCGTGCTAAGCGAAGTTCTGAAATACACAGCATTATAATCTCCTCGGTACATGCACCGGCTACACAGGCCTCTCTCCGAAAGGAAGTATAAATAACAACATCAACATCTACACCTCGACCGCCGGAGGGATGTCGCTTAGATCTAGACCCTCAACAGGCAAGTCCGGTACAAGAGGTCCGAGCATCCCTTCAGAACTGAGGCTCAATCCACTCTGCAGAGAAAGAAAGAAAAAAAACAGATGTGAAAACAATCAATCCATCTGTAGGGTTTAAGCAGTTAGTCTAAACTGGGGGTTCAATCCCACCATACCGACGAACAATGCTGCTATATTTTTTCAGAAGAAAAAAATGTTCGATGATGGCCCTCTACCCTTTTCGTCTAGATCCTTCCATAGTCTAGGATGACTCCCCGTAGGGTATCTCCCTGGTTGCATGAGCCAATTAACTACTTAACCAACAGTAGGCCTTCCTAACCGTGGGTCGGTCTTTTAGGTTTTTTGGCATAGACCTCCCGCTTGCTGGGCGTTTGTCGGATTTTCAGCACCACTCTTAGAGGGGGGGGGGGGTGTGTGTGTCAGAGAGAGAGAGAGAGAGGAGGGGGGGGGTTCACTGTAGCCACTAAACACCCCTTGTATTATATTATACTAGTAAGAAACATGGGGAATGGCCGGCTGAACTTGATGGACGCTACTTCCTACAAAAAAAAAAAAACTTGATGCACACTACTTGACACAAACGACATCACAACCATCCGAAAAAGTGTGCAATCTGGAGTGGAGACTTCCTAATTAACATCAAATAACCATTAAATGTCATTGAACGGATATTTATCGTCTTTATGGTATGGTTTTAATAGAATCTATGAGAGAGAACCGTGTTCACACACAGGAGAAGTATTCTTGCTCTTCAAAAGATATCCACGTGTCACAACATGGGAGAGAGGGCTCCATTTTAGTATTATACTATTAGATATAAAGTTCTAGTTAGTTTATGCTTATTTCTACACGAAAGGTTGGGGTAAGTTCATACAACATGGAACAATCACCGGAACTGTTTTACCTAGAAATTTGGAAAGTGAAATGATATATGATGTGGTGAATAATGAGAAGATGCAGGTACCTCGGGCTGAAACCTCAGCATGTCAGCACGGGCCATTGCCTCCGCTTGAGCTATTCTTTGCCTGAAAGTCTGGGCCATCTCATCCGCCTGAAAAGGAAAAATGGAATCCGAGTTGTCAAAAGTTAAAGTCTCAAAGCATGAAGGCATCGGATATTCCTAGTAAAAGTATTACCTTCTCAAAAACAAGTTTTGGGTTGCGGATCATGTCACCAGGTGTCGGCTCGAGTTTCTTCGTAGAAAGACTCACCCGGCCTCTCTCACGGTCATGACTCAGAATCATCACCTTGTTCAAAGGAACAATGCCACAGCTAGTTAGCTCTCAGCAGAAGGTCGAGCCGTTGGAAGCCATAGAATCATCGAAGACCGGATAATACCTTGAGGGTGTCACCAGGCTGCAGGACTGTTGAGATGTCCGCGACACGGTCGTGACTGATCTGGCTGACGTGGAGAAGGCCGTTAATTCCGCCGATGTCAATGAACGCGCCATACGGCTTCAGACTTTGGACACTTCCAACCACAACCGACCCAATTCCAAGCTGCGCCTGGCTGTCCGCCATGGCCTTGCGATTACTGAGGACAAGCCTCGACTGTTCCTCATCGACCTCCACAAATTTCAGGGGTAGCTCCTTCTCGATGAGATCTTCCGCGGTTGATTTCTGATTGCACGTTCAGAAGCATTCACCAATTGTTTATACATGAATGCGTGTTGGATCCGACTAAATTTGTTGAAAGGTTCAAGAGTACAAACTAATAAAATGAAAGCTAATGGCAAATAAGAAAGAATTAACACAAAAGGTACAGCTGAAGAGGGTTAAAACATCAGTTCGCCAACATAGCTCACACTAAACATAACACTACCTCCTGAGATTCATAACAACAAGGTTGGATCAGAAAAGATTACAGTGAATCATGGTCGGAGGTCCAACTAAACAGCAGAAAGAAAATTCAGACCATACTAAAGCCAGGAGAAACAACTAACCGATGATATCTGTGAAAATGGAACAAAACCACGGAGTCCCTCCACAATGGCTACTGCCCCTCCTTTGTTTCCTCCGATAACCTGTGGTCAAAGATCGACAAGTACTATCAGATAAAAAAGGGAAGACAACTCACACTAACTGGACATGCTAATCCCTATTAGATAATGATACAATAAAGCTAAATATACTAATAACGATACGTAATAGAAATGGGCTACTTTCATCCAGGTTCCTTTAAAAAGCCATCAACTATGTGAACCATTCTGATGCAGTCCAAGTTGCAATCAGCAAGCATACACGACGGCACATGTAAAAATAGAAAATTATATAAAGCAGGAAAAAGAAGAGGATAGGAATCAAGATCCCATGTGTGATAATTACCTAATTACACAAAATCGTATAAGACGCACACACCATTGATAGTGCAATATCTTAGTATTTAAATTTAGGAACTCTAGCATGCATATAGGGCTTTACACTAAAACTAACCAAATTCGAAATCGTAGCCCTTGATTTAATTAAATTCCAATCGTATGATATTCAAAAAGAATCCTAAACCTATATAAAAAGCACACTAACCTTTTGTGTCAATTAAATCCTATGCAAAGACAATGAGTGAATCTCCCTTGGTGGCATTTGCACAGGCTCAAATTCTTGACATCGGACTTCACACATAATGATTAATCCTTAGAAGCACATCCTATTCAGATCAAAATGCAATAATTGTGATTTCTAATGAACCATCTAATCTATTGAGAGCAAATTTGTGGTTAAAACCTACATTACACTTGTGTCATTGAGCATATAAAATACTCTAAATTCTAAATCAAACTGACACAAATCGTAATTAAATGAAGAGCAAAATAAAGTCATAATTCATTAAACACATATCTATGTCGTCGAACCAAATGCCTAATGGTGAGTGCAATTCACAATTTCTCCCCATTATCTCGCCATTAAATCTCATGTTTTAAAAATAAAAAAAAAATTGAATTTACGGTCAAGATGGGAAGAGATTTAATCACTGAACTCCCATATCTTGCCATATAGTTCGCCATTAAATCCCACATTTGTAAAAAATCATATTTCAAATTTATGGTCAAGATGGGAAAGGATTCAATCACCGATATCCCATGATCTCTGTTTACGAAGCATTCTCGTGAGATAACGAAGAAGGGATAGAAAGCAGTGTGCGGATGAGTATCCCCACAGAGGTGACCCCAGGCCGGTGCGCACCAAGATGGTGCTGCGCACCGTTGACCACCACATGTAAGGCCCCCAAGCCTCTCTCTCTCTCTCTCTCTCTCTCTCTCTCTCTCTCTCTCTCTCTCTCTCTCTTCCGCCGCAAAATCTGCCACGAGATTGAGATCCTCCACACTGTCAACAACCCCATTTGTGGTCCACTTATCAACCACGGCGGAAAGTACACCTTTGGCTCCCTCGACGGTCGTTGGATCGCCTTTGAGCCCTTCCTCACTGGCATCGCCCTCCCGAGACTCGCCTACCTCCATCGCGGGAAAATCGTGCAAGATCGCCGACTTCGACGTCAGACCATAGACCCTTGCACCTCTTCCGTCGGCATCATTGCCAAGGGAGGAGAGAGAGAGAGAGAGTGAGAGAGAGAGAGAGAGAGAGAGAGAGAGAAAACACATATTGGCAATCACAGACACCGTGTGAAAATTCTTGTCGAGCTTGATAAGCCGATTAAACCCTAGCGGCCCTAAAACCACCAAACGCTTCAATCGCCCTCCATTATTGCTATGTTTCTCTGCGACATATGAAGGTGGTTCCCTTCTTCCTCATTTATTTTTGCTCCAGTCTATTATTTTTAACGAAAGCTTTCTTGTTTCTCAAACAATCAACTATGTGGCATGAAAGGTAGTGCACTTGCCTGCGTTGTAAGGATTTTATTTATCCAATTTCTTTATTTAAATTAATGTTTGAGATGAAATCTTTCTTTTTGCTATTTATAGATTTTATGTTGTCTTTTGATTCTTTTAATTCAGATGGTGCATGGATTGAATTCTTGATGATTTAATGTCTCTATGCTTGCCATTTCTAACGAGTGTCCCAGATGCAGAAATGTTGGATGCGTTGATCCATATTACAAGCTTGGCAATGTTTTTACTGAGAGTGGAGCATGTCACCCCGCGCGGCAGAGGAGGAACAACCTATGGAGGAGAGGAGCAGTCTGCCAAGGATCTCACGCCGCGCCTCATCTTCTTCCCATTGAGATCATGTCCAATCATTCGGTTAGGTTTTTTTTTAACCCTCTTCTCATTGAGGTTCACTTGGATTTTCTACTAACAACGTCATCTTATTGGGTTATATTGCAATCTTACTACTCCAAGTTTGGTTGCTTGATTTTTTATCAATCTTCATTCACTTGATTTATCGAACCCCAAAAAGTTCGTTATTGTTTGGTTGAGATATGTTTGGTTGTTGTATTTCATGACTAAAGTAACATCATACCTAATGCTTAAAAAAAAAAACCCCAAACATAGTGAGGAAACCAACATTATAGAAAGACGTTTAGGTACTTGAAACTCGAACACATCAAGAAACCATATAGTCACTACCTGCTTAGTGAGAAAACTGGCGGTGGATATTAACTTTACTCACAGGCTGTCTCATTCACTGATGAATCAGTCATCAGGATATAACAAAATGGGCACTCCATCTCATAATTTTTTCTATCCATAACAAAAGTTCGAAATGGACAGCCACCCATTTGAAGCCCTTAAGAGTTTTAGAATGTATTGTTTTTTTGTGAGCATAAGCACCTTACCTTAGATAAAACACCCACAAAAAACAGCACATTCTAAAACTCCTAGGGACATCAAATGGGCAGCTGCCCATTTAGCCGAAATAGACCGCCAGCTTATACCCCATATCCTCTCTCTCTCTCTCTCTCTCTCTCTCTCTCTCTCTATATATATATATATATATATATATATATATATATATATATCGAGTTTCCCGAGTCGATTCTTTAATATACTCAACTCGGCGGACTTTTGGGTCGAGTCCGAGTTTCAAGTTTTTGACCATTGGTAGTAACTGATACGGGAATCACCTTATTGAGAGAGAGAGAGAGAGAGAGAGAGAGAGAGAGAATCATGATTTTAACTTATACGACTTCAAAGAAAAGGTTTATATAGTTGATAGAAATGTGTTGCTTAATATTAGTTTTAGATGAGAGTGTGCGCGCGCGAGAGAGAGAGAGAAGAGAGAGAGAGAGAGAGAGAGAGAGAGAGAGAGAGAGAGAGAGAGAGAGAGAGGCATAATACACCATGGAAACTGAAGCAGACAACTCTCTAACTAGCAATGGTCAACGAGTAATACATAAACGTAAACAACGAGCTTTTTTTTAGAAGGAAAACAGCATGCTTTAATCTAAGTTTGGGTCACTTAACTAGCAGACACCAGAAATTTTACAAAGACATAAGATTATACAAATCTATCAAAACTAGTATTGAAGTTTATAGCTAAAGTTGTCACCTAAACAAGTCTAACATTCAATAAAAGAAGAAAAAATATTGAAATCTTCTTAAACTGAAATAACAGAGCCTGGTACACAAGAGTCCCACCTTACCCTTGACAACAACATCTTCTGCCTGAAGCTGCCTGCACCTTTCCCATGCAAGATTATACTGGAGTGACCGCATGCTCAAGATCAAGCTATCATCTGCTGCATTCTCACCAATTATAACAAACTCATCCACTAAGCCTGGATATATGCCGGCCTCTGCTACATGCTTAATTCTATGGATACATGCTTCTTGGACAGGTAAGTATGCAGAAGATTTTGCTGTGATATCTACAAGCGCGCCTTTCATGTCCGTCATAAAGACAGTTCCTTTAACCTGGAAAAACAAATTATAGCAATCAACTAGCCCTCAGAACTCAGAAGTCTATAAAGATACATAGATTGACTTGAAGAACTATATAATCACAGCCCCACAGTAAAGAAGATCTGAAAAAAAATGCAAAGGGCTTACATATCTACCAATTGATAGCATAATTAATAATTGGAAGTTCCATTGAATGGTAATTGTTAAGAGCTAGTGTTATATTTACATGGTATTCCCCCTTTTACATTTGTGTGGAATTCTCACTTGTAAGTGACCACACCCTCTATAGCTTGTACATAGTATTGTCCTTTGTGCCCTAATACATTGAGCAATACCTTTGAATCGTTCTCCCCCACGTTGTGCCCATTGGGCTTCCTCCCATGGTAATATGGTATCCAAGCTCCTCTTGGGACTCTATCACTGCTCACTTTTGACCAAGCCTGGATCCATCGCCTCGCATCCGCTTCATCTCCATCCTCAGCTCCCTCTGGTATGGGATGCCGATCCAGACCTGATCTGTGGTCTCCAACTTCAGTCTCGACGTAGATCCAATCTTCAGTAGCCTCTGAACTCCAGTCGCAATCCGGACTCAAGCGATCGACACCCTCCACCATCTCGCACTGTGCTTTGAAAATGGGTTGAAGATTCAGTGTCAGATCCGAACATAGGAATGTGATCGCCATCTCGCATTGTGCTTTGAAGATGGTGGTGTACAAAGGAACGTCATATGCTGTGTCACCCTTAGAACAGTGTTCTAAAAAGCGGCTCAGACGGCAGCCTAGACGCTAGAAGGTCCCCCACCGCCTAACCTAGCCCCTAAGCGGTGCAAAAAAGTGGCCCAGGCCCCTAGGCGGCGCTAGGAGGCCACCTAGGCGGGCCAGGTGGGGCTAGACGGCCGCCTAGGCAGGCCAGCCGAGCGCCCAAACGAACCAAGCGGGCACCCAGGCGGACTAGGTGGGTCTAAAAGGGCCTAGGCGGGCTGGGCTTTCCTTTCTTTTTTTTTTTAACCTAATTTATGTCTAATTCAATACCAAGATCATCAATAAGAAGAAAATGGGGAAGGAGCGAGGAGTAGATAATACTTGTTCTTTAAAATAATGGTTGAGATAATCTTGAATTTATAGTAATTTTAAAACATATATATTATATATAATATCAAAATAATAATTAAAATAATTAAAATTAGTCAAAACGCCTAGGCGCCGCCTAGCTGCTAGGCGACCCTCCACCGCCCGACTAGCGCCTAGCGCTTTTTAGAACCTTGCCTTAGCATCAGAGAGAAGATGGGGAGCTTAAGCCTAATCAACTTGACATCAATCCGCTCTCGCTATTAAACATGAAGAACGCCTTCGATCCGATTTGCATCTCCCCTCTCAGATCTGGCTCCTCTTATCCAATTCGGATGAGGCCCATCTGTATGACTGTATCCATACTGTGCTCATTTGCACCCAGCATAATGAGATCATCCTTGCCCCTAAACTCGGTGTTGCCTCACTGAGGTATGTTACCACGCCAAACCCCGGTGACCTCTGCAACCTGTCGTGGATCGGATCCTCGCCGATCACCTGACCTACAGATGTGCATCGAAGTGCCTCTCGTTGTTGTTGTTCTTATGTTGATTGGGACCAAACAACAATTGCTTGTTGTTTTGTTGTGGTGCTATTATTTGTTGGATTTCCAAACCTGCTAAGTGCTCGACATAGGTCCTTGGCTAATTGCAGACCTATCATTTTCTGCCAACAAGTTCTGTATGATCTCCTATAGACATTCATTATCTCATGGGTCTCGTGTTCTCTTATCCCACCATCTGAAGTTTATGCACTCGAGTCAGACGATCGAACCATCGCTTCTTGTTGTAGCCCTAATTGTATCATCTCCGACTAATCGCATTACTTGCACTTCTTGATGGGGACATTGAGCCTCGGCCCTGGCGAGTGTACCAGCGCAGGAGGCGACATCTGAGCATGTGGTTCTAGCCATGTTGGCTGTTGTTTTTTCTGTTTTGTTATTTGGCATGTGTACTTTTAGTCCCACCTCGATTAGTGGGCTGTTTCGTCTGTCGTTGTAAGCCTATTTATAGGCATGTCATCTTTTCCTTCAGGATGAAATGAATAAACAAATTTATGTTTTCCTCCACACTTGTGTTGAGAGAAACCAGGGTGAGGTGTGTGAAACCCAAACCCAAACCCTAGGCGTGTGAAACCCTAGGTTCAGGCTAGCGTGTGAAACCCTAGCTCTAATCCCCCTTTTTTTCCCTCCCTGGTCCACTGCCCCTATTTCCCCTCTCTCTCTCTCCCGCTGCCGCAAGCCATCCCGACCCCCCCTCCCGTGTCACCCGACCCCGGCCCCGGCCCACCTCCCTTGCCGTCGCCACCCCGATCCCCACCCCTCCCTTCTCCTCCCGCGCCCCAGCCGGCCGGCCCACCTCCCTTGCCGCCGCCACCCCGAGCCCCACCCCTCCCTTCTCCTCCCGCGCCCCAACCGACCCCGGTCCCTTGCTGCCCGATCCGGCCACCCCACTCGCAGCACCGCAGGCCCAACCCGACCCCGACACCCCCCTCCCTTCCTCCCGTCGTTGCCACCCGACCCGACCCCGGTCCGCCTCCCTGTGCCGCCGGCCACCCAACCCTCCCTCCTCCTTCTACCAGCACCCTGATCCCCTCCCTCCTCCCTCATCCGATCGGCCCGATTCCCAAGCCCCCCCGATCCGATCCCGAACCCCCCCTCCCCCTCATCCGATCCGCCCCGATCCCCTCCCCTTCCCCGCGCCCAATCCGAACACCACCTCCCCACTCCGGTAGCCCATTCCCTCGGCATGACGGCATGGCCGATCCCGATGTTGATCACGGCCTGATCGACGACGAAGACGGATTTCTCGATATCCAGTCTCCCTTCCTCGACTTCCAGTTCAGCGCCGGCGAGAACGTGAAGGAGTACGTGGAGCGCATCACCTACCTCGTCGCCAAAGACACGGAAGCACGGCTGGGAATCTCGGAGAACCATCAACGGTGGCATCCCGATGCGCCCGTACATCCCAACGTACTAGCACTCCAGGCCCTCGCTCAAGCCCCGGCTCAACCCGAGGACCCCGCATCGACATCGACCCCGCCACCAGTTGAGATCCCTGAGGTCCCCCACAACCCTCAGTAGGTGAGTCTCCTTTTTCCCCCGGTCAATATTGGAGGGTAACACCAAAGATCAACTCTCCTATATTTTATCTATGCAAAACTGCTGCCCACTTTGAATGGTGAGTTGTGAGATTCTGATTAACCCTGTTTGTTATTAGCCTTGACATTGCATGTAGAACCTTGCTGATATAACCAAGTATTTGTTGTTCGGTTAATTAAGATTGGAATACCTGCTTGCGTGCCTGTTAGGCTTTGCTAAAACCATTAGCCATATTGTTTGTTTAAATTAATTTTTCATTTCGGCTCGGAGCAAACTGGCGACCCTGTCGCTGCTCAACGAATCTTAAACTCCCTGTCAACACACACTGTTCCACATCACTTCTTCCTTGGCATGTCACTGCTCTCCATTGCTATTTATTGCAAGCTATTTGACCACATCCACATGTTGCGTCTTGCAAGTCCAGCAACCCTATACGCTTTCGCCTTGCATACTTGTGCCCCCACGTTTATCCCTCCACACTTGTGCTCTTGTACAAATGTGTTCTTTCCACTCTCACTCATCATTTAGCCATGACGCACATCGCTCTTCATTTAGTCGTGATGCGCATCGATCTTCTTTGAGCCACGCCTTATGCTTCCGTGCTTCTCTCCTCTAACCATGTCTTTGCACTTTCCTCTTCTTCGCACTTCGCCTTGCTCTCATTGAGTCGCGCTTGTGCTTCATATTTTGTGTTTGCTCTTTATTAACCCGCACCTTTTGCTTCACGTTTTGCTCTTCACCTAGTTGTGCATGTGTTGCTCTCCGAACCACACATCGACCTTTACTGCAGTTTTTTGCGTTAGCTACCTACGACATCACTCTGTCGTTCTCCCCCATCATTTTTATCGTCAACATCTTCATCTTACAGTTCTCAATCAAAGGTCATTGAGCCAACAATACTGTCGCTCGAGGATCATTTCCCTGGTCGGAATTGTCACCATCATTACACCTTTGTCGCCTCGATTTAGAAACAATTGTGGTGCTTATCCTTGTGATCTTTTGTGACTTATGCCCTGAAAGCTTTAATTTCCACCAACAATGGTGTGCTTCGGCCTATGACGATAGCTCCCCAAGGTTCAACGACAGTCGACCCCAAGCTCCAGCACCAAGTATGAGACCGAGAGGAATCTCAGCATATTCCAAACGAAAAGCAGAGCAGAAAGGTAGATGCAGAATAATTTCTTCTGTGTTGTAATTATTGTTTCAGATTTTCTTGGACATCCTTATATAGGCGCCCTCCACCCGCCCGTTACCGAGGATGTGCAATATTTAGATTTAATCCTGTAACGTCTCTCCATCAATTGCGATCGGATCGGTTAAAACATCTCCCCACGAGCCGCACGTAACGTCTTCCCCACGAGTAACACTAGGTAACAGATAACAAAACACATGTTGAAATTTTAAAAACAATTAAATTTAAAAGCAATTGGGCCCAAAAATAACCCCAAAGCCAGAAGTTCATTCGTGGCCATGTGGGCCGCGATCGTGCACCGTGCTCGACCGGCCGGCTTGACTTGACGCATGTGGTGGTGCACTCCTTAGCTCTTGTACTGCTACAAGGTCATAAGGGAGGTGTTCTTTTATATACACACCTCTTACTCTTCCCCTATCTAACATGGCACTAAAGTTAAAACCCCACTATTTCATTATCCTATAAAAAAAATCAAAATTTTATAACCTATTCAAGTTACTTTACCTGAGTTGCTATGCTACTTCTTGGTGTTCCTCTTTTTCTATCGGCAAGCTACTGTTTCGTCTTTCACCAGGGGAGGGGAGTATTCGAGATGTAAGTGGGGTGACTTGTTTTCAGGTCGACCTTCTTGCAGGTTCGTCGGGTTCCCCGGTTGTCCCGTTGCATGTCAATTGGGTTCCCATAACGATTTGCTTGCAAATCGGCCTGACAGTTTTACTTCTACTCCATTTGCAAGCTCTATGTGGGTCTCCACCTTGAGTTTGAGGGGGGAGGGTTAGTGTGTATTAAGAGTTGTTATATTTACATGTCTTTAGTTGCATTAGTGTGGTATTCTCAACCGTAGGATTCCTCCCGTGGTAAAAGAAATTATTACCAACGGTTTCTCTGTTTAACAAGAAACAAATGACTAGAGCACCGAATTTCCAACAATCCACGGCAAACAATACCAAGAACTATACTAGTACTAACTTTCTCTCGAGAAATCAAGCCATTTCGTTCTAGCTGAGCTGCTGATTGCAGTTGGCATACAGTCTTTAGGATTAAGATGATTCATCATAAAACTCAATATGTATGAGAAATGCACAACACATCAAAATCCAAGCTAAAGGGTCAGGGAATCCACCAGTTTACACCATAGTTACGCATCCAAAGAAGTAATCTTTGCTGCATTTTCACGTAATTTGGAATAATCGAAAAGGACAGCAAGAGCAAGATACCAGACCTTGGCGCCAATCTCGGAGTCGAATTCGTACTTTTCGATGGCGCCGTGGAAGTCCTCGGTCGTGAAGGAGATGCCCTCCATGGGGGCGGAGCGGCAGCGGTCGTAGGCCTCCTCGAAGAGCTGCCTCAGCTTCTCCCGCTCCTTCTGGGCGGGGGTTATGGCGACGGCGCCGGAGACGGAGGCGGCGGCGTTGCAGAAGGCGGGCCTCCCCGGAGGCTTGGGGGAGGCGGCGGGCTTGGAGAGCGGGGAGGAGGAGAGCGGCGCGCATCTCAGCCCGGAGAACTGTTGCGCCAACGCCGCCATCACTTCGGTATCTCGGTCCCTCTATCCGATTCTAACGGTCGAGAGGTGAAACCTATCCCTTGCGGTGGACTTTCCTGCTGGAATCAGACATGGGCCAGAGACAGAGAGAGACAGAGACAGAGGGACGTTGTGATGGGCGGAGCTACTCATTGAGTTAACCGTGTGAATGTCCCTCTTTAGTATTTTAAATTTTTGCTTGAATGTCATCGGTTTTGTTAACCTAAATAAATATAATCAAACCTCAGCTATAAGAGCTTCTCATCTCAGCTGTTCGTCGCCGTCGAACTAAACCAAAATCTAAGATCTATAAGACATGAGATAAACCATAGATCTAGAAATCTTAAACCTAACCGAATCCCTCTGTTTTCCGTTCCTTCTTGTCTATACTGTTCACTGCCATCACCTCTACTCGCACTTAAGAAAAACGAGAGAACGAGAGTAGTGAGTGCATTTTTAGATTTTTGAAAAAAAAAAATTGAGAAACTTAGGCTAGCGTGATCTTACGCGTGTTCCATTCACTGAAACGATTTGTTTGGGCTGTCAGCTCACAGCCCATTTATCATGTTCATTTGGGCATTTGGGGTATGAGCTGACAGCCCATTTGGGCATTTGGGCTGTCAGCTCACAGCCCTCCGATCTTGATCACGAACCGTCCGTTTAAAATAAAAAAATATATATCGAACCCACTCTCTCCCTCTCCTTCTCTCTCACGAGCCCTCCGACCCCTGCCCCCTGCGCCCCCGATGGCAGCCCCCTGACCCCGGCCCTGCGCCCCCGACGGCAGCCCCCTGCGCCCCCGGCCCTGCACCCCCGACGGCAGCCCCCTGACCTCGGCCCTGCGCCCCCGACGGCGCCCCCTGACCCCTGCGCCCCCGGTCCCCTCCGGCGCCCCCTCCGGATCCGGCCACCGGCAGCCCCCTCCGGTCTCCGGCCACCAACAGCCCCCCAACCCACGACGGCAGCCCTCCGACCGTGGATCGCACCTGGCCCGACCGGAGGGGGCTGTCGGTCGAGGGTCGGGGGGCTGCTGGTTGGGGCTGCCGGTCGGGGGCTGCTGGTCAGAGGGGGCTGGAGGTCGGAGCCGGTCGGGGGCTGCTGGTCGGAGGGGGCTGGAGGCCGGTGGCGCAGGGGGCTGCCGTCGGGGACGCAGGGGGCAGGGGTCGGAGGGCTCGCGAGAGAGAGGGAGAGGGAGAGAGTGGGTTCGGTATATATATTTTTTATTTTAAATGGACGGTTCGTGATCAAGATCGGAGGGCTGTGAGCTGACAGCCCAAATGCCCAAATGGGCTGTCAGCTCATACCCCGTATTCTCTCTCTCTCTCTCTCTCTCTCTCTCTCTCTCTCTCTCTCTCTCTCTCTCTCTCTCTCTCTCTCTCTCTCTCTCTCTCTCTCTCTCTCTCTCTCTCTCTCTATATATATATATATATATATATATATATATATATATATATATATATATATATATATATATATATATATATATATATATATATATATATATATATATATATATATATATATATACACACACACACACTAAAATGGAAGGCTTTCTCCTGTGTTGTGACACATGGACATCTTTTAAAGAGCTAGAATTTTTCTTTCGTGTGTGAACACGGCTCTTTTTTAAATCCATTTAAAAACCAACCATAAAGATGATAAATTTTCATTCAATGGCATTTAATGGTCATTTGATTTTAATATCTCTCTCTCTCTCTAACAAGTGAATCACACTCACTTTAAATTTTGCACTTCTTCAAACAGTTGTGATGTCGTCTTTGCCAAATGGCGTGCATCAAGCACATTCGGGCTTTGCCCGGGTTTCTTTCAAGTATAATACTAAAATGGAGCCCTCTCCTGTGTTGTGACACATGGACCACTTTTGAATAGGCAGAATCCTTCTCCCATGTGTGAATGCAGCTTTCTTATAAATCATATTAAAAACCTATTATAAAGATGATAAACTCGAATTCAACATCATTTAATGATCATTTGATGTTAATTAAAAGTATTGTTATTATTATCTCTCTTTTTTTCTAACAAGTGAATTGTACTCCAAAGAGTGAATCACAATTACTTCAGATTTTTTTTTTGATGGCTGTGATATCGTCTGTACGTGGTAAGTGGTGTGCATCAAGTTCATCTGGACATTGCCTTGGTGTCTTACTAGTATACCCCATATCAAAAACAAGGAAAGAAGTGTTGCATTCTTGCACTTCCCATTGTGGCCCTACAAAAATTATCAATATGCCCTTATTCCCCTATCATTATTTCATGTATCCATATCCTATACTAAAACTAGTGCATGCCCATGCCTGTCGGCACTACAACGGACCATCTTTAGCGGCAACACACATGTCGGCATTGCCGCGGGACGCCTTCGACGTGACCAACTCCCCCTCCCCCTATAATCGATCAATCACAATTGTCTCTGTTCGAACGGATTCCTCGAGATCGACTCGATGGTTTTGGGTGGTCGAAATTTCAGCAGGTGGGTTTTATAGCCGTTGATGCGAATAACGATCACGGGAATAACGGTCAAGTGTAGTGCAGCTTAAATGGGCCGGATTTTAGGGGTTTAGTACAATTTAAATGGATTAAGATTTGAAATCAAGGAGAGATCGTGCGTTGATTTTTGAACGAATGGTTAGATCTATTCGGTTCATTTTTGTCCAATCAGCTTGTCCTAGTCAGTTTTTTTGTTTTGTTTTGTCTAGTTAGCACAAAACCAATGTTGGTACTGCAGGTAGGTGCATGCTCGTGCCTGTAGGCACTGTAGTGGGCCGTCTTCGGCGGCAACATATCTGTCGGCACTGCAGTGGGCCACCTTCGACGGCAAAACACTTTCAACGACAACACCGACATTCATAGGGACACCCATTTCCTCGTCCGTGCCGATTGGCAAGAAGTGGGCGCCTTCGGCGCGACCAACTCCCCCTCCACTATAATCGATCAATGATAGCTATCTTTGTTCGAATGGATTACTTAAGATCAACCTGATGGTTAATTTGGGGTGGCCGAAATTTCAGCATGCGGGTTTATTGTCATTAATGCGAACAACTATCACGGGATGAACGATCAGGTTTAGTGCAATTTCAATGGGTCGGGATTTTAGGGGTTTAGTGTAGTTTAAATGGCATGGGTTGGGATTTGAAACCAAGGAGAGATCGTGCGTTGATTTTTGAACGAATGGTTAGATCTATTCGGTTCATTTTTGTCCAGTTAGCTTGTCCTAGTCAGTTTTTTTATTCCGTTTTGTCTAGTCAGCACAAAACCTCCGTCCCTTGTTATATAGATGGCTATTTTCAATTTGTGTACGTGTAAAAGGGTCCATAGATAAAAAACAACTCACGCAATGCACTAGTTGTATGGACATTACGCTCTTTTTTCCTTTGTGCCTTGAGGCTTGAGATGATTGGGTCTAGTTCGTAATGACTGGAATTCTCTTACATTATATATTCTTATAAATAGATATAAAAATATAAATTTGTAATTAAACTAAATTAAACACCGTATAAAATTGGCAAATTTTATGAATTATTCGTCGATACCCGACTAAGTCAATTTCTGTAAAAATAATCTATTTATTGTTTGCAAGTTCAAGGGGGAAGCCAGTTGTGGGTATCGAAATTAGCCCACACATAAAATTCGGTCCATGCACAACGGCCCATACACGAAGCCCGACCCATGCACAACAATCCGTAAAAGGAAAAGAGTCAAACCCAACTCGGATGGACACTAGTGGGCCCACCCCATGCAAGTGGGGGCCACCGTGTTCACCCAAGCCCAAAGGGGATGGACGAACCCATCCGAACGTTGGGTCCACTAGTGTCGGCCTTTTATGCAAAATCGTGGCCCCCTCCCCCATAGGGAGGTGCGGCCGACCCAAAAAGTAAGAAAAAGAAAAGAAAAGAAAGAAAGAAACATAAAAGGAAAGAAATCCGCCTTGTGTAGGAGGAGTTAGCATGGATGTCTACACAAACCGTAGATCCACGTCAATCTTTCGATCCGACAAACAAGTTAAGAAGTCATGTTATCATCGATTAAAAACACAAAGATGGTCATATCCTAAAGATTGAGCCCAATCTAGCCCATAACCACTTGCTACAAAAAATAAAATGGATAAATGTTGTTTTTCCCAAAAAAGTGAAGATAAATCTCGAACGGATATGAGGAGAAATATTCAAAGAATTCAAATAAATATTTCTATATCTGTCCCACCCCCTTTGCCTATAAATAGAGGGGTAGGAGGGATGGCTTAAAAGGTTGCAAGTTAGAGACGCGAAGGCTCTGCAAATAAGAAGGTTCGCGCTCAACGATCCAAGGCTTCACGAGACACGGACAAACGCATCCCCATGCGAATAGCTAGCCCACAAAAGTCATCATTAACGTGAAGACCTTGCACATAAAATCAAAGGTTCAACTCTGTTTACGAAGAAGAAAGCTCGGAGAAGAAAACCCGAAGTTGGCACCATCCCGTCTTCTTCAACAAGCCCTCGATCAGAGTCATCAGACAAACTGTAGATCCACGTCAATCTTTCGATCAGACAAACAAGTTGAGAAGTCATGTCATCATCGATTAAATACACAACGATGGTCATATCCTAAAAGATTGAGCCCAATCTAGTTCATAACCGCTTGCTACAAAAAATGAAATGGATAAATGTTGTTTTTTCCAAAAAAGTGAAGATAAATCTCGAACGCATATGGAAAGAGATATTCAAAGAATTCAAATAAATATTTCTATATCTGTCCCACCCCCTTTGCCTATAAATAGAGGGGTAGGTGGGAAGGCTCAAAAGGTTGCAAGTTAGAGACGTGAAGGCTTTGCAAAGAAGAAGGTTCGCGCTCGACGATCTAAAGCTTCACGAGACACGGACAAGCGCATCCTTATACGAATAACTAGCCCACGAAAGTCATCATTAACGTGAAGACCTTGCACATAAAATCAAAGCTTCAACTCCGTTTACGAAGAAAAAAGCTCGGAGAAGAAGACCCGAAGTCGGCATCACCCCGTCTTCTTCAACAAGCCTTCAACTCCGAAAACACCAAAGAAGCCCAGAGAAAAAGACCCGAAGTTGGCACCACCCAATCGTCTTCAACAAGCATTCAACTCCGAAAAATGCTAAAAAAGCTTGGAGAAGAAGATTGAAGTGGCGCCACATCCGTCGTCTTCAACAAGCATCTGCTTCATTCATAAAAAAGAAAGCTTGGAGAAGGACACCTGAAGATACACTATACCCGTCATCTTCAACAAAGCTTACATGGGACAATGATAATTGAAAAAATGTTATATTGGGCATGTATTTTGAACAGGGCTTTACCTTCAAGTTTGTAGTAGGATGTATTGTCTCCTTTTTTGGGTGAGATTGTTTAAGCTTCGAGGTGGTTTATAAGTTATGCTATAAGTTTATTCTAGAAAATGAGGAAGGATCAATGACCACCCTCGTTGTTCTCGTTTTTCTAGTCTCTTCTAGATGACTTGGAACAATAATTACTCCGCAAAATCTTAAATTTTGGTGAGGGTGGATCTTTCTCGGAATGGGCAAGGGGTTGTTTGGCATCATTCTGGACCCATTCGTTTCTATCCGATGTTCCGTATTTCAAACTCAATGAATCCTATTTTTTCCGGTGGAATGAAAGACTTGATAACGATAATTTGGTCACTCCCTTCGTTTCTCTGCTAACCGGAATGTTGAATCATCAAATTATATTGGAAATAGTAATTGATGAAAATACTGTCTTCTGGATGTGGTTTAAGCGGAACAACAATTACTTATGCCAAACACCCCTTAACTTTCTATAGAGAAGTTCAGAAAACTTTAAATCGAGTTGAATGAACTCATGGTGATTTTGCAATACCACTCAATCTAGAACTTAGTTTTTTAATTTATGGGAGCTTCTACTTTCCCTTATTCTCTTAAACTTCTTTGGATAACATGGTGATTGAGGAGCATCAAGAAGGATATTTTTTGCTGTTTTTGAGGCTGTTTTTCTTTACGGTGTTTTGGGAAATTTTATACCTTCAAACACAGATGCACATGAGATTTTTAAGATCATCTCTCTCTCTCTCTCTCTCTCTCTCTCTCTCTCTCTCTCTCTCTCTCTCTCTCTCTCTCTCTGGCTTCTAGTTACTTTGTTGTGAATCACCATCATTTTCAAGAAGCTTGTAACTCTATGGACATTGTGCTCTTTTCCTTCGTGCCTTGAAAGGTATTTTTCTGAATTTAATAAACTTATTTGGGTCTAGTATGTATTGAAGGAATTCTCAAAAAAATAATATTACATTGGATTTTTTTTTTTTTGATACATGAGAGATGGTCACTAGACCACTAGGAGGTGGGACAAAAGCCCACTACACCACCAGGAAAGAGCCACCACTGACTCCATAGGAAGTACCGCGCAAACACTCTGGAATCGCCACACCGAGCAGAGAAGGGGTCCACGTGAACCACAGGAAGCCGCACAATGATACCACCACGAGCGAAAAGCGGATATCGAACCCAAGAGAATGCACACTAGGCGTGGTACCACTAGCTAGCTACCGACTGTCCAAAGCAGCGGTGGTATGTTACACACGTCCTGACACATCTTGAGGGCTAAATATAAAGTGGCCGAGGAATCGAACATAGGATCCGAATGTGAGCCACGCGATGCGACCATAATTTGCAAGCCACTTGGCAGCTTGATTAGCCTGCCAAGAAAAGAATGTGCCACGAGGCCATAGAAAACTTGATGACAAGCTTCACAGAGGCCTGAGTCATAAGAACCTCACCTTGGACGAAGTTAGATCCTGGAGACAAACGCCAAGAACCAGCAAACAAACACATGGACCACCAAGTGTTCCAGACCCATGGCCCACCTAAGGCCCATTGGGCCGTAACTGATTTGGGCCAAGTTTGGGCTGAGTTAATTAGCTTCTGTTTTGGGCTGAGCTGGCCTCAAGCATTGAAGCACTACTGTATTATGGACTGGGTATGAGCAACCACTAACCCGGCCCGAGGTCGGAACCGAACCCCGGTTTATTTTATATTGCGCTGAGCCTCCTTTAAATGCATCTCCATATTCATAATAAAATTATGTTAATCGTCGCTATAAGTAAATAGTTTTTGAATTATTCATGAATTAGACACTAATTTATTTATTTTTAAATAATTGAGGATTTCTTTATTTCACTAACCTTTAAAAATTATTAACGTATTTTACATGAACAACTAGCACTAATCTCGCGCAATGATAGGACATGATTATGATGATGCTCGATCGGATCCTACATCTGGCAGTATCCCCATTGTGGAGAGAGAGAGAGAGAGATGTTTAATTATAAGAAATTATTTTAAGAGAGAGAGGAGATTGCCATGTGGCACCAAAGACCTTCGCTTTATAAGAATAGTATAGATAGATACTTGGTGGCTAAGCGTGGCGTTGAACTCAACATATGGGGAGGTGGCGTGCAAGGATTGGTGAAGGGACATGTGACTCACATTTTAATAAAAAAATATACATATATAAAAAGTGGGTCAAGAAGGGTGTCTCACTATGTCTTCAAATGGAACCCAGAGGCAAGTGAAGCCATGGTGTTAGTTAGGGTGCTTACTCAAAAAGGGTGGCATCAGCAAGGATATCTACATTTATTACAAAACACATTCTTTCGAGTGCCCTCGAAAGTCGCATTGTCGGCGTCTCCAAAGACCACGAGGCCAAGAGCATACCCACCGCTCAAAGCAACCTTAATCCAGTCGGCCCTCGAGGAGGAGAAAATATTTGGTGGAACAGTTGTAAGGGGCCGACATAGCGCACACCCCCTCAGATGCGCTCACTGTTGAAGGGTGAATCGTGTTTATCCGCGGATGCAGACACCCCGACTGGTGAATCACACCCAGCCCTCGAATTTTATGAAAAATATCTTCTGCATCCACGGCTAACTAATCTCATCGGACGGCCGTAGGGCGTGTTGTACCACATCAGCAGGAATATTCTCTCGACGAGGAGGCACCAATGAGCGAATATTTAAGTGTTACGTGGCGACCGGTGAGACCGGCCCCTCACTACCCTTTAGAAATAGAAAATCCAGTACTAATGATAAATCTGGAAGCACCGCGGGCGGTGGGGTCCCTGGGCGTCACCGGTCGGTGACGGCGACTCCTCCTCCCTCCCGGCGGAGCCCGGCACGAAGGTGCTGGAGGGGCACGTGGCAACACGGGGGCGATGGAATGGATTATTCTGTGCGCCCCCCCCCCCCCCTTCACGTTACAAGATTCAAGAAAAATTAACGCCTCCCTTCCATCAGCAGCTCGCCACGTCGTGACGCGGGAGATCGCACGCCGTCGGTCCGATGCGCGTGCAGGTGATTCATGAGCTCCGCTCGTGCAGTCGGAGTACCTCTTCTAACCTGCTGTAGCAGGTTTCTTCAACCGTTAAGCAACCTGGTTGATATTGTTAGTTGGCTAACATCACTCTCAATGCAACCTGGTAGAGATTGGTGCCGGGAAAAGGTCACCGGCTCGTTCGTTCGTGTGGGCTCACGTAAGATCACCACGTGGTGGGGGTGGGAAGGGCGTTGAAGAAAACCTAAGACAAGAATGTGGTAGCTTTTTTTTTTTTTTTTTTTTTTTTTTTTTTTTTTTTTTCTGATCGACCTAGAGGATTTGGCAGCCTCCTAAAGAAAGGTTGAGCCTGCCCCAAGGATCCTCGTGTCCGTCAAGATGATGTTAAGTTGTCATCATCAGGTAGCCTGAAAAGCAATAGGTATGTAGCTCGCCGGAATGAGGTGGTAGTCCGCCTGTAGAAGGTCCAAACCCATCTGGATGATGTCGTGCTAACGTCATCAGGTTGCTCGCCCGGAGAAGCATGACACTATGTCTGTCAAAGGGCCCTAGCCTTGCCCTAGCCCTTAAGAGTCAGAAAATGATGGGCCCTAGCTTGACCCATCAAGAGCCAGGGCCGATCAAGGGCCAGGTTATATCACTAAGGATGATCGACACGTCTATTTATTCAGTTAGGTCATTAAGAAAGGATTAAATCCTTTTTTTCCTCTCTAAACTACTATTATGCTAGTGTCTTTAGGCTTTTGGCAGTCATTTAAAACCCCATTCACTTATTCATGCTTGAGACTGATAATACTGCTTTAAAAGTAGTATACGTCTTATGAGTATTATATAATACTTCTAATACTAATATATATCCAAACTTGATAACTCCAATTCCTAAAGGGTCACCGTGAGTAACCGACTAATGACTGAATAGTCCCATTTGGCCACTGATTTAGTTCCATAATAAATATTATATATATTATAATAGTTTATATATATGGAGGGCATGGCCTAGCAAGGCCGAGTCATATGTTTCCTTGGCCCCGGTCCTCATCATGGAGGGTTTATGAAAACTAGGCCCGACCCATCCCTCAGGGCAATGCGAACAGGGCTTTGGAGGGTCAGGGTGAGTAGGGCACCCTCTCCAAAGGGCCAGATTGATAGCCCTACATGACACATGACGAATGCGAACAACATGCTGCACTCACCCAACCAGCTCCTTGGACAATGCTAGCGCCAACCCAATATCGACAAGTGGATTGCTCCAGCCTGACATGCTAGAGTGCCACATGCATGGAGATCCTCTGGGAAGTAGATCTGTCAATGGACTAAATTTTGATCCGAATCCGATCCGTTAAGTCGGATATTGATAGATTTTTTTGATCCGATAATCCAATAACGCTTGTAATCCAATAACTGTTTACTTAACAAATCAAATATGGATTTAGGCTGATCTGATCCATTAAAAACCTAATCCAACAAACTATAACATAATATATTATTTTAATCATTATTAGATTAGATTGCTTTAGATCTAAGGCCCTAAGGGTTAATATAAAGAGATTCACATGGTTTGTAACATCCGCCCCAAACATATAAGATATTGTCCGCTTTGGCCGTGCTCGCACAAGGACTTCCCAGGAGGTCACCCATCTTAGTACTACTCTTGCCCGAGCAGTCTTAATTACAAAATCCGTAGCGGTGCACGGTTTTAAAACACGTCCTCTATGTTTGGGAGGAAAAATTATATAAGTAGATCATGATCTCCTTCTCTCCAAGTGATGTGGGGCTAACTTATAGCCTTGGACACCACATCTCATCCATCTTGGCATCACGGCCTCAAAAGTCTTGTCTATTGGATCTTGGTTGTCACATGGTTCTCCAATTGACTCAAATTTTATCCTGATCCTTCCGAGTTCCAAGTTCGGAATTGATTGTTCTTTTGTGGATTTTGTAGATTCGATGCTCAACGATATCACAACCATCCGATGTACTTCGGTCAACGATTCGGATTCTGATCCGAATCCAATCCGTACTGAAACAGATATGGATTGAGTTTTTTGATCGAATGATCTGATAAAGATCTGAATCTGATAACTCGTTTACTTAACGGATCGGATTTGGATATAGTCTGATCTGATCCGAACCTGATCCACTAATGGATCTACTGGGAAGCTTGTGCATCATTGAAACATGGCACTGCACAAGCCTGACAGCTCCAAGGACTGCTCCGAGAACTGGCTCCCTACACTTAATAGTGTGTTGTCATCTTGCTTCAAACGTGGCTAGACACATGTCAGAATTTTCAGGCCCCTAGCACCTATAAAAGTCCACCCGGGGTACTGTTCGATGGGTTAAAAAATTGTTGTGAGTCCTACTACCTAGCTCTCCCCTGCTTCTAGCCTACCACTTTTGACTCCATGTTCTGGCTTAGGCATCAGATAATCAATGCTCCAAATAGAGCCGATCGTCTCTAACACTTTCTCTTCCTTATAACCCACCTCACCTATATATATATCAAGTGCTTCCTATCGACGGAGAGGAAGACCCAAGCTTCACGGCCACCTTACTCCAGTGGTGTACATTGTGTTGGAATCTAATCCTTGTCAAAGGCTCGCAGCGGAAGTGATTTGGCGGTCTAAAGACCGTTCATGGTGCACGTTACACGATTTAATTTTTCATAGAAACTAATCTACATATGTGTGTATATGTATGCACGAGAATCGAAAACCCCTAACGGCAATCTAGCACAATGATTAACTAGCATGCATGCAAATCATAATGCTCGCTAGATCTACATGTTAGATTACACATACCTTTCGTACGGATCTTTTAACCGCGGAGAATTGTCTTCTTTGTCGATGGAGACGGAAGATCGTTCACGAAGATGCCGACGGTACGAATGGAGGTGTTGCCTTCTTGTTCACCCGATCTCACACGATGCACGGAACGTCGCTCTCGGATCTCTGAGTGCCTCCGATGAACGACCCTTCTCCTTCTTCAGAACTCCACGCGAGGAAGACGAAGTAGCAAGCGGGAAACGCGAGATGAATCGGGAGAGAACTAGAGAGATGAGAGAGAGGGGGGTTCGGTTTCTGTAGCACATGGGGCCGGCGCCCATAGGTGCTTTTATAGGGCCGGCCACCCCCCCTTGGATAAGGATCCAAGGGGATAATAACCCCCTCTCATTATCTCTCCATTATCTCCTTTTTATCTCTCCGCGTATTTATCCGTTTTCCCACCTTTTAGGGCTCGATCTTAACCGATTTATCGCCCCATCCCTATCCATATGGCCGGCCCTATAGATGAGGGATTCTTATCCCTACATCATAGGGCCGGCCCTAGTGAGGTGTCCCATCACTAGGATCGGCCAACAGTGAGGTCCGGCAGAGTGAGGTTTTTACCAAAACGCCCCGACGCCTCATTTTGACCATTTCTAGCGTGCGATACCTAGCGGCCATTACTTAAGTGATATCTACTAGTTACTTACTATTAACTGAGGCCACCGGAAGGTGCCTCTAGCAAAGTCAACTAGTCAACTCGTAACATATCCCGGTGCATTGCACCTATGTAGCGAAGTTCACTTATGGCTAGGGATTACTACATACGACTCCGCACTAGTCTCGGGCTCAACCCTTAGTACTCGTATGTAGTTACGCATCTACCGTGCTCTAGTGCCAAGCACACACGGAGCGTATACTTCTTTCTTCCTCCTGCTTATGGTGTTCCGAGGAGACGATTCAAGAACCGTACATAATGTTGATAAGGTGGAACCATCAGGGACCGGGGTTCATGGCTTCCAACTCAAGCTCGATCGACACACTACCCGAGTGTACCATCGATCCTCTGAGCTCGAGTTAACCTGCGTAGCCACCCAGAGTGCGACGCAGGCTGCACTCCAATTCACCCAGACTTACTATGTTCTCCATCATACCCCTGCTCTCCGCTTAGTAGTGGTAAACCCGTTGTCCCTCCACTTGATGCCATGATACACTTCGAGCGGTGAAGACTACCATCAGACTCGAATGTTCATATGACTTGGTTCCTTCCAGGTTGACCTATACATCGTACCTCTGATTACCCCGTCGAGTAACCGAACCTGGTCAACAGTCAAACTGATGACCACCAGGCCTGGGTTTGGTACAATGTAAGTCACACCAAGGAACGCACCTCCCATCAGGGGTGTGGATGGCCTGCAGGAGTAACACGCTAATGCAACGCCAGCCGGGTAACCCAGTACACCGTGGTTTTGGATCACTGCATATGGACCCTCACACATTGGTGCACCAAAGCACCACGCAACTGGTTAGTCCATCAGACGTGGTTCCTCAGGGTTTAGGACCGTTTTACCCTAAGCAGAAACACGGCTTAGTGTACCAGTGTCTGCTCACTGATCTGTACACCGTGTTAGTTCCGTTCAGCCACAGACACTGTGCCTGGTGATGACCATGGTGAAGACATCCCATGAACTGTCATCGCCAACAGCTTAACATGATGAGGCGACCAACCTGATCATAGCTGCAAACATATTTAGGTTATATGGGACCAATCCACTCAGTCTTCAACTCAGTGGACTACCATATAACCATGGCTCTTTGTTCTCAAAAGAACACGTAATAGTGTTACGCACCTATATGCATCTCATATAATAATAACTATCAATCTTTATTAGACCAAAACATAAAGTTTTACAAGCTTAGAACACATCAATCCTAACACATTGAACATCGAGAATCATGGAAGGATACTCAATCTAACCCCCCCCCCCCCCCCCCCCCGGCGACATTTTGGCTCCATCTGTGGGCTGGACCTTGTCTAGACTCTTCGAGGGTGCCACGACCGCAATGGTTAGAAACCTACACCGGACGGGAGTTGTCATGGTTGCTGCCGCCGCCGTCCCGATATATGACATAAACTTTGCGCCAAGGACCCCGCCAATTAGCTATGCAAGCCCACAGGAGGGGGTGGGATCCGCACCGAGAGGTAGCCCTAGGAGTGATCAATGTTCGACACCCCCCAACCGAACCAACCAAAGCAGCCAGCCTTGCCGGACCCCTTCCTCAGAGAGATGCTATGCTCACAACGGACCATCATTGAGGGGCTCAAACGTCTCTGCTAAGCAAATTTGGATGAAGTCACACAAGATAGTCAGGATACAATGCTTGATTATCATAAAAAAAAACAAAGTAGTTGGGCTCATTTTATTCATGGCATTGGATGAGAGAATCTTCAATGAAATGGAAGATCGATCATCGGCATAAACAAAGGTGGAATGATTTGGAGAGGAGATTCTAAAAAGAGGAGAGAGAATAAAATGTATTTTCACAAGCATTGGAAAAAAGAAAATTTGTATGATGAGAAAAATTAATCAAGATTTTTCATCAACTGAATCAGATTTAGTTGTAGATGAAAACCCAAAATCGGTAGAAGAAAAGTTATTTCTGGTTGAAACCGACAAAAGTGAATAGTCTCTAGACTGAAATGATATATGGTTGTCACCATATCACCGAAAAAACTCAATCAACGATGAAGGTATGCCAAGAAAAATATGAAGATCGATCTAGATGAAAACAATTTCATCATGATTGAAAGTATAATAGTTCCATTGGTACTTGAACCTCGTGAACATGATATCATAAAATAAGTGTGTCGTGAAGTCGGGCTATGAAAAAGTCAAGAGCTTCAGATCATGGAAAAAATATTATAGATGAGCCAATGTCTGATGGTTTCATTTTACATGACTTGAAGTTATGTGTCATGCCATTTTATACTCGACTAATAATTTTTATACAGAAATAAGTGAAAGTGTTCGAGATATGTGGTTCAGGTCATTGACGAGATCAAGAAGCATTCGCCATCGGCACGTGTTATTTCAAGGTTCCAAGAAGGTACAAGAAAAGAATGAAGCTTCGAGAGCATACGTGATCAAGAATTAATACATGCTTGACATGATTCGCTGTATGAAGCATGATACACTTCAGAAAATGATGACACTAGCGACTCCAGCGATCAATGATAGAAATGTAAACAAATTTTTATTGGGTAAGTTTATCTTTTATCTTAAGTTTGGGTTATTTAAGGATTAGTTTTTTTTTTTTGGGTAATGTGTGATAGGTCCCTCTAACAGATCGATTTTAGTGATAAAGACAACCAACACAGCTTATTAACGTTGGGTCCTCTCGATAGAAAAATATTTTTTTTACCCCTGTATTCGAAATGTACACTTGAGCAAGACTCCCTACATGCAATTGTACATGTGGGCCCCGGTCCGAGTTAAGCACTGTAGCAAAAAGGGTAACAAATTTTGGAAATTGTTACTCTTATGCTATAGTGAAATCATTGTAGTAAAAAAAAAATTGTGAAACCTTATCCTTTTTTTTCTTGCTACAGTGAAATCGCTTTAGCAAAAGAGAAATAACTTGCACAGATTTAGTAACAATTAGTGCAAATTGTTACTCTTTTGCTACAGTGAAAAGAGTAACAATCTTTACAGATTGAGTGACAATTTTTGTAATGTAACAATCTGTACAGATTGTTACTCTTTTGTTACAGTGAAATTACTGTAGCAATTTATTTTTCATAAAATTATCTCAAAAAAATTACTACAGTGAAATCACTATAGCAAATATGTGGGTTGAGTCCTGCAACAACAAGGACGGAGAGGCAGGCAGTTTGATCATTAAAAAGGGATAAGTCACTGTGGGCACCGAAATTAGCCTACGGATTGGACCCGACCCGCATGTGAACACGGCCCGCACACAACGGCCCGCATGCGAAACTCGGCCCGCACACAACGGCCCGCATGCAAACTTGGGCCCGCACACAACGGCCCGCATGCGAAACCCGGCCCGCACACAACGGCCCGCATGCGAAACTTGGGCCCGCACACAACGGCCCGCATGCGAAACCCGGCCCGCACACAACGGCCCGCATGCGAAACTCGGCCCGCACACAACGGCCCGTATGCGAACTCGGCCCACGTGCGAACTCAATTCGCGCGCCATGGCCCGACCCAAAGCAAACGGGTCCCACCGGACCCGCAACTCGGACACAAGGAGGGGGGGGGGCCCACCGGCCCCCCTTCTAGAAAACCGTGCCCCCCTCTTTGTGGAGAGGTGGGGCCGGCCCTTCTAGAAATCCGTGCCCCCCTCTTCATGAAGAGGTGGGGCCGGCCCTAAAAGAAAAAGAAAAGAAAAAGAAAAGAAAAAGAAAAGAAAAGAAAAAGTCAAAACCGCCTTGATGCGGGGGGAGGTGGCGTGGACGTCTACACAACCGTAGATCCGCGACGATCCCTCGATCCAACGGACAAGATGACGTTGCGTCGCCATCCGATCCAAAAGTGCAACAAAAATAACAACTCGATCTTTAAAGATCGAGTCACAACTAGCCCATAACCACTCCAACTAAAAAGGAGGAAATCGGGTTTGTTTCCCCAAATAAGGGAACAATATCTCGATGGTTATGAGGGGAGAGATTGGAGGAAACAAAAAGATTTCAGCAACATCTCCCCCAACCGCCCCCCTTTGCCTATAAATAGAAGGGGTCGGGGAAGGCATGAAAGGTGGAAAGCTGAAGAGGAAAAGGCTCTGCAAAGACGAGCTCCAACGCTTGAAGACCGAAGGCTTCACGAGGCACGGCAAGCATATCCTACGGGAGTCCTTGGCCCTTCAAGTCCTCATCAACGTGAAGACCTTGCACTCGAAGATCAAAGCTTTGACTCCTCGCACGAAGAAGAAAGCTTGGAGAAGAAGACACGGAGTCGTCGTCATCCCGACTTCTCCAACGATCTTCATCAACTCCGAAGAAGCCATAAGCAAAGGCCGGAGAAGAAGATCGAAGCCGACAACACCCGTCGTCTTCAACAAAGGCGTCGACTCCTCGCACGAAGAAGAAAGCTTGGAGAAGAAGGCCTGAAGCCGGTGCTACCCCTGCCGTCTTCGTCAACAAAAGCCGACGCTACAACCGTCGTGCGGAGATCAGTGCTACCCCCACCGTCTTCACCAACAAAGCCGACGCTACAACCGTCGTGCGGAGATCGGTGCTACCCCCGCCGTCTTCATCAATAAAGCCGACGCTACAACCGTCGTGCGGAGATCGGTGCTACCCCCGCCGTCTCCACCAACAAAGCCGACGCTACAACCGTCGCATAGAGATCGGTGATACACCCGCCATCTCCAAAAGAAGCCTTCAACTCCAATCAAGCCAAACACGCCTGGAGAAGAAGCCGACGTCACAACCGTCGCCAGGTCCGAAAGCCGAAGACGAAAGAGCTTCGCAAGAAAAGCTCCAACGCTCGAAGACCGAAGGCTTCACGAGGCACGGCAAGCATATCCTACGGGAGTCCTTGGCCTTTCAAGTCCTCATCAACGTGAAGACCTTGCACTCGGAGATCAAAGCTTCGACTCCTCGCACGAAGAAGAAAGCGTGGAGAAGAAGACCCGGAGCCGTCATCGCCCGATTGCTCCAACGATCTTCATCAGCTCCGAAGACGCCATAAGCAAAGGCCGGAGAAGAAGATCGAAGCCGACAATACTCGTCGTCTTCAATCAAGGCATCGACTCCTCGCACGAAGAAGAAAGCCGGGAGAAGAAGGCCTGAAGCCGGTGCTACCCCTGCCGCCTTCGTCAACCAAAAGCCGACGCTACAACCGTCGTGCTAAAGCCGGCGCCACACCCGCCGTCTTCATCAACAAAAGCCGACGCTACAACCGTCGTGCTAAAGCCGGTGCCACACCCGCCGTCTTCATCAACAAAAGCCGACGCTACAACCGTCGCACGAAGATCGGTGCTACACCCGCCGTCTTCATCAACGAAAGTCGACGCCACAACCGTCGCACAAGCATCGGTGCTACCCCCGCCGAAAAGCCAAAACCGACGCCACAACCGTCGAGGAAGCCGGAAGAGTAAAGAAGCCTTGAAGAGGTAACGCCAGTCGTTCGAGAAGAAGATCGAGTCGAAGCTAAAGTCAAAGCCGACGCAAGAAGCCAAAGCAAACGCACCGGTAAAGCCCGCGCTAAAGCAACGCACGTGCCAAAGCCAAGCAACTACGACGGTCACGAGCAAAGCACCGCACGTTCTAGCCGATACGACGCGAAGTCCGGAAGAACTAAAGCATCGCAAGTCTCTACCCGTCTACGTTCAAGCGCAAGCGCCAAAGCAAAGCAAAAGCCAGAGCCACGCCAAAGCTACGCCAAAGCCGAAAGCTAAAGCCAAAGCTGACGCCAAAAACACGATCGACGCCGCGAACCGACGATCAAGGACGCTGAGGTCGAGCAAGGATCGAGGAAGACACGAAGACCGAGAAACGAAGCTCAAAGCCTCCCTAGCCGAGAAAGCGCGAAGCACGGACGGGACAAAATCAACGGCGGAAATTCCTTAGCCTCTCAAAAACCCTCACCCTGTAAAGACCTCTGTCCTGGGCAACCCCTTCAGAGCTCTCGCACGAATACCACGTGGAGACGCGGATCAAAGGGACCCTCCAGAGGATCTCTCCCACAATCTCCTGATCAAAGAAAATTTGTAATCTCGTGTGATCCGCAATAAAGACGACCCGAATCTTTTTCCGCGACCACAGTCACGTATGAGACTTGTTCTAGCTGCATCCTTTTCGGGAGGAGGCCTGGTGCAACATCGTCTTGTTTAATGTCCTTTCCATTAACCGATCTCTTGTCAGGGACCTCTCACTAAGCCCCCGACCCTTTTTTTTGTTTGAGAAATCCATCTTTTGTGTGTGTGTGGGGGGGTGGGGGGGGTTGGCATAAACCCCTACCCATTCATTGAAGGATAATGATTAGTTGTTTGAGTTAGTTTAAATATCGAGAGGATCACTATCAGTGTTCCGATTTACGTAGGATTTTCGGACAGAGTCCTCATGGATATATCTTCTCGCATAAAAGGAGATCTGCATGTAATCTAAACTATGGGCTGGTGGAATAATTAAACTATAGTTTTGTGTCGGGTTCCATACACCGTCGGCAAGTGGTACGAGGTTTGATAAGTGGGTATCGAAGCGAACCCAACAAATCGGCATCGGAAATTTTGCATCACCGTTAATTCTCTATCATACGGCTTGATTTTGGAATGATGATACATGGCTGAAAAGGAAATTTTTGACACCAGCTGCAATGGATGTATTTAATTATAGTGGCATTGATGATGGTTTTCTCCCCTTTGTGTTGCTGACGATAAGGGAAGACAGAAGGCAAGCCCAATTTCAACGGTCATGATCTAAAACGCCATGGGATGAATTCTAGGGGGAGCTATCACCACTAGCCGTTGTCACCCACTGACCACCAGTTGCCGTCTTGTCGGCCACCAACCGCCGCGGAGCGGGGGGGGGGGGGGGGGGGACCGGGTGGCGACGGGTGTTTGTATTGACGGGGTGGCTGCGGCGGCGGCCAAATGGCTTTGTTTTTTGGACCCGTAAAGTAAAGGCTAGTAAATCGGATTCAGACTAGTAAATCTTCCAGATCGACTAGTAAATCTGATTTCCTTCTTGTTGTTTGTATTGACTAGTAAAATAAACAATTATTTCTAGATGGCTGTTTGAATTGATCTGTAAAGTAAATAAGAAATTAAATCAATCGGTCGCTCGCCGCAGCTACGTCGTCCACCACCCCCTACCGACCACCGACAACCAGTTGCCGCCCCGCTGACCACCGTCCACCACCCTCGCTGTATGCGCGGAAAAGGTACGGGTCGTCTTTATTGCACAAAACGAGATTACAAGTGTGACCGGGACCCGGGTGGCTCGGGTGTGGCGAGTCCGGGTTGCGGCGAGTGTTGATCAGGGGATTGTGGGAGAAATCTAATGGAGGATCCCTTTGATCCGTGTCCCCACGTGGCGTTCGTGCGAGAGCTCTGAAGGGGTTACCCAGGATAGGGTTTTTACAGGGTGAGGGTTTTTGAGAGGCTAGGGAATATCCGCTGTTTCTTTGGTCCCTTCGGTGCTTCGCGCTTCCTCGGCTAGGGGGTCTTCAGCTTCGTTCCTCGGTCTTCGTGTCTTCCTCGCTCCTTGCTTGACCTCGACGTCCTTGATCGTCGGTTTGCGGCGTCGATCGTGCTTTTGGCGTCGGCTTTGGCTTTGGCTTGGCTCCGGCGTGGCTCTGGCTTTTGCTTTGCTTCGGCGCTTGCGCTTGGACGTAGACGAGGGAGACTTGCAATGCTTTCGTTCTTTCGGACTTCGCGTCGTATCGGCTAGAACGTGCGGTGCTTTTGCTCGAGACCGACGCAGTCGCTTGGCTTTGGCACTTGCGTTGCTTTGGCGCGGGCTTTACTGGGGCTTTTGCTTTGGCTTCTTGCGTGGGCTTTGGCTTTAGCGTTAACTCGATCTTCTTCTCGAACGACGTAGGCTACTTCCTCGTTGCTTCGACGATTTGGGTATCGGCTGGACTTCTCTTCTTCTCCGGGCTTCTTTGGCGTGATCGGAGTCGAAGAATGCTTTTGAAGATGGTGGGGGTAGCACCGATCTCCGTGCGACGGTTGTAGCGCCGGCTTTGCTTCAAAGACGACGGGTGTAGCGACGCTTCAGGTGGTCCTCTCCAGGCTTTCTTCTTCGTGGATGGAGCAGACGTTTATCGAAGGCGACGGGTTGATGACGCTTCGTTCCTCTTCTCCGAGCTTTGGAGCTTGATCGGAGTTGAGGGTTTGTTAGAGCCGACGGGGTAATGCCGCTCCGAGCTTCTTCTCCGGCCTTTGCTTCTGGCGTCTTCGGAGTCGAAGGGTCTTCTTCTCCGAGCTTTCTTCTTCGTGCACGGAGTCGAAGTCTTGATCTTCTTGTGCAAGGGTCTTCACGTTGATGAGGGCTTTCAATGGACTAAGCCGATCCCGAAGGGATAGGCTTGCCCGTGCCTCGTGAAGCCTTGGGTCGATAAAAAAGCGTCTCCTTTTCTGCAGAGCTCCCTCGCTTTGTCTTCAATCTTCGACCCCTTGAGCCTTCCCCAACCCCCTCTATTTATAGGCAAAAGGGGAGGGGGGAGAGATATGGAAAGTTTTAATTTTAAATTCCTTTAATATCTCCCTCATAATTACCCGGGATTTATTCATCCATTGATGAAGGGAATAACATTTATTTGTTTTCCTTTCCTAGCGGGGCAATTATGGCTGGATTTTGCACACGAAATCGATGGCGACCCGGCGCTTCTTCTTGTCCGTCGGATCGAGGGATCGACGCAGATCCGCGCGTGAGCAGACGTCATACGCAATCTCCCCCCGCGCATGGCGGTAGTTCTTTCCTTTTCTTTCTTCTCTTCCCTTTTCTTTTCTTTCCTTTTTCTTTCCTTTCTTTTCTTTCCTTTCTTTTCTTTTTCCTTGCAAGGCCGGCCGGCCCCATGGGGTTTGGATCCTAGTAAGGGCCGGCCCCATAGGGTTCGGGTCCCGAGTAGGGCCCCCCCCCTTGAGTGTGGGGTCCGCTCCTCCCTTGTTGGGCGCGAATCGGGTCCGGGTCCGCACTGGTGCGTGCAAGTCGGGTCCGAGTCGGAGCACGCGTCGGGTTCGCATCCGCGTTGGCGCACGTAAGTCGGGTCCGAGTTTAGACAAAATTCATGTGTCTACACTCGCCGACCATCGGCCCCCCGCCGCTGCACTGTCAGCTATCACCCTCCGCCGCATGGCGACAAGTGGTGAAGGCAAACGAGCGACAGCGGGCGGGGCGGTGGCCGGTGGAGGTGGAGGCCGACGATGGGGTGGTGGACGGCAGCAGACGGGTAGTGGTGGCAGGTGGCGATGATGCAAGACGGACGGCGAGCCAAGGGGGGGCAGCGTCGACTAGGCTTGTCAAAGGGCAGGGCTAGGGTAGGGTTGGAATCAAATCGTGCCCGGCCCTTTGTTTTAGGAGGTAGGCCCTAGCTCGATCCTTCAAAGGCCAAGGCTGGGCCAGAGCCGATCAAGGACCAAGTTGATATCACTTAGATAAGGATTTTTGACATTATTATTTCTTCACTTAGGTCATTAAGGAAGGATTAAACTTTTTTTTTCTCTCTAAACTTTTTTTTTTCTCCCTAAACCACTCTTATGCCATTGCCTTTAAACTTTTGTGCTTAAGACTGATAATATAGTTTTAAAAGTATTATAAGTCTTATGAGTGTTATATAATACTTCTAATACTAATATATTCAAACTTGATAACTTCAATTCGTATAGGACTACAGTGAGTGACCGATTAATTATTGATTAGTTCCACTTGGCCGTTGATTTAGCCCCTTAATAAATATTATATATATTATATAATTTATGTATATGGAGGGCAGTGCCTAGCAGGGCCGGGCCATAGGTTTCCCTGGCCCGGCCCTCATCTTGGAAAATTGGGCTCGGTCCGGCCCTCAGGCCCTTGGCGAGTAAGGCTTTAGAGGGTTTTGGAGGGCCAGGCCGGGCCAGGCAGGGTACCCTCTCCAAAGGGTCAGATTGACAGACCTAGCGGCGACCGGTGGTGGTGGCATCCCCCTGATTAATTCCATGGCCCATAAATCATTGTCGTTGAAATTAGGATCACCACTGCTCCCCAAATAGGCGAATCAATCACGTGACGCTCTCTCGATTGTGTCATTGGCTAACGTGACATGATTAACGGAACCTTCTACTAGTAAATCTAAAGTTTTATTTAATTTTTTCAAAATAAAATTTTTTGGCTACTAATTAATCTCCTATCATTTACTTTATTACAATTTTTTAAATCCAAACAAAAGGGGGAGAAGATCTTCGGTGGAGATGAGTCGAACCCGGTCCTATGGGTGTGCTCCGCAGATTCCTTGGACGGTGCTCCGATCCCAAGACGGTACGGTCATCCAATACCCCCCGTGGGGCCCACCGAAAAATAAGAATATTCTAGGACCCGGTCAACATCCGTCACCGCCCAGCCCCAGATCCGTCGGCCCTGCAGGCTGCAGCACGATACATCATAAATGTGGCGGTGGATCTGCCCTTGCACTCACGTGGGGTGACGACATCCCTCTCCTCGGAGCCTGCCACGTGTCCTAGATATGGCCTCTGCATTGGGCCAGATTCGATTCCTCGTGATAGCCTCGAGACTGGACTGGATTCGATTCTGATCTCCCCGACGATTATGCACCGCACAGTCTCACCAAACCTCTCCGGTTCGTCTATCTGCACGGATCACCTCACTCCAAACCGCGCCACGTGTCCGGTCACCGACCCGACCCGACCCATCCGAGGGAATCGTCTACGGTTCAGGGCTTCCAGCAACCTACAGTTCCAAACGGTAACCAGATGCCACATAGGTGAATCGAACACATTCGGACGGCTGCGATGATATTAGTACCATGTGGCGCGCATCAGACGGATACCATCCCATATGTCGGTCACTCGGACTGTAGAGGATTCGATCTTCGTCATCCGAAGCTGCCCTGATCGACAGGCACCTGTGAACATCGCCAGACAAACGACCATACGGGCGCTTGAAAAATAAGCGCAATCCTGACCGTCTGATGAGGTCAAACTAAGGGCCGGCAAATGGCAATGGGTCGTGTCTGGTTTCGGGTCGGGTCCAGAAATCCTAAACCCAGACACGTCATATCTACATCCTAAATTTTCATCCGTTTACACTAGACAAGTCCTGATGAGATCTGATGAGATCCACTAGACAAGTCCTATCTAGATCCTAAAATTTCACATGTTTCATTCATGGGCGGCTCTACATATGGATGAGTGGGGTCAATTGACCCCACTCACCGATTGAAATCTATTAAAAAATCTATTAAATTTTTATTTTTATCATAATTTATTTAGTTTTAACTGTTGGTTTGACCCCACTCCATCGATTCACCGAACCCTATTTCTCGCTGTCACGTGAAAAATATTTTTTAATATAATTTTTGACCCCACTGATACAAATTTCTGGAGCCGCCACTGGTTTTCATTTATAAACAAGTACACGATCAGATTTATTGGATCCGTTTATCACACGGGTCGTACTCAGTAGACACGACCCGATCCATTTAGACATGTTTTCTTTTAAAGGTTTTCCCCAAATGATACTCAAAAGCCACATATTGCTTCAACTGACCCTAGTTGTTTTTTGCATTATTTTTATGACCCTCTACACATGCAAAACAATCGTACATTCATAATTTGATTTTTTTGGACATAAAAGCTCCCAATACTGCATGTTGTTTTCGACGAAGCAGTATGGCTAATGCGACCTATCACCACAACCCTAGAAGGAGAGAGAGAGAGAGAGAGAGAGAGAGAGAGAGAGAGAGAGAGAGAGAGAGAGAGAGAGAGAGAGAGAGAGAGAGAGAGAGGGCTAGGTTTGGAAGAATGACGAATAATTCTCATTAGGACAATAGCCACGAATATATAGCCACATACATGTCTAGAGAATGAGTCATGTACACCTCACTCATATATATAATCTAAAATATACATTAACACCCCCCATCAAACTCACGGTGGATCAAATACTGAGAGTTTGCTAATAAGAAATCGAAAACGGAGAGAGGGATGTGACTTTGTGGAAAAAATCAGCAATCTACTCTGTGGAAGACAAATAGGGCAAGAGATGGTGCCAGCCTAGTACTACTTCCTAGAGAAGTAACAATCGAGATCAATGTACTTTGTCTGCTTATGAAAAACCGGATTGCTGCCTATCTGAATAGCACTCTTATTGTCGCAATGAAGAGCTGTACAGCCAGAAGTAGCGACACCAAGATCGTGAAAAAGATATCGTAAATGAACAACCTCCTTAGTAGTAGTGGACATAGCACGAAACTCAGCCTTAGTGCTAGAGAGAGAGACAAACTTCTGCTTCTTGCTCTTTCAGAAAATCAGAGAGCAACCCAGAAAAGAGGTAATATCTAGTAATAGAGCGATGAGTAGTCGGATCACCGGCTCAGTCAGCATCAGAATATGCATGAAGAACCAAAGAGGAGGTCGAAGGAAAAATAAGCAACCTGTTAATAGTGCCTCGTAGATACCGAAGAACCCAGAGGAGGGCATCATAATGAGTCGAGTGAGATGCATCCACGAACTGGCTAATAATACTATATGCATGTGCAATATCCGACCTAGTAATGCAAAGATAGACCAACTGACCAACTATCTCCCGGTACCGGGTAGGATCTGATAGAAGCTCACGATCAGCAGGATGGAGCTTCACATGAAGCTTAAGAGGAGTGTCAACTGTATGGCAGTCAAAAAGAGCTGCACGACCCACATGTCAGCCGAGTATTCTGCTGAGAAAGCAGAATTCACCAAGCACCTTTAGCAACCTCCAGACCATAAAAGTAGCGCAGAGGATCAAAAAGCTTCATCTGAAACTGACTCTGGAGATGCTACTGAAGAAAAAGCAATGGCACCAGAGTCATCACCAGTAAGAATCATGTCATCAACATAAAGAAGGATGATAGCCCGGCCATGGAGCAAAGTTTGCACAAACATAATGTGATCCTGGAAGCTCGATATCCACAAATCTGATCTCAGTCATTGCACGGCGAAAATGCTCAAACTGGGCACGAGGAGGTTGTTTGAGTCTATAAATGGCCCGACGGAGACGACAGGTATGCTGAGACCTGAAAAAGACTACATATAAAGAACCTCGGAGAGATCACCGTGAAGAAATGCATTCTTCACATCCATCTAAAGAAGTGGTCAATCTCGAGCAGCAGCAACAACAAAGAGGTCCGAATGGTGGTCATCTGAGACACTGGAGCAAAAGTCTTTTCATAATTAATCTCGTACTTCTAAGTAAATCCACTAGCAACGAGACGGGCCTTGTATGGATCAATGGAGCCATCGGGACGACGCTTGATCTTGAAGACCCACTTGCATCTAATAAGCTCAACACCAGCTGGCAGGGGGACAACCTCTTATATCTGAGTCTACTCAAAAGCCTGAAACTCCTCAGCCATAGCCTGTTGTTCCACAAGATGCTACAGTGTCTCTTTGTAGGACCTAGGCTCTTTGTTAGTATGAAAAGATGTAAGGTAAGCAATGAACAAGGACGAGTATGAAGTGACTGCAGCAAAATCAAAACGGTCAGGAGAGTAGCCAAAGTAGTAAGAGCGGCGACGCTCGTGCTGGGGATAGCGAAGAGGAGTACTGGGATCCACATCCGGTATAAGAAGGTTGCTTGAGGTAGACGGCGTACCAGAGGAGTCCAGGTCAAATATAGGGTGACCGACAACGGGTTAGGCTGATGACAATGAGAATACACTTAAGGAAACGAAGAAATAGGTGATGGGGACGAATGGCCCAAGGGAGAGGGAGGGGACACAGGAGAAACAATATCTGAGAGGAAATGAAGAGAAGAAGAAGGGTCAACCATGATAATAGAAGGTAAGGTGTAACATTAACCCCAAACACACAAGATATTATCCACTTTGCCCGTGCCCGCACGAGAACTTCCCAGGGAGGTCACCTATTCTAGTACTACTCTCGCCCGAGCACGCTTAACTACGGAGTTCTTACGAATTCCATAACGACGCACAGTTTTAAAACGCATCTTTTATGTTTGGGAGGGAAAATTATATTAGTAGCTCAGGATCTCCTTCTCTCGAGGCGATGTGGGGCTAACTCGTATTGAGTGGTCCCCATCATTGATCAGTTTTTTTATATTGTTTTTCTTAAGCCCACAAGGGTTGTCCAACCATAACTCATCTCTATAGCATGCATCGGATCCCATATAGGTCATTTCGACCCTCCTCAAAGTTCTCTATTATAACCCTATAAGTGCCCTACCCCTTTATATCTTTTCCATTGCCTGATGCTATAAAACACCCTAGTAGCCCTATATGAACGGAGAACCAATAATCAGCCGCACACCCTTTCCTCTTATTTGTAACCCAAACCCTAACTCTCTTTTTTTTTTTACTACTCTCTCTCTCTCTCTCTCTCTCTCTCTCTCTGCACATGGGTCTTCGTCTACCTGGTCGTATGACTCTTTTCCCGGCCTCCCCTCATGGTATGTATTTTTTTTCCTCCCTCTCTTTTCGTTGATCTCTCGCTTCGGATTTCTATTTTCTTTCTCCCTAAATATTTTATCTTCTAGATTTTTCCTTCTATTTCTCTCTCTAAAATCCCTCTCTTTAATTTTAATTTTTATTTAAATTATTTTTGTAAATCTAAAATTTGAAATTTTTGGGTGTGCCTTCCATATATTAGGAATCGGTTCGGATTCGCAAGCCATAAGTCATCAACCCTAATCTAGCACCGTGGTGTTAGAATTGGTGAGGTCTATAGCTCGTAAAAACCTATAGTTTAGCTATGTATGGTTGATAGTATAGGATTACATATTGGTACGTACCTTAGTACGTGTTCTGATTACAGAACAGAGAGCCATGGCTACATGGTAATCCTCTTGAGTGGGAGACTCAAGGGACTGGTCCCATGTAACCTAAATACGTTCGCAGCTCTGATTAGGGTTGGTCGCTCTATCAGGTTAAGCTGTTGGGATGACAGAGCGTGGGTGTCTCCACCACGGTCATTACCAGGCACAGTGTCTGTGGCCGAACGGAACCAACACGGTGCACAGATCGATGAGCAGACATCGGTGCACTAAACCGTGCTTCTGCTTAGGGTAAAACGGTCCTAAACTCTGAGGAACCATGTCTGGTGGACTAACCAGTTGTGTGGTGCTTTGGCGCACCAATGTGTGAGGATCCGGATACAGTGATCCAAAACCACGGTGTACTGGGTTACCCGGCTGGCGTTGCATCAGCATGTCACTCCTGCAGGCTATCCACACCCCTAACGGGAGGTGCGTTCCTTGGTCTAACCTACGTCGTATTAAACCCTGGCCAGGTGGTCATCAGTTCGACTGGTGACGGATCCGGTTACTCGGAAGAGTTATCGGATGTACGATGTACGTGGTCAACCTGGAAGGAACCGAGTCATATGAGCACTCGAGTCTGACGGTATTCTCCACCGCTCGAGTTGCGTCATGGCACCAGTGGAGGGACAGTGAGTTTACCATACTAAGCGGAGAGCAGGGGTATGAGAGAGAACATAGTAAGTCCGGGGGAATTGGAGTGCAGCCTGCGTCGCACTCTGGGTGGCTACGCAGGTTAACTCGGACTCAGAGGATCGATGGTACACTCGGGTAGTGTGTCGATCGAGTCTGAGTTGGAAGCCATGAACCCTGGTCCCTGAAGGTTCCACCTTATCGACATTATGTATGGTTCTTATATCATCTCCTCGAAATACAGAACGTAGTTAGAGGAAGCGAGAAGTCCAAGCATACGCTCCGTGAGTGCTTCGCACTAGTGCACGGTAGATGCGTAGCTACGTGTGTGCACTAAGGGGAAACCCTAGGTTAGTGCAGAGACGCATGTAGCAATTCCTTGCCATAAGTGGACTTTGCCACATGGGTGCGATGCACCGGGACATGTTGCGAGTTGACTAGTTGACTTCACTAGGAGCACCCTACGGGAACCTCAGAGAATAGTGAAATCACTGGTGCACTTCACTTATGTGTGCCTTGCAAAGTCTCGTACACGAGGAACGGCTAACTAGTGGCATAAGGGCGTTTTGGTCATACCATGCGCCACTATGCACTAAGGGGGCCGGCCCTAAGTGTTGAGAGACTGGTCAAGGCCGGACCCATTAGTTTCGGGAGGTTGTTGCCTCCGATGAAGGGGCCGGTTATGAGGCGCAGAAAACGGGCTGGTTTTGACCGTTTTCGAAAACAAGGAAAGGATAGAGATAAAGAAGAGATATATAGGGATAAGGTTTGAATCAATCATCCTTATCCATACTGTCCTTATCCATATGGATAGGCCGGCCCTATATATATGAGAAGGAGAGAGAGGGTGCACGAAATTAGTAGCATGGGCAAGCCCTAGGGCCGGCCATGCAAGCCATGGGGAAACCGAAGCCCCTCTTCTCTCTTCGCATCTCCTCTCTCGTCTCTCTCTCCCTCGCTTGCGCCATTGGATGGCGACTCGTCTTCCTCGCATGGTGTTTCGTAGAAGGAGAAGGCTCATTGTATGGAGGCACTCAGAGATCCATCGATGAGGTGCCGTGCATCATGTGAGATCGGGTGAACTAGAAGGCGTCTCCCGCAACCTTTTGCTGTCCAGAATCTGCACAGAAAATCAATGTTGTTTCTGCGATTCCGGGAGCTACAGAAGTCCAAACGACATGAAACTTGTTGGAAAAGTTGCGTCTCAAAGTTGGCTACCTGCAGTCCAAATTTCAGCCCAATCAGAGTTCGGAGCAGAAAGTTATGACCATCGCACCGAAGCTATGTCGAGCAGATCCGTAGCCCGTCTCCATCGACAAAGAAGAAATTTGTCGCGGTGAAAGATTCCGCACGCAGGTATGATCTCTAACAAGTAGATCTAACATAATTAGAACATGCATTCATGCTAGATTGTTCTTTTGCGTTAGATCGTCGTTACGGGTTCGAGTAGTTGCCATGCTAGTTTCATACACGCATATGTAGATCGTTTCGATGAAATTTTTGATATGTAACGCACACCGCCTACGGTCCTCGGACCTTCACTTTGCTTCCGCTGCGGGCCTCTACCATGGATTTACATCCAATAATTGGTATCAGAGCCCGTTAGTGGTATGCGTTTCATGTCTTTTCATGAAACCGTCATGTGCGCGCATGAATAGTATGTGCCGCCATCGGGGTTCTATGAGTTGATCATGCATAGTATATTTTGTATGTTCTATGAATCGTTTTTGCAGGGCGCCGCTTCTAAAATTATTCTGGATATGTGATTGCTTGCTACCGGGGGTCGGACCCCGTGTTAGCGATTTTGTCTGGATGTTTTTCTTCTGTGTGTGGATAGATTTTAGAGCCATAGTCGGGCAAGAGGTGAAGATATACCACCCTTGATTCCCAGGCTTTTGCTAGGTTTGTTTTCCTTTTCTTTCTAGGAAATTGTGTACGAGCGAGCACTTGCTCGAAGCGTACTAGATCTTTTTCAGTTACAGATTGAAGAGCAGGACTTGCCGTGGAGATCCACCACTGGGAAGATGAGCGGAACCTTGGAAGACGATGGCGATCCGGCGAAGCGTACACGATGACGGCAAAGGGCAGAAAGCGTCAGAAGATCGTATACAGAGGCTTGCACCGGATCGAGGAGCCTTGCGAAGGAGACAGAGAGCCTGCGCTGTGCAAGTCAGGTTCAGGGGTCGGACCCTGAACTTGATTCAGTTGTGTGCTTGTTTCTTACAGTACTTCTTTATATTTCTGTAGAGAACCCCGATGCGATAATTTAATTATCTGTATTAGAGGGATGCCCTTTCCCCTCGGGTCCTAGCGACCTTATTAGGATAGGATTCCACTAGTGACGCCTATTATTTAATTGACCCTTGATGATAGCATGAATTCCTCACATTTGGTTATGCCCCCATTAGGTCAACACCCAATTAGTCGGGTGTGCCTATTTGGCAAGCATCGAAACCTAGAATGAGTTGGAATTCTACTATGACATCATTCGTCAAATTTATAAGCGAGGCGCCATGGTAGTGGAAGACCTTTCCTGTTAGTCTGACCTTAGGCTAGGCTCCAGGGCATTAGCGTAATAGCCAAGTTTGCAAAGCATCGATGTTCTTGGGATATGTAATGTGACCCTTGAGTGGAGAAATCCACTTGAGGCAGGGACTATGATATTCCGAGATCGATTAATGCTTCGCGAAAGGCTTGAAACGCTAGTGAGAGCATGGTATGACCAGGGTCTAATGTATAGGTTGTCGTGACCTTAGTATACACTCATACTTGCATTAAATAACCCTCAAATTTAATAAGGGATGCAAGAGAGGACTTTTAGAGATCCTCTGGCCTCCACGGCCAATCACTTCGTGCTCGGGTGGGAGGGCATAACTCAACAACCCCCTCGGGTGAGAGCTGTGCTTTTCCATGCCAAGCTACTTAGTGATCTCCCTCGGGATATGGCGATTACGGCGCCAAGGGTTCAGGCTTTTACTCACCCTCGTGAGGGCCGTTAGAACTTCCGTTCCGTAATTGCCTAGGCTCGTGGTTAAGCATCCGAAGTACACGTGAGGTATTCGTTGCGAAGACAATGGTGATCACGTGGTGCTGGCCAAAAGATAACCATGGTTCATCAAAGCCCTTAGTTGGCAGATTTGGATAGGGTCAAGGGAAAGACCCGTGTAAGCGGATGACCTGCACACTGCCCCCTCGGACAGGTGCAGCCTATTCCGAGATCTTACATACATGGTTAAATTAATCCATAGAGGTGTCTTCGCTGTGAGGGTAGCGCTGACATTTGGATATAATTAGCTTATTTTCAAAATCCATAAAATAAGTTTTCTTGCATTCATTTTCATTCAACCATATAGTTTCCCTATCCGCTATCCCATAAGAAAACCAGTTATCGGGTCTCTAGCTACGTAGAGCGGAAGCGCTATCTTTAGCTTATGCTTAGGGTAGTAAACGTACATTGGCATGTAATCTAAGTATCCCTATATTAGACCTAATGAGTCCAGATATCACTAGGGCACTAACTAGGGCATATGATGACTAGCGAGAGTCTGAGGAGATGTGCAAGTTCTGTGTTATAACAGACTTGCGGACAACTCTTTAGAAGCAAGTCAGAGATATGCCGGGTCTTCTCAAAATAAGTTTTACTTGCATAAGATGTCTGCTAGGCGAAGTCGGTAGACTCATCGCTTATCCACCAAGATACTTGTTGGTACCAAGATGTCAGAGGAAATGCTTATTCGGGAACACATCCTTGAGTTCCAGATCGAACTAGATTCCAAAGACATAGTACCAGATGACGAGGTGGTGGAAGACGTCTATCTTGCATTCTTGTCTGGAACCTTCGAAGGCGTTATCAGAGACTTTAGCTTTAACAAGTTAGAGATGATAAACGCAGAACTTCTAAGGAGATTTCCAAGAGATATAGGATGAGATCAAGATTAAAGGCAAAGCCTGTAGTGCTTAACCTAGGTCTTCTATAGAAGAACCTAAGGGAGTAACTTATAAGAGATCGAATACTATTCTAGTGCAGAAACTAGTATGGACTCCTAAGTTTGGTAACGCTAAGGACGGAAGTGTTTCCGCTTTGGCGAGTATAGGGGGTATTTGAAGATTGAGTATGGCCTCAGGATGTTAGAAGTTGAGTCGCTATCTAGTAGCAATTCTTATGCTTCTTGGAATGTAGACTTCGGGTCTACAGAGATTCAAGGAAAGCAGAAGGCTACTTTATAGTGAAGGAATCCTAACATAGGTACTGATGCCATAAGCCGCTGCGGAAGCTGTTAGATATGATTGTCTTAGTTTTTTCGAAACACGGATTTTGATCTTTAGAGATTTCATTCTGTTTCCTCTACTGTAAATGAAGTTTTTAGTTTTAGACAGCACCGTATGTGTGTATCTTAAACTGAATAGATAGCTTCATTACTAGAGGAATAGATCAGAATAATCTCTTTGTATTTAATCCTAATTCGGAAATAGATTTCATGACAGCTGTAGCGTCTAATTGAAATTCATCTAAATCCTTCGGAGAAGCTATCCCATTTGTGACCCCTCTGATTTAGATATTCTGCCTTAGATAAATTCAAAGGTAAAAGAAGGCCGAGTTTCTGTTCACAGATTCATCGGAGATCCTTCTAACCTATGAGTGTTATCTGGAAGGCAGAATAACTAAAAGGGCCACTAAGGTATTGGTGTTAGTTATTTTGACGTCTATGGTTCCAAGAACGTCTAGACGATAGAAGACTCTTCGATTTAATCGAAGGAATAAGTCACTATCGGACAAGTTCCATAGGATCCTAAAGGATCATGGGATTATCTCCCAGTTAAATGCTCCAAGGATGACACGTCAGAATGAAGTCTCCGAGAGAAGGAATCAGACTCTGTTTGACATGGTCCGTAGTATGATGAATATTGCCAAGTGTACTACCCCCCTTTGGTGGGGCTGTACCTTAAAACAGTAGCTTATATCTGAAACTATCTCTCATCTAGATCAGTGCCTCAGACCTATAGAGAGCTATGGTCTAAGCGAAAGCTGACACTATAGAGTCTCGAGATATAGGGTTGTCCTGCACTTGTGCAAAGGGACAAGAGGGATGAGATGGAGATGTAGTTCCAGGTATATCTGTTTGTAGGTTACCCTTAGGAGGCATAAGGTGGACTGTTCTATGATCTTGAGGTTTGAAAGGTAATCGTTTCTACGAATACCATCTACCTAGACCAGGATTATATTATAGACCATAAGTTTACCGGTAAGGTAGTTCTGGGTGAACTACTGGGTACTGGTAGAGAGTGCGCATCTGAAAACGTAGTGGGAGTAGATGATACAAGAAACTAGCTAGTATGCCAGACACTGTAGAAACAATTCACTTTTGTACCACCACCACTTCGTCTTTGTGGGACCATCAGAGCTCCTGAAATATACTATGGAGAAACTTCGATAGTTAATCCAGAGTTTCAGGAGGATGATCCCTAGAGCTACGAAGAAGTAGTGGGAGCTTCCTTTGTACCACCACCACCTCATCGTTGTGGGACCATCAGAGCTCCTGAGAGATACTATGGAGAAACTTTGATAGTTAATCCAGAGTTTCAGGAGGATAATCCCTAGAGCTACGAAGAAGTAGTGGGAGCTTCCGACAGCTCTGACTGACAAAAGACCATGGAGGCAAGCTTGCATCAATATCCCTTGGAACAGTCTTGATACTTATAGCACTATCACCCTTCAGGGTGTAGAAGGTGTATTAGAAGAGCACCCGATTAAGACTTAAGTAGCTAGATTAGTTGCCAAATGAGAAGGGATTGACTATGTCAAAACCATCTCACTGGTAGCTATGCCTAAGTCTATTTCGGATCCTCTTAATCCATCGCAGCCCATTATAGTTGGGAGATCTGGTTGATGTATGTCAAGACAGTTATTCCCTAACGGGAATTTGGAAAGGACATATGGATGATGTAGCCCCAGGGTTTGTGTCAGTAGGTTAGGAAGATATGGAATGCAAGTTGCAACGGTCTATTTATGGACTGATGCAAGCATCCAAGTTGGAATATCTATTTTGATCAAGGAAATCCGCTCACACGGATTTGATCAGAATGATGATAAACCAAGTGAGTACAAGAAAGGTGAAAAAGCTACAAGGGTGTACGTAGTACTTTACGTTAACGATATCCTACTGATTGAAAATGACGTAAGAATATTGTTTACGGTAAAGGTTTGTAGTCATCACAATTCGATGTGAAAGACCCTAGTGAGGCGAATTATGCTCTGGGAATCAAGGTAACTCTAGATAACCAGAGCAAGGTTCTCTTGCTGTCACAGGCTATGCATGAAGATAAGATTCTAGCCAGATTCGTTTTACGAGGCTAGATATCTATTGCGCAGCAGGAATGATGGATCGGTTTCAGTCGAACCCGGGTCCAAATCATTGGACTAAAGTGAAGGGTATACTCTGAAGTCTTCATCAAGTGAGGATTGTGAGTTAGCTTGCACTTCACAGGTCCTGATATCGATTGGACGCACAAGGTCTGACTTTGGTGTCAGATGTGTGTTCCAGAGAATCAATTTCAGGGATTATTTTTATCTTGGGATTAGAAGCGGTAGTTGGTAGAGTGTGAAGCAAGAATGCATCACAGACTCTACCACAGTGGCTTAGCACGTTGTTGCGTGTGAGGTAGTATATCAGGTGGTAAGGCTTAGGAAGTTCTTAGAGAACTTGGGACGCGTACCAGAAGCTCAGTTATCTGTTGTTGCAACAGAAGAGCGGTAAGCAAGGTCCAAGGAGACTAGGCACCGCCGTGAGGGGAAACCCATCAAGTACAAATTCCACTTAATCTGACAGTTATAGGAGGAAATGCAAGTAGCGGTACTGAGGTGGAATCTACAGACAATGTTGCCAATTCCTTTAGGGAATTCCTGCAAAGGCTTTTGGGCAGCATGTAGAAGCTACAGAGCTCAACACCGTTATTCCTCGTTAGACCTAGTGGGAGATTGTTAGAATTGGTGAGGTCTATAGCTCGTAAAAACCTATAGTTTAGCTATGTATGGTTGATAGTATAGGATTACATATTGGTACGTACCTTAGTACGTGTTCTGATTACAGAACAGAGAGCCATGGCTACATGGTAATCCTCTTGAGTGGGAGACTCAAGGGACTGGTCCCATGTAACCTAAATACGTTCGCAGCTCTGATTAGGGTTGGTCGCTCTATCAGGTTAAGCTGTTGGGATGACAGAGCGTGGGTGTCTCCACCACGGTCATTACCAGGCCCAGTGTCTGTGGCCGAACGGAACCAACACGGTGCACAGATCGATGAGCAGACATCGGTGCACTAAACCGTGTTTCTGCTTAGGGTAAAACGGTCCTAAACTCTGAGGAACCATGTCTGGTGGACTAACCAGTTGTGTGGTGCTTTGGCGCACCAATGTGTGAGGATCCGGATACAGTGATCCAAAACCACGGTGTACTGGGTTACCCGGCTGGCGTTGCATCAGCATGTCACTCCTGCAGGCTATCCATACCCCTAACGGGAGGTGCGTTCCTTGGTCTGACCTACGTCGTATTAAACCCTGGCCAGGTGGTCATCAGTTCGACTGGTGACGGATCCGGTTACTCGGAAGAGTTATCGGATATACGATGTACGTGGTCAACCTGGAAGGAACCGAGTCATATGAGCACTCGAGTCTGACGGTATTCTCCACCGCTCGAGTTGCGTCATGGCACCAGTGGAGGGACAGCGAGTTTACCATACTAAGCGGAGAGCAGGGGTATGAGAGAGAACATAGTAAGTCCGGGGGAATTGGAGTGCAGCCTGCGTCGCACTCTGGGTGGCTACGCAGGTTAACTCAGACTCAGAGGATCGATGGTACACTCGGGTAGTGTGTCGATCGAGTCTGAGTTGGAAGCCATGAACCCTGGTCCCTGAAGGTTCCACCTTATCGACATTATATATGGTTCTTATATCATCTCCTCGAAACACAGAACGTAGTTAGAGGAAGCGAAAAGTCCAAGCATACACTCCGTGAGTGCTTCGCACTAGTGCACGGTAGATGCGTAGCTACGTGTGTGCACTAAGGGGAAACCCTAGGTTAGTGCAGAGACGCATGTAGCAATTCCTTGCCATAAGTGGACTTTGCCACATGGGTGCGATGCACCGGGACATGTTGCGAGTTGACTAGTTGACTTCACTAGGAGCACCCTACGGGAACCTCAGAGAATAGTGAAATCACTAGTGCACTTCACTTATGTGTGCCTTGCAAAGTCTTGTACACGAGGAACGGCTAACTAGTGGCATAAGGGCGTTTTGGTCATACCATGCGCCACTATGCACTAAGGGGGCCGGCCCTAAGTGTTGAGAGACTGGTCAAGGCCGGCCCCATTAGTTTCGGGAGGTTGTTGCCTCCGATGAAGGGGCCGGTTATGAGGCGCAGAAAATGGGCTGGTTTTGACCGTTTTCGAAAACAAGGAAAGGATAGAGATAAAGAAGAGATATATAGGGATAAGGTTTGAATCAATCATCCTTATCCATACTGTCCTTATCCATATGGATAGGCCGGCCCTATATATGAGAAGGAGAGAGAGGGTGCACGAAATTAGTAGCATGGGCAAGCCCTAGGGCCGGCCATGCAAGCCATGGGGAAACCGAAGCCCCTCTTCTCTCTTCGCATCTCCTCTCTCGTCTCTCTCTCCCTCGCTTGCGCCATTGGATGGCGACTCGTCTTCCTCGCATGGTGTTTCGTAGAAGGAGAAGGCTCATTGTATGGAGGCACTCAGAGATCCATCGATGAGGTGCCGTGCATCGTGTGAGATCGGGTGAACTAGAAGGCGTCTCCCGCAACCTTTTGCTGTCCAGAATCTGCACAGAAAATCAACGTTGTTTCTGCGATTTCGGGAGCTACAGAAGTCCAAACGACGTGAAACTTGTTGAAAAAGTTGCGTCTCAAAGTTGGCTACCTGCAGTCCAAATTTCAGCCCAATCAGAGTTCGGAGCAGAAAGTTATGGCCATCGCACCGAAGCTATGTCGAGCAGATCCGTAGCCCGTCTCCATCGACAAAGAAGAAATTTGTCGCGGTGAAAGATTTCGCACGCAGGTATGATCTCTAACAAGTAGATCTAACATAATTAGAACATGCATTCATGCTAGATTGTTCTTTTGCGTTAGATCGTCGTTAGGGGTTCGAGTAGTTGCCATGCTAGTTTCATACACGCATATGTAGATCGTTTCGATAAAATTTTTGATATGTAACGCACACCGCCTACGGTCCTCGGACCTTCACTTTGCTTCCGCTGTGGGCCTCTACCATGGATTTACATCCAACACGTGGTAGGATTGATCTTTTCATACTAGATGACAAGATTCGGTCTTATAATGTTTTTAATTTTTGGGTTTCATTGTGGAATTACATATGCTATACCATTAGATATGATAGGGGTACGTTAACAAATAAATATGCATGATTTGCTCTCGAGTTTTAGCATATTGTTCTAGTTGAAAATCTTTTACTGTTCTAGCATTTGTTTATATGTTTCTCTTGTCAGGATCTTGGTAGAAAAATGGTTTTTGGCTTTGTTAAATAGATCAATGTTATCTTGTTTAGTTTTTGTAAATTTTCAACCCAAGTGGGTTGGTGTAAAATATTATAGGCTAACGTTGTGGGGAATTGTGGACCCTCACACAGTGGGTAGCTAAGGGTGTTGATAAGCCCCTGATGTGCATATTATCACTTAATAATTTTGAAAACCTAATCTAAACACAACAAGGGGTTGATCAATATCCTGGGGTTCATATTGTGTTCTTCCGAAGCGAGAGACGTTATGACATGCCTTAGGGTATGTGTAGTGGTCCTGTAGAAAAAAAGAATGGTGGAAGGAAAAAGCAAGATGGGCAATAAAAAGCTCCTCCTTGAAAGACGGAAAAACCTAGTATGGCCAAATAGGGATCTGTACTCTGTAACTCTGTATTGTGTGGCTTCTCCCCTTTACCCGGTATGTTGGTTGGCGAGTTCCTCACCTCTTCGTTAGGGGAACAACACTGACAGGTCCATAAAATTTTAAAATAAAGAAAGTAAATTAAATCTAATATGGTTTTAGCACTATTTATTATTGCAAAGCTATATTTAATTTGAATCATCTATTTGTTATGTTTAGTTCCGTTTATCGTTATATGGTTATTATTTCTTTAAGTTAAAATGTATCTTTTCATAGAATTATTAATACCTTTTTATTCAAGATATTAGCCAATCTTGTCACTATTTTTGATGCCTCCAAGGTATTTGAGGCACAGGTGCTCTCTGGGAGTAGACTTGGTGGCGTTCCATTGGTCGAGTAGCTTCGTTGCTGTGCACTCTGAGTCTTCTTTTCTACAGTTCTGTTTCTCTCTTTTTGTCACTTAGTTGGATTTGTTCAGATGCTCTGATGTCAGGAACGTTGTGAACCTTCTGTTATTTGGTCTAATAAAATGGTTTGTCTATTTCTTAGTTTACTTCTCTATATGGTCTTTGTAATTATAACAAAAAAAATCACCCAACACCCTGTGTTTTGGATTATCTTAATAAATTAAGTTGATTCGAAATACGGGGCGTTACATAAGGGCTTGAGGGCCAGGGCAAAAGAAGAAGCTTTAGCAAAAGGAGAGGTGTCGAGTTTGCTGAAACACCGAGGAGGGAGTTGGAGGGACCTTAAGAAATGTGAGATCCTAAGACGTAACAGAGTAATAGGGAACACTCTAGACAAAAAAAACTTATCGAGAGATACGAAAATAGTGAGCCAAGGGGTCATAACAATGGTACCTCTTATGCTCAGAACTGAGACCCAAAAGCACACACTTGTGAAGGTCCGATAGACCTCAGGATTGTTAGATCACTGACGAATAAGATAAACGCATATAAAACACGAATAGTCATCAATAAAACTAATATAGTAAATATAACATTCATAGAAAATAAATATGCAGGACCCCAAATATCATAGTGCACTAGATTAAATGGACTACATGACTTCGACAAATTAGAATAAAAGGGACTAGCTGAATGTTTAGCCAACTAACATCCCGTACAAAAAGAAAGAGAAGAAAATGAACCTCGGTTTAAAACTCCAGACTAGAAAAGACTTTTAAGCCAAGATTCGGACACATGACCAAATCTCATGTGCCACAGGTCGACATCAGAAGTGACTACTGCACCATAAAAGATTGAAGAACGGATAGCAGGAAGATGAAGAGACTCCAGGTAACATAGTCTGCCAGCCCTACGAGCAACACCAATCCTCTGTCTTGAGCATGGATCTGCACAACACAAGAAGAGGAAAATAAAGTGAATGTCAAGCCATAATCATATAAGCTGATAATATAGATTAAATTCGTGCAAAACTGATGTGCCTACAAGACAAAAGGTAAAGAGAGAAGACATGTAGGGGTCTGAAGTTGTAATGATAGATCCACTCTGCGAGATGGCTAAGAGAGAGCCATCTGTAGTTTGGATCGAAGGAATACGGAATGCAGGTGGCATGCAGTAAGGATATAATGGTCTGGGGTTATTTGGTGAGAGGCTCCAGAGTCCATAATCCAAGGTGCAAAGGTACCCAAGGTGATAGAGAAGACAAAGGGTCCAAAGGAGCCGAAGAGATCAGAGTAGGCTGCATAAAGAGCTGCTCAAGACATATCTCGTGACACTGAATGCGATATGTCGTAGTAGCATCTATAGTTGGGGCGCCAGTAACTACAGTAGTGGGTCGACCACGATTAGGTAACCCAACACACTTCTCTGGATGCTACTAATAGGAGTCGACCGTGTGCCTCGGCTTGCCACAGTAGGTGCACCTCCGATTGTCAGACGAACCACCGAACATGCCAGAAGAACGGGAGAGATCACGAGAGAGCAAAGCAGTGGAAGTGGGTCTCAGAGATTGAGCAGCAGCAAGAACAACCTCAATACTAGAGGGAACAGAGGTCTAACGAGTTGCAACAGTGCAAAGACGAGTTTCCTCGACAATAAGATTAGCTACAGCATTATCAAAGCGAGGAAGGAGATTTCAATAGATCAATTGTTCCGCGAGGGGAAAGAACTCAGGGCAAAGTGCCATCAGAAACTGGAAGAGCTGTCGCTGTTCCCAAAAGAACAGCAGCTCGCTCTAGGAGGCAATGACTCTTGATACCTCTAGTAGAGGGGGCTCCAAAGCATGGAGCTTAGGCCAGTTGCCATGCATAAGGCTATAAAAATGCTGAATGGTTTGCTCCCCCTACTAAGAATATTGGAGCTGTCAAGATCCCCATAGAGGTCTCGGCTATCAATGACACAACGGATGGTGGCAGACCACGAGTCAAGTCAGCTATCGTGATCAAGGGAAAGTCTATTGAGACGGGGAGAAAATCTCTCGTTTACTTAAGAGGCATCGTCGAGAACTAGACCAGGGTCATCGTCGAGGACTGAACCAAGGTCATCGTTGAGGAAGTTGTCATCGAGAGATGCAAAAGACTCAGGGACTCAATCGACAAAGGGGTACGCTACTTGATGTGAGTAGCGGAGGGTTAATGGGTGCAGAAGGGCCGGTTACAGAGGCCCGACAGGCACAAGAGGGTCGGTCCGAGCACCAGGAGGGTCGGCGGATGGCCGGCGGGCTGCAGAAGAAGTCGGTGGGCTGCAGGAGGGTCGACGGATGGCTGATGGGCTGTAGGAGTAGCCGATGGAGGGCCGACAAGCTGTAGGAGTGGCCGACGGAGGGCCGTTGGGCTGCAGAAGAGGCCGGCGTAGGGGAGGAGGGCCAAGCACGGGCCGATCAAGCTACAGGAGGGGATGACACAAGGCAGGAAGGACAGGCGTGATCCAATCGGGCGCAAAAGTGTCGGGCGCGGGCTGTAGCGAGATCGAACGCAAGGCGCAGGGCGACGGGATCGTCGCAGATGCAAGCAAGGCTATGGAAGGGAAGGTGCAGGAATCAAACACGCTCTAATACCATTCACAACAACCCTAGAAGAGGAGGGAGGGAGGGAGGGAGGGAGAGAGAGAGAGAGAGAGAGAGAGAGAGAGAGAGAGACAGAGAGAGAGAGAGAGAGAGACGACTAGGGTTTGGGAGAATGGAGGAAAATTCACATTAGGGCAATAACCAGAAATATATAGGCACATATATGTGTAGGGAATGAGTCATGTACACCTAACTCATATTTTGAATTTTTTGGACATAAAAGCCCCCAATACTGCATGTTGCTTTCGACGAAGTAATATGGCCAATGCAACTAACACAAATATGCTGCAGTGGCCTTGTTGATGTTTTCGACGAAACAATATGGTCAATGCAATGGATGCAAATATGTTACGTTAGAGACTTAATAGGATTCACAAAGGAAGAAGATGAGTGCTATGTTAAGAACATTTTTGTCTAAAAGAATATGTGGTCAGAAAAGTAACGCTAAAAGCAAGTGGGGTTAGTTTAGGCTTATCGAAAGAGTTGGAGGTCATTTTGGAAAAAACCACTTTCTTCTTAGTCGTTTCTTGGTAATCCAATGATTCAAACCCAAAGGGTTTGAGGCTAGTATATCGGGTGGCAATGAGTTCCGATCTTCTCCAGTTGGTCGATCGACTCGGCCTTGGTGCATCATGTTGGTGGTGTTTTAATAAAATCAATTTTTATATTTAATATTTAGCTCTTTTCATTAAATATTTTAATAGTCATTTTCTACCGTTACAAAATACCAACAATTATTATTGCGTAAATGTCTCGCAATTAAACCACTTAAAACCATTTGCATGGGAGACGTTAGATCTTTTGAATGGTGCTTAATATCCCTACTAGGTTTCTTTACCTATAAATAGAGCATAGTGGGGAGAAGCATGGTACACGAAAACATCATCTCTTCTTCCTCCCAATTATGAGATTTTGTTTTGAGGCTATCGACATTTTCGTTTTAGTGGTTGCTGGGTTCTTGAAAGGAAGATTGGGTTCGCATGTCCATCTTGAAAGTACTGACTAGAAGGATTGTGGCTATCATCGGGGTCGTCGTATCTCTAAGAGCGTTTACTGGGAGCTCTGTACGTGGAGGGCAATTACGTTTCTAGGACAGCGTCTAGCACGCTTCGATATCAAAGCCACTTCTTTCTCTTTTACCTTGCTAATTTTATTTTATTAGCATATATGTCATAAAACTAATTTGTTGTGTGATTTCCAGGAACAACCATGATTGAAGTCGTCGAGTGTTCGTCAGGGATGGGATTCATCATCTTTGTCACTCATGAAGGTTTGCATCGTCTATTGCAAACGATCGAGGTAGCATCTAAATGATAAAAATCTATGATTCTACGATATATTTTTAGTATTCTAGAATTATACCAATTGGGATTAGAGCGGTCATAACGCGGGTGAGTTCTTATCGTTTAATAATTTTTTAAATTTCGAGACCCTTGAAGAACATGAGATCATACTCTCACATCACTGTTAGCTACCAAGCCATCCATTATCCCTATGGTTAGAATGTTATTATTGCTCTAAGCAAGAGATCAAACTCGATTGAGATTCATGCATTAGTGTCCACTGCCCACTGCCCCTACGAACAGTAAAAAAAAGAAGAAGGGTTAATTGGTGATCAATCCTTGACAGAACTTATCTCAAACATGCATGACATCCCAACATTTAAACGAACAATAGGTCCCCGATTTTTTTTTCAAAAACCCAAAAATGCCCTCGTCCTCTCCTTCTCCTATCTCTCTTGAGCACGCTAGTGACGATAGCGAGAACAGCAACTCACGACCACAATGACGCGAGTAGTAGCGAGCGCGAGACCACAGTGACACGAGCGACATCGAGCGTGATGATTTGGAGTTGCAGCTAGTCGCCGTCGCCGAGCTGCGGAGCCGAGAAATTAAGAACGGGACTGGAGGGGTTAGGTCGGTTAGGGTTAGAAATTCTAGATCTAGGGCTCATCCCATGGCCCATAGATCTTGGGTTTAGGGTTTGGTTTAAATTCAATTTGACGGCAATGAGCAGCTTCGGTGGTGATGAGTAGTGGTTTAGGTTCCGCTCGGCGACGAGCAGCTCCTGCTGCGGCGAGGTTTCAAATTCCTTGTCAGGGACCGCTCACACAATGCCACCCAAAAAAAAGAAAAAAGATATATCCAATTTAACGCGCTGTGCAAAAACCGACCCGAACCGCCTAACCGAACCGAAACTGACCAAAATTTAACCGAAATAACCGAACCGAACATCAAACCGAACCGAAAACAAACCGAACCGACAAAACCGATTAAATCGATTTCGGTTTCGGTTCCCGGGTATGAAACACCGAACCGAAACCGAAAAAACCGACCCGACTTCTTAAATCGTAAACACAACGGCCATAATACTTTTGTTTCAAGTAAGTGCAAGTACGAAGTAATTATGTTACATCTACAATGCTTCAAAAGAGTGAACGTCGGTTGATTTTGCTTTGAACTTTCATTTTGGCACTATGTAAGAACATAATCATCCACTTATTTGTGATGAACTGACGATTAAGATTCAAGAGCCAAGGGTTCTAGCATAACTCATATTAACCGAAACCGAACCAAAAACCGATCACACCGAACCGACAAAAACCGACCATTTCGGTTTCGGTTTCGGTTTTGATTTTTCGAAAACCGAAAAAAAAATAAAACCGACAAAACCGACGCTCACCCCTAGTGGCCCCATCCCACAATTCAATTTTCGTCCATTTATGGCTTTGATGAGTGCCACATGAAATGATAGGCCACGATGAATTGGTTTGGCGAGTGCATGAAGAATCGCCCCTTCCATCCTCCCCATTAATGACCAATCAAAAATGACATGCATTAGCATTAATGATCCCTAGCTATAATATTATTATGAGGTTTTTCCCAAACTAACCACCAGGTTTGTCGTATTGCTCAAATTAAGTGTAGAGCCCAAAAACATTACTTTTATGACCACCAAAAAAATTTCAGACAAAAATACCCCTATATAGCGAATCACTTCTTCTTTCGTGAAATTAGTAGAGTCTCAAACACAAATTTAACGTTTGTTTACGTTTGCTTATATTTTATTTACGTTTTCGTTACATTTCGCCGGAACCTCGCCAGAACTTCGCAGGAACCTCTTCAGAATCCTGCCGAAACCTCACTGGAACCTCTTCAGATTCTAGCTGGAACCCTTTAGAACCTTGTCGAAACCACGCCGTAACCTTGCCGGAACCTCTTCAGAACCCTGTCGGAACCTCGCCGAAACCTTGCTGAAACCTCTTCATCGTTGGAACCTCACCGGAACCTCTTTAGAACCTCACTGTAACCTCTTCATCGTCGGAACCTCTTCAGAACCCTACCAGAACCACTTTATCGTCGGAACCTCTTCAGAACCCTACCGGAACCTCGCCGGAACCTCTTCATTGTCGGAACCTTGCCAAAACCTCTTCATCGGATTGTTGTCGGACAGTCTGGCATAAAACCGACGTAAAACCGAGGAAGGTGAGAAGACATAAACCTGACGTAAATCTGACGTAAACCCGAAGTAAAAGTAATCGACGTAAACCCGACATAAAACCGACGTAAACTCAATATAAAACCGACATAAACTCGACGTAAAATCAACGTAAACTGACGTAAACCCAACGTAAAACCAACGTAAACCGACGTAAAACTCGGCGTAAAACCGATGTAAACTCGACGTAAACCAACGTAAAACTGACATAAACTCGACGTAAACTCGATGTAAACTCGACGTAAAACGAACGTAAACTCAACATAAACCGACGTAAACCCAACGTAAAACCGACATAACCCAACGTAAAACCGACATAAACCTGACGCCAAACTTAGTTTTTACTACTGTTAAGGTCAAAATGGTCAGAAAATGTCATAAAACACTCGTGCCACTGAATCGACACGTGTAGGTGGTAAAAAAAAGTAACGTTTTCGGGCTCTGTACTTAGTTTGAGCATTACGACAAACCTGGTGGTCACTTTGGGAAAATTCTCTATTATTATTCATTTGGACTTATATTTCAGTTACTCAATACTAAAAATTGATTAAAGTTTCTGGAGAGTACCTCACTTTTCTAGGGGGTGCAATTTAGTTCAAACATGTTGCTTAATATCTCTACTAGGTCCGAGCCTAGTGGGGAGAAACATGGTGTACCAAAACATTATCTCTTTTTTCTCTCTATTTATGAGTTTTTATTTTGAGGCTTTTAACATTTTTATTTTATAACTGGTAGGGGTCTAGGCCAAAACCCCCATCATTCTCTGTGAGGGATTTCTCAACAAAAAAAAAAAATCATTTTAGTTGTTGCTGGATTCTTGAAAGGAAGATTGGATTCGCATGTCCTTTTTGAAAACATACTGCCGAAATGGATGGTGGCTATCACCGGAGTCGTCGTATCTCTACGAACGAAAAGGAAGGTTCGTACATGGAGGGGCAACTATGTTCTTAGGACAACGTCTAGCATGCATCGATTCCAAGCCACTTCTTTCTCTTTTACCTTGTTAATTAAATTTTATTTCATTTGTATACATATGTTTATGTATTTACTTATTTCAAAAGGTTTAGATCTAAAAATAATTATTTTAGAAATTCCTAGTTTTAATAGAAACTATCACAGTTACACGATAGCAAGCAACCCGAAAGTGAATCGTACTCCAGTCGAGTCTTGTATGCAACTGTGATGAGCGCCGAGCACACCGACCGAGGCCAATCGACTGATGGAGATCCAAACTTTGTGGCAATGGGTTTTATGATCTCTCTGATTTATTAGGAACTAAAATCACAACTGTCCCTCGTTGATCCATAAACCAACATCATGTGTGGGTGCAAATTTTGGCAAGAAGCCCACAGAGACTACAGCGGGACCCACCAGCCCTGCCTGGTGGGCCCACAGCGACTATAGCGGGACCCACCAGCCCTGCCTGGTGGGCCCACAGAGACTACAGCGGGACCCACTAACCCTGCCTGGTGGGCCTGCAGAGACTACAGCAGGACCCAACAGCCCTGCCTGGTGGGCCCACAGCGACTACAGCGGGACCCACCAGCCCTGCCTGGTGGGCCCACAGAGACTACAGCGGGATCCACCAGTCCTGCCTGGTGGGCCCACAGCGACTACAGCGGGACCCACCAGCCCTGCCTGGTGGGCCCACAGAGACTACAGCGGGACCCACCTGCCCTGCTTGGAGGATCCCCAGATACGACAGCAGAAACCGTCATTTGCCCCAGTTTTCCTCCCAGAAAATCCTATAAACAGCAGAGCCTTCAAGTGTAAAAGGATCTGAAATCTGATTTCAAAAACCAGAGAACAGAATCCAGAATCGCAGAGCTCTGGAATCCCAGCATTTCGATCTTCCAAATTTCCTCGATCTTCTTCTTGTCTTTGAAGAGTTCGGAGACATTTCAGTGACGCTTGGCCTGTCGAGGTCACGAACGAAGAGTTAGAGAAATTCGGGTTACTCCCTATATATAGCACGGAGACGTAGGCCTAGGCTGAACTCCGAGACCACTGTAGACACACGAATTTCGTCGGACCCGAACCCGACTTACGTGTGCCGACGCGGATGCAGACCCGACACGCGGACCCAACTCGCGCGCGTAGACGTGGATGCAAACCCGACACACGGACCCGACTCGCGCGCGCCGACACGGACTCGGACCCCGCCTCAAGAGGGGCCGGCCCCTACTAGGGTCCGAACCCTATAGGGCCGGCCCTAGTGGGGACCGAACCCCATGGAGAGGCCGGCCGGCCCTGCAAGGAAAGGGAAGAAAAAAGAAAGAAAAGAAAAAAGAAAGAAAAGAAAAAGGAAAGAAAAGAAAGGAAAGAAAAGAAAAAGGAAAGAAAAGAAAAGGAAAGAAAAGAAAGAAAAGGAAAAAAATACCGCCATGCGCGGGGGGAGGTAGCGTATGACGTCTGCACACACGCGGATCTGCGCCGATCCCTCGATCCGACGCACAAGACGAAGCGCCCGATCGCCATCGATTTCGTGCGCAAAATCCAGCCATAATTGCACCCGCCAGAAAAGGAAAACAACTAAATGTTATTCCCTTCATCAATGGATGAATAAAATCCGAGTAATTATGAGAGAGATACAAAAGGGATTTAAAATTAAAGAGTTCCCATATCTCTCTCCCCACCTCTTTGCCTATAAATAGAGGGGGTGGGGGAAGGAAAAAATGGTCGGGAAATTGAAGACGAAACGCCAGAGCTCTGCAGAAGAGGAGACGCTTCTTCATCGACCCAAGGCTTCACGAGGCACAGTCAAGCCTGTCCCGAGGGATCGGCTTACTGAAAGCCCTCATCAATGTGAAGACCCTTGCACACGAAGATCATCCCTTCGAGTCCGTGCACAAAGAAGAAAGCTCGGAGAAGAAGAACCCTTCGACTCCGAAGACGCCAGAAGCAAAGGCCGGAGAAGAAGAGGAGCGGCACTACCCCGTCGTCTCCAACAAGCCTTCGACTCCGATCAAGCCCAAAAGCCCGGAGAAGAAGAGGAGCGGCACTACCCCGTCGTCTCCAACAAGCCTTCGACTCCGATCAAGCCCAAAAGCCCGGAGAAGAAGAGGAGCGGCACTACCCCGTCGTCTCCAACAAGCCTTCGACTCCGATCAAGCCCAAAAGCCCGGAGAAGAAGAGGAGCGGCACTACCCCGTCGTCTCCAACAAGCCTTCGACTCCGATCAAGCCCAAAAGCCCGGAGAAGAAGAGGAGCGGCACTATTCCGTCATCTCCAACAAATCCTCGATCCCGATCAAGCCCCAAAGCCCGGAGGAGAGAAGCGAAGCGTCATCACCCCGTCGTCTTCGACAAACATCTGCACCATCCACGAAGAAGAAAGGCTGGAACAGATCATCTGAAGCGTCGCTACCCCGTCGTCTTCATACACAAAAGCCGATGCCACAACCGTCGCACGGAGATCGGTGCTACCCCCACTAACTTCGAAAGCATTCTTCGACTCCGATCACGCCAAAGAAGCCCGGAGAAGAAGAGAAGTCCAGTCGACACGCAAATCGTCGAAGTACTGAAGAAGTAGCCTACGTCGTTCGAAGAAGAAGATCGAGTTGACGCTGAAGCTAAAGCCAACGCAAGAAGCCAAAGTAAAGCCCCAGTAAAGCCCGCGCCAAAGCAACGCAAGTGCCAAAGCCAAGCGACTACGCCGGCCATGAGCAAAAGCACCGCACATTCTAGCCGATACGACGCGAAGTCCGGAAGAACGAAAGCATCGCAAGTCTCTCCCAGCTACGTCCAAGTGCAAGCACCGAAGCAAAGCAAAAGCCAGAGCCACGCCGGAGCCAAGCCAAAGCCAAAAAGCCAAAGCCAAAGCCGACGCCAAAATCTCGATCGACGCCGCGAACCGACGATCAAGGACACCGAGGTCAAGCAAGGAACGAGGAAGACGCGAAGACCGAGGAACGAAGCCGAAAACCCCCTAGCCGAGAAAGCGCGAAGCACGGAAGGGACAAAGCAACGGTGGATATTCCTTAGCCTCTCCAAAACCCTCTCCCTGTAAAACCCCTGTCCTGGGCAGCCCCTTTAGCGCTCTCGCACGAACACCACGTGGAGACGCGGATCAAAGGGATCCCCCAGAAGATCTTTCCCATAATCCCCTGATCAAAACTCGCCGCAACCCGGACTCGCTACACCCGAGCAACCCGGGTCCCGGCCACAATTGTAATCTCGTGTGATTCGCAATAAAGACGACCCGCGCTTTTTTCCGCGTCCACAGATTTCTGGCACGCCCGGTGGGACCTCTTCTCCTTTCATCCGTACGGTTGAAGAAGCTGCTTGAAGTTTGCAATGGCCGGAACAAACAACGATGCGTTTGCTCCAAGCCTCTCACCAATCGCCGAGTCTCCTCTACTCCGACACGGTGATCCAGTAAATCCGGAGGGTGATGCTCCTCCAATGGTGCGCGTCTACACTCGGCGTACTCGGACTCTTGCGGACGTCTTCGTGCCAGAAGCTACTACCGAAGATGCTCGCCAAAGCGCCGACGAGGCCCTGGTGCATGAAGAAACGAGCCTCGATCCTGGAGCCCATGTCCAGAAGCTTGGGGAGGACCAGCCCCAACCCCGAACCCGTTCGGGTTCTCCAGCAGACGTTGCACCTCCTCTGCAGGGGGCAAACATCAATCATCAGCCAGAAGCAAGTCGGCGTAACTACGTCTCCGATGATGATGGCGAGGATGCGAACATGCAACACCGAGACGTTCTCCGTCACCATCCTCCGTCCGCTCTTCAGCTCCAAGTCATGCAGATGAACGAGCACATGGCGCAGATTACTCGGCTAATGGAGGAGAAGGATCGTCATATCAACACTCTGCTCCAAAAGCTAAGCGCAAAGGACGCTGCACCAGTCGGCCAACCCGTCGCTTCTCCAGTAGCCGCTCCAGTTCCGTCTTCAACTCCTGCTCCTACAGAGGTTGTTCCGACGATTCAAGCAGTTACTCCAGCGCTCTCTTCGGCTCCCATCCCAGTGGAAGTCGTCTCCCCAATGCCAGCCTCGGTGGCCCCACAACCTCCGGCAGCGGCTGCGATGAGTGCTCAGCAAGTCCAAGCATTGATAGCCGACATGATGCGATCCCACGGTAGTAGCCTTCCTCCGATCACGGCGGCATACTCGAAGCCCTACACTACGAGGATCCAGCAGCTACGCTTCCCAGTCGGATTCCAGCCGCCAAAGTTTCAGCACTTCGATGGAAAGGGAAATCCGAGACAGCACGTCGCCCACTTCATCGAGACCTGCAATAATGCCGGCACATATGGCGACGAGATGGTGAAGCAATTCGTTCGCACCCTCAAAGGCAACGCGTTCGACTGGTACGTTGATCTTCCTGCAGGGACCATCGACAGCTGGGACCAGATAGAAAGGGAGTTCCTCAATCGCTTCTACAGCACCAGACGTACAGTCAGTATGACCGAACTCACCGCCGTCAAGCAAAGGAAAGATGAGCCAGTGATCGACTACATCGACAGGTGGAGGAACCTCGCACTGAATTCACGAGACCGCTTGTCTGAAGACTCGGCCATCGAGATGTGCACCCAAGGCATGCACTGGGGTCTGCTCTACATCCTCAAAGGTATCAAGCCTCGGTCTTTCGAAGAACTCGCAACTCGGGCTCATGACATGGAACTCAGCCTAGCAAACCGCGGGGACTTGAAGAACAAGGACTTCTTGAAGATAGAGAAGAAGGACAAGCCACCGGCAACGAAACTGAAACAAGTCAATGTTGCTGACGTCGCTTCAACCTCCAAGCCGCTCAAGATCGGTGGCAAGCCAGATCAGAAGAAGGGAGTCGCCATACCACCGCCTCCGCCACTAAGACAAAGGATGACTCTCGAGGAGCTCGAAGCCAAGGAGTACCCTTTCCCAGACTCGGAAGTCTCCTCCATGTTCGACCAGCTGCTGCAAGAGAAGATGATAGAGCTCCCTCCTTCAAAGAGGCCCGAGCAGATGCATCGTGTCGACGACCCTCTCTTCTGCAAATACCACCGGGTGGTGAGTCATCCCATCGAAAGATGCTTCGTCTTCAAGGAAAGAATCATGGCGCTCGCTAAGCAAGGGAAGATAGAGATCGACTCCGGGGAGGTTGCTACGGCCAACATGACGTCCATCACCTTCGGCTCCTTCTCGCCAGTACTCGTCGCTGCTCGGCGAAGCATGCCCAAATTGCGCATCAATCGTCAAGCTCCAATCGCTAAGTCAACTTCCCAGCCGAAAGTCTCAAAGCGACGTCAACATACTCCTGCGCTCATCGAGGAGGAAACACCGCTGCCCAGGGGGCAATCATCGCTCATGCCAGCACCTCTTCCAAGCAATACTGCATCCCAACGAACGCTCCAAAGGAGATACGAGCAAGGAGATCCAGAAGTCGGTTTGCTGGGCCAGCCTTCGGGCAAGTTCGACTACTACGTCCTCTACTCAAAGCCTTCGTCCGTTTTGGTCAACGAAATCAAGCCCACCGGCTGGGAATCGGAAGACGCGCCAGTAGAGCCTCGAGAAGAGCAAGTCCCTTACAGTCAAGCTACGTCCCAATACGCTCTCTAGAAAAGATACGAGCAGGGAGATCCGGAAGTCGGACTGCTGGGCCAGCCTTCGGGGAAGTTCGACTATTACGTCCTCTACTCAAGGCCTCTGTCCATTCCAATCGACAAAATCAAGCCCACCGGCTGGGGATCGGAAGACGAGCCAGTAGAGGCTCAGGAAGAACAAGTGCCTTCGAGGGAACCAGTTGCTTCTGTCGACCATCATCCTAGCGAAGGGGAATCCACCGACGAAGAAGCATGGATCATGCTACCGCGGCGGCGAAAGCCGTGGCAAGAAAAGAAGCTCAAACAAGACCGTGTGATGAGGGGATTCACCAAGCGGAGGACCTACAAGAAGAAAGGCAAGGCTCCAGGGAGGAAGGCGTTCAAAGTGCCGCCAGCAAGCCAAGACGATATCCTTCAGCAGAGTCTTCCAGAGCCGACAACGTTGCAAGAGTTCTTCCCAGATCACTTCCTCCCAGTGGACCAACACGTCAAGGTGTCTTGTTGCATGGTCGAAGTCCATGAAGTATCGGAAGGAAAGAACGAAGGCGAAACTTCTGAAGAAGGCGACTCCACCGATGAGGGGGACGACTCCAACGATGGGGGCACCGCGGCTCACGACGAAGCGATCTTGCATATGCCTCTCGTAGAAGCTTTGCATCTTCCGAAGAAGGCTCGCCTAGCAATGGCGGCGGCCTTGGCCGATCCAGATAGCTACAAAAGGAAGAGGAAGGATGATCAAAGACGCAAAGCTGTGGCCTCGTGTGATGCGACGATAACCTTTTCAGATGAGGACCTGCAACTCGGGGCGCGATTGCACAACCGGCCTCTTTACGTCTCGGGATACATCAAGGAGAAGCCAGTGAACCGAATCTTGTTGGACTGTGGCTCTGCCGTCAACATCCTGCCCATCCAGACAATGCGGCAACTCGGCATCACCGACGACCAGCTCTCACCAAGTCAATTGGTCATTCAAGGCTTCAACCAGGGCGGACAGTCCACCGTCGGAATCATTCGTTTGAAGCTTTCCATCGGCCCGCTGGATACAACGGTCCTCTTCCACATCATCGATTGCCAGACGTCATATCGCCTCCTGTTGGGAAGACCATGGCTGCATGAGAACGGCATCGTGGTCTCCACCTGGCACCAGTGCCTCAAGTACTACGAAGAAGGCGTGGAGAGATGCATAGTTGCGGATGACAAGCCATTCAACGAGGCCGAGGCACACCTGGCCGACGCTAAGTTCTACCAAGCAAAGGGCCTGGTCGCGGAAGTTCTGCCAGCTAAAGCTCCTCGAGCCCAAAAGATTGAAGAAGTAAAGAAGGACAAGACTCCTCTTCCCGTGAATCCGGTGCCACCCTCTGACGAGGCAAGACTCAAGGTCCAAGGAACGCCGAAACCTAGGCAAAGGATGCGCATCAGCTTCGAGCCAAGAGCAATGCAACATACCCCTTTGCCGGTCCAAACGGCACCTATTCTGCGTCTCGCGCCGCAGTGGCTCCGTAAATCCGAGCGATCGCCTTCTACTCCGACAAGGAAGCTGGCCCCGTCGTTATCTCAGGCCAACGTCATCACTCTGCAAGAAATGACGGTGCCATTACCTAGTCTGACAGAAGCTCCGAACCCAAGCAGACCCGTCGAATCAGCAGACCTCGAGCAACTCGGATTCAAGCCGAAAGGGAGTTGGGGGCAAAACGCTGCCAAGTTGCTGTTTAGAGCTGGCTACAACGAGGAAAGCGCCATGGGCACACTCCCACCAGCAGCAACTCTACATGGGATGACGAGAACTCAAACTCGGCTGTTTCAAAACGGAGAGCAAATTCCCCCGAACCGCCGAGGCATCGGCTCCAGTCAAGCTCCGTTGGTCATCAGAACCGCAGTGAAGAAGACCTTCACCTCGAACTACATCGAGGCGAGGATGGCAGATGAAGCAGCCGAAGAATCGACAATCTCCGACGCACTCTCTACCTACCTCAGCCATCCAGACAGCAAGAGAAGACGACGACGGGTTCGAGGCCAAGCCATGTTCCGGAAGCAAACCAGAGGTGGTAAAGACTGGTCGAATCGAAAACGCACATCCGTGTTCGAGAGGCTCGGGCCAGTCAAACAATCAAAGAAGAAGTCGGCATTCGATCATCTGGGGATGCCAATCGAGGACTTTGTCTCAACACCCACCCACCCACCCATGGCTGCCGTCACTCATATCTCTATTACGGATCCCGACAACGGTGAAACTTCTACTTCGGACGACGAGTTGCCTGACGCCCCGCCAGTCCTCAAAGAAGGGGGGCAGTCCACCGTTGATGACTCAAAGAAAGGGGGCAGTCCAAGAAGACGACGACGACATACTTCTTCAGTGCCTAGGGCCAAATCCTTACTGTCTTGGGGGCAACCGTCTCTCATGCAAGCACTCCCTCTTCCAAACGAAACTACGTCCCGGCACCTGCTCAAAGCTAGAGACGAACAAAGAAGCCCCGAAGTCAACCTGCTAGGCCAACCATCGGGCAAAATTGACTATTATGTCCTCTACTCCAGGTCTCCTTCGATTCCAAATGAAGAAATCAAGCCAACCAGCTGGGGATCAGAAGATGAATCGGTACAGTCTCTAGAAGTGCAAGTCCTTCTGATCAAGGAAGAGCCTTCAGTCGCAACACCAGTTCTTCACCTTGGCGAGGAAGATCTTAACACATGGGCTATGGCGCCTCGAAGGAGAAGGCCACGACGATCAAGCTACAGGATAGCACGCCTAGCTAACCATGAGAAAGATCGGGCGACAAGAAAACTCCTCAGAAGAAAGTCCTTCAAGGAAAAGAATGAAGCTCCAGGAAGAAAGACGTCCAAAGTACCACCAGCAAATCTGAAAAATCTCCTCCAGCAAAGCTCTCTAGAGCCAGTGACACTCCAGAAGTTCTTTCCTATTTGCTTCCTTGAAGCTGGTCAAAACTTCAAGATCTCCTGCTGCATAATGGAAGTTCACCAAGTGCTCCGGAAAGACGATGAAGAAAGCAGCATTAACATCGAAAGCATGGGGAGAAGCATCGCCGCCAACGGCAAGCTGTTCAACAAGGCTAAAGCACACCTTGCTGATGCCAAGTTTTACGAGGCCAAAGACTTCGTTGCAGAAGCTCCTCCAGCAAAAGCTCCACAAGTCCAGGAAGTCAAAACAGCTGCGATGGACAAAAACTCTCCACTTGCAAAACTAGTGACATCCTCCATCCAGACAGCGCACAAAGACAAAGAAGCGCCAGCACCAAGACGGAAAATTCACATCAACTTCAAATCAAGCTCGATGCAATGCATTCCGTTGCCTGCTCAAGTTGCTTCAGTCCTGCGGCTCGTACCTCAATGGCTTCGCAAACCAGGACGATCGCCTTCCCCTCCAGCAAAGGAACCAGCGTTATCATTCTTCGGGGCCACCTTCGTCACGTTGCAAGAGATGACACTACCGTTACGTGGTCTGTTGCACATCTCGAGCTCAACCGAGTCTTCCGAGCGCACCAGCTCTGAGCAACTTGCAATCAAGTCAGAAAACACTCGGGGGCAAAACTCCACCGAGTCAATGTTCAAATCCAGCCGCAGCAAAGAAAGCATGGCACACATGGGATCACTACCCTCAGCTGCAATACCACATCGCCTGACAAAGACTCAAGCTCGTCTCTGCAAAAGCGGCGAACAAATCCTTCCAAATTGCCGGGGCATCGACTCCAGTCAAACTCCAGCAATCGTCAAAACTCCAGTCAAGAAGATCTTCACTTCCAACTATATTGAAGCGAAGAAGGCGGACGATAGCTGCGAACCAGTGGCGACTTTGCCTACCAGTGGCAAGTCCCTCAAAAGGTACTTTGCCTAGCGCAAGGTTACCCCCCTTGCCCAAAAAAAAAAAAAAACGAACTACGTGCGACTTGATCCCTCTCAGTAGGGTACGTAGGCAACCTACAAAGGTTCAGTCCATACAAAAGAAACATCCCAACGTCGTCCCAGAAGGCCAGTCCAGAGGCAAGTGAGTGCATAACCATCAATCCGGTCATCAAACTAAAGGATGACAAGAAAGTCAAAGTCCTTGAGGCGTCAAAGCAGCTCGCCTTCCGCAGCTTACACGTGCCGCAACTCTAGGGGTAAAGAAGCCGTCAACTTCCGATGCGTCGCCAGCTATGCATGCTGCTTCGCAAGGATCGCTCCGGCAGCCTTCTCGATCACTCCACCCGCTCCTGGCAATTCGTCAGCTCTTCACGCTGCTTCGCAAGCTCTACTCCAAACGTCTTCTCGGTTGCTCGAGCTTTCCCCAAATGGAACTCCAGCTTCTAAATCGACGCACGAGTAGCAAGTCGAAGTCCTTAAGGCGCTGAAGTGGCTCGCCCTCCGCAGCTTACACGTGCTGCAACTCCAGAGGTAGAAAAACCGTCAGCTTCCGACGCGTCGCCAGCTATGCACGCTGCTTCGCAAGCTCTGCTCCAGACATCTTCTCGGTCGCTCGAGCTTTCCCCAAATGAAACTCCAGCTTCTAAAGCGACGCACGAGTGTGGCAAGTCGAAGTCCCTAAGGCGCCAAAGTGGCTCGCTCCCAACAGCTTACACGCGCTGCAATTCCAGGGGTAGGGAAGCAGTCAACTCTCGACGCGTCGCCAGCTTTCCGCTGCTTCACAAACTCTGCTCCAGAAGTCTTCTCGGTCGCTTGGGCATTCTCCAGCTTCTGAAGCGATGCTTGACGTCTCTCCCCCTCAGTCGCAGCTAAGCCCAAGGAAGCGTCTTCCAGCCAAGACCGTCGTAAGCAATGAAACTCGCCACCCTCCAAAGAAGGTGCGCATCTGCTCCGCAGAAAAAAGAGTCGTTGCCTTGAAATCCACCGGGCTCATACAAAAGCTCAGGCCCACCTGAAGGATGGAAACTGCCACTGAAGTCAAAAGCAGCAACCCGAAGAATGGCGGACGCATAAACAACAACCGCAGCTTCGTGACCTCCACAAAGCCAAAATAACCACTGGAGCTGTCATCAAGGTCAATATCGACAAGCAAAAGACAACCAAAGCAGTCTACTCCTTGTTGATGCTCGTGGCCTCGTCATCCTCTTCAGAACGCCCATCTCGGTGTCCTTCAAGCTAACATTGCTACCAGAAAGGTGCAACCTCGCTAGTAACTCTAAACCCGCGGTTGACCTCATCAATAATCTAGCCAGCCTTCGGAAGGTACTCAGGGGGACGAATCTTGCAAGGATATGAAAAGTGCAAGACCGATCGAGAGGTAAAGTCAATTCCGAAAAAAAAAAAAAAAAGGGAGCCACCTTCCTAGCCTTCAACGCCCCCGACTCATCCTCGCACCAGGCGATCGCCACCACACTCGGCTTCGTCTTTTCGCCGTGCCGTTGTCATTATGCTCCCGCACCAAGAAGACGATAACACTCCGCTGAAGAATCTTTCGGCTCCAAGCCGCCGAAGAATGCTTCGCCGCCAAGACTGAAGCCTTCGTCATCAAGCGCCGCGCACCATCGCCGCCGCCGTCGACGAAAGAGGCGACACCGAGGAGACGGAGCAAGTCTCGTGCAACCCCGGGCATCACTCTTCCGCTGACGGTCTCCAAGCATCGAAGAAGCCTTCGTCTCCAAGCCGACGGAAGCCTTCGTCTTCAAGCGATGCGCACCATCGCCGCCGCCGTCGACGAAAGAGGCGACACCGGGGAGACGGAGCAAGTCTCGTGCAACCCCAGGCAGCACTCTTCCGCTGACGGTCTCCAAGCATCGAAGAAGCCTTCGTCTTCAAGCAACGCGCACCATCGCCGCCGCCGTCGACGAAAGAGGCGACACCGGGAAGACGGAGCAAGTCTCGTGCAACCCCAGGCAGCACTCTTCCGTCGACGGTCTCCAAGCATCGAAGAAGCCTTCATCTCCAAGTTGACGGAAGCCTTCGTCTTCAAGCGACGCGCACCATCGCCGCCGTCGTCGACGAAAGAGGCGACACCGGGAAGACGGAGCAAGTCTCGTGCAACCCCAGGCAGCACTCTTCCGCCGACGGTCTCCAAGCATCGAAGAAGCCTCCGTCTCCAAGCCGACGGAAGCCTTCGTCTTCAAGCGCCGCACACCACTCGCGCAGCTTGAAGCCTGGCCACCGCCCGCCTATGTCGCGCCGGCGCCGCTCCACACACCCGTCGTCTGCGCCACGTACCCATGCCGCCTACGACCTCGTCACTTCGACCCTGCGCGCCCGGCCTCCAAGCCGGCCACCGCCCGCCGCTGCTGCTGCCTCCGCAAACCAGAGGAAAGAGAAGAACCAGAGCAAAAAAAAAAAAAAAAGGGCCCGCAGCCCTCTTCCCATCTGAGGCCGCACAAAGAAGGGGGGGCCCGCAGCCCCCTCCCCCCAATCAATGGTCGACAGCAAAGAAAAGGGAGGGGGACCCGCAGCCCCCCCCCCTCCTTCTTCTCCGACGTAACCGGGAAGGGGGGGGGGGAAGCGCGCTCGGCCCGCGCGCGCCACCCCGCGTCGCCCCGTGCCCGACTCCTGCACGCCGCTCGCCCGCACGCCGCGCGCCCGCGGGCCGCTCACCGCTGGCCCCGCGCCCGGCCGCCGCCGGGCCGTCGCAGCCCGGCCTCCGCTGCCACCTGCGCCGGCCCCGAGCCCGACTCGCGCCCGCCGCCCGGCCTCCGCTGCCGCCTGCGCCCTCGCGCGCCGCCGTCACAGCCCGCACCTGGCCGTCGAACCCGCCACCTGCACCCCGGCCTCCGCGCGCACCATAGCCGGCCGCCGCTGCAGCTGCCCCCGCGTACCAGAACCAGAAGAAGAAGAAAGAAAGAAAGAAAAGAAAGAAAAAGAAAAGGAAGGAAGAGAAAAGGAAAGAAAGAAAAAGAAAAGGAAAGAAAAAAAAAGGGAAGAAAAGAAAAGAAAAGGAAAGAAAAAAAGAAAGAAAAAGAAGGAAAAGGAAGGAAAGAAAAAGAGGGGTCCGCGAGCCACTGGCACCCGCACCGCAGCCCGCGCGCCGCTCGGCCATCGCCTGCCGCTGCTGCTGCTGCTGCCTCCGTGAGCCACCGCCGCCGCGGCACCCCGGCCTTCGCGCACGCTGTAGCTAGCCACCGTCGATACTGCTGTACTCCGCGCACACAAAAAAAAAAAAAAGGGGGAGCTTCGCCTCGCTTGCAATGGCTCCACCTCCTCCTCATCGCGCCGGGGTGCGTCACCATCGCCAACACTCCGCCCGGGTGCATCGCCTTCATCTTCGCGCCTTCGTCACCCGCGCGCCGCCATGGGACTACGTCGAGACATGTTGCCTTCGTCTTCACGCTCCCGTCTCTCCTAAGTCGCCTTCGGACATCGTGCAATGGTCGCCGTCGACAATCGGCCTCGTCATTGCGCTCCCACACCGAGGGACGAGCGACAGTCCTCCGCCGAGATGCACCGTCGTCGTCATCGCACTCCAGTCACCCTCGCGCCAGTCTCGAACTCCGTGCAACGGCCACCTTTGACGTCCGTGCAAACTTCGGAGCAAAAGAAGTCCGCAATGAGGAAGATGATCGAAACCCTAGCGAGGGTCTTCTCCGCAAGCAGGAGCCGCCATCGCCGATGAAAGAGCCGACAACTAGGAAGACGGAGCAAGTTGCGTGCAATCCCAGGCAGCACTGTTTCGACTGCGGTCTTCAAGCTCCAGCCTTTCGTAAAAAAAAAAAAAAAAAAAAAAAAGGCACAGGATGAAAGGGGTAGGGGCTCTTAAATAAGCCACCCCGCCCACAAAAGGAATCAAGGACAAGCACTCTACGATTTCTACGTGTCCAAACCCGACACGCTCTCACCGACGCACTCGTCCTTGAGGGGGCATTTGTAGACACACGAATTTCGTCGGACCCGAACCCGACTTACGTGTGCCGACGCGGATGCAGACCCGACACGCGGACCCAACTCGCGCGCGCAGACGTGGATGCAAACCCGACACGCGGACCCGACTCGCGCGCGCCGACACGGACTCGGACCCCGCCTCAAGAGGGGCCGGCCCCTACTAGGGTCCGAACCCTATAGGGCCGGCCCTAGTGGGGACCGAACCCCATGGAGAGGCCGGCCGGCCCTGCAAGGAAAGGGAAGAAAAAAGAAAGAAAAGAAAAAAGAAAGAAAAGAAAAAGGAAAGAAAAGAAAGGAAAGAAAAGAAAAAGGAAAGAAAAGAAAAGGAAAGAAAAGAAAGAAAAGGAAAAAAATACCGCCATGCGCGGGGGGAGGTAGCGTATGACGTCTGCACACACGCGGATCTGCGCCGATCCCTCGATCCGACGCACAAGACGAAGCGCCCGATCGCCATCGATTTCGTGCGCAAAATCCAGCCATAATTGCACCCGCCAGAAAAGGAAAACAACTAAATGTTATTCCCTTCATCAATGGATGAATAAAATCCGGGTAATTATGAGAGAGATACAAAAGGGATTTAAAATTAAAGAGTTCCCATATCTCTCTCCCCACCTCTTTGCCTATAAATAGAGGGGGTGGGGGAAGGAAAAAATGGTCGGGAAATTGAAGACGAAACGCCAGAGCTCTGCAGAAGAGGAGACGCTTCTTCATCGACCCAAGGCTTCACGAGGCACAGTCAAGCCTGTCCCGAGGGATCGGCTTACTGAAAGCCCTCATCAATGTGAAGACCCTTGCACACGAAGATCATCCCTTCGACTCCGTGCACGAAGAAGAAAGCTCGGAGAAGAAGAACCCTTCGACTCCGAAGACGCCAGAAGCAAAGGCCGGAGAAGAAGAGGAGCGGCACTACCCCGTCGTCTCCAACAAGCCTTCGACTCCGATCAAGCCCAAAAGCCCGGAGAAGAAGAGGAGCGGCACTACCCCGTCGTCTCCAACAAGCCTTCGACTCCGATCAAGCCCAAAAGCCCGGAGAAGAAGAGGAGCGGCACTACCCCGTCGTCTCCAACAAGCCTTCGACTCCGATCAAGCCCAAAAGCCCGGAGAAGAAGAGGAGCGGCACTACCCCGTCGTCTCCAACAAGCCTTCGACTCCGATCAAGCCCAAAAGCCCGGAGAAGAAGAGGAGCGGCACTATCCCGTCGTCTCCAACAAATCCTCGATCCCGATCAAGCCCCAAAGCCCGGAGGAGAGAAGCGAAGCGTCATCACCCCGTCGTCTTCGACAAACATCTGCACCATCCACGAAGAAGAAAGGCTGGAACAGATCATCTGAAGCGTCGCTACCCCGTCGTCTTCATCAACAAAAGCCGACGCCACAACCGTCGCACGGAGATCGGTGCTACCCCCACTAACTTCGAAAGCATTCTTCGACTCCGATCACGCCAAAGAAGCCCGGAGAAGAAGAGAAGTCCAGTCGACACGCAAATCGTCGAAGTACTGAAGAAGTAGCCCACGTCGTTCGAAGAAGAAGATCGAGTTGACGCTGAAGCTAAAGCCAACGCAAGAAGCCAAAGTAAAGCCCCAGTAAAGCCCGCGCCAAAGCAACGCAAGTGCCAAAGCCAAGCGACTACGCCGGCCACGAGCAAAAGCACCGCACGTTCTAGCCGATACGACGCGAAGTCCGGAAGAACGAAAGCATCGCAAGTCTCTCCCAGCTACGTCCAAGTGCAAGCGCCGAAGCAAAGCAAAAGCCAGAGCCACGCCGGAGCCAAGCCAAAGCCAAAAAGCCAAAGCCAAAGCCGACGCCAAAATCTCGATCGACGCCGCGAACCGACGATCAAGGACACCGAGGTCAAGCAAGGAACGAGGAAGACGCGAAGACCGAGGAACGAAGCCGAAAACCCCCTAGCCGAGAAAGCGCGAAGCACGGAAGGGACAAAGCAACGGTGGACATTCCTTAGCCTCTCCAAAACCCTCTCCCTGTAAAACCCCTGTCCTGGGCAGCCCCTTCAGCGCTCTCGCACGAACACCACGTGGAGACGCGGATCAAAGGGATCCCCCAGAAGATCTTTCCCACAATCCCCTGATCAAAACTCGCCGCAACCCGGACTCGCTACACCCGAGCAACCCGGGTCCCGGCCACAATTGTAATCTCGTGTGATTCGCAATAAAGACGACCCGCGCTTTTTTCCGCATCCACAACCACATCTTGTGTCAATCTTCTCTCTGTTTGCATATCGGAAGTGTTAACTCACAGTCACCAAGGCATCGACCTTCGAAGTCACCTTTCAATCAACAGATCATCCAAAGATCTACTACTCAACTTCAATTGACTGGTGGAGTGAAGACTTCGGACCGGCACGAAGATTTTTTCCCTACAGCATGGCCAACTTAAAGTCTTCGAGCCATTATTAACTGTGATTCATTCTTGCACAGTCGTCCATTCATTTGGACAGAGCCAATCATTAGTGTCAAAAATCCATCGGGTACTTGGTTATTGTGGAGGGGAGATTACGGCCGTCGTACAGTCCCTCTCCAATAGTCGATGGAAGGTGTTGACCTTTGAGATGTAGTGTACTGTGGGATGCTGAGGTGTCGCGTACTTAACTGTCACACAGACACTGTAGAGTAGAGAGAGAGAGGAAGAGTTGACACAAGATGTGGTGGCGATGTTCGACCGAAGCCTATGTTTATGTGCAGTAAGACGCAACCTTAATTTGAATCCACTATCTCTGAAGAAGTAGAGTTCCTCTCGACAAGCCGAGGAGTGCTTGTACAAATATATAGAGGGTGGAGTATGTTTGACTAGAGTCTGATCACCAGAATGCTCAGAGAGCTCTAGAAAAACAGAAAATAAAAATGAAAATAATGAATTCCGGTCTGGAATATTTGTCAGGTCTGCTATTTTACAGAGGTTTGGGAATATCGGGAGTTTTTAAATACCCGGGGGACTTACCAGACCCCAGATAATATGTGTGGGCCCCATGTAGAGCAGGCGGGTCCCACTGTCGTCTTTGTGGGCCGCAGAAACGCGTCCCATTATCGTTTTAGTGGGCCCCATGCAGGGCTGGCGGATCCCACCGTCGTTTTCACAGGCCCCAGGCAGGATTGACGGGTCCCACTGTCAGAAGTTAGTCAGATTTTGCACTCATAGTTATTGGATTGCCGAGCCCATCCCGGCCAATAAAATTTTAACCGGGTCTTCTCGAATCAAACAAGTTGGAGACAAAAATTCTAACCCGACTTACTTACTAATATGGTTATTCGTTACAACCCGCTTACAATCCAAACCCGTTTAACCCAAACCCACTAATTTCGTGTCGGGTCGGGTGCAAAATTGCCAGCTCTATGTCAAAGAACAATACTCCGTTCCTGTTGGAGCAACGGCCTCCAACATGCTGGTGTGGCAATCAATGATTGGGCTATACTCAACTTCATAGACCCGATAGATTATGAGGTGGGTACGGTCCAACCATTGATTGCCACATCAACGGCCTCCAAAACCTGTTGGAGCCTAGTATTGTTCTAGGTCAAACCGTCATCCAACTGTACCCTGACAATTCATTTAACGGGAGAATCAACGGCCCGAGATGATATAAAACAACGGTTCCGATGCCGTCCACGAGCCAACAAAACCGTGCGAGGAGTTGCAAATATCGGGGCGAGGCATCTTGGCGAACGGGCGGTGATTTTCTAGCCTCTTCGGCCGATTACCGAAACTGACCCTATCCAGAAGTTTCCGAGAAATCTCTCGCAGCCGATCGATCTATCCGACGAACACGTGTACGGAGGTAGGATGGATACTGCCGTGATGGGTTAGCCACAGCCAGGCTAAACCTTTCCGTAATTTCACCCTTTCGTTGCAGAACCCGTTGGCACCCCCCGCCTATATAACGGGCCCCAACCCCCGGGACCGAAGAGCACCAGAATCACCAGCACCAACATCTCCTCTACTCAGATTCTTCCGAGCTCTCCAGTCCCCCCCACCAACTCCTCCTTTAAGACTCCTCGGCTTCCTTCTCTGTCTGTCTTTCCGTCGAACACCTAGCAAGCATGGCGCCAGAGATCGTCCGGAAGGCCGTTGCCCCCGCCGCCGGGTTCGGGAAGGCGGTGGCGAGGCCCCGTAATGCGTTCGTGACGTTCCTGGCCGGCGACGGGGACTACGTGAAGGGCGCCGTGGGCCTCGCCAAGGGCCTAAGGAAAGCCAGGTCCGCCTACCCCCTGGTGGTGGCCGTCCTGCCGGACGTGCCGGAGAGCCACCGCAGCCTCCTCCAGTCCCAGGGCTGCATCGTCCGGGAGATCGTGCCCGTCTACCCCCCGGAGAACCAGACCCAGTTCGCCATGGCGTACTACGTCATCAACTACTCCAAACTCCGCATCTGGGAGGTAAAACTCAATCTCTCTCTCGCTCTCTCTCGGACACGTGGTCTCTGGTACGTGTAGCCGAATGGATGCATGGGACTGTGACTAAAATGACCAAAATACCCTTTGAAAGCCCAGAAGCTTCTTTTTTCCACGGTGTGCTGTTCCGCGGGAGTAGGCTAAAAGTTGTTTGGGTTTTTTTTTGGGTGCAGTTTGTGGAGTACAGCAGGATGGTGTACCTCGACGCCGACATCCAGGTGTTCGACAATATCGACGAGCTGTTCGACCTGCCGGACGGCCACCTGTACGCCGTGAAGGACTGCTTCTGCGAGAAGACTTGGAGCCACACGCCGCAGTACGGGATCGGCTACTGCCAGCAGCGACCGGAACGTCCCTCGTGGCCGGCGGCGATGGGCCCTCCCCCGGCGCTGTACTTCAACGCCGGCATGCTCGTGTTCGAGCCCAGCGTCGCCACCTGCAAGCGGCTCCTCGCCACCCTCCAGATCACCCCCACCACCCCCTTCGCCGAACAGGTAAACGCCCCCCCCCCCCCCCCCCCCCCCCCCCCCGCGGTCATTTCCTCGTCTCCCCAAGGGTGTTTTCGTCATTTTGGGCTAATTTTTTCTTCCCTTGGGGGGTATAGGACTATTTGAACATGTTCTTTAGGGATATTTACAAGCCGATCCCTCTGGTCTACAACCTGGTGCTGGCGATGCTGTGGAGGCACCCGGAGAACGTGGAACTGGAGAGGGTGAAGGTGGTCCACTACTGCGCTGCGGTGAGTGATTTCATCCCGACCGTTGGATTGCTCCAGTGGCATGACATGTAATTTTCGGGCCCATACGTGGGTGTTTCCGTCTTGACGGGGGGGAAATTTTGATCTGCAGGGATCGAAGCCATGGAGGTACACGGGGAAGGAGGCGAACATGGACCGGGAGGACATCAAGATGCTGGTGAAGAAGTGGTGGGACGTGTACGACGACGAGTCCCTGGACTACAAGGGGCCGGCCCCGGCGGCCCACGCCGCCGTTCCGGCGGCGGCGGAGGAGATGGAGCAGTCGGCCGGCCTGAGGGCGGCGTTGTCGGAGGCCGGGGTGGTGCACTATATCACCGCCCCGTCCGCCGCGTGAGGGAGGCGCCCCTGCGGCGTTGATGTGGGCGGTGTAGAGATTAGAGCGGGCCCCTTGTGTCAAAAATAGATATTTTCATATGGTTGTGTGGAGAATGGGTGTGAAATTGGGTGTTAGAATTGTGTGAATGATATGTATTTATGATAAGCTTCTAACATGATAAAAAGAGAGAAATATCAAATATATGGGAAACAAGATTTCATGTAAATTATTATTTGTTTTTTTTTTTTTTGAATGGGGGCTTTTTCTATATATATATTTATTATTAAACTAGTGGGAACCCCAAGGCAAGGCTCTAGAGCCCACTAACACCCCCTTACTAAAAAAATAATAAAAATGTTAAGAGAGAGAGAGAGACTCTTCCAGAGAGCACGTGTTATGTCTCTTGAGGTTGCCACATGACATCCAGAGAGGGATGATAGAGATGGTTAGCGAGTGTTCCATCTTTTGAGGTTGCCACTTGACATCCAGAGATGGATAAGACATAGGGTTTTCTCGTCAGTCAGTCGAGGGGAAGCATGTTAGGACCACCGTCTTATAGATTATAGATTCATTACAAGGATTATAGATTCATTTGGATGGGCATATGGAGGAGAATCATTATGAAAAGAACAATTCTATTCAATCCGAAGTGTTTGTCTAGAGTGATGTGACATCTAATCTTAGGGTCTATTTATCTATCGGTCAGGACTGAATGCAATTCACTGGTGGGGACTAGATGCAACGGAAGGCTATGATTTGGATATGTATTCTGGTTAATCATTCGGGACAAACGTAGCCTCAATTTAAGTATTGATGCGAAGATTTACCTATGAATTAAATGAGTTGGGTGCGTAATTGTGGGGGGGGCCAGTTAATCCTTGTTGGGTCAACCTAAATGTAACCATCAAATTAATGATGGGTCCAAGTTGTTCTTGGCACCGAATCCCTCTTTGAAGGGCTTGTATGGTTGTATTGATATTCTCAGTAGCCCGAAATATCTTCTAGTATACTTTATTGTCATAGTCTCTTTCCGACACCACTGAGTCCTCCACCACCCTCCTCCCCCTTATCTATTCCATCCTCCTTATCCCCTTCACTGTTCTTGTTTCTCGTTTGAATCCCAACTCATCCCAATTGGATTGGGTTATGATTCAGATGAGGAAGAAGACGGTAGGGGGAGAGGGACGAGACGGCGGAGAGGATTGAGTCGGCATCAGAAAGAGGCCGGCGACAGGTAGAGGCAGAAGGGGGAGGACTTGCCGGAAAAAGAGGAGGGAAGGAGAAGAGAAGAAAGGGTGTCGGTGGAGTTGGGGATGGTGATGGTTTAGGATTTTTTTTAAAAAAAAAAGTTATATCATCTACGTGTCGGCACTAGAACACTCCGTGCATTAGAACAACCCCGGACCTTGTCGACGGTCAAGACGAGATCTTGTGTCAGCTATAGACCAAAGTTGAGTGTCGGAGTAGGATAGGAACCCAAGGCCTCGGCCATGAGTCGAAAAAAGTGTTTCTTTTTTTTTTTTTTTTTCAAAAGAGAGAAAAGTGTAATAAAAAGGAATTGAAAAGGAGAGCCTACCAAGAAAAGTAGTAATGAAGTCGGGGGGTCTCATTAATAGATGGGTTATTTTGACTTTGCCCCAAAAATTTTGCCTTCAATTAGACTTTACCCCCCAAAACTAACTGTTCCGTCAGCTCATCATCTAAGAGAAAGGGTGAGCTGGAGGAAAAGAAATAAAGTTTTGGGGGGTGAGCTGACGGAACAGTTAGTTTTGACGCGGTAAAGTCTAATTAATGAAAAGATGGGGGATAAAGTCTAATTCCAGGCAAAATTTTGGGGGCAAAGTCAAAATAACCCTAAATAGATCGACTCTACATATGAGTCAAAGATCGGCATCCAAACTTTATCCGCACTTATGGTCGTTTGGTTTTGCGGAATAAGTCTTCGGAATTATATTTCGATTATCTGGCATCCTATTTTATTTAAGAAAAAGAATTCATATCTCATCTTTTAAGTACCAAACAAGTTCCATGACATGTCAAAAGTTTAAATATCTTAACTATTCTTAACATAATAATTTAAGAGAAATGCTACTCAGCCCGAAGGTTTTTTCGATTTCGGCGGCCCGATTGACATGGCAGCATGCAACTGGTGGCTGAAACCATTTTAAAATCGGGCTGAGCAAAATCGGGAAAACCTTCAGGCTGAATAGCATTGCTCATAATTTAAAAACAGCACGCTTCAACTCCCATTTTCATCATATTTTTTAAATAATATTTTTTTGGAGTTGAGTTTTCTACTTTAAAAATTCCATAACTTCTTGTATACATATCAAAATTTAATAAATTTTATATTTTTAAAATCTACTCATGGAGCTCTATAAAACTAGACTCATATTGTCTATGAAATTCTAAGAAAAAAAATGGATATAAGACTATCCTAGGGTTGTAAACAAAAACCATCGGTCCGAACCCGATCCAGCTCGATCAACAGCCCAACCTGGCCCATCCCGAACACACCATGGACCGGCCTCGAGCTGCCACGTGGAGCCCGCAGCCCGGCCCGAAAGGAAGCACTTTCAGCCCACATTTAGTCATTTACTGATTGTTATAAAAAAAAAACTCAAAATATCACTTTTGAAATCTTGGTTTCATGTTAACTGACTAAATGTCACTTACAAAAGAAAATATCATGTAAAATGGACAGTTGCAAAATCAAGAGATACTTTATTGGACATAAACTGATGATAAAAGTGTCTCTTAATTTTACAACTATTAAAAACTGAAAATGACACTTTCGAAATCTTGGTTTCACGTTAATTGACTAAATATCACTTACAAAAGCAAATATTATGTAAAACTGACCTTAAAAAAATCTAGGGACACTTTATCTGACACAAATTGTCGATAACGTCTTTTAATTTTACAACTGTCGATTTAGGTGACATTTGGTTTCGAAAGTGATATTTTTAGTTTTTAACAATTGTAAAATTAAGAAACTTTTATCGTTAGTTTGTGTCCAATCAAGTGTCTCTTGATTTTGCAACTGTCAGTTTTATGTGACATTTACTTTTGTAAGTAACATTTGGTTAGTTAACGTAAAATCAAGATTTCAAAAGTAACATTTTGAGTTTTTTATAACAATAAGCAAATGACTAAATGTGGACTCAAGGTGCTTCCTTTCGGGCCAGGTCGGGTCGAGTTGCAGGCTCAAGGTGGCAGCTCGTTCCCGGCCCATGATGTGTTTGGGCGAAGCCAGGTCGGGTTGTTGACCGGGCTGGGTCGGGTTCTGACTAATGGGCTTTGTTTACACCCCTAGGGTAGTTTTATATTCAATTTTTTTCTTAAAATTTCATAGGCAATATGGGTCTAGTTTTGTAGAGCTCCATGAATAGATTCCAAAAATATAAATTTTATTAAATTTTGATATGTATACAAGAAGTTTCTGGATTTTTTAAAGTGGAAAATTTAACTCCCAAAAAATATAATTTAAAAAATCTGATGGAAATGGGAGCTGAAGTTTACTGTATTTAGATCATTCTGTTAGAGCAATTAAGACATTTGAACTTTGCTTTGTTTTCTCATGAAATTATTTCATTCGTTGGATGGTTACCACATCATAGGGCTTCTTGATGGGGCCTATATCATGGGCCTTCCTTATCACTACTCTTTATTTTAAGGAATCAAAATAAGATTTTGATATTTGATTCGTGCAAGAAAAAAATCAAAAAGTGAGTGGGGATTTCTTTTTAGGGAAAGTTATCTGATCTGACATGCTAATGGGGGTGGTGGTATGCGGGATTATTTAAGCAAAGGATAAGATCGTAGGATCATACCGTCCAATTTTTATATGTCAAATCAATTCCCCCCAAGTTTGGGAGGCATCCAATTTCCCCCTCAAGCCCCCAAATCCAAAAAATCCAAAATAGGATCCCCCCTCCTCCTCCTCTCTTTTCATACTTCTACGTGCACCAATCACGAACATAGCACACTTGAACAAGACACGAATCTTTTACTATCGTGCACAGAATCGTTGGAGAGAGAGAGAGAGAGAGAGAGAGAGAGAGAGAGAGAGAGAGAGAGAGAGAGAGAGAGAGATGTTTTATTTTGGATGCTTTCAATGCCAGGTATGAGCTTCTATATATATAGAACTCGAGACAGCCATTGAGTATCAATAGATGCATTGGTTCATCATCCAAAACAGGTGTCTGGACCCCTTGGCTCAATTGTCGGGCCGAAAACCACTCAGGCCCACTTAGTTAATGGGTGTCAAGCTTTGTTTGGGCCAACAATCCAGTCCCCAACCATTTAATGAGGCACTTGAAACTTCCCACATTTTCTCCAAAGGCCTGCCCTACCCCCAAATGGCACAAATGTTCCTTCCTTGCTTTGTTTGGTTTCTCCCCATGAATGATGTTTTTATTTCTCACGTTCTTCTGTTGGGTTTTTCCTGTCTTCATTCATGCACGAGTCCACTATCATTCATTAAGATGTTGGGCTAATTTTACCAATTTGAAAGTGTGACTATTGGCATCCATACAATAGATAAGGGCACTAAACTGAAAAAAATAAAATACTCAAATGTGTCGGCAAACCCTCCTGACTTATCTATATAACAAGCGATGTCGAATGGATCGAACCATTCGTTCAAAAATCAACGCACGATCTCTCATTGGTTTCAAATCCCAACCCATTTAAACTGCACTAAACCCCTAAGATCCCGGCCCATTGAAACTGCACTAAACCTGATCGTTCATCCCATGATCGTTGTTCGCATCAACGGCTATTAACCCACCTGCTGAAAGTTTGACCGCCCAAACCATCAGGTCGATCTCGAGGAATTCGTTCGAACAGAGACAACTGTGATTGATCGATTATAGGGCGAGGAGGAGTAGGTTGCGCCGAAGGGGCCCGCTTCGTGCCAATCGGCACGGGCGAGGAAATGAGTGTCCCTATGAATGCCGGTGTTGTCATCGAAAGTGTTTTGTTGTCGAAGGCATTCAGGTGTGTTGCCGTTGAAGGCGGCCCACTGCAGTGTCGACATGTATGGGCATGCACTAGTTGATAGATAACTTAACCCGTCGTCGTCCGTCGTAACTATTAATTGGTGTCTGTACCTCCAGCCTCCCTCCTCTTCTTCCTCCTTCCCTGGTTCCTGTGCTGAGTCTGCATACCAACTATTCCTCCTCCCTCCTCCTGTAGTGATCAGTGTTGCCGTCGGGGTTGAAGATGAGGTAGGCGAGGGAGGAAGAAAGGGAGAGGAGGGCAGTTTGGTGGAGACAAATCAAAGCAAGTAGTGGGGAGGAGAGGGAGGGCGAAAGGGAGAAGAGGACGGCGGATCGGAGTGGGGAAGAGGGAGGAGATAATGCTGGATAGCTGTAGCAATTTTATGGGTGCCAATAGTAATCACCCCTGATTCTCTGCCAGTGAACTCCGAGGAATACATAAACGAAAATCGAGGGTGAATTTAGGGGAACACAAATTTTTGTCGCAATTAAATGTCGCGACCTCAGTTACCGCTTGATGATCCGTCCACAAACCACAACCGTTCGTTACACCCCCGTCCAACAAGTGAATCGCACTCCACCACCCCAACCGTCAGGCAAAACCAACGGCTGTGGCTTGTGGGGCGGATGATCAAGCTGCAACCGAGGCTGCGGACATATAATTGCAAGACAGAAGATTCATGTTCAAGTTAGGGGTGCTGAAGCCTAAGGAGGCACTGTTTGATTTCTCAAGAAATGGTTCATTCTACATTCCCAAAGATCCCTGTATCTTTGGCTATCTGCTATTAGAGTTCCCATACATTCTCATTCTTTGTTTTTCACAATGTGTTATTTTCCTGGGAGTTGGAACTCCCAGGAAAATGGGTCTATTCTCCTGCTCTTCCCATAAAGCCACGTATGCGTCATCTATAGAGACAGTGCTTTCACCAATCTTCCCACACCCACGAGGATGGGGAAGGCACAATGAGATTTACAAGTCATAGGTTCTGGTTGAGAAATGAAATCCCACAAAAAGTGGGCTTTCATTTTCCGGGGAACAACCAAACAACAAGCTCTGTTATGGAAAGAGCATGGGAATGGACCCATTTTCTAGGAATTCCAACTCCCCGTAAAGGAACACAGCTTAGTGGTCAACTATGAAATGTGACAATGACAATCTACATTTGTTGTCATGGATCCAGAATCAACACAAATATTGTCACAAACCCGATCTGAGATGGTGAGAGCAAATGTTGAAAAATAGGGAACAATTGGATCTGAGAAATAGGGAGCACTTGGATCAACCACGATGGCCGATAACAGATCGGCATGAAGCTCCGATGGAGAGAGCTCTTGACCTAACACCTAAAAGATGGTGTCGGCAATTCTCGCTCATCTCCCCAACATCGCGACACGGTCCTTCTGGACTGCTTGAGAGAGGTTGAGGTCGAAAAGCTCGCAGCGGATTGGCATCTCCATCTCATAGAAAGGGTTCTTCAGGACGTAGTCGGTGTACAACTCATAGATACCTTTCAGCAGGCCTTCCATGTGCTGCGCGCCAGGGTCGGAAACAGCAAAGAATTTTGTTCCTGTGCATAACAAGATCTAAGGTTGTAATGCGCATCATTAACGATGCGGAACTCACATCTAGATTTTGAAAAGAGAGTACAGACCCAGAAACCCAATGAGACGGAATAAGATATAGATGTACAGAAATAATTCCATTTGATGTGTCAAGAATTGTAAGATAAACCAAACCATGTGAATGGGAGATATGATGTTGAGAATATCACAGCTAGGGTGTTTATTAAATTTCGCTTAATAGTTTAGTAAGAGTATTGTACATCAAACCATGTTTTTCGTGGGCAAATGTTATTTTCATCTTTTTTCATATTCGAAGTGTAAATGGTGTTTTGATCTGATTGGTGCATTCTGATTTTACTCCATTTGACACACCGGTACTAAGAGGTTTATTCCGATATGAAGAGGTGCCTTGTAGATCGAGGGGCACCCCAATGAAAAGAAACGCCCATTGGAGTGTCATCTTGAAGTCTTTAAAAGAGACCGACTTCAGACTTCCGAACACATCGAGTCATTCATTTGCCTCCAGTTTGGTTCTTACTCCCTCTCTGATTTTCTGAAACTTTCGGTGTCAACAATAGTTCTTCGTTTTTACTGAATGCAGATTCCCTAAAGGCTTTGTTGTATCCTCGAAACGGGTTTTCAATTATCCCATCGGCAAACACTATCCGAGTGGGAGCAAATCATGCTTCAAAGAAAACGTATTCGGTATGTCTCAAAGCCTCAAGTTTTTGACTCCATGTTTTCCAACAGATGCCTCGAGATCGGAAGAACAAAATGTAAATTCTCACCCAGACTTTTTGTAATTTAGCTTGTATCTTTCAGGCACAGATACGAACTCCCACTTGGAATAGAACTCTGACAGGAGACTCATGATACAGTTGAGTCGACTCAGTGGGACAAAAAAAGGTTCAAATTGATGAGGGATGATCCACTCGGTGGGTAAATGCATTGGATGGTACAGATAGCACATGCATCTTGCTGCCGAGTAATCAGAATGGCACAAAGATGATCCAAAAAAACCACTCATCTTTTGTTGTGAACTTAATAAAGGTAAATTGAAAGCGACTAAAATAACTCCCGGCTGTTAGGCATATCAAACTCAGAAGGTCTTGTGGAATCCATCTCAGCCATGGTCATGACTCCTCGATGATAACTATCTCATGTTCAACCTTCTTTAAGTGTTATGATAAGGTGCCATGGGCTCTAAAATAACTTCCCGCTGTTAGGCATATCCAACTCAGAAGGTCTTGTGGAATCCATCTCAGCCACGGTCATGGCTCCTCGATCATAAGATTCATAACTATCCTGTGTTCAACCTTCTCAAGTGTTATGATAGGGTGCCATGGGGTCAATACAGTTCCACACCTCAAAATGCATGAAAAGATGATTGGTTGTATCTAACAGAGCATCCGGACTCCTGGTAGAGGTTATGATACCTAGTGTACAAATAATGGCGACCGTCCATCTCTTGCCAAAAGATCAATTGGTCAAAAATAAGCTTGGAACAATAATAGTATAAGATACATGCACACCTTTTGGGTTGTTAAGTGCGTAATCCTTCATCCATCTGCCTATGCACACAGATACATGAAACTAAAAAACTATCTAGATGCGCAACTACCAATAAATATGAGGAGGGATGTGGTTACTTATGTTATATTACTCATATGATTACTCATAGATTTTTTGTCTTCTTATTTATTTAATTTTATTATTTTATAGTATTCATTATTAATTTTTTGTTCCTTGGTTGCATAAGCTTAAATTATGTAATCACCAAGGTAAGTTAGCCTACTAGCCCACTGGCGTTTTAGGTTCTTGGCATGACAATCTCATGCCCAATTGTCTTTGTCGGGTTTTCAACACCAATCAAAGAGGGTTGATGCAAAGTTGATAGCTAGCCAAAAAATTCTTGTCAATCTTCCTTATAGTCGACCCAATCTTGATGTGATAAAAGACTTGGATGATGATGATGATAGTTCTGAGGAGGTACACTAAGATCAACCAAGGAATAAGTGTTGAATTAGTAGAACTACAACATATCGAGTTGAGGCAAGAAGAAAATTGCATGGACTAAGCAAAGGGCTCAGACCTTCTTGTGTTTAACCAACAAGGAGATCAAAGCATACAAGGTCACACATGTGCTTTGCATTTTTAGTGTGTTAGGAATGGCTTCGAAGATAGTGGAATCGGCAAAGGAAGAAAAAAGACGCTCACATCTCGCCTCGAGTAAAATTTAAGAGATACCTGCTATCGTACGTCACGGGAGGTCCTCCTTTCTTCTTCCTTTCCCCATTCATTATGATATCGCTCTCAATAGAAGCACGGAGGTCCATAGACCTTTTTAGCTCTTCATTGGTAGGGGACATTTATTGAGCTGGAGGGGTAACCGAGCGCAACAAAGATTTCACCATGATCAATATGGCTCAGCATTTTTGGGGCAGAAGGAACAAGAATATGTGATTCATTTAGGGGCTGCTAATACCTCAACTTATGGATGTCGAGTGGGACTTTCCTTTTTTAGTAGTGAAATGACATCTGATTCATTAACTTTTTTATTCTTATTATTTCCATACTGGGTAACGGCCACGATCGAAGATAGTTTCAATGCACACTGTTCTTTCTCCACTTCCCTTCTGAGAATGAGACCTGCCCTTCCTAAAAAGATAGATTCATTCACCTAGCCGGGACGAGACGAAGATGTTATTTGACCTACTATGTCATATCCTATGAAGCACGGGTACTCGGATCAGAGCACATACCAGCACCGGGTACGTACCAGGTACGGGTACGGCGATTCCTGTACCTGGTACGCTGGTTTGAATCGGGTACGGGACGTATAGGGTGGTACGGATCGGGTACTCCACCCGGTACGTTTGTGGTACGTATTTAAAAAAAAAATTATAAAGAGGTGTAAGTTTCGGCACTGTCGGGTAAGGGCCCGAAAGAGAGAGAAGAACCGAGAAGAGAGAGGGATCGACAAGAGAGGGCGATCCGGGAAGAGAGAGAGGGATCCAGAAAGAGAGAAAGGGATCCGGGAAGCCCTCTTCTTCCTCCTCCCCCTCCGGCAGCGGTCGTCATCGTCGCCTCGCCGGTGCAGCCGCCGTCGTCGCCTCGCCGCGCCACCATCGTCGCCTCGGAGGTAAGATCCCGCCATCCCGGACCTCCCCCTCCTCCCCCCTCCCCCCCTCCGGCGTAGCAGCGCTCAAACCCTAACCCGATCGCCTGATTCGCCTGGCTCTTGCGCTCTCCCCTTTTTTTTCTCACGGTGTCGGCCCGACCCGACCCGAAAGCCTGAGGGCTGAGTGTAATATAGTAGTCTATATTACACTCAGCCCCCTGAAGTTTATTTCGTTCCAAATAGCTCCCTAATATTTGAAATGTTTGCACAATACTCCTTTGGGTTGGTTTTTTTTTTTCCCAGCGAAGGCCTGAGTGGCTGAGTTTAATATAGAGTATATATAACACTCAGCCCCCTGAAGCTTATTTTGTTCCAAATTGATCCCTAATGTTTGAAATGTTTGCACAATACCCCTTTTGGGTCTTATTTTTTTTTCCAGGGTGTCGGCCCGACCCGACCCGACGGCCTGAGTGTAATATAGATAGTCTATATTACACTCAGCCCCCTGAAGTATATTTTGTTCCAAATTGCTCCCTAATGTTTGAAATGTTTGCACAATACCCCTTTTGGGCCTTTTGCCTATACAGTATACTATACATCCATCTTTTTTTTTTTGAGATAATTTCATATTCCATTGTGTCATTTGTGTATTCGGGTGAGTGTTTGGGTTTTTTTTTAAGTTTATTGATGAATTGAGTAATAAATAATGATTGTAGATTATGGTAATTGTTGTAACTTGCAGGATAAATGACTTCCTCAAGCAGAGCCGGTTCTTCTAGTGCTATTGCTAGTACTGGTGTCTCGTCTTCCAATGCTTTCATTAATGAAGGCCAAGCTATGCTATCAAAGTCGGGACTAGTCCCCGACTAGTCCCCGACTAGTCGCTGGGCGGCATTTTGCCGACCGATTTATTTGGATTTTTTCATTGCTGGGCGGTAGCCCGACTAGTCCCCGACTAGACCCGACTAGCCCGACTAGTCCCCGACTAACGACTGCCGACTAGTCCCCAGGCAGCATTTTGCAAGCAAATTTTTTTTTGAAAGAAGTCTTTGCAAGCAATTTTGTTTGGATTTTTTTACATTGGCTCAAAGTCTTGAGTAGCAAGACTCACAACTATGGCTCTTCCCTGTAATCATCTGTTGAGCACCTGAGAATCTCCGATAAAAACATAGACAAATAATTAGTTTATTTGTTGATATTCATATAACCCTATAATCAAAATTGGGGTTGTTCACTGATTAAACATCATCAAACAAACATTGTGATGAATTCTTAGTTCTGAGTCTTTTGGCATGGGCATGAAGCCAATACAACTGTGTTCTGTTAGACTGTTACTTATGTATTTATACCCATGTTGTGAAGTGTGAAGGTATGTATTGTTATTAACCGACTAATATCATATACTTATTGACATTTATACTAGTTCATATATCATATATGTTTAGGGAGGGGGGGAGGGGTTAGAATAAGTTTTGGCCGACTAGTCCCGAATTAGTCCCGACTAGTCCCGACTAGTCCTAGTCGGCCCTTGGCCGACTAGGGCCGACTACCGACTTTGACTGCATAGAGGCCAAGATGACAATGCTCCTCTTTGGGAGTATGTCACGAAACTAGTTGAAAGAGTAGACAGCGGAAAAGGGAATACAAAGTTCAAGTGCAACTATTGCTTTATGGATTTTCAAGGATCATACTCGAGGGTTAAAGCGCATCTTCTACAAATTAAAGGCCAAGGAATCCGATTGTGTAACAAATTGAAGGTTGATGCTCTTTGTGAAATGAAAATGACAAATGAAGAAGCTGAGAAGCGGAAGGAGATGGCCAAGCAAAAGAACGTTCCCTTATCACCCTCTACTTGTCCTACTACGAGCACTGGAGGGTTTAGATTAGAAGGATTTGAGCCAAGAAAGAGGAAGGCAGTTGCTGGGAGTGGAAGTAGTGCCTTGGAGAAGTCCTTTAATCAAGGTGCTAGGGAACACTTGCATGCTTTGATTGCTCGCATGATATTTTCGGCAGGGTTACCTTTCCATTTGGCTAGGAACCCTTATTTTGTGAGTGCGTTTCAGTGCGGAGAATCAAATCAGTGGGTATGTACCTCCAGGTTATAACCTTTTGAGGACTACATTACTTCAGAAAGAAAGGGCGAACATCGAAAGGTTGTTGGAATCTACTTCGTGGAAAGAGAAGGGTTTACGCATTGTTAGTGATGGAAGGACGGATGCTCAAAGGAGGCCGCTTATTAACTTTATGGCGGCTTCGGATGGAGCAGCTATGTTCTTAAAAGCTGTCAATTGTGAAGGTGAATTCAAAGATAAGTATCACATTGATAGATAGATCGGCGAAGTTATTGATGAAGTAGGACCCCAAAATGTGATACAAGTAGTCACTGAAAATACTCCGGTATGTGCAGCAACTGGATCAATCATTCAAGACAACTATCCGAAGGTCTTTTGGACACCATGTGTAGTCCATACACTTAATGATGGGATCTGATACTAACTAGATGGGATACGGATGCTTAATTTAGCCCAAGTGCAGAATTTAAACAATAAAATCAAATTTCAGCACATAAAAAACCAGATTTCAGCAAAGACTATAATCACTATTCAACATCCATTCAATCCCAATCAGATTTAAGTTAACGAAATAATGAAACTGACAAGATGAACATTAATTTCAGATTATCATAACTGAATTCCAGCAAGGACACATAACACAATCTCAAATAGAATAAGCCAAGGTCTCAAGAACAAGTAAAAAATCTAAACGAATAAACCTAACGGATGAGATTCTCGGGAAACCAAGGAATTTCGGAAACCCTAATATGATTTCAGCAATAAGGCCGGTTGTAGAAAGCAGGTTATCACATGAAAATTATCGAGGATCGATCTCACCGTGCTTTGGTCAATGCCGGCAGCTTTCCGATGCTCCGATGTTGCTGATGAATGGCGCGGAAGGGGAGGCGTGGCTCAGAAGACGGGGTGAAGAAGCCGAGACGATGATCTTGAAGAAGAAGAAACTCCACGTCGATCTTCCGTGAAGCCGAGGATGAATAGCGAGGCGACGGGGTAGAAGCTTGCGAAGGAAGAACAGGATGAGAAGCAAAGAAGAAATCGTCGGAAAGGATAAACCGAACAAGCGGGCCGCTTCTCCGTTTCTAGGGTTTCAATTCATTTTCAACTCCCTTCATGCGATTAGGGTTTTAGGCTTTATAGGGAATGAAAGCACAAAGGCAAAAAAGGAAAGAAAGAGAGAGAAGGGCCGGTCGGGTAGAGAGAGAGAGAAGGACGCGCGGAAGAGAGAGGGGGCGCGGGGCGTTCGCGGGAGAGAGAGAGAGGGCCGGTCGGGTGGGGGAATAGGTTAGGATTTTGGGTTTTTGGCTTCCCTTGAAATCTCATCCATTGAGATCTATCCCTAACTTAAGATCCTACGGCTAAAAAGTAAACACGGAAATGAGTCAGTTCGGCATCTGTGGCTCGAACCGGATGCGAACATGGCTCGCACCTACCCAAACCAGAAATAAAAACTGAAATAACTAACGATCCGTTGGTCGGATCGAAATAAAGTAAAAACCAAAACTGTGGGGCTTCGATTAAGCTTTCCACTGATGCAGACGGATCGACGATCGGGTTCCTGGATCTCCGGCGCGGATGAAAATACGCCATCAGCTGTAGAAAAACTGCACGTAGTGGCTCGTCTGCATCAAGTCCCCCGGACTCAAAAGAACTCGACTCCTGTCGAGCCAGGTCCTGGGTCCGGCGGAGGCTCTCCTGGCAGCAACTGCAGCCACTGCCTCTGATCTGACTGCTCTCCCGGGTCCGGTGGCCAAGTGATCCGCCTCAGGTACACGGCAACGCCATCTCGTAGCCTCTGCCCCTCGTCGCCAAGCGAAGACCTGAAAGTCAACACCAACATCCTCCGCGGCACGATAAGATCATCAAAGGACTCAGATAATTTCATGTGATAATAGGAATGCGGGTTGACATGAAATTCAAATGACATGTGAAAAGAAAGGCCGCGGGAGCATAATGTGCTGCGGGTCATCGGCTTGCGCGATTGGCAATGGTATACTTGAAAGGCCATGGGTTGCGGGTACGTAATGTGTTGCACAAAATGGCCTGCGCACGGTGCAAAACAAGGGGATTCTAAACCAGGAAGATATGTCATGTCATCATTGTCCGGATGCAGTGAATAAAATAAGAAATTACAGAACTCATCATGCCAATTGTTATGATTTCGAAAAATTAAAGATGATGGGCTGGCTGAAAGTTGAAAGCATGATTCATAATTATTTTGCATCGAAAAATGATTAAACATGGCAAAACCTTCATTATTGCTTAATTCAACACTTGGAGGACAATGGGGATGCACATATGAATGATCTATGAATGAATGGAAGTCAGGCAAATGATGAATGCAAGTGTCATGAATGCCTACCGACTCTAAATGCGATGTGCATGCAATGGAATTCAAAATGTCCTCTAATCCCTTATCAATCTTCAGTAAAGCAGATGGACATCCAACTAAGTTTTCAGCGAATGGTGGTATGGACGGACTCTGACTCAGAAGGGCTTGAGGTGCATGGGATCGGTGTTTCCTAAAACATGTGGGCCAAAGGGTGACATTGATGCCATCCTTAAGGAAAGTATAGGTGTTGGCTCTTCCGTGATGTTGGACATCTCGGTCGAACTGCCACGGACGTCCTAAGATAACATCAGCAACCTCTAGCGGAATGATATCGCACCAGATCTCATCTCTATATTGCAGCCCAACGGATAACTTTGCCAAACAACAGTGAGTTACCAGCTGACTCGTGGTGTTGTCTAGCCAGGATGTCTTGTAAGGGTGAGCTAACGGTTTAACTGTCCATTGCTTGCTCCTAACTACCCTTTCATTTATCAGATTGGTGGTACAACCTCCATCGATCAAGAGACAAAGGTCCATTCCATTGACAGTGCAGACTGTTCGGAATAGTTCGAACCTCTGGTTCTTGCAGTGTGGCTTAGGGGGTCCTCCACAGAGCTCGTGGGGTAACAATGCTTTGGGTGCTTGGGGTGATGGCGACTGGTGAATGACCAACAGTGGTGCAGTCACATCATCCCCTTCCAAGACTAATTCATTGAAGTGTTCCCCATCAGATTCGTGACTATCCTCGTCATTATCCGCAAGATTTGTCTGTGGATGGAATTGACGGCGAGGACAGTCGGCGGACTTGTGACCCGGCTGGTTGCATTTAAAACATTTTATCTGACTCGGGTTGGGTCCTAAGACTTCTTTACCCTTCTCAGTGGGTGCAGGAACTGTGCCAGCTACAGGTGTAGGTCCAGGGAGTGGTCTACTAACAGATCCGGATGGTGCCCTAGTGTTGTCATATCGCCGGGACGCAGATCGTGAGTGGTGAGACTCGACCTTCTTGGCCCGACGGTGTGCATCACTGACCTGATACAAGTCGTGAAGGGACACCACCTCCTGAATTGAAGGCTTGAGACCGTTGACATACCTAGCGACGCTCTGCTCTTCATCTTCGTGCAGATCGTTCCGAGCTTGGAGCTTGTAGAATTCATTAGTGTAGTCATCTACAGATTTATGCTCCTGTCGCAGGTTCTGGAATTTCTGGAACACATTCTGCTTGAAATCAGAAGGGAGGAACTTCTGTTGCATTTTTCCTCGCATATGTGTCCATGTGGAAATCTTTTCTTTCCCTTTCCTACCCCTAGCGGTCTGCAACTGTTTCCACCAAATCAGTGCATGACCTTTCAATTTAAGGCTGACAAACTTGACTTGTTTGTCGCGGGGGATTTCTTTCCACTCGAAGTACTGGTCGATTCGCTCAGCCCACTCCAAAAACTCGTCAGGGTCCATCCTACCCTCGAACTCAGGAATCTCTATTTTAATGCCCTGATCCCAACCCCAGTGGGATTTCGATCTCCTATGAGTCCGTCGACTTCGCCTATCAGTCCCGTCAGAGGAACTGACGCTGTCACGTCCGGACTCTAGGTCTAACTCACTACGCTCGGGAGACGCTCTAGTCCTGTGTTCGCGACGGGGTCGCGGTGGATTCTGGGAATCATTGAAGGCTAAGGTCAAGGTTTCTATCTGGGTCTGAAGCCTATCAATGTTCTCTTGTTGCCTCATGAAGGCATCCTGCCAAGTACGGGGTGGCGAAGATCCAGCCATTCTAGATGTTATCGACTCACTACAAAGAGAAAGGGATGGTCCTAATATGTATGCGATCACGAGATGGGTTACTAATTAATGCAAGGCGCTAACTACAATGAAAGAAGGCAAATAAAAAAAAAAATTCAGCAAACAGGCAATGATGCGAATGATGCAAGAGGACCGGCCGTTGCGTAAGAACGCGACGACTAGTGCGCTCTGATACCAACTTGATGGGATCTGATACTAACTAGATGGGATGCGGATGCTTAATTTAGCCCAAGTGCAGAATTTAAACAATAAAATCAGATTTCAGCACATAAAAAACCAGATTTCAGCAAAGACTATAATCACTATTCAACATCCATTCAATCCCAATCAGATTTAAGTTAACGAAATAATGAAACTGACAAGATGAACATTAATTTCAGATTATCATAACTGAATTCCAGCAAGGACACATAACACAATCTCAAATAGAATAAGCCAAGGTCTCAAGAACAAGTAAAAAATCTAAACGAATAAACCTAACGGATGAGATTCTCGGGAAACCAAGGAATTTCGGAAACCCTAATATGATTTCAGCAATAAGGCCGGTTGTAGAAAGCAGGTTATCACATGAAAATTATCGAGGATCGATCTCACCGTGCTTTGGTCAATGCCGGCAGCTTTCCGATGCTCCGATGTTGCTGATGAATGGCGCGGAAGGGGAGGCGTGGCTCAGAAGACGGGGTGAAGAAGCCGAGACGATGATCTTGAAGAAGAAGAAACTCCACGTCGATCTTCCGTGAAGCCGAGGATGAATAGCGAGGCGACGGGGTAGAAGCTTGCGAAGGAAGAACAGGATGAGAAGCAAAGAAGAAATCGTCGGAAAGGATAAACCGAACAAGCGGGCCGCTTCTCCGTTTCTAGGGTTTCAATTCATTTTCAACTCCCTTCATGCGATTAGGGTTTTAGGCTTTATAGGGAATGAAAGCACAAAGGCAAAAAAGGAAAGAAAGAGAGAGAAGGGCCGGTCGGGTAGAGAGAGAGAGAAGGACGCGCGGAAGAGAGAGGGGGCGCGGGGCGTTCGCGGGAGAGAGAGAGAGGGCCGGTCGGGTGGGGGAATAGGTTAGGATTTTGGGTTTTTGGCTTCCCTTGAAATCTCATCCATTGAGATCTATCCCTAACTTAAGATCCTACGGCTAAAAAGTAAACACGGAAATGAGTCAGTTCGGCATCTGTGGCTCGAACCGGATGCGAACATGGCTCGCACCTACCCAAACCAGAAATAAAAACTGAAATAACTAACGATCCGTTGGTCGGATCGAAATAAAGTAAAAACCAAAACTGTGGGGCTTCGATTAAGCTTTCCACTGATGCAGACGGATCGACGATCGGGTTCCTGGATCTCCGGCGCGGATGAAAATACGCCATCAGCTGTAGAAAAACTGCACGTAGTGGCTCGTCTGCATCACTTAATCTCGCTCTCAAAAACATATGTGCTGCAAAAGAAACTGGAAATTCTGCTTATGCCTTTGATGAATGTCATTGGATTACTCTTGTGGTTGATGAAGTGGTATTCATCAAGAATTTCATCATGACTCATTCCATAAGACTAGCAATGTTTAATGAGTTTGTGACTTTGAAGTTGCTTTCGGTTGCCGATACTCGTTTTGCATCGGTGATTGTTATGTTGAAAAGATTTAAACTCATACGTCGTGGATTGGAGGCAATGGTCATAAGCGAGAAGTGGTCTTCCTATAGAGAAGATGATGTTGGGAAAGCAGCACATGTGAAGGAAAAAGTGTTGAATGATATTTGGTGGGACAAAATAGAGTACATACTATCATTCACACTTCCAATTTATGAGATGCTTCGATATTGTGACACGGACAAGCCATGCCTACATTTGGTTTATGAATTATGGGATTCGATGATTGAAAAGGTGAAAACGGCTATCTATAAGCACGAGGGGAAGCTTGATAATGAGGAGTCAATTTTCTATTCCGTGGTCCACCAAGTACTTGTCGAGAGATGGACCAAAAGTAGCACACCTCTTCATTGCCTTGCACATTCTTTGAACCCAAGATACAGCAAATTCATAGTAACTACTTTTTAGTATTTTGTAAGTTCTCTTTTTATATTAATGATTTGATTCCTATAGTTGCATAATTTACTTTTATTTTTTGTAAATTGTAAATGAATGAATATAGGTACTATAGTGCAAGGTGGCTTGATGAAAATCGCAATCGTATTCCTCCTCACAAGGATGATGAAATTTCAACCATGAGGTCCAAGTGTCTTAAGAAGTACTTTCCTGATCCTGATGAGAGACGGTCTATTACCATTGAGTTTGCCAAGTTCTCGGGTTGTTTGGAGAGCTTTGGGGATTTTGACTCGAAAGCGGATAGAGGAGTAGTGGATCCAATGCTTTGGTGGTGTGCTCATGGCTCTTCAGCTACTATGCTTCAAGCTTTAGCATTCAAGTTACTCGGTCAACCATGTTCCTCGTCATGCTGTGAGAGAAACTGGAGCACTTATTCTTTCATTCACTCCATGAGAAGGAACAAGCTTACGCCACAACGTTGTGAAGACTTGGTCTTTGTGCACAACAATATTCGTCTCCTATCACGGAAGAGTCCACAATACACACAAGGGGATACCAAGTTGTGGGACATTGGTGGAGATTCATTTGATTCTTTGGAGGGTGCCAGTTTACTTGAAATTGCAAATCTATCACTTGATGAGCCCAACCTGGAGGCCGTGCTATTCGGAGATGATGATGGGAATGAAGATCCTTAGCAGTTTGATGACTTTCTTTTTTGATGATGGAATTGAACTTTGCTAATTGCTATGCATTTTGTTTTGTACTGCTACTTTGTTTGGTTTGGTTCTAACGTAATGGACCTAATAGTACCGTATCATCGTATGGCTCGTATTGAATAATCTTGTTTTTATGGTTTTGGAACTTTGAAGCTAGAGCTAAGAGATTTAATGATGAAAAAATTATTGTTGCATTAAGAATGATTCATATTTATAACAATATTATACTAAAAGTACATACATATGATATATATATATATAAATAAAATTATACCTCGCCGTACCCGTACCCTAGTTTTTTAAGGTTTTACCGTATCAGCGTACCCGTATCGTACCCGTACCCGTACCAGTACCCGTGCTTCATAGGTCATATCAAATCAGTTTTGTTGCCTAGCCTAGCCTAGCTAGAAGAAGGAATTGGATCTCACATCCGAAGCACATGAAGAGAGATCGATATTTTATCCCATATGGCTGTTAAAGGAATAATTGGCCCTAGCATTTTTTTTTTGACAAATAATTGGCCCTAGCATGAAAGGACCGATCCATCTCCCTTCCGCTAAGATAAGACAACTGTTGGGGGTAGTCGAAACCCCCATATTCTGAACAACAGACATTGATATCAGGCACACTTACGTTAGAGCTTGTGCAGGAGCACCGTCCAGGAGTTGGAACCCTTAGCCCGCTCCCCCGCCTCGAAGCTACACCCGAATTATGGGAAAGTAGCTTGATGGCCTGAGCAGGTCTTGGAGTTTAAAGAACATTTTTCAGGAACCTCGCCCAGAGCACGCTCAGGAGCTCGCCCCAAGCTCGCTCAGGAGCTCGCCCCCGAGTTCGTGTAGGAGCTCGCCCCAAGCTCGCTCAGGAGCTCGCCCCACGCGCATACGGGAGCTCGCACAGGAGCACGCCCCCACCAGCTCACACAGGAGCTCGCCCCCCAGCTCGCGAAGGAGCTCGCCCCCAGCTCGCGCAGAAATTTTTGCCAAAGAGAAAACTTAAAATGGTATCAACGAACACCGGTAGAACGCTCAAAGAGATCGCCAGGCCGCTCCTGTTGTCGAAGAGGTTGCCCTCTCCGGAGCCCGACTCTTGGCAATAGGGAGAAGATGGCGGATCACCCGAACACGTTGTCGAAGAGGTCGTCCTCCTAAGAGCCCGACTCTTGACAAAAATGGAGAAGGCAGAGCATTAAGGGCGAGCTCGCCTTTGCTTCCTCCCTAAGGTCGCCCCCAGTAAAGCGGCATAAAGGCTGCCAGGTGTCGAAACCCCTCTGAAGCTACGTGGACGATTGTAGTCCACAGAAGCCCGCCCGAGTCGGTATGAGACCTCCCAGACTTGAACATTCCAGAAGATTCACCTGGCAGCGACAAGACAGGTACTCTCCCCCACTCCACCGCCTGGCGAGCTAGGCGACAAAGGCTGCCAGAAGCCCGATTCCCAAAGGTTGTCAGGAACCCATGTGGGCCGAAACGTGAGGGTCCAGAAGGTGCCGGAAGAAGCGGCAAGGTGTTGCATCCCGATAGGTCGCAAAAGGCTATAAAGGTACCACCCCCGGCTCCAAAGTACAGGTTCGAAACCCTCACCACTACCATTTTCGTTTACGTCCACACTCCATCAATCACCTGAGACTGACTTGAGCGTCGGAAGGTCTGCGCTCCTAAGGGAGCCAGTCGTTCTTACGTTTTTCTTTGTCTTGCAGGGAGACCGCACGGGCCAGCGAAAAATATCCCCAAACAACAACTACTCTCATTCGATCTGACATGATAGGTCTGATCCAACTCTGATCGGAATGACATGATATAAAGACTAGCTCCCGTAGGCCCAGCCATGACAGACCAGAGTTGATATGAAACGACCTCCTCTGCCACAGTACGAACCTGACCTATCTTTTCCCTCCCTTCCCTTCCTTGTCCCGTTCACCTTAGCTCTGCCCTGAAGGCAAAGACACCTGACTCGGCTTGGTAGCGTCAGCACCCTAAAAGCCTAACCAGGACATGGGCAAAACGACGAGTAGCTACTCAGATAGAGGCTCCTACCTATCTTTCTGAAAGAAAATGCCTACTGCCAAATAGATTGATTTGAAACCAATGTCAATAGACCGCATGAATGGGATCCTTTTGTCTCTTTTATCTCTTCTTTCGATTCTCGTTAGTCTTTTCCCTGAAAGAACTATTCATATTAGCTAAATGCCTGTAGAGAGAAATTAAGGGAAGAAGTTTTGCTTATACCTAAACAAGTAGTTCAAAAGAGCCTACTTCCTATTAAAGAGATATACCTCTATTTAGCCCACTACCCATGAAGGAAGAAGTTACCGAAACACCTTCGTTCCAGTCATATCGAACAACTTCGAATCGCTGATGACGATAATCTTGATGTGGGTAGCAACAAGTTGTGCTACAGTGAGGCGTTGAGAGGTCGGTGATCAGATCCCCGGGAACACTCGCATATAATGTTCATCAGCTGACTTCGTTGAACACTTCTATTTTCATTTCAAAAACTCTTTTATCTTTTTCTATCCAAATATTCCAGATCACCACACCAAAAGGCTAGTTTGGCAATGGCACGTATCTTACTAGAGCCATTGATGAGTTTCTTAAACTGAATAACCAAAGCTTCCACCGTCTCACAAGCATGTAGGTCCACCTTTTGCTTCAAACTACATGCACTCCATAACAACTGTGCAAAGGGACACTTCATAAATAAGGGTGCAGCCAACATGTTAACAATGTAAATTTCCCAACCAAGATTATTACGCACAATATTTAGGGTTTGATTTGAAGGTTTTTACACATTACGCTCTATGGCAGCATAAAAATTGTATCATAAAAAAACATGCTTGTATCTTACCTCGGGTAAAACTTAACAAGGCATAAGAAAAGAGGAGGGGAACGTAACCAGCATGTCAAGCATGCAAATGACCAAACCAAGGTTATTATGCACAATATCAAGGTTAGACATGAAGATGTTGACACGTTGTACTCTTTGGCACTAGAGAAGGTATATCATCAAAATGAGATGTCGTGGAGCTATGAAGGACAGTTACTTCCAAACAACATGTGTATCGTGTATCGTGTTCGTATCAAATACAATATGCACCGGATACGTTGGAATACTATCTAATAAATTCTAGAAGTATCCTAAAGAAACATGGAGATAGGGCATATATAAGGTTTAGATATCAACGGAATACGGTGAAATTCAACTTGGTTGTGGGATGTGAGTCGAGAGCGGGTGCAGGTCATGCACTAATTCAGTTATATATATTAAGCGTCGTTGCCGGTAGATAAGCAGATAATTACTTATATACCAAAAACCAAAACCCACCCATATATACCTTAAACCATACCCTAATCCCTCAGTTCCCTCTTTCGATTCGATCTCTCATTCTCTCTCTCCCTCCCTCGCGGATATCTTCTCCCATCCGAAGCTCAAGGGCGCGTTGATGCCCCCCCCCCCCCTCCACACCCAAATACGCACACTCGCCTTCGCACACATCCTTTCTTCAACTCGCTCTCTTGACTCTAAATGCCTTGCTCTGTAGCTTTCCCTTGCTCACGGAGGTCTTCTCGCATCCAGGTCATCCGAGCTCATTGTCGCCCTCCCTGTCGTCAATACACACATTCCCTCCTTCAACTCCCTTTCTCGACTCTCAATATCTTTCTATGTGGCCCTGCCTCCCTCACAAAGGTCTTCTCGCATCCGAGTCGTTTGAGTTTGTTGTCGCCCGTCCCTTCCTCGCCACACCATTTCCCTCCTTCAAATCTCTCTCCATTCTCAATCTCTTACTCTATAGCTCTTCATCCCTCATTGAGTGCTTGGGTCGTTCGAGAGCTCGAGGGCTAGTCGACCCTGTCTCGGCACACTCAAGTTTATGATCTCCTTTTTATAATCGGTTTTATTGATGTTGTGAACTTTTTGAAGTTTGCCATTAATTTTTAGACTATATATATATTGAGTTAGTCTATGGTGCGGCCAAATTAATGTGCGGCTAACTTACAACCATACTTTTGAAGTTTTTTTAAATTTTTTTTTTTTAGGATGATCAACATCCCTTTGATAGGCCACATGTCAAAAACCAGCCCATTCCAAGACCTCAAGGTGTACCAAATGTGCCTCCGAAATTTGACGATTAAAATGAACGGTCAATAAAGTCGAGCAAATTTGATGCACCAAGAGATCTTAAAATGAGTTGATTTTTGACATGTGGCTTATCAAAGAGTAGGTAATCATCCTCAAAAAAAAAAATTAAAAAAAAACCTCCACGTTACTAACTTGGCCGCACTTTAGCCGCATGAAAATTTGGCCTCACCATAGACTCTCTCTCTCTCTCTCTCTCTCTCTCTCTCTCTATATATATATATATATATATAGAGAGAGAGAGAGAGAGAGGAATGATAAGTTGCGGCGTGCGGTGCGTGCGGCGCCGGCCCGCAGCCGTCTGATGGACTGCTGCGGTGCGTGCGATGCACGCAGCAGTGCATCAGACGGCTGCTGCGGTGCGCCGCACGCACCGCACGCCGCAGCCTAACACCCCTCTATATATATATATATATATATATATATATATATATATATATATATATATATATATATATATAGAGAGGGGCATGCTATAATGCGGCATGCGATAAGTGCGGCACCACACTACAATCGTCTGATGCACCGCTGCGTGCATGCGATGCACACATCGGGTGCATCAGACGACTGCTGTGTGGTGCTGCACTTACCGCATGCCGCATTATTGCATGCCCTAATATATATATATATATATATATATATATATATATATATATATATATATATATATATATATATATATATGGGGATGCTTAGGTGCGGTCTGCGGTCCGTGTGGTCCGCAGTCGTCCGATGCACCCGCCACGTGCATCGGATCGTACCCTACTTTTGAAGAACTTATGTATTGATGTATCTATATTGTATCACATCCATACATGTATCCATGTTTCATGAAAGCAATTAGAATAAGAAATATTTGGAACGATAGTTCAATCCTTAATGGGGATGATAGGTGGGGACATCACTAAAAGGCAAGTGTTTTAAGTAAAAAGAAACAATGTGATGAGCCCCTTAAGTTCCAGTTTAGTGCAGGTTTATGAACTTAGGAGATGTCTACAACTGAAAGAGGTAGTTGATAGACTGATAGTTAACTATTCAAGATAAGTTTAGGGTGAGACGATTCTCTACCCTGGTTATGATTTGTGCAGGTAGGGCTCTCTAAACTACCTACGACCATGTCATTGAACAGAACGAGGGTCGCGTGGTTGCATTTCATTTTGAATGACCTACTCATAGACAAGGAATTCGAGTTACTCCAATGAACAACAGGCTCGCTGGTTGGTTGCCCAATAGCTAAACTACCCACGAAGTTGAATCTCAAGCGGCATGAAGGACAATTCAAAAGATATCTGTGAAAAGTAGCATTAAAGTAGATAATGATGGAAACTTAACATCATCAACTTTCTTTATAATGTCAAATGTAAACTTGCGCTAGAGCAGCACTTTGAATGATCAAGTTGTCCGTCCTGGAATTTAATTCAATCACCTAAAATGTGGTTGAAGTAACCTCCTTGGAATTATGAGAAGGTATACAACATACTACAACTCTACAAGAAGAGAGGCATAAAACAAAAGGCAAGGTTCTCCAAATTCATATAGGCAGTATTGGGTATAATACAACCAATTCTCTCAACTTTAAAATTCATAAATAAATTGTTTTTCAAACCAAAGTGAGGAATGCCTTATATAATCAAACCGCTTTTCATAAAACTAGATCTTATTTGTGAGCTACATTAGTACACCTAGGCGCCATCGATGTACTAAAAAAAAATAGACCAAAGAAATCAGTAGGAATAGTTTCTAACGTGCCATCAACACTTAACTCGGTGACCTATTGATGCATAATAAGAGAGCATAGAAAACGATTGGATCTTTTGATAATTATGAGGTACTGGAACAAGTGGAGACTGAAGGTGTCAGCCTGAAGGATCTCGATGCCGGATCACATCACTGGGATCTGAGTGAAGGTCATGCTCAAGCAAAAAACAAGTTATTTCATGAAATATCTCAAAAAACGAAACCACGTATTCAGAAATATACCAAAATACACCATAATTTTTGGAATTTGTACGACTGTGCCAAAAGAAGAGGGGAAATTTTGGACAATTTTGCCGAAATATCTCGTTTATTCAGGATTCTGATTAAGGCTGGCAATGGGCCTGGATCCGACCCAGGCCCGATTGTGCCCGGCCCATTTCGAATGAGTTTGGGCCTATCACAAACATTTAGAATGGGCTTGGGCTTATAGTTTGGGCCCGAAACTAAAACAGGTCGGACTTGAGCTTGTATAGGTTCGGTCCGAACCCGGCCCACTTTCATATTTGGGGACATATCTAGGAATGGACTTTTTCTATTCGATTAGATAACAACGATATACTATGAAAAATCTTAGAGTTTTAACGGTCATTGCTAGCTTACACAACACTTTATAAAATAAAAACATAATTTTATAAAATAAGAAAATAATGCTAATACCGATTAATGCCAAATAACTACAAGGAACATAGTTGGTTTTTGAAGGCATTCAGGCCCAAGCCCTAAACTTTGATACGAGCTTGGGCCGAAGAAAAAAATACGGGTCCGGACTCGGGGTTGGTTGAGTCCGGCCCATTACTAGCCCTAATTTTGAAATGCATCCGAAATTCAAAATTTAATTCCTTGTAGCAGTAACATGACTTATTCAGTAACATACTTATACAGTAAACTCCAATTTTTTGAATAAGTTACGATTAAAACATGACTTATTCATTAAACGTTCGCTACGCGACTCTTTCCCTTTTTTTAAAAAAAAACACGATTTTTATGTTTTAATCTCGATTTATGTGTTTTAATCCCTCTTAATTGTGTTTTAATCCCGTCATGTACTACTAAAAAAATTGTTGTCACATCTATATATAAATATATTTTAAAATTTTTCCATTTGTTTCTCGACTCTTTTCCCACCTTTCTAAATTTTTTCTGGCTTTTCCCCTAAATTTTTTCCGACTTCTCCCCTAGCTTTCGGCCACATAGGGCCGAGGGGGGGCAAGTGCCTCCCCTGGCTTTCGGATTTCCTATACTCCTTTTGATTCATTTGATTCATTAAAGATAAAGACATCATGTTGGATGCCCTCTATTAACTGGCCAGTCAATGCCATCTGATTTTGTCCTTGAAGACTCATGTAGATTGAGAAAATTGACTCTGTGCAAAGAGGTAGTTGCACCGAGGGACGTTACGATTAGTGCTATTAATGGGCTTGGGCCAACCCGAGGCTCACCGGGCCGGCCTCGATTTGGGCCTAGTTTGGACAGAGTTAGCTTGGGCTTTGGGCCGGGCTTGGCTCGAACATTCAATCCCGACTGTGTTATGGACAGGGTATGGACAATCACTTACTCGACCCAAAGCCCAAAATATTTTTTTTAAATTTTTATATACAATAAATACATAGTTTTAAAAAAACCCACGTTACAAATATCAATGCCTCAGACTTTAGGAGCATTATTTCACATATATCCTTTTAATGTATATCATAATCAATGCTATTTTCTACTTTTATTGTGTGATCAAAAGAAGAAAAAAATATTTTGGCATATATTGTGCTAAAAATACGGTCTTAATTTGGACCGGGTTTCGGCTTTGGCTTCGTAAAAAAGTTTCGGGCCGGGTTTGGGCAAAGCCTGAAAATTTTAATTTGGGCCCGGGATGGGTATGGACACACACTCATAAGTTTGGACCGGGCCTGGGTATGGGATGGCCCAACCCGAACCCGGCCCATTAACAACCCTAGTTAAGATTGACAAGTGGACCCCCTATGTAACTCACGATATCAACATACACATCTGTTCCACTGAATAGTTTCTCCATCCTATGCCCTTACCCTCCGAGGCGAACCTAGGTCTGTCTCCTCTACAATTACTGATCTATCTGCTTCCCAACGGTAGAGGCCCGATGCAATCATGCGAGCCACGTAGCAAGGAGGTATCACAACCGTCAATTGGATATGCAATTGAGGCATAAGTGATTTTACATGTCCGGACACTGCTCTACTCGATCACAACCCCATCATATCCGTTTTTTATAGTTAATGCTGCAATCGGTGGGGGCTCCTACGACGGGCCAGCAATGCTCGGGCTGAATACGAGTTATGGGGAATTATGTACCAGATCAGAGCACAAACTACGATTCATCTTCGCTACGCGACACTCAGGAATGAGAGGTGGTGCTTGGGCATGAGTGCGATTCACTAGATCGGTAATGGGGGAAGACTGAAGAGAGATTCAATAAGTCGGGGAAGAGTGCAATTCTTTGAGTGACACAACGGTGAATGTTGTCAGAGCTCCACGTCGGGGTGGCTTGCAGTCCGCCACAAAGCAAAGCACTAGTCGGTGGTGCCTTTATCCAGGCAGAGTGCGATTCATATTTCATGGGGTGGTTGTTGTCTGGTTCAGTGTGAGATTTTGGCGAGGGATTCACCGGGCAACAACACCGTGGAGTTCCGTCGGATCTCACAATGAGGCGTTGCGATTGGGACCAAGTGCGATGCATGGTTGGTGGGAGCTGCATCTGCCAGGGTGCCAACAGGTAAGACAAGAGAAGAAAAGGTATCGTATTACAACCGTGTTTGACAACTGTGATCGATGTAGCGGATGGTGCTCATACAGCCTGGGGTGCACTTGATCAAAGCCGTGTGTGTATAAAATTTGTCTTATAATTAATCTATTACATATATTGTACACCCCCCCCCCCTCCCCCACCCCCACCCCCCCAACCAAATCCTGGCTCCGCCACTACCTCTAGCTGATTTTTTCACGACTTCCGACTTGGTAACTTTGGTAACAAATACTGTTTAGAGTGATTTGTAGATGTTATCCTTGTCGTCCCTGCTAGAAGTGTTTCTTGGTTTCAATTATGTGAGACAAACTTAGACTCAATTGTGGGTCATTCTGAAGGATCTACCAGTAGGGAATTCATAATACTAGAACAAATTATGGTTCACCGATGTATTTCTTAATGGCAGAGCTACCAAAGAAGTTGAATCTCATGTGACGGGAAGGACAACCCAATAGATATTAGCTATAATTAGTATTTCCTAGAACTTGAAAGGTGAAGTTGTACTTTCTAGAATTTGAATTCAATGACATAGAAATGAATGTTGTTGAAGTAAAATTCAGAGATTATGCTAAGGCAGATTCACAGCAAGCTCCCAGCTTTAGATCAAGGAAATCACTAGGCACATAATCTCAAATTGTGCGATCTGACACTGAAGTCGGTAATCAGATTCCAGTATAAGAGAGCATTGGAAAAAGGGATTGGATCGTTAGGATTTACCGGTGAGGGACTGGAAGCAGTGTAGGTCGAAGGTGTCGGCCCGGAGGAGCTCGATGCCGGAGCAGCCGAGGGTGGGGGAGAGCTGCTGGGAGATGGCGTGCATCGAGTGCCACAGGCTCGCCAGCCGCAGTGTGTCGTTTGTGTCCATCCGCCCCGACGATCCGTAATCCTTTTGTGTGGAGTTTGTCATTACTCGCCCAAAACCTAGAATTGATTGGAAGAGGAAAAGGGGGAGGAAGGCAGAGGGGATTAGGGTTCACCTTGTAGAAGATGAGGCCGCCGGACTTGTTGATGATAAACAGACTGTAGATCGCCGCCATGGACGACGATGGGATTTCCTGATCGGGGGATCGAAAGCGCAAGGGGGGGGGGGGGGGGGGGGGGGGTAGCAGAGCCCTGACGAGAGTGGTTTTGTTCAAAACAGCTCCTGGGTGATCGTTATTCTCCATTTTGGACCGTCAGATGTGCCCTACAAAAATTGGAGTGCGATGCACTGGGCCGTGATGCGCCAGAACTCCGAAGAGGAGAGAGCGAGCGATCGAGATGGATGGAACGAGAGGCAGGCAGCTATGGCCTGAGCATCGCACGGTCCAAAACTAGAGATCAGTTTTAGCCAAAAGACACAGGACGAAAACATCCCTCATAGTGCTTTAAATTTTTATTTTAACGCCACTCCTTCTAAATTAAACCGAATTCTAAACCTAAGATCTACAGGCCATGGGATGAACCTTAGACCTAATCCTAAACTTATCCAAATCGAACTGAATCCCGTTTGCCACCCACCTCTTATCTCCGTCGAGGCGACAGCGAGCAGCTACAACTCGCGTTGCTGCTGCTGTGGGAGAGGATTTCGGTCATCGTACGTAACCCCCCTCTAGCAGTCGATTGAAGGTTTGACCCTTCGGGGTGTGGCCCGCTATGAAACGCTAAGCTGTCACCCTAACATTGAAGAATAGAGAGAGAATTGACACAGGGTGTGGTGACGAAGTTCAGTTAAAGCCTACATCTCCGTACAGTAAGATGCAACCTTTGAATCTACTATCTCTGAGAAAGTAAAGCTACTCTCGACAGGCCGAGAAGTGCTTACATAGGTGAATAGAGGGTGGAGAAGGCTTAAGAGTCTGAAGACTAGAAGTGGGAATCTCATTTGGAGTTTCGGATCTGGAACATTTACATGTTTGGCTATATATAGAGGTTTGGTTTGTGGGGAATATTTTGAGAATATTCCCAAGTATATCCGGGGTTTTGGTAAATATCCAGGAGGGGAATCACCAGACCCCGGACAGTGTGCGCGGGCCCCAGGCAAGGCTGCGGGTCCCACAGTCGTCTTTGTGGACCTCAGGCATGGCTACGGGGTCCCACAGTCATCTTTGTGGACCCTAGGCATGGCTGCGGATCCCACAGTCATCTTCGTGGACCCCAGGCAGAGCTGTGGGTCCCACTATCATCTTCGTGGATCCCATACAGGATTGCGGGTCTCATTATCAGGCGTTAGCCAGATTTTGCACCCATAGCTGCTCGCACCGTTGAGGAGGAAGGACGAGGCATCGGGATGTGCGATAAGGCAGAGTTCAAGGTCGTTACGGGACTTTGAGGACGATGGAGTGGAGGAGGGTATTTTTCAAATTTATGAAATAAATATGGGATCTTCTTTTAAAAGGATCTTATGAGTGTCATGTTCATCAAATCGATCTGCTGTCTTGGACCTAATATCCATTTCCCCTTCAAGTTTTTTTTTGGTACCTTATGTCCTTGCAGATTGTAGCGGATGTCGTCTTAGTTGAGACAACATTTTGGTTTAGTGAAAAGACCCTCCCTAATTTATTTTAAGTATCCATTTCATCCCTACATACGGCTGTATTAGAATCCGGATCTTGACACAAAATCATAATAGCAATTGATTCTTTTTGCATTACAAATTATTACTCTTTGTGTTGAAGATTATTACTCTTTGCTACAATGAAATAATTATAGCAAAATTTTTTTTTTGATAAATCTTGCTTTAAAATCTTTTTTGCTATAGTGAAACCACTGTAGTAAAAAACTACATAATACCGTAGCAAATAAATTAAAAGTATTTTTGTCATTTGGATGTTTTGAAAAGTCAAACTAGTGGTTGGGGGGACTTGTTGTAATAGGGTATTTTTGGGTAGGAACATGATGTAAAACTGAAATATTGTATGTCCTTTAACTCAAAAGGCTTTTCTTAAAAGGAATTATGGCTAAGTCCCCCCCTTTTTTTTAGGGGTTATTGGCTATATGACCACTATAACAATGTTGAGTTACATTAAATCTAGCCAATAGTTTCGGGGTACACACAATCAACGAAATGATTTGAGATTAAGAGACTATTCCTATATAACAGTTATAGGCTTAAGGAATTCTTTTTTTTTTTTTTGGTCCACGCTTAAAGAATTCTTTGCTAACAAATTTTTTAACTTTTTTTTTTCAAAATACCAATTATGCACATGAGACACTCTCCCATGTAAAATCATCGCACTACTATCGTCACAGTTGCTATATTGATTTTCGGACTGCTATAATGATTTGTGTTAGGTTTAGGGATAGGGTTCACTATTAGGGATATAAAATTAGGGTTAATGTTAGGTTTAGGGTTCACTATTAGGGATATATCAGTAGGGTTAGGATTCACTATTTAGGGTATAGAATTAGGGTTGGGGTTAGGGTTAGGTTTAAGTACGGTTAGGGTTTCACAACACGATAAAAATGTTACAGAATCCTGAATCGTTTTTTGTCATGTTGTGAAACTGGTTTAACTAGATGATAAATGAAAATATACGTGTATCATTTTATAAATTGCTAGACCTATTGCAATTATATCTTTTATGCTTGATTTTTATGATATATTAGTTGTGCCGGGATCAACAATTAATATACTATAATTAAATGGAACTAATGCAATCTCCCCTCTTTTTTTAAAGATAATGTCTATTAAATTAAGAAAAGCAAATGCACCTTTATGCATTTACCCATAAAGTCTGAAGGTATTCCAAAACAGTGTACACTCGAGTCGCACCCCTCGTTAACGGCGGTTGGTGGGAACCAAAGCGTGGAGCAAAGTTTTCCAGCAAGCATAGCCCTCCGTCGAAGTGTAGTAATCATACACCAACGACGTGGATGAATAACTAGCCATCCATTGACTCGTCGACCAAGCAGGCTATTGGGATCGATGGTGGTTAAGGTTCCACGTCATCAGATATAAAATATCACCGGGAACAGCAGACCGATTAAAGCAGGAGCCGACGGGGGGTGGAAATGGGAACCACGAGAGTTCCATCAACCTCTTCATTCAAAGCCTGCACACTAGAGAGAGAGAGAGAGAGAGAGAGAATGAAGGGGGATAGCAGAGAGGCGGCGGCGGGAGAGGCGGCCGTCGCCGCGGAAGCTGTGATGGAGATCAAGAACCTCCGGTTCACGTACCCGGGGATCGACGGCCACCCTCCGCCGGGGTCCACACCACTCATCGACGGCTTCTCGCTCTCCCTCCACTCCGGCGATCGGTGTCTCCTCGTCGGCGCCAATGGAGCCGGTTCGCTCCCTCTCCCCCATCAATCGATCGTCCGATCGAGATCTATCTCGCCTAGCTTCCTTGCTACTGGATTGGGTCTAATCTTCTTCAGCGTTTTTTTGATCAGGGAAGACGACGATGCTGAAGATAATCGGTGGGAAGCACATGGTGGATCCGGAGATGGTCCGCGTGCTGGGTCGGTCGGCCTTCCACGACACAGCTCTCACCTCCTCCGGGGATCTTTCCTACTTGGGCGGAGAGGTAGAACTCCTCTGATTACTAGCTTGCAATTTGTCGAGAGTTTCGTCAAGATTAGGGTTGAGATTTATTCCGCAATTTACAGCCCCTCCCCCCCCTCCAAAAAAAAAAAAAAAAGTGTAAATTACACTTTGCCCCCTGAAGTTTAGCTCAAAAACACTTAACCCTCCTGTAGTTTATTTTGTTCCAAATCGCACCCTAAAGTTAAAAATGTCAGCACAATACCCCTTTTGTCAACTACTTAATTTCCTCATTTGGTAATTTTTAGCCGATCAAAACTGAATTGAAGGGGGGCAAAATATAGTTTTTTAACTATAGGGGGGTTAAGTGTTTTTGAGGTGAACTTCAGGGGGGCAAAGTGTAATTTACCCAAAAAGAAGGGCTAAATGCCCTTTACCCCTGTAGTTACCCCAAAAATCACTTAACCCCCTTATGCTGTAAAAACAACGTTTTGCCCTCCTGCAGATTCAATTTCTGTACACTGCTCTTAATTTTGTTCGATTTTCCATTGTTAAAATGGGAAGAACGTGAATAATTGGACTCTTAACACTATGAGATCATGCTATTTCCAGGAGAAGTAATTTGCATATACATGGCAATATTTTCTCCATTTGTTCTTGGAATAGTTAGAGAGCATTTAAGTGCCAACTTTTCTGTTGAGCGATTAGTCCCACAATGGCAATGGGAGCAGCAGAGATCATTGTCCATATAGCCGGTCTTTTGGAGCACTCCAGGTGTTGTCACATGGTATCAGAGCTGGGCCCGCTCCGGGAGCGTCTCCCGAGTGGCCCTGTCACCCGCTGATGCCTTTCTCTTGGCGTGTACATTATCCGCTGTGCTCTCCCCTCTCCATAAGGTCGGCCTTTTGGAGCACTCCGGGTGTTGTCACATTCTCAACCAAAATATAGATTCGGATTAAAATCCAAAATAGAAGTTTTGGCATTCGAATTCACGATCTAAGTGCCATGCGTGTAAGAGCAGATTTATGGCAGAAGTCCATTTTGTGAGAAGTTCACTGTTTCTGCAGTGGAGGAGAGATGTCGCTTTTGCTGGTTTCGAGGTTTCTATACAGATGGACATCTCGGCAGAGAAGATGATATATGGGGTTTCTGGAATCGATCCCAAAAGGAGAAATGAACTGATCAAGGTATTCTCTTTCAATTTTCATCAAGACCTTGATTAATGGGTGTGTTGTTCTTTTTCCAACTCTTTCAATCCGATTGCTGGCCTATAGTTTCATGTCAAAAAAATTTCTGAAAGACAAAAATATAGGAGGTGGTGCTGATGTGCTCCTTAAATAAAGATACATTGACTTTAAAATTTAACACTCATATCCCAATTGTTTCTACATGGATCACTTGGTCCTTGTTAGGTTTTAGACATCGATCTGTCGTGGCGAATGCACAAAGCATCAGATGGTCAGAGAAGACGAGTTCAAATTTGTATGGGCCTCCTTAAACCTTTTAAGGTATGCCAACTTTCTTCCATGTATAGGGGAGCACGTGTAAAATTTACAATTCCAAATTTACATGAATACCAATGCCTATTTCTCCAGGTCCTACTTCTTGATGAGATTACCGTTGACCTGGATGTGCTGGCCAGGGCTGATCTTCTAAAGTATCTAAGGAAGGAATGTGAAGGAAGAGGCGCAACAATTATCTATGCAACCCATATTTTTGATGGTCTTGACGATTGGCCGACACATATCGTATGTTACATGTCCAAATGTGTTCTTTTCATTAAGTTTGTATGGAGAGTGTTGCATTAACTTGCTCCGGGCTTTGAATGACAGGTGTATGTTGCACATGGAAAATTGCAGTTAGCGTTACCATTGGAGAAAGTAAAAGAAATGAGTAATTTGTCTCTGATGGTAAGTAGATTAATAATTTTTGTTATCCGTATTTTTAACTCTTGTGAGAGGTAGAATAACCAAGCAAGGATTTGAAGGGCAATATCACTTAGTTAGTGCCCATAAACCTGTAGATATGTGGTAGTGGACAGATGGTTCTAGTTATTCATACAAGATATCACAATGGACATCTTTGTAAAAAATATTAGGTATCAAAAGTAATTACATAGTAGATAACTTTTATTTTAAAATTTTCGGTAATAGTAAATAAAAAATGCACAATATTTTTTTTGTGCATATGCACCCCTCGCATATATGTCAGCAGCCTTCTGAATCATATATGACTACATCGTTGGAGATTATTATATGCATACCTTGGTACTAGAACTTCTAAGATTAATCTAGGGATATTGATAGAAGCACCTTCATTGTGTCAATACTTTCTACCTATTATGGGAAGAGCATAAGATAGTTTTGATGGCTAAGGACTTTGATGTAACCTTTAGGTTTAGTGTTCATCAATCTGGGGTTTAGGTATCATCCATCAATCACAACAGAAACAACTTTTATGAAATCCCAATGAATAAGTCTACAATTTTAAAAAAGCATTCAAATAATTTAGGTAAATACTTCATTGGGAACCAACTACTATGTGATTGAAGAACCCTGCTATATATGATGCAAAAACTAATGAAAATCATGATTCATGATCATACGAGCTTTCAAAAGAACCTGGACAACAGGATTTTCATCACTGTTTCAACTTTCAAGTAAACAAAATTAGTATTTTGACAGAAATTGTGGGAAAGATCTAGCAATTGATTTCATCTATTTCAATAAAATTACTGCAGAGTTCTGAACCCTAAGGTGAAGATAACAAGTGAATTACTCTTGAACTATATAGATTATAAGCATATTCTGAAAATAAATGCCAGGCAAATCAGATGTGCACGACATTTAAATCAAAAAATTGTGGCTGTAAACATTAAAATGAGCTTATCTACTGTGTGTGTGTGTGTGTGTGAGTGAGAGAGAGAGAGAGATAGAGAGATTTCCATCATATTGATGCATTACTAGTTGTAGCTCTGATATTGATTGATGAAGAAGTGCAACCGATTGATGTAGCTCTGGCACCAAACTTGATGTAAATACGATCTGGGACCTTGAGCTACCATCAATCAAGAACACATGGAAGAGAGACGAAGAGAGCTTGAAAGCCAAACCAAGCTCCTCTAAAAGAAATTATGTAAAAGTTTGGTTAGTATTTAATTAAAAAAGATTTACAAGGGATGGAGGGTCTATCCTTATATGGGCTTAATTAATGAGACATCCAACCCACCGATGGTTCAAATCCAAGTAAAATAAAATAGCTTCCAATTCATTGAAATTTTAATTTGTATTTTTTCATGCTCTAATGGATATTTGTTTTTATTTTTAGCATAAAATATATGATTGCTATTATATATTTTTACTGATTTTCTGGGTTATTTTTTATTTTTTTTATCTGTAGAGTATTTTCTATGTTGCTGCAAAAAGATATAAGAAAGACAACTAAAAAAGGGTTGGACCAATCTATTCAATAATATATAACAAACCCCTGGATTGCTGTAACACTACAGTAACTGTGGGAGTTTGGATTTGAACCATTCAATGTATAGTATGTAACCTGTAAGGGAAGTGAATTTAGACCGTCCGATCTACAGAGCGAGTCCTCCCTCCTTCCACTTCCATCTCTCACGCTGTTTTCCCAGGCATTGCCCGAGGTTCACACTATCATTTAGGTGAGAAAATCCATCTCTCATCATTTTCTAACTACCCAATTTCTTAAGAATGGGGATTTGTTGTCCCTTTTTTTTGGAAGTCGTTAGCCTCCTAGAAATTCCAGGGAAGAGGCCGAATGTAATATTATCTACTGCTGACCCAATTTTTCACAATAAACCTTCATACAAGTATACAACTAAGTCCATAACCTTCCCAAAAGTAGCAATAAGGTCTCTATTTGCTAGAGAAAGCTAAAACAGATTTTAAAGAGAGACTAAAATTTAACTAAGGACTAGAACCAATAAAAACATAGAAATAAGTCAAAAAAGGTACTCAAAGGAAATGTTATCAAAAGCACATGTGGTTTATGCAACTAGGTGCCCAATAACACGAGCGACATCATATGCGATCATGCAGTATATGATGCAAAAACTAATGAAAACTTAAAGTACAAAAAATCCTCAAAAGTAGAAAAATGCTGGTAAACTTATGATCATATGTTCAAAAGGAAACAACACATTTATTTATTTCATTGTAAATTGTTACTAGCATAACACATACAAACTGATTGAAGTATAATTGTAGAAGTTACGAAATTAAAGGTGATTTTTTTTAATAAGTGTTCAAAATAACAAATATACAAGACTAGCAAAAAAATAACCACATACACAGCCATCTATGGCAGTATGGTCATTGGGGAGGGTTTCCAGCATCATCAAAACCACCAGCGAGCCCATCACCATTGTAGTCATATCCTTATGCACATAGGTTCTCTTCTTCTGTCTCCTCCTTGTCCATCCTCACGAGCATCTTTCCATGTCCTTTGGTATCATTTCATTTTCTACCATTTTGTCAACACCACGGTCCCACCACTCCATTGTTTCAAGCACAGTTGTACATATAACGAAATAGAAGGTGAGTTTTATTGAAGAAAAGGTTTGAAAAATATAAGTATACAAGACTAGGAAGTGATTTAGAAAGCATCGAGTATGTGGTTTCTTTGGGGGCATAGGTGGTGCTCTTGATCGTAAACACAGAGGTTCCCTTATTATCATCACCCAAACCCTCCTTTATTAGCTCAACCATTGATCCATACGACCTTGTGCTTCTTAGAAATTTTTTGTTGAGTTTGGTTACTTATAAGTGATGATGTGGGTTTTGTAAAATAGGAGTGGTTATCTTTGGTAGGAGACAAATGAGGAGGTGTAACTTTAACCACTTTGTCTCATATGAGTTTCAAAATTTTCATTGAAGGTTTTGTTTATCAAAAGCTTCCCACCAAAACCTTTTGGCCAAATGAAAATATGTTTTCATCCTCTTTCCCTCCAAAACTTTCTTTTGTTGATGTGAGCTTTAGTCCCACATTGCTGGGGGGAAAGAAGTAAGATGGGTATATTTATGGAAGCTCCTCTAGCTCACTTGTACAGAGAGACAAGAGAAGGGTTTGCGCGGCGTGGGAAGTGGGTTATAGAGCTTTTAGCTCTTATTCAGCATAATGAAATGCATCTGAAGGGCTCCTTGTTTTCAGAGAGGAAAATCAAACATGAGAATGATCAAAGTGCATACTGAACTATAATCGACAACTAGCTCCAATTCCTTATAATGGCAACAGAAGAATGGCTTGGAGATGTCCTGGTGTGTACCTAAGAGATGGACTGGTATTGACATTGTATATAAGATCTATGAGCTAAAACTAACCTAACTATACAAATTAAAGGATAACTGGCAGAGATATTGGTACCTTATGGTTTTATCTGACTATTTATTCAATTTAATTTGCCTGAATATGTTTCGACTGCAGAGAACAGTGGAGAGCTGGCTTCGGAAGGAGAGGGAGGAGGAGAGGAAGAAGAAAATGGAGAGAAGGGCGAATGGTCTTCCGGGATACGAGAAGCCAGTTGAAGGCAGCAGGGTGATCGGCGACCCTGCCCGAGCCGCAGTTAGAGTGATGAACAATGGTTGGGCTGCTGGGAGGCTGCATTCCACTGTTGCAGGCGAGGAAAATTTCAGTTTCAGCTCGAACCGTGTGTTGAGGCAGTAATATATGTTTATGCAAATCGATTTTTCAGTCTGAGATGTAAAAATCTTTCATTCATGTGGGGGGACTGGATCCAAAAGTTTATACAAACAATTGCTCAACAGCGAGAGAAATGAAATTATTGATTACGAAATTCAAAATAATATTTCTATGGATTTACAAAATTACTGTTTTTCGAACACTAAAGCTATGGGTGTGAATAGTTTAGTAGGACTAATCCGCTAATTCCACGGGCCAGAAATTGGAACTTCAAAATGGGAGCGGATGCAGAGACTAAGGGGGTGTTTGGTATGTGGAACAGTCGTTCCCCTTAATCTTCTTCCAAAAGAGGTTATTATCGTCAATTACTATTTCTACTATTAGGAAATGAGAAATGAGCTGCCAGTCCATTTTGACGAAATGGGCAGTCACCTATTTGAAGCTCTTTAAGAGTTTTAGAATATGCTGATTTTTGGTGAGCATAAACACCTTATCGTAGATAGAACACCTATAAAAAATCAGCACATTCTAAGACTCCTAGGGGCTTCAAATGTTAAAAGTTTTATTGAACGTCCGTTGTAACTGTTAATCTGAAATGTAACATTTGATGTTCCTAAAAGTTTTAGAATGTGCTGATTTTTTGTGGGTGTGTTATCTAAGGTAAGGTGCATATGCTCACAAAAAATCAACACATTCTAAGACTCCTAAGGGTGTCAAATGGGAGGCTGCCCATTTCATCGAAATAGGCCGCCAGCCTATATCCCGTATCCTCTTTCTACTATTTCTAATACAATTTGATTGTCCAGCGTTCCAGTTGACATAGAAACAACCGGAGTGATGTGATATTTTTTAGTTCCCAACTCTTCATTCCACCGGAGCAATTACGAGCCATTATTTTCAAATCATGGAATTCGAAATGGAAATAGATTGTTTCATAATGATGCCAAACATCCTCTTAATGGCGCAATTTAGGTGCCATCAGTAAAACTACTAGTAAGAAACTCGGGCAATGTCCGGATGAACTTGATGCACACCACTTAGCAAATATGACATTATAACTGTCCAAAGAAGTGTGCAATCTCGAGTGATTATTATTCACTCATCCATGTGTGCTTCACTTGTTAGAGAGAGAAAAAGATATTACTAATGATTTTTATAATTAACATCAATTGACCATTAAATACAATTGCATGGGATATTTATTATCTTTATATTATGTTCTTAATGGAATTTATGAGAGAGAGCCGCGTTCACACACGAGAGAAGGATTCTGGCTCTTCAAAAGTGGTCCACTTGTCATAGAACAGAAGACAGGACTTCATTGTTGTCATCAATGCCTGGATAATCGGGTTGGGTCGGTTCTCGGTTTTACCCGACCCAAGTTGCTCCCCTAGGTGTTACTAGCATCCACAACTTAACAAAAAGTGAATTGCTACATTGTTGGATGTGTCTCCGAATCCTCCCAGGCATTTTGATATGGGCACCACAGCAGCTGTCTTCATTGCCACTGGTTCCATGCACTTCATTATCATTGGTTCCGTGCACCTCATTGCTGCTGGTCTGTGCAACCAACCACCGCCTCTGTTGACTGTCGCTATCGGTCCTACTCATCCTCCTCCCTCTCTTCCCTCTTCCATCCTCCTTCGTCCCTTCTTCTCTCCCCCGCCCCGCTTTCCTCCTTCTTGTAGACGGTGGCTTTGGAGGAGGAAGGAGGGTGAATGTGGTGGTGGCATTGGAGGAGAAAGGAGTAAGGGAAGGTGAAAAAAGGAAGAGGGAGAAAAAAGGGAGGAGGAGGAAAGGGAGAGGGATGCGAAGCCTTGTATGGGGTGCCATATCAAAATGAAGGTTTTAGTACAAAAAATAAAAATCAGACTGAGATGTCTATATGAAATTGGGGATCCTAGTCATTTTGTCAAAAAAAAAAAAAAATTTAAGATATGGAGAGTGGTTAAAAAAGAGTTCAGATCTCTAGGGCACGTTTGTATCTCTCACCCGTCTAGTATATAGAAGTTAATCCATTTGATCAAGTAAACTGACCAGTAAAGACTAGTAAATCCGATTTTTAAGCCTTTGTTTGTAACTTGCAGTAAAGTAAATGAGAGATAGTGGAATTCTGATGTGATAGTTGGGAGAAGTAAATGGGAGATAGTGGAATTCTGATGTGGCAAAAGTCAAAGCTCAGGTTTGCAAGTAACTGTTTCAATTGACTTGGCTTTTTTTAAGTAAATAAAAAGGCTGATTAGTCAAGTAAAAGTAAATCATTTTGATTTACTTTACTTCACTTTTTTATGATACAAACAAGTTCAAGTAAATATGTCTTCAGTTTTACTCTATTAGTAAAACAGTTGACTGGATACAAACGTGCCCTAGTTGGTTGGCTCCGGTAGGTGGACCAACGTTCATTACAGCAGCATACAGTCTGCTGGATAGGGGTGTGCATCGATTCAAAACCAACCTATTTAGGCAAAACCCAAACCGATCCAAACTTGATCGGTTTTAAGGATTTTTAATACGATCCAAACCGAACTAAGATCGACTTTAGATGAGATTGGATGGTTGGTTTAAACTTTGAACTATGCTCTTATTGGGCTCCCCCCCCCTATATTAGGACCTAGTTCAAACCTAAAAAATAATAATTGTTATCAAATCATTAGGCCTAAATAAGATTTTTAACTGATTTTGAGTCATCCTACAATATTGCAATGGTTTTTGGTAGGAAGGGTGAGGACATATATATATATATATATATATATATATATATATATATATATATATATATATATATATATATATATATATATATATATATATATATATATATATATATATATATATATATAAGGAGGGATACTCTCACTAATGGGCTCTTACTAATGGCATCTTACTAATGATCCGGACCGTCCATTTCCATTTGGATGGATCTGATTAAAACATCCCTCCTCTCTCTCTCTCTCTCTCTCTCTCTCTCTCTCTCTCTCACGATTGCAGGACCCTTGCCCCCCCCCCCCCGACCAGCCCCGACCCCCCCGATCCCCTCCCCTCCGGCGCAGCCCTGACCTCCTCCCCTCCGGTGGCAGCCCCGACCCCCTCCGACGCCAGCCCCGACCCCCTCCGGCAGCAGTCCCCCGACCCCCGACCCCCTCCGGCGCTGGCCCGCGCCCCCGCGCCCCCCGCCGGCTCCGCGCCCCTTGCCAGCCCGCGCCCCCCGCCGGCCCGCCTGCCTGCACCCCCCGCCGGCTCCGCGCCCCGCGCCAGTGTCGCCGAAGGGGAAGGTGGTCGGGGTTGGGGCTGCGGGGGGGATCACCGGAGCCGGAGCCGGAGGGGGAGGGGATGGGGTCGGGGACGGGGTCAGTGAAGATGGGGGCTGGGTTTAGGTAAGAGAGAGAGAGAGAGAGAGAGAGAGAGAGAGAGAGAGAGAGAGAGAGAGAGAGAGAGAGAGAAAGAGATAGAGAGACGAGGGTTGATCTCAGCCCTCGATCAAATTTGATCGGACGGCCCAGATCATTAGTAATCCCCATTAGTAGGCCATTAGTGAAAGTATCCCTCCCCTATATATATATATATATATATATATATATATATATATATATATATATATATATATATATATGTCGGTTTTGAATTTACAAATCCGGCAATTGATCCAATCATGTTAGTTTTTTAAAAACCCAATCCGATCCGATCCATTGAGTGTCCAAACTGGTCTGGAACTTACACACACATACTACTGGAGGTCAACCTTTGTCCAGAACCTATCAACATGCTCTTGGGGAGGGGGGGGGGTTGTAGCCTGGAGTATGATTCACTTTTGGATCGCTAAGGCCCACCAATCGGTGCCAACCGAGTGTAGATGATTTTTTTTTTTTTTTTAAAGAAATTGGAGAAGATCTGCAGTCGTCAAACATGGGTCGAACGTACCACGTCAGCCGTGTATCACGTATCGTCAAACAGGGTCGGACGTACCACGTCAGCCGTGTATCATGTGATACACGGCTGACGTGGTACGTCCGACCTACTGAATATTTTCTGAAACAGAAAGACGGGGTCGTCAGTATCAGCCCGCACACATCGCCATGGACCCCACTCCCCAAATTCGATCTCCTCCGTATATTCCCAGCTTCACTCAGTTCAGAGATTGAAGAACAGGAGAGAGAAAGAAGATAGAGAGAGAGAGAGATCTCGCGGGAAAAGAGAGAGAGAGAGAGAGAGAGAGAGAGAGAGAGCTCGCGGGAAAAGGTAATCTCCAAACGCTGTGTTTAATTTCATAATTTCCCATTTCTTTTCATCCACGCAAAATGCTCTCTTTTACGCCATGAGAAAAAAAAAAAAATCCTTTTTGCTTCCATTTCTTTTGAGTATATATCCTCACCAGCGGAGAGCAGATTTGTTGCATGGGTTTGGTGTTCGCATCCGAATTCGAATCCACAGCTTCAGCTCTTCGTGTCTCGAATGATTTGTTTGTGGAGTTTCTAATAACCCCCCCCCCCCCCCCCCACCCATTTACCCTGAGTCAGAGCAACAGGGCTTGTCCCCCCTTGAGGGCTTGGTGGGCATGGAGTAGAGACCTTGATTGATACTTTTGACCACCGAATAAAAGCTTCACATTCAAAGTTTGTGGGTGGGGATCATATGTTATATGCCTAAATGGTTATCGAGCCCAATCTCCAATAGCTTCGGAGCTTTTGGAAAAACGGTCGGGTTCGTAACATTTAGTATCAGAGCCAGCCCCACGTCCAAAGTTCGAATTCCGGAAGGGGCGACCTATAAGTAGGGATGGCAACGGGTCGGGTTTGGGGCGGGTCGGCCCTATCCCGAACCCGCCCCATTATATTTTATCCCGCCCATACCCGTCCCAAACCCGTGTCGGGTTTTGAGGGTAATTCCTAAACCTGTCCCAATTAGCATTGAAAAAACCCGTGCCCGCCCCGCCCCGCCCCGTTTATGCATTGCGGGTCGGGTCGGGTCGGGTCGGCTTCACCAAAACTGCATATTTAGCTTCTTGGACCCACCTAATTGCAGCTCTACATGGAGATGAGTATTGAGTAAAAATTCTGATAAGCTAAGAGCAATAGTAAGCATACTCATCAAAGGTATGCTTACTATTGGATGGAAGCATACTCATCAAAGGTATGCTTACTCATCAAAGGTATGCTTACTCATCAAAGACTCATATGATAGCCTGATAGGTTATATACCCGGGTCGGGTCGGGGCGGGTTGGAGTAAAACCCGAACCCGACCCGAACCCGACCCGAACCCGACCGGGTTTTAAATGCAAATCCCAAACCCGTCCCAAACCCGTTTTTGAGCATCCCAAACCCGTCCCAATAGGGTCGGGTCGGGTCGGGTAGCCCGATAAACCCGAATAATTGCCATCCCTACCTATAAGGCTAGATTAAAATACTGGTAGGTGAGAAAACTGCCCAAAAAGGGAAAGGGCTACCATCGGGCTAGTGTCAATAGAGTGGGCCAACGAGGATGTCGGCTGCGGAAGCGTGGTGGTATGTTATGTGCCTGAGCACAATCTCCAACAACTTTGGAACTTTTGGAAAAACGGTGGAGTTCGTAACATCGTATGTTAAATCTGATATAGTAATAAAATTCTGTGTTTCGCCTAAACACTTATGAGTTATGAGATATATGTACTTAGATTTTGTGATATAGTAATAAAATTTGTCATCACTGTCCGAAAATCTTATCTGTATTATTATTACTTCTTCTATTTTATCATCTTATGATCATTTTCGTTTGGATTACTACTTGTATCTTTCCTTCTGATTGCTCTCGATGTCTTTCTTCTTGCCAATTGGCCTATGCCAGCATATTTACACAATCTGCATGGGATCAGCGATTGTTTATACTTGAACCTTTGGTAGAGCCTCCTCGATGTAGATTTGTGCTCCATAGCCATATTCAATGAACTCAAATGTGATGAGGCTATATCACGAAAGCTGTACATACACTCCCTCTTTTGATAGACGAACTTCTCTCTCTCTCTCTCTCTCTCTCTCTCTCTCTCTCCTCGAATTTTGAGTGAGACCAGCAAAAAGGGATGCATCTGTTATAAAAAGAAAATATTCTATTACGTCCATCCTAATTCACGCAAGTAGATTTGGTTGTTTGGACTACTAATCACAGAATATCTTTTTTGTTTTTTGTGGGATAGAGAGAATAATATCTGTACATCGATTTGTCTAGTATTTATATTTAATAGTCTTACTTTGCTCACTTGTGTTAAGGCTTAACCCCATCCTCTCCTCTTCGGAGAGGAGTCTGCTAAAAAAAAAGGTCTTGCTCGCTACTTTTGCATAAACACAACTTCTACAAGTGACTTGTGTGTTGCTCCCTGTTCATGTTGGAGTATATGGGTTTTGACTTTTCGTATCCTGTGTTGGAATTCTAACTAATTAGTTCATTAGCTTTTTTCAGTGAAGATATAGGAAAGATGTTGTTGGCCCATGTTCCGCTCCAATATGGATTGACATTTCAACTTCATGGTGTTTTTCCTCTCTTTCAGGGCTGAGACAGTAACAGTTGCTCATTCTAGTTAATGGAAATGGGAGGCAATAAGGTTATTCAAGGACCCCCACAAGAGAAGGCCCTTCCGTCATACGAAACTGCCATGGAAGCCCTTTCCTCTCTTATTAGTCGCCGCAAACGTGGAGATGGATCAAAGAGGGGTGAAAAGTTTGATTTGATGTTTAGGTATCTAAAGGTGATTTTAATTTAAACTCGAAGATTGCTGTCACACTTAAGATCTTTTCACAGAGATAATATTTTCATGACATTTTCTATATTATTAGTCTTTTTCTTGGTTCTTATTAGTCTTTTTTATTGAGACATCCATCAATCTAATCCTTTCTTGTATTAGATGTGAAGGATATTTAAAGGTGAAGGAAGGGTTATTTTGAGTACCTTTGCATGAGTTGCTCTAGGAGAAATTTTTAAATCACCTTGTCTTACAACTCGATTGAAGTTAAGGTTATCCATTCACAATGTTGTAGTTTAGTTCTTATGTGTGCTTATTAGAATAAACTACTGCTATGAAAAGTAAAGGTAATGCATTGTAATGAAAGATAATACTCTATAGTAAAAATTCATATGCGTCAGTTTATGAGTATAAACCAAGTTTTGCACTCTATCACTGTTGCACTAGAATAGACTTCCTATTGGAATTGATGCAAGCTGGGAAGAGGCAAGTTCAAGACTTGTACAAGGTTGAGGGTTTCTACATAAAATTGAAGGTTTTGCCATAAGATCTATAGGTTGAGGCAAGTTCAGTAAAACTGAAGGAAGAGCCAGGATTCCTGCCTCTTCCTTTTTCTTCTTTCTTTCCTTTTTTTTTTTTTTCCTTTTCTTCTTTTCTTCTTTTGAGTCTTCCAGACTTGGTTGATTTTGGGGTCTTCCAGACTTAGAGAAAGTTTTTCTACTCTTCCAGTTCCAGACTTAGCCAAAATCCCCAGTTTTCCAGGTCTTCTAGACTTAGAAATTTTTTTCTAGTCTTCCAGACTAAGTCAAAATCATGAGTCTCCCAGATTTAATTGATTTTGGGGTCTTCTAGACTTAGAAACCTTTTCTGATGTCTTCCAGACTTAGAAATTTTTTTCTAGTCTTCCAGACTAAGCCAAAATCCTGAGTCTTCCAGACTTAGTTAATTTTGGGGTCTTCCAAACTTTAATGTAGCGGAAGCGTTTGAAAGTCAAAGGAATGAAAAAGCACCAAAATCACTTTTGACATCTAATTTTGGGCCTAAGTTTGATCAACAATGAATCAACTCATATTCTCAAAGGTTCATGCCTATTCGTTATTTTGACCATTGTCCTAACGAGCAGGTCCACTGGCTGGTCATCTCTGAGGATGCCATAAATAATTGTACTCTTGGAGGTGAAGGGCTTGGTAAAGATGATTACACATTTAGTGAACTTTCTTCTTATTTTCAAAGGATGAATGGATTGTGTATCTTCTAAAAGCAAGAGAACCCATTTTTCTTCAAAAGATAAAATTGTGTTGTGATCAGCGAATACAATATGGAAAAGAAACGGTTCTTATTTAAAAAGCTACCCCGATGGAGAAGCTTAAGGATGGCTCAATTCAAGGGCGACAAGCTATAGTGGAAATGGTTGAAGATGGTCATCGCTGGAGGAACATAGACCATTATCTTGACTTAAATTGTATATTCTATACTTGGTGGAGTAAGAGGCCACCCTAAATTACCTACTATGATCACTCGATCAGTTAAACCTATTGTGAAGCACCATTCATTCTTTCCTTCTTTGCTAGAAACTAGAAAGCATAGTTACCATGAAACATGTTTCCCGCTACAAACAATCTTTTCAGTGAGATGCATTTGGAATATCACTTTGCATTGGGTTCTCTAATTCATGGGAAATTATTCAAGAAGACGCACATGCAAGAAAGCTTTGCTGCCTTGAGGGAAACACAGGAGGGCTGTGTTGATACGAGGTTGTCTTCTCTTCTTTTTAAAATTAGGAGTGATTTGAATCCAAATCCTTACCCTCTATATCAATGAATCCACCAACCTATCAAAAGAAACACATATACCAAAAAGGGTTGGTTTTTATTTTTTCTTTATATATTTCTTTCTAGGAACACCATTCATTTATCTTATTTCTGCATTCTACATTCATATACCTCTTGTTTCCAAAATTTGAAACTTCATCTTGTGTACTTTCCCAATTCCTTTCCTGTATTATATACCTCATTTGCTCCCATCCTGGAAATCACGTTGGGAAATATAAGTAATAGGTGCTCTGTGACATCATTCCAATGTTGTCAACACTTATCTCGTTGGGTCGAACTATGTTAAAAATTTAAAATGAAGCACATTTGCAAGAGTCGAGACTTATATAGAGGTCAACAATGCATAATCCAAATTCATCCAACCAATGATTCTTATCATCTCTCTAAATCAGTGATGTTCAATGGGACTTGAAAAATTCTTGTACAAGTTTCGGCTTTAGTAAGTTGATTCTATGATCATATCCAAGTGGGAAGGGTTCGCATAAGTCGATCTCAAACTCAAGGGTTGCACAATGGAATTGCTTAACATAGTTAAAGGACGAGTTGAAAAGTATAAATGTCCTTTAGTTTACACATCTAATTTTAGGTCCAAACTCCACACCAGACCAACCATTGTTCTAGCCCATGTGCCTATTTGATGAAGCCCATTACATATAATTTTAGGTTCTTTAGTTCTCACATTATAATTTAGAAGATTAATTGTATGATTGATATGTCTTTCTTTTTTATCTCTTTCCATTTGTTGGAATCGTACATGTATATGAATTCAAGATGTAAGTCGATAAGGCCAACAACTTCTTGTGTGCTTGGCTAGGTTAGATGCTTTTTTTTCTTGAGAAAAGAAGCTCGTCTCTCTTTATTTTTCTTCTTTACCCCCCATTCTATCTGTTCTCTCCATGTACTTTATTTGTTTCTTTCTTCTTCCGATCCTCTCTTCTTCCCATTGAAAGTTTTGTTAAAATAATTAATTTCTAAATCTAGTAACCTTAAATTTTTACTTGCTAATACTCTCATGTTATTCGTAGATCTAAGCTAGAAACCGATCCATTTATACTGCTAGCCTAAGACATTAGTTTGGTAACTTATGGGGAAATGTTGCAAATATGAACTCAAAGCTCACTAAGACGTGGAGTCAAATATGAACAATTTCGGATCTAATAAGTAATAACATAATGAGGCTACACCACATACACGTAAGGGGTATACAAGCCTATGTGGAATTCCACTATGAGAAAAGTAAAAAACACATGTGAAAGAATATATTGACATCCATAAACATTTGTACACCACACATCACCAATATACATACTTGCAATCCCCTTCCCTATTCTTCCCAAACTTAATGTGGCTCCCCATGACCTTTAAATTTTGATTTCTAATAAAGCTTGGGGTATGCTCAACCCCATCCTCTCCTCCTCGGAGAGGAATTTCTCAAAAAAAAAAAAATGTGGCTCCCCATGAATCGGACATGAAGATGTATGAACCATACACTGCAGGAGCAATACGAGCATGTTTGGTGTTGTAAATAAAAGATGCTAGAGGAAAAAGAACTGTCGCACAACGGCACGAGTATCATCTTCATGTAAGGCCTTGATGTGAAAATTTTCAGAATAACCAAACATAAAAAATATACTGCCATGGAAAAGAATTTATCCAAGCTGAATTAGGTCGACTATACAAAAGAATGCATGGAGCTCAGAATGGAGATGTCCTGTTGAAAAGATGCAAAATGAAATAATGTACAAAATTAGACACGGACTGAACGTGATGAATTCTGCATAACCATGTGAGAGGAGCAACCGAGCAACATCCAATACTCAAACACTTGAATGCACGAAAATCAACCTAAAATACAGGGTTAAAAAATGAGAAAAATAGGCTAAAAGGTGCGATATTTAAAAAAATGGGGATCATAGTGGGTTAAGAATTGAATCAATTATGGATCAATGATCTAAAAGGGTTCCAATCAGAAAAAAATGTTTCCTTGGTGTAATTGTCCATGCACACCATCAACAATAAAAAATAAAAAATGTCTAAGAATCCCTAAATTAGCAAATAAAATGTGAATTAATAAAAGAGTAGGCCAAATCACTCACTCAAGGTACACAAGGGGGAAAGTAGGTCGAAATGTCACAAAGGCACCTATGAGACAAAATCTAGGGGTTGTGGGTAATAAACCGGAGGGGAAATATGAACCGGAAACCATGCATGCCAATGGCCTTGTAATAATTGAGCATCAAATTTGGAAAATGTTCCTATCATGACAAAAAGCCACAAGGTCAAACCAGAAACCGGAAAACATTTCATCTCCAGTCATCTGAAAAGTAATCATGTTCTACCAATTGTTGACCAATGAGTGCCTTTGAGACCACCTTAATGTTGGAGAATGTTGAGGGAGCACACATAATGATCACTAAGGCACTAGAGCTAGATATAAAACCGCCATTGCCGGTCTCAAGCCTGGATGAGAAATGTTGAGAGGTGATGTTAGGTTGAAAGCCGGTTGTAAAAAGTAAAAACAAACTCAAACTATGAAATGAATCCTAATTTGTTGTGAAGAAGGATTCATAAAGCCGACCCCAAGTTGATGGGACATGGCTTGATGGTTATGGTTATGGTTACGACACTAGAGCCAGATATATATAATTACAAATGACTCACACCCTATGAGTATGACATGGCACTGAGTTGTGCATGTATAGAGGCCCATCTCCAAGATTAATGTTATTCAATTCATGTTCACACGAATTTAGAATACTTGAATACATATGGGCAATGCACTTAACGTATATATGCTAAAATTTAAAGGTGAGATTATAGGCCAAGATGTTTTCTCATCCAGTCATCAATTTACTTGTCTGGTGCTTATATGTATGGCCATCCTTGAAATATAATTATACATTAAGTCATTTATGAATGAAGATATCTCACGTAAATAAATGTACTTGTATGATCCTTGAGGAATTTCTATTCAGTTTTTCAACTATTTATGCAATACTTTATGGTCTTTATTTCGATCATTTTCTTTTAATCAATCCTTGAGAAATTCCATCAGATTGCTTCACCAGGCTACCACCCCATTTTAGAGTGTAATAGTTTGTCCTTTCTGTCTTTTGAAACCTGCAATTTTTAAGGCATTCCAATTCCTGGAAGGAGCAGCCCTCTGCAATGGACTTGGCTGGTACCTTCCTGTGTTTGTTGTTGAAGTGTTGCCATAGTCTGTATAACTCCAGTGCCTGTTTGAGCTGTTCTATTATATTCATTACTGTTAACCAAATTTCCAGAAAGGAAGCTGAGATATATTTGGTATCTTACTTTCTTTCTAATAATAGTTGTAATTGGTTATATTTGAGCCCTAAGTTTACTTTCCTGGGTTTTCTCAGTTGAGAGGCCAGCTCTTACTCTTTGATCCGATCTCAAATCTATATTGCTGTGTCACAAGACTCACAACTGCTGTTTCCTTGTTTTTCGGATTTATGCTCTAAAATAAACTTTGCTTCTATGTTTACAGATATTAGATATGGAGGAACATATAGATGGACTTAAGATTATCCACATTGCTGGAACTAAAGGAAAGGTAGAATCTATGCTTTACATGCCATCATATTTCCTGCCTTGCAATTCAAACTAATAGTAATTTTTGTGTAAATACTTGCTGTCGATATGGATAACTACTTGGCTTGATTGAAGATCCACCATAAGGACTTACTCTGATACCATTTGATGACACACATCATCAAAATAACTTGCTTTGATACCATTTCGATAACATACATCATCATCCAAGTCTTATGCCATTAAGATGGAGTAGGCTATAAGGAAAATTGACAACAAAATTTGATCGTCATAGAAGAAATTAGTCGAGGAAAGGATCAGACAAATCAAGGGAGGAGGGAGTAAGGAAAAAAAAAGAAACTTTATGTTGTCAGAGCTCATCGGAGCTTGCCGGTAATCCCTAGTGGTATGTTGGCTGCCTCTACCTCTTGCTCCGTTGGCTGCCCCTACCTCTTGCTCCACCTATTCCTCTGTTTTTTACTTAGAGAAATTACTAACCAACTATGATATGGGGGACACCTCTAATTGAGCCCTTGGAGCCGTGTCAACCCGTGTCGACACGGATTCCCGTGTCCACCTGTGTCGACACGGCATGATACCATCGCTCCATGTTATTAAACCGAATGTTGCAAGTCCCTTCCTTCTCCACGTGGGTGAACAGAGGAAAATGGTAGACTGTGTAGTACTCGAATTCCTAAGGGGTAGTAATTTTTAATTTATATCAATTTCATAATTTTCTTCGTATATATATATATATATATATATATATATATATATATATATATATATATATATATATATATATATATATATATATATATATATATAGAGAAATGCTTGAATGCGGCATGCGGTAAGTGCGGCACCTACCGCATGCCGTCTGATGCACTGCTGCGTGCATGCGATGCACGCAGCGTGTGCATCAGACGGCTGCGGTGCTGTGCCGCACGTACCGCATGCCGCAGCATAGCATGCCCTATATATATATATATATATATATATATATATATATATATATATATATATATATATATATATATATATATATACCCACGTGTCTCTGTATCCATCTTTTATGATGGAGCCGTGTCCGACTCCTGTGTTCGTGCCGACACTCGACACCTGTGTCCGTGTCTACAAATCATAGCTAACCAAGCTTAGGTTTGGGGTTTGGGGAATACTGAAGGAATGTCAGATTTGTGTTTACTGCTGACCTAGGTAAGGGACGCTTTGACAACATTGGTTTACACACGATTTGATCATTGTCCCTCTACTTTGGCCTATTTTGAAATGTGTAGTCTGAGTGGCTTTCAAAATGCTCTTTGATATGTGGGCAATTGAAGCAACTGAATCATCACATTCTCTTTCATCAAAGCTTTAATTAGCCATGATATTTTTTGGCTATTTCGTCCATTTTATTTATTTATTTTGACATCGGCGGGTGTTCTGAAACCTTTCGGGCAATGGACCCAGTTTGGGCTCGGACCAATCCCTCCAGGTATGCGCACCGACCCACTTGGAAGTTTCCCTAGGCACTCCTGGATACCTCGAGGCGGGAAGGAATTTGAACTCACAACCTCCTCACCAAAGAATCAGTTGCTTACCAACTCCCCTATCCCCTGGTGGGTGTATTCTGTGCTATTTACTGTATAACTAACCCTGTCAATACCTTTGGTTTTGATGAAGATTGCAATTATCACAAAAGCAATGTGGACATTTTACTTTATCTATTTGTCTCCATTGCTATGTTAGCATTCTCTTGTAGATTGAGCTATAAATATGTTGTAGTGGTTGTAGTTGTTACTGCTCAACGGAGATTGTCTTTGAAGTACAAAAAACATGCTTCATGATTATTACCAAATTAGGAAAACACCACATGGCACACGTGCATGTTAGAAATTAATTGTTATTAATGAGCATGAAAATAGCACTCCAGTTGTCTTGAATACAAGGATTTCTTGCTTTTAATACTCCTAATGAAGATCTTTTGGTCATGTCTTGAGTTGAATTTTGTTCAAGTATGTCAAACTTAGTGGATTCTATGTTCATCTGCATTTGGGCGGGGATATGCCTGATTATGTTAAATGATGAATCCAAATGTGTCTAAAGAAAATTAATTGTAAATGATTTAAGAGAAGTTCTTTCTTATCTGAACTTTTATTGTAAGTTAGGTAGATTCATAACTCAGCGTAAACTTCTGGTGCTCTATTTCTTGGATAACTGCTGCAAGTTAATCTGGTTCCTCATCCGTGTGATTCTTTTTTCTTCTATGCTTCTTGTTGTCCAGTTGAAGGATGTTCGTTACTTTTATTTTTAGATAGTCATATCTGTTGCCTTGTTTCCAATGACAAGTTTCTATGTTATAGATGTATTGCAGGGCACTCCCTAATATACACCTTTGTTTTTTAATAGCATCTGTGGTTACAAATTGGTATCAGCTATGGTGGATTTATATTTTGAAAATATCAGTGTCTATGTATAGATTTCGGCCTTTTTTAGCTGTGGTGACTGAAGAATTCAGCCCTTGTCTTACAGAGGTACTTTTTCAGGGTTCGACGTGCACATTTTGTGAGGCAATTTTACGGGAATGTGGTTTTCGAACTGGACTTTTCACCTCCCCTCACCTGATTGATGTGAGAGAAAGATATCGTATTAATGGGCAAGTATTCGGAAAATGCAACATTTGAAGTCATACAGAAAATTATTTTACTTCATTTCCGTAATCTAGTTAATCGCCTGTTGTTTGTCACTCGAATACATACAGATATTATCGGTGATTTTATACTACAATCTCAATGTAAAGAGACATTTCTGATATCAAATAATCTATTTTCAATTTTTTTTTTGTAAAACTACATTTACTAAATCTAAATGCTATTTTATCTGGAGAGTGTTCTCTGAACTTTGCCACATGATATCGTCAGTATGATGTGGAGAAAGTAGAATTATTCTAAGCCTGTTGCATTCAATTATAATGCTACCAAAAAGTAAAATATGCATATGACTGCTACTTCTAAACTAAGTATCAACTAACCAGGATTGCCATTTTAATTTGGGCACCATGGGAGGTGTATCCCTCGAACTCATATCAGATCTGATTTGAGAGGGTTAAAGTTTCTGAGGATGACACCAAATTACATATACCATATACCCAATGTTGTCAGCATTGAATCAAATGTCGATAAATTTCCTAGGAAATCACTGAAATGTCTTTTTCTTAATGACCTGCTTTAGAAATTGTCCGAAAATTTTATCCCAAATTTTGTCTGACATAACGAAATGTTCGGACTAAATGATTAACATTTGACCGAAATCTAGCATTTTGTCTTTTTTCTTTCCTTTTTATCCATATTTTCTATTGTGGTACAGGAAGGTCCCTTAGTCCACAACATCCTGAGGATGTACCCTTAAAAAGCAGTCTAGATTTCCATGAGCCTGTGCTCTGTTTGGTGGTGGAAGTGATGATCTTGAGTGTTCCATGGACACAATATCGGGGGTAAACTTTCCCTCAGAATTCACCCACCTTATACTCTTCGTCCAATTTGGCCTCGTAATGCTTTCTAGAAGTCTTCTCTATGTATCCATGATTTTCTTTTAGATTTCAGTTTTAACAAGAAATCATGCTTCTATTAGACCCGGGAGCATGGTAGAACGGTTACATTTGTCATGCAATGCCACCACTGGTGATAAAGCCACACAACCCCCAAACTATAAGTTTTTTAGCTGGACTCTTATAATGCCACATTTCAAGCTCGAATCCTTAGGCTTGTCTTATTTAAGAGTTGAAGAGGCTGTAGGAGACATGAAGTTTTTGTGTTTACCTAATATGTGCGTAATAAACAAATTCTGGTTATAAATACTAGTTTAGGCGTGTATATTCCTTGGCTCGTGGCACGTCGCCACACCTTTGAACTCGTCGCCTCGATAGATGACATGCCTTTGTACCTTCACTGGAATGACATTACTAGAGTGGGGGAGTAGCTAGATCAAAAGAGTATGGTTAGTAGAATTAGAGAGATCAGGGAGAAATTAGAGTGGTGTAGGTTGGGTTGGGAGGGAGTGATTAGAGAGTGTAGGACTTAGGAGAGAGTAAGAGAGCTTGGGTAAAACTAGAAAGTATTGGGAGATCCTGTAAGATCTAGCGAGCTTGGGGCAACTCAGAAATGAGTAAGAATTGTTGTGAAATCAAAAAAGGGGGGATGTGTGTGTATAAACAAGATGTAAAAGGAGTAGGGTGAGATCATTTGGAGAATTTTTTTTCCTTGGTCGCATAATACGTATCGAAGAGAATTATGATTTATTTGAAGCAGAAGAGGAAACAAACACATTCCTAAATTTCTATGAAATTATTATCTTTGTGTAAAAAGACCAATGTTCTTATGCTTTATATATATATATATATATATATATATATATATATATATATATATATATATATATATATATATATATATATATATATATATATATATATATATATATATATATATATATGAGGAATGGGATGCTGCCTATCAAAGCAGCATTTTTTGCTGCTTTGAGACATTGTTTGACCATCCTAGAAGTTTTGGAATTTGATGAAATTTGGTGAGGGTGTTGTCTAGGGTAAGATGATCATCCTCACAAATTTTCATCAAATTCCAAAACTTCTAGGGGGTTCAAATGGTCGAAGCAAAATCAGTCGTCTGCAGTCACCGTTAAAATCTGCAGCATTTTGCTTCGACCATTTGACCCTCTTAGAAGTTTTGGAATTTGATGAAAATTTGTGAGGATGATCATCTTACCCTAGACAACACCCTCACCAAATTTCATCAAATTCCAAAACTTCTAGGATGGTCAAACAATGTCTCAAAGCAGCAAAAACGCTGCTTTGATAGGCAGCATCCCATTCCTCTCTCTCTCTCTCTCTCTCTCTCTCTCTATATATATATATATATATATATATATATATATATATATATATATATATATATATGGGTATGCTATAATGCGGCATGCGGTACGTGCGGCACTGCACCGCAGCCGTCTGATGCACGCAGCGGTGCATCAGACGGCTACTATGTGGTGCCGCACTTACCGCATGCCGCATTATAGCATGCCAATATATATATATATATATATATATATATATATATATATATATATATATATATATATATATAGGGGCATGCTATAATGCGGCATGCAGGGCACCGCACCGCAGCCGTCTTATGCACGCAGCGGTGCATCAGACGGCTGCGGTGAGGTGCCACACTTACCGCATGCCGCATTATAGCATTTCTCTCTCTCTCTCTCTCTCTCTATATATATATATATATATATATATATATATATATATATATATATAGAGAGAGAGAGAGAGAGAGAGAGAGAGAATACGAGGTATGAGCTGTCAGCCTAAATTAAAGATAGGCTGCTCGGACACATGGGTGTTTGATCTGCCATTTGATGGAAGTGCTGCACTTGCAGCCGTTCGATGCGGAGGAAGGTTGGTGAATGCTATTAACAACTATTATTCAGGCGTCTCTCTTTCGTGTTTGAGGCCCGTGCACGACCACTGGAGCACTGTGTTGCTCCAGTCCGCTTCCCCTTTGGTCCAACCGTCGGTGAATCGCACTCGACCCCTCCGGCGTCGATCGTAGCACCCTCCAGAAGGGGTGCTGCCGGCGAGGGGGCTGGAGGTCGAAGATCGCAGCGCCGGAGACGGGAGGGAGGGGTGTTGTGATCGGCGCTGGAGGGGTCGAGTGCGATTCACCAGCGGTTGGGGTGGCTTGAGGTTGGAAGGGAACTAGAGGGTAAGCAGACCGGAGCAGCACAATGCTCCGGTGGTCGTGCGCGGGCCTCGAACGAGAATGAGAGAGACGCCTGAATAACGGCTGTTAACAACATTCACCAACCTTCCTCTGCATCGAATGGCTGCAAGTGCAACACTTTCATCAAACGACAGATCAAATACCCATGTGTCCGGGCAGCCTATTTTTAATTTAGGTTGACAGCTCATACCCCGTATTCTCTCTCTCTCTCTCTCTATATATATATATATATATATATATATATATATATATATATGGGGCTGTTAGGTTGAGCTTTGAACTGTCGGTTTAGAAAGTGAATTGCGCTCACTTTGACCCCGCTAGAAGTTTTAGAATTTGATGAAATTTGGTGAGGGTGTTGTCTCGGATAAGATGACCATCCTCACCAATTTTCATCAAATTCCAAAACTTCTAGTGTCATCAAATGGTCGAAGCAAAATCTGTTGTCCGCAATCATCGTTAAAATCTGCAGATTTTGCTTCGACCATTTGACCCCCTTAGAAGTTTTGGAATTTGATGAAAATTGGTGAGGATGATCATCTTACCCTAGACAACACCCTCACCAAATTTCATCAAATTCTAAAACTTCTAGGGGGGTCAAAGGGAGCGCAGCTCACTTTCCCCTCCGGCAGCTCACAGCTCACTATAACATTCCCCTCTCTCTCTCTCTCTCTCTCTCTCTATATATATATATATATATATATATATATATATATATATATATATATATATATATATATAGAGAGAGAGAGAGAGAGAGAGAGAGAGAGAGAGAGAGAGAGAGGAATGTTACAGTGAGCTGTGAGCTACCGGTTTAGAAAGTGAGCTGTGGGTATTTTTACCCCCTTAGGAGTTTTTGAATTTGATAAAATTTGGTGAGGGTGTCGTCTAGGGTAAGATGATCATCCTCACCAATTTTCATCAAATTCCAGAACGTCTAGGGCAAATGGTTGAAGCAAAATCTGTCGTTGCAGATTTTGCTTCGACCATTTGACCCCCCTAGAAGTTTTGGAATTTGATGAAAATTGGTTGGGTGACCAACCAATTTTCATCAAATTCCAAAACTTCTAGGGGGGTCAAAATACCCGCAGCTCATTTTCTCCTACCGCAGCTCACAGCTCAACGTAACAGCCCCCCCCCCCCTCTCTCTCTCTCTATATATATATATATATATATATATATATATATATATATATATATATATATCTCATAAGATGTGTTTAAAATAGTTCATGTAACACATACACATGAGACTAATTTAAAGATGTACTCACTAGTGGTATTATGTGTCACATAAATTGCTGTCCTTTTGTTTATCATCCACTTGTTATTTATATCTCAATGATCTCATTAAGTGTTGCTTGTTCTGTTTTTTCCTGTTCAACCTCATATTTGGTATTTTTTTTGCTGGAACCTCATATTTGGTTGATTATGTTAATTTAATGCTTATTTGAATGCACTGTGCAGGTTAGATATCTCCAAAGCTGATTTTCTACATTACTTCTGGGATTGTTGGAACCGATTGAAGGTGCCCTTCAGTGTTCGCTCTATGTGCTAAGCAACTCTAATCTACTGTACTCCACCAACAATGAAATCTTGTGTTTAATTTGCTCCTTTCTAAATTGTCTGGCAGAAATAAATCTGTAAAAGGTTAATCATATTTTATCAAACCCATTTTGACATGCATTGTCGAAGTGGGTGACTCATAATGGCATTGTTAGATAACACTAACAGATTCTTTTGTTCTGTTATATATGTTTGTTTCTTTTGCAGAACTTGACGAACTTTATATAATTTCAATTACGTACTTTCTGGATCGTGATAAACAGTTTTTGAGCCATTTACACAAAGTTCATAGTAACCATCTTAAATTATTTCTAGATTAGACGCCTAGGGACTTATGTCAATACTTGTTCTTTATTATCAATAAGAGAAATGATGGCAATGCCATTAGAAACTCAACTTAAACGTATTTTTTTATTGAAATTATCTGAGTCCACATGGAGGCAGGGATCATCTTAACAAATCAGCGGGTGATATGACCTGATCTAAGGTTACGATTATAGAGCTGTTTGGGATCATATTTTAAGCTGAAGTCCTGAAAACGCCAGAATTTTGGTTCCTTATGGATCCATGTCCAAATTTTAATCTATATTTATCTTTAACCTCCTAGGAAGTTCAAATTTTATGTATGATGGCCATGAAATTTTTGCTCTATATGCTTGTAGATGAGCATCTATATTCACTGAGCTTATTCTGGTTATCCTATTTCAGCGTTATGTGGGTTTTTTTTTCGTTTTGAAACTTCAGCTGATAACATATTCTTTTTTACTTAGTCTAATCTGTTCTACCATCTTGAGTTAAGCACTTTGTATCATTACATACAATTTGGTTTAAATAATGTTTTTTTAAAGTGTAACCTTTTCAAACTTTATGTCGGCTGTCTTGAAACAAGTCACCGGAGATAAGCGCTAATCAGTGACATATTTTTTTTGCAGGAGAAAATTACGGAAGATTTACCAATGCCTCCGCTGTTTCAGTTCCTCACTCTGCTAGCATTTAAGATATTCCTGTCTGAAAAGGTTAGCAATGTAGATGTTTGTTTGGATATAGGGAAGGATGTATTACCGTCAATTCACTACAAAGCTGTAATAAATCATTTTAATGCATATAATCATGTTTCATCATACAAGGTAGCCACAATATTTGTGTCATTTTAAATTCAGGATGATGCCAAATGCAATTAGTATAATTTTTCTTCTTGTAACAAGGTTTACCTATAGGCGAATCTGAGTTAATTATGACTATGGTTGCCATTTTAACTTCCACTTGGCAGCTTATATACATCCTTTTGCTGTAATGATTCATTTTACTTTATGCTTCTGACAAGTGGTGTCATCTTTTTTATTTTCTTCTAATTTTGGGTGTGTCTTATGTTTGTTTCATTTTCTTTTCCCAAATGTGTAATGACTCTTTCCTTTTGTTGTGATGAGAAAATTTTGTAAGTTGTTGAACCTAGCAATTTTACCATCATTCAGCGATATGGTGATTAGAGTTTTTGGCTCATACAGTAGTTAGCAGATGGCTGCTTCAACTGGATTAACTGGAAATCAATATATTGTATTATACCTTTTAGAAACTTTGTTGGAGAGAGAATGAGTTGAATAAACTGATCCAAGTATCCTCCTGTGAAGCGGAGGCCTTCAAAACTACTGCAACATATTTCTAACCATTATTGATTCTACTTTATCTCATTAGAGTCTACAATGCCTTCTTCGAGTATGGTTCTCTTCTGTCAGAAATAGAGGTTGAATCTTAAAAGACATACAAAAGAAGAATTTCATAAAATTGGTGATGCGAGTTTGTGGAATGACTATATAAAAGTTTATTGTGTGTCCAAGAGAAATGACGAAGTGAGATGTTTTGCACCATGTTTATTGTTAAGATGTATTCATGTATATACACATACTTAGTGTATTGAGGACTCACATGTATCTTGATATGTATTGGCCTATTGGCCTAATGATAGTATTCATTCCATTCTCTCCCCAAACCCTAGTCATCTCTCTCTCTTCCTCTTTCTCCTTCTCAAGGGTTTGTCGCATGGTATCAGAGCAAGGTTGATCGCCGGCGACGTCAAACAGCTCCGATCTCTCCGAGCTCCTCGCGCTCCGATCTCTCCGAGCTCCTCGCGCTCCGATCTCTCCGAGCTCCTCGCGCTCCGATCTCTCCGAGCTCCTCGCGCTCCGATCTCTCCGAGCTCCTCGCGCTCCGATCTCTCCGAGCTCCTCGCGCTCCCTTGGCCCTTATATTGGCCTATTGGCCTAATGAGAGTATTCATTCCATTCTCTCCCCAAACCCTAGTCATCTCTCTCTCTCTCTCTCTCTCTCTCTCTCTCTCTCTCTTCCTCTTTCTCCTTCTCAAGGGTTTGTCACATTTATGATACTTATACATATTTCTTCTATGTAAGTTGATACTCTTATTTTGAACTATCAAACTTGCAAATGTGGGGGGGTCACTATCTTCCAAATCATAGCATACTGATTGATACAACTGGAACTGGAAATTGATACAGGAGCAACTATATAGTTCTTAAAGTGCGTAATTTTTAAGTCAAATTATCTACTTGGAGGCTGTTAGGTGTCATTAGGAAGTAGTTTTGGTAACTTATAGGTTCTAGTTTATTTCTATTTTTAAAAAAAATTCAAGAATTTTCTAGCAATATGGGATGTTTTTGTAATTTTGGCCTACTTCAAATGTTTTTGTAATTTTGGCCAACTTCACAAGTTTACATGGAAGACCAGTCTGATCCGAATCAAGTGATCGTTCGGAAGGTAGGACTTCCGAATAGTTGAGGGATTTTCAAATTTGATGTAAAAACCTTGATTGTTATTAAAGGGTTTCAATCTGTCTTGTAACAAAGCTCAAAGGTAGATTAACAATGGCTTAGGCTCATGTATTGTCGGTCCCTAATCAAACAGAAGTCGATAAAATAGACAAAGACTCATAGCTAGTTTGATGATGAATATAACGGGACAAGCCGAAAGGATTAGAAGGGTAGCACCTCTTTCAAGGTTGAGATCCACGAACCAATTTGGATGACCTAGTCAAAGTTTCACAAGCAAAGAGGGTCCTGTCTTCGCGTGGTCAGCAACGAGAAGGGATCTAACAAGTCGACAGAGACCCAGGCGGCATCAGAAAGCGGCCGAGGTGGCTCGATAGGCATTAGAGGTAGTAGGTGGGGCCCGAGTGGTGAGGCAAGAGGACAGAGGACCCATGTGGGTCGGTAGGGGGACCAGCGGCGCTAGGCAACCCGGGTCACGCACGCAGGCAGGCAAAGATTGGAGGAGAGGGGACGCAAGAGGAGTCGGCAGTCCTCCATATATATATATATATATATATATATATATATATATATATATATATATAGAGAGAGAGAGAGAGAGAGAGAGAGAGAGAGAGAGAGAGAGAGAGAGAGAGAGAAATGCTATAATGCGGCATGTGGTAAGTGCGGCACCGCACCGTAGCCGTCTGATGCACCACTGCGTGCATCGCATGCACGCAGCGCGTGCATCAGACGGCTGTGGTACAATGCCGCACGTACCGCATTATAGCATGCCCATATATATATATATATATATATATATATATAGAGAGAGAGAGAGAGAGAGAGAGAGAGAGAGAGAGAGAGAGAGAGAGAGAGAGAGGACCTCGAGTCCCACCAGGTTGAGGAGTCACACCTCGTAAACCATCTAGTCACTGGGCAAAAATAATTTTATTTCATTCATTGCATACCAACCAATGAAATCTAGGTGCCTATATATAAGGCTCTATTTAAACACTAAGCATGAGTCCCCATGCAATATGGGACTAAACAAAATAACCATGTCCAACACAATAAAAGACAAATAAAACAAATATAATAAAATGATATCTATTTCCAAGCCATGGAGAGATGGCTATTGCGGTTTGTTGTTGCCATCACTGATGTACTTGAGTTTGGTGTTCGCACTAGATTCAATAAAAGGCAAATAAAACAAATCTAATAAAATGATAGCTATCGTCAAGTGATGAAGAGATGGCTATTGCAGTCTGTCGTCGCCATCGCTGATGCACCTAACATTGAATGTACTGGGTGTAGTGTTCACACTAGATTCACTACGGGGGGCTACTACCCAGTATATATACCTGAGTTGGTTATGTCCCCTCTCATAATATACGGACATATAATACAAGACCATCCGGTAAGTACACAATATACAACTATCTACAATTATATTTCCAACGAACACTTCAAAATATTGAATCAATCAACATAGTTTTAGGCCTGACTGCCTGAGTTTATAGCTTACACATTTGATCGATAGACTAATAACTGATAGATATTTTATTTATTGTGCCCAAATCACATTTGTTTTATTGATAATAGTATTTAATTATTATAATTCAATTTATTGTATATACTCATTAGCCATGTTCTGTTTTGGTGCAATTTTGTTTACAATTGCCCCTAATATTTGGTGGAAAATATATTTCTATGAATTAATGCATCGCCCATATTTGTGTCGTGGCGTACCTTCCATCAATTAAAGTGATGTAGAACGGCGTCAATTGCCTTTGCGAGAGAGGGAGAGGAAGAAGAAGATAATAGGGTTGGGAGGCCTCGCGCCCTTGGCCTAACGCCAAATCCGATCTCACAACGTCATGAGCCTCACGCTCGCTCACCTCTCACAGGGGAACTCGTGGCAAGATGCATACAATTTCATTCATAATTATTCGACCATCAAAAAGAGAGGCTTTGGGGTCTTTTTATAGACTCCCAAGTGAATACAAAACGCGTAGGACTTGTAGTTCCCAAAAATAAAGGACTAGGACACCTAAATACACTCATACAACCCTTATAAGTTGGGTTTCGACATGTGTAGAAATTACCATAAAAAGAACTCCGAAAATAGCAAACAAATAACTAAAAACAGCAAAATTAAATACTAATGGGCCTTAAACAAATGGGTTGGAATCCATGTAGCGCAATCTGATTCCCATCAAACGCTTCCGTTCCGTGGAACTCGTCTCGAGTTCTGCTGTAATTGTAGTTGATGGAATCATCGGGGGTGGAGACCCTGTAATGGATGTTGCATCATCAAAAGATCGCCTCCCGGATCCGATACAAGCAGTCGGTTGGAGTAGTGGCTAAAGTAGTGATGCAGACGAGCCACTACGTGCAGTTTTTCTACAGCTGATGGCGTATTTTCATCCGCGCCGGAGATCCAGGAACCCGATCGTCGATCCGTCTGCATCAGTGGAAAGCGTAATCGAAGCCCCACAGTTTTGGCTTTTACTTTATTTCGATCCGACCAGCGGATCGTTAGTTATTTCAGTTTTTATTTCTGGTTTGGGTAGGTGCGAGCCATGTTCGCATCCGGTTCGAGCCACAGATGCCGAACTGACTCGTTTCTGTGTTTACTTTTTAGCCGTAGGATGTTAGGTTAGAATAGATCTCAACGGATGAGATTCGAAGGGGAATTAAAATCCCAAAAATCCCTCACCTAAGCCCACCCGACCGGCCCTCTCTCTCTCTCCCGCGAACATGCCCCGCGCCCCCTCTCTCACCCGCGCGTCTCTCTCTCTCTCTCTACCCGACCGACCTCTCTCTCTCTTCTTTCCTTTCCTTTTGTGGCTTTTGTTGTTTCATCCCCTTTAAATCCCCACAAACCCTAATTGAGAAGGGAGATGAATTGAAATTGAAACCCTAGATTGAAGAAGCGTGTGCGCTTGTTCGGTTATCCCTTCCGAAGAAATCCTCTCTGCTTCTTGTCTACTTCTTCCTTCCGCACGCTTCTACCCCGTCGCATCGCTATTCATCCTCGGCTTCACGGAAGATCGACGTGGAGTTTCTTCTTCTTCAAGATCATCGTCTCGGCTTCTTCACCCCGTCTTCTGGACCACACCTCCCCCTTCCGCGCCATTCCTCTGCAACATCGGAGCATCGGAAAGCTGCCGGCATTGACCAAAGCACGGTGAGATCGATCCACGATAACTTTCATGTGATAACCTGCTTTCTTGCAACCGGCCTTATTGCTGATTTCATTGTAGGAACCCTAAAATTCTGTTTTCCCGAGAGTCTCATCCATTAGGTTTATTCGTTTAGATCTTTGATTGTTATTGAGACATTGGTTTATCTATTTGAGATTGTGATCATCTGTATTGCTGGACTGGTTTATTAGAATCTGAAATTAAATCTTATTATGTCAGTTTTGTCATTTTGTCAAATTAAATATGCTTGGGCTTGAATGAATGTTGAATAGTGATTCGAAGTATTGCTGAAATTTGTTTACATATGCTGAAATCTGATGTTTAATGTTCTAAATTCTGCACTTGGACTTATTTGAGCATACGCATCGCATCAAGTTGGTATCAGAGCGCACTAGTCGTCGCGTCCTTACGCAACGGCCGGTCCCCTCGTATCTTTCGCATCATCGCGTGTTGCTGAATTTTTTTTTTATTTTCCTTATTTTCATTTTAGTGTATCTTGCATTAATTAGGACCCCAGCATCGCGTGATCGCATACATTTTAGGACCATCCCTTTTCTCCCGAGTGAATCGATAGCATCTACTAGGCAATCTAGAATGGCAGGATCGTCGCCACCCCGTACTTGGCAGGATGCCTTCATGAGGCAACAAGATAACATTGAGAGGCTTCAGACCCAAATAGAAACCTTGACCTTAGCCTTCAATAATTCCCAGAATCCACCGCGACCCCGTCGCGAACACAGGACTAGAGCGTCACTCGGGCGTAGTGAGTTAGACCTAAGGTCAGGAGGTGACAGCGTCTCCTCTGATGGATCTGAGCGGCAAAGTAGGCAAAGTCATAGGAGATCGAAATCTCATTGGGGCTGGGATCAGGGCATCAAGATAGAAATTCCTGAGTTCGAGGGTAGGATGGACCCTGAAGAGTTTTTAGAGTGGGCCGAGAGAATCGACCAGTATTTCGAGTGGAAAGAAATTCCCCGCGACAAACAAGTCAAGTTTGTCAGCCTTAAATTGAAAGGTCATGCACTGATTTGGTGGAAATAGTTGCAGACCGCTAGGGGTAGGAAAGGGAAAGAAAAGATTTCCACCTGGACACATATGCGGGGAAAAATGCAACAGAAGGTCCTCCCTTCTGATTTCAAGCAGAATGTGTTCCAGAAATTCCAGAACCTGCGACAAGAGCATAAATCTGTAGACGACTACACTAATGAATTCTACAAGCTCCAAGCTCGGAACGAACTGCACGAAGATGAAGAGCAGAGCGTCGCTAGGTATGTCAACGGTCTCAAGCCTTCAATTCAGGAGGTGGTGTCCCTTCACGACTTGTATCAGGTCAGTGATGCACACCGTCGGGCCAAGAAAGTCGAGTCTCACCACTCACGATCTGCGTCCCGACGATATGACATCACTAGGGCACCATCCGGATCCATTAGTGTCTACCCTCCCTGGACCTTCACCTGTAGCTGGCACAGTTCCTGCACCCACTGAGAAGGGTAAAGGAGTCCTAGGACCCAACCCGAGTCAGATAAAGTGCTTTAAATGCAACCAGCCGGGTCACAAGTACGCGACGACTAGTGCGCTCTGATACCAACTTGATACGCTCTGATACCAACTTGATACGCTCTGATACCAACTTGATGGGATCTGATACTAACTAGATGGGATGCGGATGCTTAATTTAGCCCAAGTGCAGAATTTAAACAATAAAATCAGATTTCAGCACATAAAAAACCAGATTTCAGCAAAGACTATAATCACTATTCAACATCCATTCAATCCCAATCAGATTTAAGTTAACGAAATAATGAAACTGACAAGATGAACATTAATTTCAGATTATCATAACTGAATTCCAGCAAGGACACATAACACAATCTCAAATAGAATAAGCCAAGGTCTCAAGAACAAGTAAAAAATCTAAACGAATAAACCTAACGGATGAGATTCTCGGGAAACCAAGGAATTTCGGAAACCCTAATATGATTTCAGCAATAAGGCCGGTTGTAGAAAGCAGGTTATCACATGAAAATTATCGAGGATCGATCTCACCGTGCTTTGGTCAATGCCGGCAGCTTTCCGATGCTCCGATGTTGCTGATGAATGGCGCGGAAGGGGAGGCGTGGCTCAGAAGACGGGGTGAAGAAGCCGAGACGATGATCTTGAAGAAGAAGAAACTCCACGTCGATCTTCCGTGAAGCCGAGGATGAATAGCGAGGCGACGGGGTAGAAGCTTGCGAAGGAAGAACAGGATGAGAAGCAAAGAAGAAATCGTCGGAAAGGATAAACCGAACAAGCGGGCCGCTTCTCCGTTTCTAGGGTTTCAATTCATTTTCAACTCCCTTCATGCGATTAGGGTTTTAGGCTTTATAGGGAATGAAAGCACAAAGGCAAAAAAGGAAAGAAAGAGAGAGAAGGGCCGGTCGGGTAGAGAGAGAGAGAAGGACGCGCGGAAGAGAGAGGGGGCGCGGGGCGTTCGCGGGAGAGAGAGAGAGGGCCGGTCGGGTGGGGGAATAGGTTAGGATTTTGGGTTTTTGGCTTCCCTTGAAATCTCATCCATTGAGATCTATCCCTAACTTAAGATCCTACGGCTAAAAAGTAAACACGGAAATGAGTCAGTTCGGCATCTGTGGCTCGAACCGGATGCGAACATGGCTCGCACCTACCCAAATCAGAAATAAAAACTGAAATAACTAACGATCCGTTGGTCGGATCGAAATAAAGTAAAAACCAAAACTGTGGGGTTTCGATTAAGCTTTCCACTGATGCAGACGGATCGACGATCGGGTTCCTGGATCTCCGGCGCGGATGAAAATACGCCATCAGCTGTAGAAAAACTGCACGTAGTGGCTCGTCTGCATCACCCGCGCCCCCTCTCTCACCCGCGCGTCTCTCTCTCTCTCTCTACCCGATCGGCCTCTCTCTCTCTTCTTTCCTTTCCTTTTGTGGCTTTTGTTGTTTCATCCCCTTTAAATCCCCACAAACCCTAATTGAGAAGGGAGATGAATTGAAATTGAAACCCTAGATTGAAGAAGCGTGTGCGCTTGTTCGGTTATCCCTTCCGAAGAAATCCTCTCTGCTTCTTGTCTACTTCTTCCTTCCGCACGCTTCTACCCCGTCGCATCGCTATTCATCCTCGGCTTCACGGAAGATCGACGTGGAGTTTCTTCTTCTTCAAGATCATCGTCTCGGCTTCTTCACCCCGTCTTCTGGACCACACCTCCCCCTTCCGCGCCATTCCTCTGCAACATCGGAGCATCGGAAAGCTGCCGGCATTGACCAAAGCACGGTGAGATCGATCCACGATAACTTTCATGTGATAACCTGCTTTCTTGCAACCGGCCTTATTGCTGATTTCATTGTAGGAACCCTAAAATTCTGTTTTCCCGAGAGTCTCATCCATTAGGTTTATTCGTTTAGATCTTTGATTGTTATTGAGACATTGGTTTATCTATTTGAGATTGTGATCATCTGTATTGCTGGACTGGTTTATTAGAATCTGAAATTAAATCTTATTATGTCAGTTTTGTCATTTTGTCAAATTAAATATGCTTGGGCTTGAATGAATGTTGAATAGTGATTCTAAGTATTGCTGAAATTTGTTTACATATGCTGAAATCTGATGTTTAATGTTCTAAATTCTGCACTTGGACTTATTTGAGCATACGCATCGCATCAAGTAGTCCTGGGACCGAAAGTCAAGAAAGTACTGGTGCGAGCAACTTACGAAAATCACATGGGCAGGCTGATGTACCGGTCAGGACGAAGGCACACACAAGTGAAACTGTTACCCAAGTCGGGGATGGAAGATCTAACCTGAGGAAGTCAACTGTTAGGACTAGTGTGCTGAAGTCGACACCCGATAACGGCTCTGCAGGTAGTGGTGCTCCACTGGAGGCAAAAGCAAAGGTAGAAGGTCCACTGGAGATGCTGCAAAAAGTGGAGACTCGATCGACGGTACTGTAGCAGGTAGAAAATCATCGACTAGAGAGATTGTCGAAATTGGAAACTTGATGTGGAATGTCCTTAGCAATCTCCATTGGTGGCACTGTTGGAGGTGGCACCATTGGTGCGGGTGGAGCCATCGGTGCAGGAAGCACAACTGATGGAGGTTCGACTGAGGCTCGAACTTGACGCCGTTGTAAGATCGTAGCCTCTTGCTTAATCTGACTCATCAATTGCTTCACATCATCAATTCATTCTTCAGCCGATCCTCCTTGGTGTAGGAACCATTGGACAAAAGGATCGGTTGGCATAATCAGCTCTCGGACTCGATCCTTGATGCGCCAAACATAAATAAAATCACTGGATGTGGAAGGGTATAGTGTAAGACCCAATGTGCTTACACAATCAATGAGTTGTGCAAAGAGGGCGGTCTGATGGTACATGGCGATCAGGGGCAGAGTAGTAATTCTATAATGCTAGGATGACTGGATGAAGACACGTAGAGCACGAGTGGGTCATGCTCGGAAAATTATGCAAGTTTGGTAGTCAACTGTTAGGACTAGTGTGCTGAAGTCGACACCCGATAACGGCTCTGCAGGTAGTGGTGCTCCACTGGAGGCAAAAGCAAAGGTAGAAGGTCCACTGGAGATGCTGTAAAAAGTGGAGACTCGATCGACGGTACTGTAGCAGGTAGAAAATCATCGACTAGAGAGATTGTCGAAATTGGAAACTTGATGTGGAATGTCCTTAGCAATCTCCATTGGTGGCACTGTTGGAGGTGGCGCCATTGGTGCGGGTGGAGCCATCGGTGCAGGAAGCACAACTGATGGAGGTTCGACTGAGGCTCGAACTTGACGCCGTTGTAAGATCGTAGCCTCTTGCTTTATCTGACCCATCAATTGCTTCACATCATCAATTCATTCTTCAGCCGATCCTCCTTGGTGTAGGAACCATTGGACAAAAGGATCGGTTGGCATAATCAGCTCTCGGGCTCGATCCTTGATGCGCCAAACATAAATAAAATCATTGGATGTGGAAGGGTATAGTGTAAGACCCAATGTGCTTACACAATCAATGAGTTGTGCAAAGAGGGCGGTCTGATGGTACATGGCGATCAGGGGCAGAGTAGTAATTCTATAATGCTAGGATGACTGGATGAAGACACGGAGAGCACGAGTGGGTCATGCTCGGAAAATTATGCAAGTTTGGTATTTGGTTCGATCAATTCCGGTGAACGGACCAAGAGATATGGCTCCTAGAAGTTATCGGGTCGGAATGAAATTTGGATCGGATCCGAATTATCTAGTTGGATTTGCTAGGGTGCCAATAGGTCAGAGTCTGAGAGGGGTGCCAGAAGATTGAAGGGTGTAAACAAGGCTGCCTATGAAGGGGCTGCGGGTGCCACTTCCGATTGATCAGACCTCGCGGTCGACCGATCGGGTTTTGCAAAGTCTTTGTATGCAGGAACCAGCGCAACCGATCGATCGGATTTCGTGGCCGATCGATTAGATTAGACGAAATCTCTGTATGCCGGAACGGGTGTGCCCGATCGATATGGTTTTGCGGCCTGACGGGGCTCGGAGGAGGGTGGTAGCGACTGGGTTGCACGGCGAGGGTCGGGCCGGGTGATGGCGGGCGAGTCGAGGCCACAGGGCTTACGAATCGGGGCCAGGAGACTGCGGATCGGGGCCGACTGTGATGACAATATTGATGGTTGCCGGTGACGACGAGCCTCAAATGATGCCGCGGATCGTCTGACGGAAGCGGAATCCGTCGAAACCTTGCTCTGATACCAAAATTGATGTAGAACGGCGTCAATCACAGTTGTGAGAGAGGGAGAGGAAGAAGATAATAGGGTTGGGAGGCCTCGCGCCCTTGGCCTTGTTAGGAGATGAAGACTAGGGTTTGGAGAGAATGGAATGCATCTCATTGAGGGACTGAAGCCCAATATATATGTACATGTATACACACACAACCCGACCCGACTGTACATATAACCCGACCCATCTCTATACATTAACACTCCTCCTCAAATTCACGGTGGATCATGAACCGAGAGTTTGCTGATAAAATGCCGGAAGCGAGCAATCGTAAGGGGCTTTGTCAGAAAATCAGCAGTCTGCTCCGATGATGAAATGAATGGCAAGGAGATGGTATGGTCGAGAAACTCCTGGCGAACATAGTGACAATCAACCTCAATATGTTTTGTCCGCTAATGGAATACCGGGTTGCTAGCAATCTGAATAGCACTCCGGTTGTCACAGAAGAGAGGCGTGGGCCCGAATATCACAACTCTCAGGTCTAGTAGAAGGCGACGAAGCCAGAAAATCTCTGCGGTGGTGGAAGCCATAGCCCTGTATACGGCTTCGGTGCTTGAGCGAGCAACAGACTCCTGTTTCTTGCTTCGCCAAGAAATGAGAGAATCACCAAGGAACACACAGTATCCGGTAGTAGAACGGCGAGTGGCTACATCTCCTGCCCAATCTGCATCGGAGTAGACACGCAGCACCAACGGAGAGGTAGAGGGAAAAAGTAGTGAGCGGGTGATGGTGCCTCAGAGGTAGTGGATAATCCGAAGGAATGCTACATAGTGAACCGAACGGGGAGCCTGAACGAACTGACTGACAATGCCAACAGCATGGGCAATGTCTGGCCGGGTCATAGTGAGGTAGACGAGCATCCCAACCAGCCTCTGGTAGCGGGAGACATCCTGGAGTGGCTCACCATCTGTAGAAAGAAGCTTCAAATTGAGTTCCATGGGTGTGTCAGCAGTGCGAGAGTCAGTAAGAGCAGCATCAGCAAAGATATCGGAGATGTACTTTTGCTGGGAGATTAACAGATCACGAGCTGACCGGGCAATCTCAAGGCCCAAAAAGTAGTGAAGAGGGCCCAGATCTTTCATCTCAAACTGACTCTGGAGGTGGCGCTGAAGGGATGCTATGGTGGCACTGTCATCCCCGGTGATGATCATATCATCCACATAGAGAAGAACTGCAATACCCTGACTGGAGGAGCGAGTGAACATGGCATAGTCAGAGTGGCGCTCAACAAACCCGGCGGCCAGGACTGCACTGCGGAATCGCTCAAATCAGGCACGAGGGGCCTGCTTGAGCCCATAGATGGCTCGGCGCAAATGACATACGTGACCTGAAGGAGCAGGGACGCCCGGTGGAGGAGCCATGTATACCTCTTCTGAGAGATCACCGTGGAGAAATGCGTTGGTCACATCCATCTGATGTAGAGGCCACCCTTGAGCAGCTGCCACAGCTAAGATGGTGCAAACGGTAGTCATCCGAGCCACTGGAGAAAACGTCTCCTTGTAGTCAATCCCATACTCCTGGGAGAAACCACGAGCAACAAGGCGCGCCTTATGTCGCTCAATGGACCCATCAGGTCGAGTCTTGATCTTGAAGATCCATTTGCAGCTAACAGGAACCACGCCAATGGGACAAGGAACCAAATCCCACGTCTGAGTCCGCTGAAAGGCCTCAAGTTCGACTGTCATGGCCTGTCGCCACTCTGGGTGTACAACTGCCTCACGGTACGACTGGGGCTCCCGGTGGGTGTGAAGAGCTGTAAGAAAGGCCTGGTAGGACGGAGAGTAGGAGGCAACAACAGAGTGTCCAGAAGTGTCAAGAGAAACATAAGTAAACACAGAGTAACCCAACATGTCAGGGGAGTAGTCATATCTGTCAGGAGGGTGATGTTCGCGCGAAGGGTAGCGCCGAACAGGACCAGGATCCGCGGCCGGAGAGGTGGGAGCAGCTGCAGGCAAAGTAGTACCAGTGGAGATAGTCTCGGTGGGTGGAACTGTGGAGTGACGAACGTAGCACGTGTGATAGGTGGTGGTGGTGGAGGTGACGGGGGAGAAGGAGGTGGCGGGGGAGGTGGTGGAGACGAGGGAGGTGGAGGTGGAGGTGGTGGAGACAGGGGAGGCGAGGAAGGTAGAGGAGGCTTAACCGGGAAGGTGAGCGTGGGAGCAGGATATGGAGGTAGGAAGGGGATGGTGAGAGGGGGTGACGACGTAGAAGATGACGTAAGTGGTGAGGGAAGATCCCGAGACTCAGTGGAAAAGTACGGGACATCCTCTACAAAGGAGACGTTGCGAGAGACACGGATCCGGCGAGCCAAGGGATTGTAGCACCGATAGCCCTTGTGCTCCCGACTGAGTCCTAAGTGAACACACCTAACAGACCTAGCAAAGAGTTTGGTACGCTCATGGGGAGGGAGGAGGACGAAACACGTGCACCCAAAGGTACGAAGAAGAGAGTAGTCAGGAGATGTGGAGTAAAGTCGCTCGTACGGGGAAACACCAGAGAGGGATGAGGACGGAGTGATGTTGATGAGGTGAATAGCGGTCAAGACAGCTTCAGCCCAGTAGGAATGTGAAACAGAAGCAGACATAAGTAGAGCTCGTGCTGTCTCGAGGACATGGCGATGTTTGCGCTCGGCGACTTCGTTTTGTTCATGGGTGTGGGGGACACGACTGTTGGTGAAGAGTGCCGTGAGTCTGAAGGATCTCGCGCATCTCAGAGGAGAGATACTCCTGGGCACAATCAGACCGAAAAGTCTTAATGCGTCGACCAAACTGGGTGTGAAGCATAGTAGTGAAGGTCCTGTAAATATGAGAAATCTTGGAGCGGCGACGCATTAGATAGACCCAGGTGCAGCGGGAGTAATCATCTATGAAGCTCACATAATACAAAAAACCAGTAAAAGAGGCAACTGGAGCAGGACCCCACACATCAGAGTGCACGAGATCAAAAGGGGCGTTGGAACGGGAAACACTAGTAAAAAAGGAAAAGCAAGGTACTTTGCTAATCGACACCCAGTGCAGACAGAGAGAGGGGAGAAGGACACCCGACCCAAAGCGCCAGAGCGAAAAACGCTTTGGAGTCGATCACTGGATATGTGACCTAACCTTATGTGCCACAAATCGGCATCAGAGGTAACAGACAGAGCTAACAGAGTGGAAGTGGGAACCTGAAGGTGATCCAACTGATTGAGTCCCCCTGCTCGACGACCCAGTCCAACTCTCTGACCCGTCCGCGGATCCTGCACATAACAAGAAGAAGAAGTAAATGTCACGATCAGGCCCGAGTCACAAAGAGAACTAACAGATATTAAGTTAATGTTTAAGCGGGGAGCAAGGTGAACACGAGGTAAGGTTAGGCGACCAGTGGGATCGGAGGCAGGGGTGATGGATCCACACTGCGAAATGGGTACACGAGTCCCGTCAGCAGTGTGGATCCCCATGTGGGTAGGAGCAGGGCTACAGTCCGTGAGGACAGAAGGATTGGAGGTAAGGTGGCAGGAGGCACCCGAGTCGAAGATCCATGGAGCAGTAGTACCCGGAGTGGCAGAGAGACTGTGAGCTGTCGAATAGCTGGTAAAGGCGAGGTATCGAAACAGTAACTCCTCAAAGCGCTGGAGGCGGTCGGAGTAAGACCGAGACTGAGCAGAAGTACCCGGAGTGACAGAGAGACTGTGATCTGTCGAAGAGTTGGTGGAGGCGAGGTATCGCAACAGTAACTCCTCAAAGCGCTGGAGGCGGTCGGAGTAAGACCGAGACGGAGCAGGAGTGGTAGCAGGCGGTGCTAGAGTAGGGAGATCAGCACCAGCAGCAGTCTCGCCATCATCGCGGAGGGGACCCTGACGACGTCCACAGTTGACTGACGTGGTGGAGGGACGTGGCCCGAGAATACCATCAAAACGAGGAGACGGAGGGACTCGACGATCAGCGACTGTGTGCAAGCAGTATGGGAGCCGAGAGATGCTGTAGGAAGCCATACCCCTGAAGTACGGGGGAGAGCCGGCACAAGGGAGCGTTAAGGCAGTCCGTACAGAGGAGACGGGCAGTTCGGTACAGAGGGGAAGGGGGGCGGTGGAGCTTCAGGGGGTGCAGGAGGGGGCGGGGGTGCAGGGGAGGTTGGAGGGGGGGCTGTCGGGTGGAGGAGAGGCCGGAGGTGGCTGCCGGGTGGAGGGGGGGCTGCCGGGCGGAGGAGAGGCCGGAGGGGGGGGGGGGGGGGGGGGGCTGCCGGGTGGGGGAGAGGCCGGAGGGGGGCTGCCGGGCGGAGGGGAGGCCAGAGGGGGGCTGCCGGGTAGAGGAGATGCCGGAGGGGGGACTGCCGAGCGGAGGAGGGGGGGGCTGCCGGGTGGAGGAGAGGCCGAAGGTGGCTGCCGAGTGGAGCGGGGGGGGGGGGGGGGGGGGGGGGGCTGCCGGGCGGAGGAGAGGCCGGACGGGGGGGGGGCGGTGGGTCGGACGGGTGGAGGGGAGATGTCGGGGGGGTCGGGCAGGTGGAGGGGAGGGGTCGGGGGGGTCGGACGGGCAAAGAGGAGGGGTCGGGGGGCCGGGCGGGCGGAGGGGAGAGGTCGGGGGGGCCGGGCGAGTGGAGGAGATGCCGAAGGGGGGGCTGCCGAGCGGAGGGGGGGCCGGAGGGGGGGCTGCCGGGTGGTGGAGAGGCCGGAGGTGGCTGCCGGGTGGAGGGAGGCCGGAGGGGGGCTGCCGTCGTCGCACGAGAGAACCCTAGAGCTCTGATACCATGTTAGAAGATGAAGACTATGGTTTGGAAAGAATGGAATGCATCTCATTGAGGGACTGAAGCCCAATATATATGTACATGTATACACACACAACCCGACCCGACTGTACATATAACCCGACCCATCTCTATACATTAACAAGCCTCATGCCAAATCCGATCTCACACCGGCATGAGCCTCACGCTACTCACCTCTTACAGGGGAACTCGTGGAAAGATGCACACAATTTCATTCATAATTATTCGACCATCAAAAAGAGAGGCTTTGGGGTCTTTTTATAGACTCCCAAGTGAATACAAAACATGTAGGACTTGTAGTTCCCAAAAGTAAAGGACTAGGACACCTAAAAACACTCATACAACCCTTATAAGTTGGGTTTTGACATGTGCAGAAATTACCATAAAAAAAACTCCGAAAATAACAAATAAATAACTAAAATCAGCAAAATTAAATACTAATGGGCCTTAAACAAATGGGCCATCAAAACAAGGCTGGGCCTGGGCCTTGGAATCCATGTAGCGCAACCTGATTCCCATCATAAAGATAATAATTACATAGTCTGATTTGCTTTTTCCAAGTTCAAGCTATCCCTTTCCAAAAAAAAAAAAGTTCAAGCTATCATAAAATTCACTTTTGATTCAGAAGCATCACACTCCAACAGCTTTTGTATTGCTTAAACCTGCAATCTTTTCCATTCCTTTCAGGGCACTTGTTACCTATTCTATCATACATAGTCTCGAAGATGTTTAAAGTGCCTATCTACAACATGTGGTGATTCACTGAATAACATGATTAATCCAAATTAGGAGTCAGCTTGAAGTTTGTATGTATCTAGTTAGGTCCCAATTCTGATTTTACACTTGATTATTAGTGTTGTACTAATCTTTGCTAGAGCCTCCTACTTCTATGCTTGACTTATATGCATTACAATATTATGATAATTCAGTTTATTGGTTATTAAAATTCCAGGGAATTGTTTCACTTCAGTTCTTTGGTTTATACTTTGTGGCACAAAGATGAATGTGATTCCCTAAATAAATCTTTCTTTTCTACTCTCTTTTCCTAGACCCATTCCTAATGTAGGCGAACCTTGAAGGATTGCTCCGTGATTGCATGAGTTTAGACTAAGTAACCAATAAGGTAGGCCTCTATACCCTCGAACTTGCCATTTAGGTTTCTTGGTGGCTTCTCTCTTGCAAAGTTTCCTTGGTCAGGTTTTTGGCACCAATCTTATATGGTTAATGTTAGGTTGACAGTCAGTCCGAAAGCTATTGTCAATCTTTTGTGGATCCTTCTTAATTAGAGTGTGTTCCATAGTCGATCGCATCTTAATGGTATAAGACTTGGATGTTGATGACGATGATAATGATGATGATTTATTCAAAATATGTATAACTTTTACCTTGCATATAGTATAGTGTATGGTTTAATTGCGGTGACAAAATCTGGTTGGTTGCAGGTTGATGTTGCAATTCTTGAAGTTGGTCTCGGGGGAAGATTGGACTCGACAAATGTGGTATTTTTTATGTATATTTGTTATTGTGTATTTTCTACTATTTTGGACCAATTTCAAATAGGTTGGAACATGCTAATCCATACAGGTCTAGCAAGGTTATTTTAGGGGTGTTGCTATTTGCAACCCACAAATTACTAAGGCCCCCAACTTATCAAAAAAAGGAATACCGGATATGTCTATAGGGCTTCCCATGCATTTTCATATCGACACCTCTGTCTCCACCACCGGTCTCATGCAACCGACCATAGCCTCGGCCACCGGTCCTCCTCCCTCCTCCTCCTCTCCCTTCTTTCTCTTCCTCCCCATATTGTCTACCTCTTCCTCCTACCTAGAGATGTGTTGGTCACTCTCGATTGAGATGGTGTGGAACTATTCAGTGGAGAGTGACCTAACAATTCAACACCATGTCAGTGAGGGGGTGGAGGAAGAGGGAGAAGGGAGGGGGTGGAGGAAAAGAAAGAAGGGGTGGAGGAGGTGGTGGAGGAGGAGAAGGAAGAGGAAAGAGGGGAGGAGGTGGAAGAAGAAACAAAGTAGGAGGAGGAGGAAGACGAAAGGGAGGAAGAGGAGGAGGATGAAGAAAGGGAGGTGGAGGAAAGGGGGAGGAGAATGGACACGGCGATGTTCGGAGCGAAGAGGAGGGGGAGGTGAACCGTTTGTGACGTGCTCTATCAAAATGGGGGCCTTAGCAATATATTGGAATGGGTTGAGTTTCCCATATCAAATAGGAGGGACCTAGTAATTTTCTGGGTGCAAATAGCGACACCCTATTTTAGAATCATGTCAAGCTGGGTTGGACTTCAATTGACTTGGGTTGGCCTTGGGACCCCATACATGTAATGGTTGCAAATTATTAATTTATTTCAGGGTCTAGGAGAAATTTTTTGGTTCAAACCCAACCTCAAATTTTGGCGCGAACATGATTTATTCAGTCCCACATAATTATGTGTGTGTACTTCATAACTTTGTTATGAAATTGAATGATAAATTTTCAGGTTAAAGAACCTATTGTTTGTGGGATAACTTCACTTGGGATGGACCATATGGAGATATTAGGTACTGCCTTCCGCCCTAAAGATGCATTTTCTTTCCAAAATTGTACTTATTCTATTTCCATCCCATCTTTTCATCATACAATATTTTGACTCAATATGGGTGTCCTTTGGTCCTAGAAAATTTTAAATTTTGTTTGAGGAATTTGAATATATTGTGCTATCTTGTGTTGGCTTTCTTAAGATTTATAGCTGGCTTCTAGGGGCATGTTCATCTACTATGTGTATGTTGCTAATTTCTTAAGTTCAATTTTATATTTAAATAAAATTGATTTTCTTCTTATCCTGGAAGGTCAGGAAACTTGCCTTCATTAACATCTGAACAGACTGGTTTGAAGTTTATGTAGTTAGTAACATTGATACAGAGTACCCGTTGTCATCAACCAAAGGCTCTTGGTCAGTCGACACATGAGCTTATGATAATATGTTAAGGGAGATCATTGATGAATACAGTGAACGCACATGTAACAAATGGTTTGAAGTTTATGTAGGTAGCGAAATTGATACACAGTACCCAGTGTCATCAACCAAGAGTTCTAGATCATCGAAGAGCTTATATGGATAGCCAATATACATATATGTAATATGTATCAGGGATCATCGATGAATTCAGTGAACTTCTAGTTCAGAGACTCGGTCAAACCATAGTTAGCACATTCTTGTTCAATTCCAAACTTTAATGTCCTAAAGGTACATCAAGTGAATTACTTGGTGATCAATGGTAGACATATGCTGCCCCAATCATGCCCTTAAGTTCTCTAGTAAACTTGTTTCTTGTTTGGTTACCATTTATATTCTAGTTTAGCCTCACCTTCTATTGGTATCATCTTTACAAATTGTACACAGAGCAGACCTTATTTTGACATTGCCGTAAAACCTATAACACCATGTTTTTTTTGTTGAATAAAATGGACTTCAAGGATATCTAGGTTTCTTTCCTCCAAATATGCTATTTGGTAAAGATTTTTTTTTTTTGAGGAATTCCTCTCCGAGAAGGAGAGCTATTTGGTAAAGATTGAAGCAGTCAAATTGACCTTTCCCTTTAAACTTTGTATAGATGGTATTTGCTTCTTCATCACTACCTATGTAGCTCAGGTTCCATTTATCAACCTGCAGGCTCCAAAGTGTGAAACGGCACTGTGACAAACCCTAGAGAAAGAGAAAGAGAGAGATGGCTAGGATTTGGGGAGAGAATGGAATGAATCTGTCATTAGGCCAATAGGCCAATATAAGAGCTGTGACAAACATTCCGTAGCATGGAGAGGAGAGGAGAGAGAGAGAGAGAGGCTAGGGTTTTGGGGATGAATGGATTAATTCCACTCATTAGGCCAAGGGCCAAATATATATCTGAATGATACAAGAAAGACAAGGGGTATCCTATACAGGTAATCTACGGGTATATGTATTTCAACAATATACACTATCACTAACAATCACTAACAGCCCCCCTCAAACTCAAGGTGGGTCATACACCATGAGTTTGCTAAGCAGAAACTGAAAACGTGGAGCAGGGTGTGACTTCGTGAAGAAGTCAGCGATCTGATCTCCAGAGGAAACAAAGGGGAGAGAGATGGTCCCGGCCTCATACTCCTGGCGAGAGTAGTAGCAATCAAGCTCGATGTGCTTCGTCCTCTCGTGGAAGACCGGGTTGGTGACAATCTGTATTGCACTTCGGTTGTCACAGTGAAGGGCTGTAGGCCCAGAGATCTCAACCCCTAGATCTCCGAGAAGACGTCGTAAGTGAACGATCTCTTTGGTAGTAGAGGCCATAGCTCGAAACTCTGCTTCAGTACTAGAGAGAGAGACAACGCTCTGCTTCTTGCTGCGCCATGATATGAGAGAATCTCCAAGAAATAAGCAATATCCGGTAGTCGATCGACGAGTGGTCGGATCACCAGCCCAGTCAGCATCCGAGTAGGCACGTAGGACCAGAGGAGAAGTAGATGATAGGAAGAGCGACCGCGTGATAGTGCCTCGGAGATAACGAAGAAGTCGAAGAAGGGCAGCGTAGTGAGTAGAGCGAGGGGCTTCGACAAACTGGCTGACGATGCTAACGGCGTGAGCAATATCGGGCCTGGTGATGCAGAGGTAAACCAACTGACCAACGATCTGTCGGTACCGAGTAGGATCTGAGAGAGGCTCACCATCGATGGGACGGAGCTTCACCTGAAGCTCGAGAGGGGTGACAACAGAGCGATCATCGGAAAGTGCAACTCGACTGAGTATGTCGGCTGTGTAATCTGTTGAGATAGCAGAATCCCTCGCTCACTGTGGGCGATCTCTAGCCCAAGGAAGTAGCGAAGAGGACCTAAATCCTTCATCTGGAACCGGCGCCGAAGATGCTACTGAAGGAAAGTGATGGCAGCGGAGTCATCACCTGTGATGATCATGTCGTCGACGTATAATAGGAGAATCGCCCTGCCCTGAGGAGATGACCGCACAAAAAGCGAGTGGTCCTGCGAGCTCTCAATATAGCCGATCTCGGTGACAGCTCGTCGGAAACACTCAAACCAAGCTCGAGAGGCTTGCTTGAGTCCGTAGATAGCTCGACGGAGGCGACAAACATACTGGGGAGGAGTATGCAAACCAGGTGGTGGCTGCATGTAGACGACCTCTGAAAGATCACCATGAAGAAAGGCATTCTTCACGTCCATCTGGAGAAGAGGCCATCAACGGACTGCTGCAACTGCCAAAAGTGCACGAACGGAGGTCATCTGAGCTACAGGTGCGAAAGTCTCCTCGTAGTCTATTCCGTATGCCTGAGTGAAGCCACGAGCCACCAACCGAGCCTTGTGCCGCTCGATGGAACCATCAGTTCGCTGCTTGACCTTGTAGACCCACCGGCAACTGACAGGCTCAATACCAACAGGAAGGGAGACGATATCCCAAGTCTGAGTCTGCTCAAATGCCTGAAATTCCTCGCTCATAGCCTGTCGCCACTGAGGGGACTGAACGGCCTCCTGGTACGACCGAGGCTCCTGGTCTGTGTGAAGGGCTGCAAGAAAGGCTGTAAACTGAGGCGAGTAGGAGGTGACCGTGGCAAAACCAAAACGGTCAGGTGGGCCAGAGCTAAAGCTGAAGCGATCAGGTGGGTGGTGCTCGCGCTGAGGGTAGCGGGGCGGCGGGCGAGGATCCACGACCGGCGACGTCGGACTGGGCGTAGCAGACGGAGTACCAGAGACATCGGGAGTATGAGGAAGACCTACGGAAGCAATCGGTGACGGAGGAGAGGAGGGGACAGAGGAAGACTCCGTGGAAGAATCACTAGAAACAGGGGGAGAAGTAGAGCTGGGCGAGAGGGGTGATAGAAGAGGCTCGAGAGTCGGAGACAGAGTGGGAGGAGTCTCCAAGAAGGTGAGGTCCTGAGCTGCAGAGGAGTAGTAAGGGGCATCCTCGACGAAGGAGACGTGTCGAGAGATGCGAAGGCGACGAGTCAAGGGGTCATAGCAACGATAACCCTTGTGCTCAGCGCTGATTCCTAGGAGGATGCATTTAACTGCACGTTCGGACAACTTCGTGCGCTCATGGGGCGGAAGAAGAACGAAACAGGTGCACCCGAAGGTACGAAGCAGACTGTAGTCAGGAGGGGAAGAGAAAAGACGCTCGTGGGGAGATGCACCACCCGTGAGAACAGACGAAGGGGTGATGTTGATGAGGTTGACTGAGGTCAAGACAGCCTCAGCCCAGAAAGTGTGTGGAACGGAAGCAGATAGAAGGAGAGCACGCGACGTCTCAAGTATATGACGGTGCTTCCTCTCGGCTACTCCGTTTTGCTCGTGTGTGTGAGGACATGAGTGCTCAAATAGAGTCCCATGGGACTGAAGAAGTGTCCGCATAACAGTGGAGAGATACTCGAGGGCGCAATCAGACCGAAAGGTCTTGATGCGACAACCGAACTGTGTGTGCACCATCGAGGTGAAGATCTGGTAAACCTGAGGAACCTCAGAGCGGTTCTGAAGAAGGTAGACCCAAGTGTATCGGCTGAAGTCATCGATGAAAGAGATATAGTAGCGATAGCCACACATCGAAGGAAGAGGTGCAAGACCCCAGATATCGGAGTGCACTAGGTCAAAAGGAGCAGAACTCTGAGAGGTACTTGAAGGAAAAGGTAAGGCTGTAGCTTTGGCAAGCTTGCAACCTGTACATGTAGATAAAGAAGAAAAGGAGCAATGACCTAGAGCACCAGTCTGGAGTAAGCTCTTGAGTCGAGACTCAGAAATGTGGTCAAGGCTTCGGTGCCACAGGTCGGCATCGGAAGAAGCTAAACTACAGACGCCAGAAGGGGGAATGAGGGGAAGATGGAGATGATCGAGGTGGTACAGTCCGCCTGACCTACGACCAACGCCAATCACCCGTCCGGTACGTGGATCCTGCACAACACAAGAAGAGGGGGAAAAAGTCACAACATATCCGTAGTCACAAAGGCTGCTAATAGAGATGAGCTGCATGCGAAGCTGGGGGACATGCAACACAGTGGGTAAAGAGAGACGACCGCTCGGCTCTGTAGTGGCGGTAATCGATCCACACTGCGAGATGGCTAAAGAAGAGCCATCGGCAGTATGTATCGACGGGATGTGCGGTGCCGGTCTGCAATCGGTAAGCAGGGAAGCATTGGAAGTCATGTGATGGGAGGCTCCAGAGTCCAAAATCCAAGTAGCGAAGGTACCGGGAGTGGCAAAGTGAGCAGAGGAACTAGAGGCGCTGGAAGCCTCGGCGGAGCTGAAGCTCGCCTGCTGGTCTAGGCGGAACTGGAGTTGTGCAAGCTGTGCTGAAGGAGCTGAGTAGTGGCATGACCGCCCAAGGAGCCCCAGGGTGAGGATGGAACCGTGCGAGGAGAGGACGGAGCAGTAGCAGTAGAGCCAACGGGTCGACCACGTCCTCGGGGTCCCTGCCTCTTCTCGGGATGCAGCTTCCAACATGTGGCGACAACATGACCTGGTTTGTGGCAATGAGTGCACACAAACCGATCACGACCAGAAGCAGATGTAAAAGAGGCAGTCGGGACTGCAGCGGGGACGCCAGTGTGGCTGGAGGAGTCGGCCATGGCGGCTCACTCGGTGCCGGAGTGGGTCAATGCAAACAGAGAGGAATCCGGCGAGGTCGGAGTCGATCCGGGTCCGACGAGGTGCTGTGGGTCAGATCTGATCGGACACACGCAGGGACACTCGGATGCACAAGGCAATACGCACGAATGTGCTGCTCAACGGAAGCGGTAGGGAGACTTGGTGGCTGGTTTTTCACACAGCTGAGGTCTAGATCCGGTGAGCCCTCGGCTCGGCAGTGGCGCCAAAGGAGGAGGCAGATCTGACGTGGATGGTTAAAGCAATTGGCGATCCGGTCAGCACGAGGAAGAAGGAGGCCAGCAGTAGTTGGTGATGAAAGGGAGAGAGCAGCCCACAACCCGCATCAAATTCGGAGGAGGGGCGTGATCTCGAGGAGATGGCAGATCTGGCAGTGGCGCCAAAGGAGGGGCGCGATCTCGAGGAGGGGCCGCCGGTCGGATGCAGATCCGGGCGCCGGTGAGGAGCAGATTTGGTCGCTGAGGAGCAGATCCGGGCGCCGGTGAGGAGCAGATCTGGTCGCTGAGGAGCAGATCCGGGCGGAGAGGGTCATCCGCGAGATCTGCTGAGGTCGCCGGTGCAGATCTGGACAACGTCAAGCGAGGTCGTCAGTGAGATGCAGACCTGGCCGCCGATCGGATGCAGATCCGGCCGCCTGTGAGATGCAGATCTTGGCGCCGGTGAGATGATCTAGCAGGCGGAGGTGCGCGATCCGGTCGCTGAGGAGCAGATTCGGCCGGAGAGGGTCGCCGGTGAGATGTAGATCCCGGCGCCGGTGCTGATCTGGCCGCCGGTGAGATGCTGAGGTCGGCGGTGAGATGCTGAGGAGTAGATCTGAGTTCTCAGATCTGGAGGTAGAGGAGCTTGACGTTGTCCGGAGAGAAGCTTGAGGTTGGCTCTGATACCATGTGACAAACATTTCCTAGCATGGAGAGGAGAGGAGAGAGAGAGAGAGAGAGAGAGGCTAGGGTTTTGGGGATGAATGGATTAATTCCACTCATTAGGCCAAGGGCCAAATATATATCTGAATGATACAAGAAAGACAAGGGGTATCCTATACAGGTAATCTACGGGTATATGTATCTCAACAATATACACTATCACTAACAATCACTAACAAGAGCAATACATATGAGTCCTCTATACACTGAGTATATATATATATATATATATATATATATATATATATATATATATATATATATATATATATATATATATATATATATATATATATATATACCTCCCCTCAAACTCAAGGTGGATCATGCACCAAGAGTTTGCCAATCAAAGACCGAAAGCGTGGCATAGGATGTGACTTCGTGAAGAAGTCTGCGATCTGCTCTACTGAGAGAATGAAGGGTAGTGAGATCGTCATGGCCTTATACTCCTGTCGGACGAAGTGACAGTCAATCTCGATGTGCTTTGTCCTCTCATGAAAAACCAGGTTGCTAGCAATCTGAATAGCACTCCAGTTATCACAGTGAAGTGGAGTAGGCCCAAAGAAAGCAACACCGAGATCACTGAGAAGACGCCGAAGGTGAACTATCTCCTTAGTCGTGGAGTCCATGGCCCTGTACTCAGCCTTAGTACTGGAAAGAGACACCACTTTGTGCTTCTTGCTGCGCCAGGATATCAGAGAGTCGCCGAGAAACAAGCAGTAACCAGTGGTGGAGCGGCATGTAGTTGGATCTCCAGCCCAGTCTGCATCCGAGTAGGCTCGAAGGCTGAGAGAGGAAGACGACGACAGAAACAAGGAGCGAGTAGCTGATGGGATGCGTATGCTTAAATAAACCCAAGTGCAGAATTTAAAGCATTAAAAATCAGATTTCAGCAAAGCCTATAAACACGATTCATCATTCATTCAAGCCCAAGCATATTTAATTTGACAAAATGATAAAACTGACATAATAAGATTTAATTTCATATTCTAATAAACCAGTCCAGCGTTACAGATGATCACAATCTCAAATAGATAAAGCCAATGTCTCAAGAACAAGCAAAGATCTAAACGAATAAATCCTAATGGATGAGATTCACGGAAAAAACCAAATATTAGGAACCCTAATATGAAATCAGCAATAAGGCCGGTTGTGGAAAAGAAAATATCACATGAAAGTATCAGAGGATAATCCAAACCGTGCTTTGGTCAATGCCGGCGGCTGACAGGGACTCCGTTGTTGCAGATGAAAGGCGCGGAAGGGGAGGCGTGGTCCAGAAGAAGAGGTGAAGAAGCCGAGACGATGGATCTTTGAAGATGAAGGTACTCCGCGTCGATCTTCCGCGAAGCCGTAGACGAATGGCGATGCGACGGGGTAGAAGCGTGCGAAGGAAGAAAAGATTAGAAGCAGGGAAGATTTGTCGAAAGGGATACACCGAACAAGCGCACACGCTTCTCCGTTCTAGGGTTTCAATTTCATATCATCCTCCCTTTCATCAATTAGGGTTTGTAGATTTATAGGGAAAACAACTAAGAAAACAAAAAAGGAAAGAAGGAGAGAGAGGGGCCGGTCGGGTAGAGAGGGAGAGAGGGACGCGCGGGTGAGAGAGAGGGGATCGGGTGTGTCCGCGGGAGAGAGAGAGAGGGCCGGTCGGGTAGGGTTTCGGTTAGGGTTTTTGGGTGTTTGATTCTCCTTCGAATCTCATCCATTGAGATCTATACTAACTTAAGATCCTACGGCTAAAAAGTAAACACAGAAACGAGTCAGTTCGGCATCTGTGGCTCGAACCGGATGCGAACATGGCTCGCACCTACCCAAACCAGAAATAAAAATGCAAATAACTAAAGATCCGTTGGTCGGATCGAAACAAAATAAAAACCAAAGTCATAGAGCTTCAATTGAGCTTTCCACTGATGCAGACGGATCGACGATCGGCTTCCTGGATCTCCGGAACGGATGAAAATATGTCATCAGCTGTAGCAAATCTGCACGTAGTAGGCTCGTCTGCATCAAGTCCCCCGGAGTCAAAAGAACTCGACTCCTGTCGAGCAAGGTCCTGGATCCGGCGGGGGCTCTCCTGGTAGTAACTGCAACCGCTGAATCTGCTTTGACTGCTCTCCCGGGTCCGGTGGCCAAGTAATCCACCTCAAGTACGCCGCAACTCCATCTGGCATCCCCTGCCCCTCGACGCTAAGCGAAGACCTGAAAGCCAAAACCAACATCCTCCGCGGCACGATATGATCTTCAAAATACTCAGATAATTTCATGTGATAATAGGAGTTTGGGTTGACATGAATTTCAAATGACATATGAAAAGAAAAGCCACGGGAGCATAATGTGCTGCGGGTCATAGGCTTGCACAATAGGCAATGGTGTATTTGAAAGGCCATGGGGTGTGGGTGCATTATGTGGTGCTCGAAGTGGCCTGCGCACGGTGCAAAACAAGTGGATTCTAGAAGACGACGAAGATATGTGATGCAATCATTGTCTGGATGCAGTGAATAAATAAGAAATTAAAGAACTCATCATGCCACTTGTTATGACTCCGAAAAATTAAAGATGGTGGGTTGTCTGAAATCTGAAAGCATGATTCATAAGTATTTTGCATCGAAAAGTGATCAAACATGCCAAAGTCGTCTTTAAGGTTAAACTCAACACTTGGATGATATGGATGCACATATGATTGGTCTATGATTGTAGAGATGTCAGGCAAATGATGAATGCGAGTGTCATGAATGCCTACAGACTCTAAATGCGATGTGCATGCAATGAAATGCAAAATGTGGTCTAATCCCTTCCCAATTGTTAGTGAATCAGATGAACACCCTACTAGATTATCAGCGAATGTGGGTTTGGGCTGACTCTGACTCAGAAGACTTTGAGGTGTGTGGGACCGGTGCCTCCTAAAACATGTGGGCCATAGGGTGACATTGATGCCGTCCTTAAGAAAGGTATAGGTGTTGGCTCTTCCGTGATGTTGTACATCTCGGTCGAACTGCCAGGGACGCCCTAATATAACATCGGCAACTTCTAAAGGAAGGACATCGCACCAAATCTCATCGCGATATTGCAGCCCAATTGACAATTTTGCCAAACAACAATGAGTTACCAGCTTGCTCGTGGTGTTGTCTAGCCAGGATGTTTTGTAAGGGTGAGCCAATGGTTTAACTTTCCATTTCTTGCTCCTAACTACCCTTTCATTGATCAGATTGGTGGTGCAACCTCCATCTATCAAGACACAAAGGTCCATTCTGTTGACAGTGCAGACTGTTCGGAACAGCTCTGTATGAGCAAATATTTGATTTTTACTCAAGTACAAATTTCAAAAGGACTCGCTTCGAGGGAGCGGAGTACAAAATGTATATCAGGAGATTGCGGGGAAATCCGTCTAAGATCCTTTGATACTCGATTTCGAAGTACAAAGATTACAACAAGTGAGGAAATGAAAAGAGAAGAGCGTTGCGGTGCTTGATCCTTCCGGGCTTTGTGCGTGATCGGCTAGGGGCTTTGCTTTACTCTTCTTCTCCTAGAATCTTCACTTGTTCTTCGCTTGTTCTTCGACTTGCTTTGGACTTGAATCTTCAATTTTCCATCTTCGATCTTCGGTCTTCGATTTTCTTTTGTTTGCTTCGATCTTCGATGCTTCTTCTCCGGGATTTTCTTGGTGGTTTGAAGTATCTTCAATCGGGAGCTTTGTGGGTTCTTCTTGCTATGGCCAAAAAGATCCCTTCTTCTCTTCTTGTCCCTCCTTTTATAAGGGTCGAAGTAGTTATTGTAGAGAATAACTACTTCGGGTGGTTGAAGCAACCTCCTGGTGGTTTTTATAACTTCCCTTGGATGGTTAGGGAAACTTCCAGGTGGTTTATATAACTTCCTTGATGGTTAGGATCATATTCGAGTGGTTTTGTAACTTCCACTGGTAGCTTAATCCTTTTGAGTTTGAGTGAACCAGTCTGATTAAAATGACTTGTGGTTCGGGTCTTAAATCCGAATCGACTTACTGCGACTTAGATTTTAACCAAGTTAACTCTTGATCCGGTCCTTTCTGACTTGGTAGGTTCAATGAGTTTGTCAAGATCTAGCGTAAGCTTACTTGTAGGAGCTTAAGCTTGATTATTCTTCGGCCTTGTATATCGGCTTGTCGAAGGATGCTCATCTCTAAGTATCATTCTATTGACTTAGATATAGCCTTTGGACGATAGGGATATAGTACTTTCCTTACTCTCAGACTTGGTCAAATTTCAGAGCGTAAGGAAGCAAGAAAAATTTCCTTGGTCATCAAGGAAATAAAGTATAAGGAAGCAAAATTTCCCTGGTCATCAGGGAAATAAAGTCTTCCAGACTTAGCCAAATTTCTGAGTGTAGGCAAAAATTTCCCTGGTCATCAGGGAAATAAAGTGTAAGGAAACAAAAATTTCCCTGGTCATCAGGGAAATAAAGTCTTCCAGACTTAGCCAAATTTTGAGTGTAAAGCAAAATTTCCCTGGTCATCGGGGAAATAAAGTCTTCCAGACTTAGCCAAATTTCTGAGTGTAGACAAAAATTTCCCTAGTCATCAGGGAAATAAAGTGTAAGGAAACAAAAATTTCCCTGGTCATCAGGGAAATAAAGTCTTCCAGACTTAGCCAAATTTTTGAGTGTAAAGCAAAATTTCCCTGGTCATCAGGGAAATAAAGTCTTCCAGACTTAGCCAAATTTCTGAGTGTAGAGAAAAATTTCCCTGGTCATCAGGGAAATAAAGTCTTCCAGACTTAGCCAAATTTCTGAGTATAGAGAAAAATTTCCCTGGTCATCAGGGAAATAAAGTGTAAGGAAGTAAAAATTTCCCTGGTCATCAGGGAAATAAAGTCTTCCAGACTTAGCCAAATTTTTGAGTGTAAAGCAAAATTTCCCTGGTCATCAGGGAAATAAAGTCTTCCAGACTTAGCCAAATTTCTGAGTGCAGAGAAAAATTTCCCTGGTCATCAGGGAAATGAAGTATAAGAAAGCAAAATTTCCCTGGTCATCAGGGAAATAAAGTCTTCCAGACTTAGCCAAATTTCAGAATGTAAGGAAGCAAAATTTCCCTGATCATCAGGGAAATAAAGTCTTCCAGACTTAGCCAAATTTCTGATTCTCTAGCTTTAGGCAATATTTCAATGTCTACAAATTGCCCCCTCAAGGATTGACGTTTCAAGCGAAAAGCGAAAAAGGTCAATCTTTGATTTTTTTTTTTTTTGCCAGGGCCGGCCAGGTTTGACCAGGGCCGGCCAGAAACCTCCAGGGCCGGCCAAAATTTTTTTTTTTTTTTTTTTTTTTTTTTTTTTTTTTTTTTTTTTTTTAGGACGGCGGTACAGCTCGTCCTTTGACCCCCCTTTGTCTATAAAAAGGGGTCTCCTCTCCTTTTCTAACTTATTTTTCGGTATTTCTTGAAGCTAGGTCTAAAAACCCTACTTCAAGGTATTTTGCAAAAACCATCTCGCAAACTTGATTCCTTCGGCAAGTAGACGACCAAATCATCCAAGGTAATCATAATCTTGATCTTTTCCTTTGCTTTGCTTTCTCTCTGATCTTCGTTTCTCCTTTTGCAATGATCTTTGTGGGCCCCTTTTAAAAAAAACGAAACCCTAGTTCAAGGTTTTGCAAGAATGATCTTTGATCTCCTCCTTTACCTTTTTGAATCATATGATATTTGATTCTTGGATCATCTTTCATGCATCTAGATGATCTTTGACTACCCATCTACTTGAATCGACTAGGTTTTTAGAAACCTTAGTTCAAGATTTCGTAATAACGATTTTTTTTTGCTCTCATTTTTACCTTTTTTTTTTTTTATGTATATCTCGTGCATGATGTTAGATAATCTTTGACTATTCATCTACCCGAATTGACCAGGTTTGACCAGGTCAATTTTTTTTTTTTTTTTTTTTTTTTTTTTTTTTTTTTTTGCCAGGGCCGGCCAGGTTTGACCAGGGCCGGCCAGGCAATCCCCAGGGTCGGCCAAATTTTTTTTTTTTTTTTTTTTTTTTTTTTTTTTTTTTTTTTTTTTAAGGACAGCGGTACTTATGACGGTACAGCTCGTCCTTTGACTCCCCTTTTACATGAAACGGGATTCTTTTCTTTATTTTGCTTGTTCCTTGATCTTCTTTCCTTCCTTTGCAATGATCTTCGATCTTTGATGTTTTTCGATGGTCAACTTTTGCAAAATGTATTCTAACTTTTAACGCAATCTTCTGTGTGTAGGTATGAGTACTTCAGAGAAATACATTGCTATGCCAGAAGATGGTTGGTTAGAAGAAGAAGAAGAACGAGGGGTCACTTATCTTGTTTTTCCTCATGCGAAAGTCAAGCAGCATGGGGCAACTCTGAAAAAGAATGGCCCAAACTCTTTGACTACCTTGAGAATCGTTGAGCACGAGAGTTGTGACAACGATAGTCATGGGGCTGAGAAGAGCGCTGGACCCATCAGCCGTTTTGAAAAGGCTCCGATTCTTTCTTTTCCGTATCATCATACAACGGCTGAAATGGTTCCCATTCCTCAAATTGCTTCAAAAATTGCTTCAAGATTCACTCGATGGGGGGACGAAATACGAGGTCGTGGCGATGTCCAGTATCTCAATGGTTTCAGTGAATGGATGCACGAAGTCTTCGAAGCCTTGCGCAGCCGAGAGGCTACTAGAAACATATCTGTTATGCTGGAACCTGCTTGTTATGAATATTGTAGGCCTGATGGAATGTATAGAGCTTTGTGTGAGCTCTGGTGTCCGGAAACGAATACATTCCTTACTTCTATTGGGGAAATAGGGATTTCCTTGTCGGAGATATATCAGGTATATTCATACTTGAAATTGAATTTGAGCGACATTCATACGTGTAACTTACTTTCTTCATTTTTCTTCTTCCAGATATCAGGTTGTCTCATGAGTGGAGAATATTACCAAGAGAGAGTCCCTAATCTCTTTGAGCTTTTCGACTGTGTATATACTCCTTCAGTACTTTCCTATCTTTTCAAAGCTTTTGCAATTATTGCTGCATCTTGCCGTAGTGACCGAGTTCGGCATTGTGACTGGATTGATTTTTGGTTTCGTGGGTACCCTCGAGCTGTTAATTCTCAGAAAACTGATATCATAAGGAAAGCCAAAGCTAAACTTGACCAATCAGGAGATATTAATAGGCCGATCAGTCTTATGCCACCAGAGAAACGACCTTCTGGCTCGAAACCCAGTCCTTACGTTTTGCTAGGATTGTCAGCCAATAGCACTCTGGGGAAGATTGTCTATAGGTCTGCGGCGATTGTTCTTTTTCTTTGTAAGTTCGCCCTGCCTTGGAGTGGTGACTTGATTCGTCCTGGTACTTTCATCCCAGCTGTAAATATGGTGAAAGGTACCGAATACAATTTGGCTGTTCCCATATTATGCTTACTCTACAATGGTCTGACGCGGACTTACAGCAGCCTGTCTACAAGCCCCAAGTTCAGTGGTGAGCTAGGTCGGGCTAGTTCCTTTTGTCCCCTTCACTACTTATATGGGTGGATTGGACTTCACTTTCCGAGAGGGATATTTGCCAAGAATCTTCGGCAAAAGAGATTTCCTTTTCTCATATCAGTATCTGGTGCTCTGGCAGCTTATCAGCCTTGGGAAGGGTCAGCTCAAGACGCTAGGATGATTCTTCGTACTATGGGAGAAGCTGATTTTCGTTTTGCCCATGAAGCTTGGAAGCCGATCCCTGATAGAGAAAAGGGTATCTTTTATGATAATGGCAAGATGCCATACCCCATCTTCCTCTCAATGTTGAGTTGTAAACCAGGGTTTCTTGTATTCCGTCGGGGTAATACAGTACAGATAGCACAGTATAGCCCTCATCGGTTTTCTCGTCAACAAGGTTTTATGCAAACGATACCTGGAACACCTATCCCTTATAAGGAAGAAGTGTCTCCAAAGTTGGCGTTTGGTTATTGGTTAACATTCAGTGAGAGGCATACTGGAGTTAGTTTTGCTCTTCCGTTACAAGGAGTAAACCTCAGAGACTGCGTATCTTCAGCATATTCAAGTTTAGTAAGAGGGGGAATCAAGAATCGATTGGCTATGTATCCTTCTTCTATGCTGAAATCGAGTGAGAAAAGCTCGTTTGAGTTCAAAAAAGATGAAGGCATGAGAGATAGGACGGAGATTCGATTCCAAAAGAACTCTCGTCCTGGTTCTTCACGAGCGTGCCATCGCCGAACAGAATCTGACAGAGAAGTTGAGTCTTCTTGTTCTAGCACTTCTGAGCGTCCTGTTCCTCCAGCCATGCCTTCCGAGCGACAGGGAGATGAAAGAGGTGCCAGGAAGAGGGCGAGAACATCAGAGGATAGTTCTTCTGTTCGGGAGATCATTAATCCTCTTGCGACGTCCCCTACTGGATCGAGGCATCAAATATTGGAGACTGCTCTTGTTGCAGCTTCTCCTGCTGAGATGGCAACTCAAGGTGTTGATATTACTACTTCAGGTATGAGTTGTCCCCTTTGTAATCCTTTGAATATTAATGATTGCTGTATGTTTTACCCTATCGCTTTGTTGTATAGGATATTCAGCTGGCGGCCTTTGCATTCCTAATGATGATCTAACTGAAGTGATTGGCAAAGGATTATTGGAGGATGATGCCTTTGAAGCGACATACCCATTTTTCTAGGATTTGCAAGATGAGGGTGTTGGAAAAAATCACGAGGCATCAGTAACCGTTGAGATGACCAGAAAAGAAATAGTGGGTGACTCTATGTTTGAGGAGCTTGCAGGTCCTTCCACAACACCAGTGGATCATGAAGTTCAATCTTCTTTGGTATGCCAGAAAGCTCAGGCAGAAGTCCCTGTTTTTAAGAAGCAGGATCGATTGCTGGGATGAGTCCAACTATGTCTGAGGCAACTGGATTTGTGCATGGTTCAGTTGAGGAGATGGACCGTTCTTTGGCTGCTATTATGCTGGTTCCCTGCAGGTCATTCATAGACTGCTCACTGAAGCCTTTTCATCAAGCGGGATTCTCAGCACTAGAGAAGTGGTGGGCCAGTATGGGTGTTATCTTTTGTGATCGTCTTCGAAAATTCGGAGTGAACGATTCTGTCTTTGTTGAAAAGATCGAATCGCTTCTTCAAGACAGCCATACTTATCATAACCGACGTTCATCGTTTGTCAAGGAAAAGGCTATTGTTAGTCCGGACCATATAGCGAAGATAGAAGAGACTTTGAAGTCGTTCTCCCAGTTCTTGGATGAGGGTGATTCTGTACTGTCAACAGCAAAGTCAGAGGAAACTTCTGCTCGTTTAGCATTGGAGGAGGCTAAAGCGTTGGTTATTTCTTGCGAAAAGCGTTTGGCTGCAGCTTCTGATGCCGTGACTTTACAAAATGATTACCTCAACTCCCTGAAGGCACAAAAGACTGAAAAAGAGAAAGAACTGACCGAACTCAAGGGTCAAGAGGAAGCTGGGGCATCTTCTGTCTTAGCTATTGATGGCGCACGAGAGGAACTTATGCAGCGTCTTCGTGACTTAAGCTCGATATATTGATTAATAAGCTTTGTACTTTTTCCTTTTAGACTTCATTAAGATTTATGCAATATGAATTCTCCTGGTATTTCCTTCTTGATTGTTCTACTGAATATGGGTTATTATTATTTTTTTTTGTTTGGACTGAACCTGAGGGGTTTCCTCAGGCTGCCTACGTACCCTTTTTCAAGGGATCAAGTCGCACGTAGTTCCCTTGGATTTTTTTTTTTTTTTTTTGCTTGCTTGCATCACCCTGATCGATATGCATCCCAACTAGGTTGGCACCCACATCTATCAGGACTATCATTTGCAATATAGAGTGATTTTCTTCATGCATAATATCGCTTGAGGAACTTGCCGTTGATTGGGCCAAGTTGTCCTCCTTCTGGTGTCATAAGTAGATATGCTCCATTAGTATAGACTTCTCTGACGACATGAGGGCCATCCCACTTAGCATCAAATTTTTTTCCTGCTCTGTGAGACAAGATGATGGGACGTCGCACTGCTAGGACCAAGTCCCCTTTTTGGAAAGAGCGAGGCTTAACTTTTTTATTGAACGCTCGAGAAATACGAGCTTGATAGCATTCAAGTCGTTGCTGAGCCTCAAGTCTTTTCTCGTCTAGAGCTTCCAATTCCACAAGTCGGAGTTGAGCATTTTCATCAGTAGTAAGACCTTCTTGGATGGCAATTCTTAGAGAAGGAATTTGAAGTTCTAGAGGTAGAATCGCCTCTACTCCATACACAAGGGAATATGGTGTTGCTTGAGTCGGAGTGCGAAACGATGTTCGATAAGCCCATAGAGCCTCGTGCATACGCTCGTGCCAGTCTCTTTTAGATTTAGAAACCACCTTCTCCAAGAGTTTGCATAAGGTCTTATTGAAAGCTTCTGCTAAACCATTGGCGGGAGCATTATACATTGTAGAACATCTCTGTTTGATTTTATACTTAGCACAGAAATTATCCATAGCAGCGTTTTTGAATTGCTTGCCATTATCAGTAACGATGCAACGAGGAACTCCATATCGGAAGATGATATCATTTTGAATAAAATTCATGACTGAATTTCGGTTCACTTCTCTGAGAGGGACTGCCTCTGCCCATTTGGAAAAGTAGTCTGTCGCCGCTAGAATATAAAGGTGCTGCTTAGAAGATTTGGGTAATGGACCGACTATGTCAAGTCCCCAAGAGTCAAATGGCCATGAAGCGACTGTAGGATGAAGTGGTTCTGGCGGCTGACGAATATAATCACCATGGATTTGGCATGCATGACACTTTTTGGAGAAGTTTAAGCAATCTTTAACCATGGTAGGCCAGTAGTATCCCATTCTTTTGATACGAAAGTGAAGTTTCGGCCCTGACTGATGAGTACCACATATACCTGAATGTGACTCCTGGAGAGCAAACTTGATGTCTTCTCCGGTCAAGCATCTCATAAGTGTACCATCATAGCTTCGACGATATAATTCGCCATTGAAATGCAAGAACTTGGGGGCTCGTCTTCTTATCTCAGTTCTGTGTTTAACTTCTTTAGGGAGTTTGCCACTCTCGAGGTAATCAATAAGGGGTTGTCTCCAGTCTTGTTCTTCTATGACATAGGAATGATCTTCATTTTTCTGACCTATAGCCTGATTGAATTGATCTTCCAGAGTGAGTATCCACCTTCGACAAACCGGAATATTTAACTGCTCAAGGTCTTGAATAGCAAGCGATGCTGCTAGATTCGCCAATGCATCAGCTTGTTGATTCGAACTTCTTGGTACATGTTGAATGCTTGCTGCTTCGATGCTGTTGAATAAAGTAAGAGCATATTCATGATAAAACTTGAGGTCTTCCTTATTGACTTCATAATCTCCCAAGACTTGATGAATGATGAGTTTGGAGTCACCATAAATTCGTAGCCCTTGAAGTTTCATGTCCCGAGCGAGTTCAAGACCAATAATTAATGCCTGGTATTCGGCTTTGTTGTTTGAACAAGGCTCTGCCAATGAGAAAGAGTATGGGAGAGTTTCGGAGTTTGGCGAGACGAAAACAATCCCTGCCCCCGCAGCTTGTCGTTTTGCAGCTCCATCAAAGAACATTTCCCAAGAAGGGATTATGTTTACAAAGAAGACCTCCTCATCTGGTAATTCCTCAGTTAACTCCCAATCCGCAGGAATAGAGTGATGAGCCAAAAAATCTGCTAAGGCTTGCCCTTTGACTGCTCTCTGGGGGGTGAAGATGATATCAAATTCTGACAGGAGTAGAGCCCATTTTGCTAGTCTTCCTGATAGAACAGGTCTTGACATAATATATTTGAGGGGATCTGCTTTAGATACAAGTTTAATAGTATGAGCCAACATATAATGCCTTAACTTTTTTGTGGCAAAAATAAGGGCTAAGCATATCTTTTCTATAGGAGCATACTGTAATTCTGCCCCCACAAGAGTACGACTCAAATAGTAACAAGCCACTTCCTTTCCGAATTCATTTTCTTGTGCAAGCAATGCCCCCAGAGAGTGTTCTTGTGCGCTTATGTAAAGTATCAAGGATATCCCTGGAATGGGTGCTGTCAGAACTGGTGGTTTCAAGAGATAGTCCTTAATATCTTGGAAAGCCTTTTGACATGCTTCATCCCATTTGAAAATAGCATCCTTTTTCATGAGCTGGTGAAAAGGGTGACATCTCCCGGAGAGGTTGGCGATAAATCGCCTGATATAAGCCAAGTGACCTTGTAAGCTTCTAAGGTCATGAAGTGACTTAGGGTCGGGCATGTTGAGAATAGCATCAATTTTAGATTGGTCTATCTCAATGCCTCGATGCCTTACGATGAAACCGAGGAATTTTCCGGATGTAACTCCAAAGGCGCATTTAAGCGGATTCATTCGTAGTTGATACCTTCTTAATCTATCAAAGATAGCACGCAAATCATCCAGATGTGAAGACCTTTGTTTGGACTTCACGACTAGATCATCAACATAGCATTCTACATTTTGGTGAAGAATGTCATCAAAAATCCGCTGCATGGCTCGTTGGTAGGTAGCTCCTGCGTTCTTCAGTCCAAAAGGCATTACTTTATAACAAAAGATGCCCTTAGGCGTGCGGAAAGCTGTGAGTTCTTCATCCTTTGGTGCCATTCGGATTTGATTGTATCCTGAAGAGCCATCCATGAAGGATAGAGCTTCATATCCCATTGTAGCATCCACCATAAGTTCGGTGATTGGTAAAGGAAAATCGTCTTTGGGGCATGCATTATTCAAATCTCTGAAGTCGACACATACTCTGATTTGCCCATTCTTCTTCTTCACGGGTACAACACTAGAGATCCAAGTAGGATACTTAACTTCTCTAATGAACCCTGCTTCAATCAGTTTGTTCACTTCGGCTTCAATTTGTGGAATAAGTTCTGGGCGGTATCTTCTTTGGCCTTGCTTGATAGGATTAGCACCACGTTTCACGGCAAGCTGATGAACAGCAATTTTGGGGTCTAAACCTGGCATTTCTTTATAAGACCAAGCGAAGACGTCCTTGTATTCTTGGAGAAGCTTGACATACTCGACTTCTTCGTTCGTTGTTAGGAGAGAACTGACGAATGTCGGTCGTGGTTCTTCTTCAGTGCCAAGATTAATTTCTTTTAAATCATCCACAGTGGACTGCCCCCCTTCTTCAAGGACTGGAGGTGCATCAGCTAAGTCACTGTCCGAAGAAGAAGACGAGCAATCGATGTACTCAGTAGAAATATGATTGACAGATACAACGATTTTCTTTTTCGACCCAGAGGAAGAAGATGCGTTCAAACATGCTGAATTGGTAGTAGAGTCAGAAGTAGCATCGATACTGATTGTCAAAGGAGCATCCTGAAGAGGCGGAACTCGATGCCAGGTGAGACTGTGTCGCTGAAAAGACCCGCTGTGACCATAGGAGATTTTGGCATGTCGAGAATGAGCAAACCTGGGTGGGCGGGAGGGCTTTGCGAAACCAAGTTCAAGTCTGTCAAAGACTGATTGTCGTGGATGATTATTTTTGACGATTTCAGATCTGATTCTTGGTTTCTTTATCCTCTCAAAGACTGAAGTTTGATTTGGCTTTAACTGGTGATGTACATCGGGCATCTCATATTGTGCCATGAGTATTTCTTTCTTCTTTGCACGTCGTCGCCTTCTTTTTGCTGACTTAGACAATGTCTGAAAGTCTTCATCTGTGTTACCGAGATACTTCTTTTCTACTGTGTCATCATCTGCATCATATAAAGCTTTTGTATAGTCTTCTTCCTCTTGGGCTTCAATGAAGTTTGCGGACATAGTTTCTTTTGCGCTTGTTTTGAGCACAATGGGGATTTGCTTGGCTCCAATGCCAGGTCGAGTTTGTGGTATATTTTCTCCAGCCAAGAAGAGCCGCTCTTGGGTTTTAGTTAAACCGTAAGGGGCTGTTCGTGGTGGTAATGTACCTAAACGTTCAACATCTTTTGGAGTGAATCCAGCTTTGCTCAGGAGAGTTGATGCTTCGCTTCCCCATGTTCCTTCTGGTTTGAATGTGGAGTCGCCAGAGTTAGTAGCTGATGTTAGGCTGTGCAGCGGCAATACCAAGTCTTCTTTTAAAGTGACCAAATTAGCATCTGTAAAAGAGGTGGATGGCTTTGTATGCATAGGAGTGAATGGTGGCTGTCCTATCTTTCGGCCTCTCTGTGGTACGAAACTTAACACCGGAGCAGATTCAGCCATTTTTGTAGGATATTTATTAACCTTCTGTTTTCCTTTTATACTCTTCATTTGAACTGGCACCGCTTGCTGGTTTGATTTCTTCGGATAAAGGACATAAAAATCGAATTTCCCTGAAGGTTGGCCAAGTAAACCTACTTCTGGGTCACCGTTCTCATATCTTTGTTTGAGAGATTATTGTGATGACTTCTTGTTTTTCCTTCGCCGATCTTCATCATCTTCGTATTCCAATTCCAGAGCCTCTTCAAGGCATTCGTCACATTCGCAATCACCAAACATCGTATGACGTTGGGTTGGAGGATTTGGAGAGACCCTGACTGATGGAGTCACTTCTTTTGCCTCTGTTTCTTGGAGAGAATTTGTAGCTTTGTTGGGTGACGTTTCCTTGATAACAGAGCCTTTACTGTGGTAGAATTTGGCGTCGGCGAGATAAGCTTCTGCTTCATTAAATGGTCTATCATCTGCCAGAACGCACTTCTCAATGCCCCCTTGGTGATATTTGAAACATTGATGTAATGTTGAAGGCATTATTTTATTCATATGTAGCCAAGGTCTTCCAAGTAAGAGTCGATAAGAGGTTTGACAGTCTATGACATGGAACAGAGTCATAGTGTCAAGTTCTCCGATTGACAACTTCAAGCGTATGATGCCGACAGCTGACTGTGCCCCTTGGTTGAAGCCTTGAATGACCAATTTGCTTCTGGAAAGTTGATCACTTTTTATGCCCAAGTCCTTCATGGTTTGACTAGGCATGATATTGACAGCCGATCCGCCATCTATCAATATGCGAGTTACTGGTTTTTCATTGATATAACCAGAAACATAAAGAGGTCGGTTGTGCAACCGTGCTCCCAGCTGCAAATCTTCGTCAGAGAAGGAGATAGTCATATCACATTGGACTGATTTTTCTTCATTAGTCTTCACTTGATAACTTTCTGGGTCGGTTAATGCCGCAGCCATAGCGTGGCGTGCATCTTCCGAAAGATGGAAAGCCTCTATAAGTGGCAAATGTAACATAGCTTCATCAGAAGTAGCTGCGAGGTCTCCTTCTATCGGCTCAACAGGAGGTATATTATCTGACATTTCTGGAGGCTGAAGAGTTAGTTCCTCATTTGATTCTTTCTCATGGACTTCTGCCGTATAGCAAGTTGATGAAGAGGATAAATCATTTTCGAAGAAATCTTCAGGAATGAAGTCTCTTAGTGTAAGAGGTCGCCGGACGGCTTGATGTAGTATTTCTTCATCATTGACTGTAACAACTTTAGGCATACTTTTCTTTTGGCCTTTCTTCTTTAAAGACTTCTTGACGTAAGTCTTTTCTCTCTTAGACTTATCATAGATTATGGGAGAGACTTTACGGAGAGGGGCTCGAGGGGTTCTTTTATTTCGAACCACCAAGGTCCATCCGTCCTTCTGTTCCGAATTCTCTTTTTCAAGGGAATAGTCATTCTCTTTTGGAGGCAAGGGGGCTTCTTTCGTTGGTAGACTTTCACGACTCTTGATCTGATTTTTGCGCATCTGGATTCTGAGTTCTGGTGCCCCCAAGCTTGCAACCTGAGTAACATGCATATGCCTCCTTACTGAAGAATGTTGCTTGTTGAGGAGGGCTGAAGTTTTTATCTTGAAAACTAGCCTCTTCCTTGCTGCTGGAATTTGAACTGGTGGGAGAGAACCGAAGACAATGGATGTCATGTTAGTTGCGACTATCTCATCTGAAGGCAACTCAATCTTTCCTTGACGTGCCAACGACATGATTTTCTCTTTGAACACGAAACATTTTTCGATAGGGTGACTCACGACCCTATGATATTTGCAATATAAAGGATCATCAACTCTATTTGCTTCTTCTGGTCTCTTGGATAAAGGTATTTCGATCATCTTCTCCTCCAAGAGTTGGTCAAACATAGCTGAAACTTCTGAGTCTGGAAAGGGATACTTCTTCGCTTGGAGCTCTTCTAAAGTCATCCGGGGTGGCCTTTGCTGTGAAGACTCAGTAGTAGGCTTGGTGTTGTCTGGTTTTTCTTTCATCTTCAAAGGTTTGGAAGAAGAAGCAATGTTTACAACATTTGTTTGTTTTGCTTTTGGAGCTGACATTTTTTCTTTACCGTCTGCCTTAGACTTCGAAAAGTCCCTTGGCTTGGAATCTCCGTGAGTGGCCAAGCTAAGCTCCATATCGTGAGCTCGTGTGGCCAACTCTTCAAAGGAGCTGGGTTTGATTCCCTGGAGAATGTAGAGTAATCCCCAATGCATTCCTTGAATGCACATCTCTATTGCTGAAGACTCGGAGAGTCGATCCCGTGAGTTGAGAGCAAGGTTTCTCCATCGATCGATATAGTCTATGACTTTCTCATCTTTGCGTTGCTTGACAGCAGTAAGTTCCACCATACTCACCACACGCCGAGTGCTGTAGAACCGAGTGAGAAACTCCCGTTCTAATTGTTCCCAGCTATCGATAGACCCCGGAGTGAGGTCTACATACCATTCGAATGCGGTCCCTTTGATAGACCGAACGAATTGTTTGACCATTTCATCATCATAAGTGCCAGCATTGTTACAAGTTTCTATGAAGTGGGCAATATGTTGCTTTGGATTGCCTTTTCCTTCGAATTGCTGGAACTTGGGTGGGTTGTATCCTGCCGGAAAGCGTAAGTCTTGGATACGTTGGGAGTAAGGCTTGGTGTACCCTACTGTGGACTTAGAAAATCCGTCTCCCCTTGCTTGGATCATACTTGCGACCATAGACTGTAATTGTTCAACAGTCATAGGTGAAGATGTAGGCATGATTGCACCTATCTCTGGAGAAGTGATCATCGGCGGCATCAAAGTCCGAGTAGTCGTGGGGAGGGCCTTGGTTGTTGCAGGAACCAAAGCCTCTTCCTTAGTATCCATTTTTTTGAGAAGACTGTTGATTTGACGATCCTTTTCTGCCATTGTCTGGACCATCTGAGCCATGAGTTGGCTCATTTGTCGTACTTCCTCCTCAAGTTTAGTCATTGTGGAGTTAGTAGAATTTGGGCGAACTTCCTGGCGTGCCTCGAGAGTCTCAACGTCGTCTTCCGAGACATAGTCATGATGAACAACAGCGTCCACATGACCATCTGGATTGAAGATTACTTCGTCTCTCACCCCGAGTTCCTTAGTGCATAGGATATCTCCCTCGGTTTCGACTTCAGGTAGAACTGAAGTAGTCTTCTTGCGCCTAGTGTAGACACGTAGTGCAGGGGCCTCCTCGGATGCCGAAACATTAGCATTCGTGGTGACGTTCTCCTGGTTGCCTTGTTGGAGTGTATTTGACTCAACAAAAGGCATAGTGACGGGAACAACCATAGCATCGCCGATACCGACCATGTTGAAAATTTGAATTAGAAGAATCCTTCGTAAGGAAGAAAACTTCGAGTATGAGAACCAACGAAATGGAGGGATGAAAGGAGACGGATGTCCCACCGGGCGTGCCAAAGTATTTGTATGAGCAAATATTTGATTTTTACTCAAGTACAAATTTCAAAAGGACTCGCTTCGAGGGAGCGGAGTACAAAATGTATATCAGGAGATTGCGGGGAAATCCGTCTAAGATCCTTTGATACTCGATTTCGAAGTACAAAGATTACAACAAGTGAGGAAATGAAAAGAGAAGAGCGTTGCGGTGCTTGATCCTTCCGGGCTTTGTGCGTGATCGGCTAGGGGCTTTGCTTTACTCTTCTTCTCCTAGAATCTTCACTTGTTCTTCGCTTGTTCTTCGACTTGCTTTGGACTTGAATCTTCAATTTTCCATCTTCGATCTTCGGTCTTCGATTTTCTTTTGTTTGCTTCGATCTTCGATGCTTCTTCTCCGGGATTTTCTTGGTGGTTTGAAGTATCTTCAATCGGGAGCTTTGTGGGTTCTTCTTGCTATGGCCAAAAAGATCCCTTCTTCTCTTCTTGTCCCTCCTTTTATAAGGGTCGAAGTAGTTATTGTAGAGAATAACTACTTCGGGTGGTTGAAGCAACCTCCTGGTGGTTTTTATAACTTCCCTTGGATGGTTAGGGAAACTTCCAGGTGGTTTATATAACTTCCTTGATGGTTAGGATCATATTCGAGTGGTTTTGTAACTTCCACTGGTAGCTTAATCCTTTTGAGTTTGAGTGAACCAGTCTGATTAAAACGACTTGTGGTTCGGGTCTTAAATCCGAATCGACTTACTGCGACTTAGATTTTAACCAAGTTAACTCTTGATCCGGTCCTTTCTGACTTGGTAGGTTCAATGAGTTTGTCAAGATCTAGCGTAAGCTTACTTGTAGGAGCTTAAGCTTGATTATTCTTCGGCCTTGTATATCGGCTTGTCGAAGGATGCTCATCTCTAAGTATCATTCTATTGACTTAGATATAGCCTTTGGACGATAGGGATATAGTACTTTCCTTACTCTCAGACTTGGTCAAATTTCAGAGCGTAAGGAAGCAAGAAAAATTTCCTTGGTCATCAAGGAAATAAAGTATAAGGAAGCAAAATTTCCCTGGTCATCAGGGAAATAAAGTCTTCCAGACTTAGCCAAATTTCTGAGTGTAGGCAAAAATTTCCCTGGTCATCAGGGAAATAAAGTGTAAGGAAACAAAAATTTCCCTGGTCATCAGGGAAATAAAGTCTTCCAGACTTAGCCAAATTTTGAGTGTAAAGCAAAATTTCCCTGGTCATCGGGGAAATAAAGTCTTCCAGACTTAGCCAAATTTCTGAGTGTAGACAAAAATTTCCCTAGTCATCAGGGAAATAAAGTGTAAGGAAACAAAAATTTCCCTGGTCATCAGGGAAATAAAGTCTTCCAGACTTAGCCAAATTTTTGAGTGTAAAGCAAAATTTCCCTGGTCATCAGGGAAATAAAGTCTTCCAGACTTAGCCAAATTTCTGAGTGTAGAGAAAAATTTCCCTGGTCATCAGGGAAATAAAGTATAAGGAAGCAAAATTTCCCTGGTCATCAGGGAAATAAAGTCTTCCAGACTTAGCCAAATTTCTGAGTATAGAGAAAAATTTCCCTGGTCATCAGGGAAATAAAGTGTAAGGAAGTAAAAATTTCCCTGGTCATCAGGGAAATAAAGTCTTCCAGACTTAGCCAAATTTTTGAGTGTAAAGCAAAATTTCCCTGGTCATCAGGGAAATAAAGTCTTCCAGACTTAGCCAAATTTCTGAGTGCAGAGAAAAATTTCCCTGGTCATCAGGGAAATGAAGTATAAGAAAGCAAAATTTCCCTGGTCATCAGGGAAATAAAGTCTTCCAGACTTAGCCAAATTTCAGAATGTAAGGAAGCAAAATTTCCCTGATCATCAGGGAAATAAAGTCTTCCAGACTTAGCCAAATTTCTGATTCTCTAGCTTTAGGCAATATTTCAATGTCTACAAGCTCGAACCTCTGATTCTTGCAGTGTGGCTTAGGGGGTCCTCCACAGAGCTCGTGGGGTAACAACGCTTTGGGTGCTTGGGGTGATGGAGACTGGTGAATAACCAGGAGTGGCGCAGTCACATCATCTCCCTCCAAGACTAAGTCATTGAAGTGTTCCCCTTCAGACTCATGACTATCCTCGTCATTATCCGCAAGATTTGTCTGTGGATGGAATTGACGGCAAGGACAATCGGCTGACTTGTGACCCGGCTGGTTGCATTTGAAACACTTAATTTGGCTCGGGTTGGGTCCTAAAACTCCTTTACCCTTCTCAGTGGGTGCAGGAACTGTACCAGCTACAGGTGAAGGTCCAGGGAGTGGTCTACTAACAGATCCGGATGGTGCCCTAGTGTTGTCATATCGCCGGGACGCAGATCGGGAGTGGTGAGACTCAACTTTCTTAGCCCGACGGTGTGCATCACTGATCTGATACAAGTCGTGAAGGGACACCACCTTTTGAATTGAAGGCTTGAGACCATTGACATATCTAGCGACGCTCTGCTCTTCGTCTTCATGCAGATCATTGCGAGCTTGGAGCTTGTAGAATTCATTGGTGTAATCATCTACCGACTTGTGCTCTTGTCGCAGGTTTTGGAATTTCTGGAACACACATTGCTTGAAATCAGAAGGGAGGAACTTCTGTTGCATCTTTCCCCTCATGTGTGTCCACGTGGGAATTTTCTCTTTTCCCTTTCTACCCCTAGTGGTCTGCAACTGTTTCCACCAAATCAGTGCATGACCTTTCAGTTTAAGACTGACAAACTTGACTTGTTTGTCGCGGGGGATTTCTTTCCACTCAAAGTATTGGTCGATTCGCTCGGCCCATTCTAGAAACTCTTCGGGATCCATCCTACCCTCGAACTCAGGAATTTCTATTTTAATGCCCTGATCCCAGCCCCAGTGGGATTTCGCTTTCCTATGACTTTGCCTACTTCGCCTCTCAGATCCATCAGAGGAACTGACGCTGTCACCTCCTGACTCTAGGTCTAACTCACTATGCCCTGGCGACGCTCTAGTCCTGTGTTCTCGACGGGGTCGAGGTGGATTTTGGGAATTGGTGAAGGCTAAGGTCAAGGTTTCTATCTGGGTCTGAAGCCTATCCATGTGCTCTTGTTGCCTCATGAAGGCATCCTGCCAAGTACGGGGTGGAGAAGATCCAGCCATTCTAGATTCTCTAGAAGATGCTATCGAGTCACTCAGAGAGAAAGGGTGATCCTAAGATGTATGCGACACGCGATGCTAGTTTCCTACTTAATGCAAGATACAAAACTAAATGAAAAGATGGGAACTAATTTTTTTTTTCAGCACTCATGCGATGATGCGAATAATGCAAGAGGACCGGCCGTTGCGTAAGGACGCGACGACAAGTGCGCTCTGATACCAACTTGATGGGATGCGTATGCTTAAATAAACCCAAGTGCAGAATTTAAAGCATTAAAAATCAGATTTCAGCAAAGCCTATAAACACGATTCATCATTCATTCAAGCCCAAGCATATTTAATTTGACAAAATGATAAAACTGACATAATAAGATTTAATTTCAGATTCTAATAAACCAGTCCAGCGTTACAGATGATCACAATCTCAAATAGATAAAGCCAATGTCTCAAGAACAAGCAAAGATCTAAACGAATAAATCCTAATGGATGAGATTCACGGAAAAAGCCAAATATTAGGAACCCTAATATGAAATCAGCAATAAGGCCGGTTGTGGAAAAGAAAATATCACATGAAAGTATCAGAGGATAATCCAAACCGTGCTTTGGTCAATGCCGGCGGCTGACAGGGACTCCGTTGTTGCAGATGAAAGGCGCGGAAGGGGAGGCGTGGTCCAGAAGAAGAGGTGAAGAAGCCGAAACGATGGATGATCTTCCGCGGAGCCGTAGACGAATGGCGATGCGACGGGGTAGAAGCGTGCGAAGGAAGAAAAGATTAGAAACATGGAAGATTTGTCGGAAGGGATACACCGAACAAGCGCACACGCTTCTCCGTTCTAAGGTTTCAATTTCATATCATCCTCCCTTTCATCAATTAGGGTTTGTAGATTTATAGAGAAAACAACTAAGAAAACAAAAAAGGAAAGAAGGAGAGAGAGGGGCCGGTCGGGTAGAGAGGGACGCGCGGGTGAGAGAGAGGGGATCGGGTGTGTCCGCGGGAGAGAGAGAGAGGGCCGGTCGGGTAGGGTTTCGGTTAGGATTTTTAGGTCTTTGATTCTCCTTCGAATCTCATCCATTGAGATCTATCCTAACTTAAGATCCTACGGTTAAAAAGTAAACACAGAAACGAGTCAGTTCGGCATCTGTGGCTCGAACCGGATGCGAACATGGCTCGCACCTACCCAAACCAGAAATAAAAATGCAAATAACTAAAGATCCGTTGGTCGGATCGAAACAAAATAAAAACCAAAGTCATAGAGCTTCAATTGAGCTTTCCACTGATGCAGACGGATCGACGATCGGCTTCCTGGATCTCCGGAACGGATGAAAATATACCATCAGCTGTAGCAAATCTGCACGTAGTAGGCTCGTCTGCATCAGTAGCTGTCCCTCTGAGGTACCGTAGGATTCGAAGAAGAGCACCGTAGTGAACTGAGCATGGAGTTGCAACAAACTGACTGACAGTGCTGACAGCGTGTGCAATCAGGCCGAGTGATGTAGAGGTAGACGAGTTGTCCCACAATCTGCCTGTACCGAGTGGGATCTGAAAGAGGGACTCCATCTGTAGGACGCAGCTTCGAGTGAAGCTCAAGAGGGGTGTCTACTGTATGGATATCTGAGAGGGCAACATGACTAAGGATGTCTGAAAGGTAATTCTGCTGAGAGAGCATAATGCCATCTGCACTATATGCAACCTCAAGACCGAGAAAGTAGCGAAGAGTACCCAAGTCCTTCATCTGAAACTGGCTCCTCAAGTGTTGCTGAAGACAAACAATCGCAGCAGAGTCATCCCCAGTGGTGATCATGTCGTCCACGTACAACACAGTCCGACGAGAGTAAACCTGAGGAAAGGGAGAGACAACCCGGGGAGGAGAGAGAGGCACGAACTTAGAGGAGGAAGCCTCGGAGGAGTCCCCTGGGGAAGCTGGCGGTAAGGACAGATCTGAGATCTCGTCGGCTTGAGATCTTTAGATCAAAACTCAAATCAGCAGCCGGATCTTGAGGTCGGACCTCAGATCAAGAGCTGGAGGTGCTTGTCGATCAAAGAGGATCCGATTAGATTGGAGATGATCATCAGGAGCTCGATGAAGGTAGTCCGAGATCGGATGCTCTGATACCATGTGACAAACCCTAGAGAAAGGGAAAGAAAGAGATGGCTAGGGTTTGGGGAGAGAATGGAATGAATCTCTCATTAGGCCAATAGACCAATATAAGGGCAATAGATATGAGTCCTCTATACACTGAGTGTATGTATATACATGAATACATCTAAACAGAACACTGAGAGAACATGTGTTCATTAGTGTTATCATAAGGCATATACAAAGGACATAATAAGTGGCGACAATAACTATTGTTCAATTGATTTTTCTTGCCTGAGAAGTTTTCCTTGTAAGGCTTTTCTTGCACCATTGACATGCTTGAGAATCCCTGATGATATCCAAACTACCTTCACATTCTAATTGAGTGAATCCGTCAGATGATTTAACCTAAGAAACTATGTTTGAATAACAGATCCAACTAGTCACTTCCTTGAGTTAGAGTATGTTGCCTTGAAACATATTTTCAATTACAGAAACTAGAAATTTCCATTTCCCATTAGAGAATAGCAGGAATATCAGTCATCTGTATTGAAAAGTTCCAAGATCTCACATCGAGGGTTATTCAAAGCATCTTCCTAATTCACATTCACTGATTACAAGTGTATATTTTTGTCATGCGCATTAGGATGCTCAAACTCCATGAGTTTATTGTTGTAAAGAAAAAAAAAATTAGTTTTTTGACATATCTAGATCTATGAGGTCTTTACTAAAGTTATCATTTTCTTCATAATTGTCCTGCAAGCTAAGCATTTTATTTTTCATGCATCATTCCTAATGTTTCTGAGCCCCTATCCCCACCTTCAAATGTGCATACCATTATACCATATGGCGCCTCTGTGATTTATTTTTTTTCCAAAAGACATGTTTTTTGTAACTAATGCTAGATAATAGGAAGTTAGTTGATTGGCATTGTTTGGAACTTATCGAAATAATTATTTATAGCAAGCAGTCTTCCTGCTCTTATCATCTCAAGCCCTTTCTATATGTTGCTGATCATGATATTTAGTGGAAGAACCTTCTTCCATTTGTTGATTATATAAACCTTTTGTCTTGGGTAAATAAGTGCCGTCAAAATACAAGGTTTTATGTCTCTACTTAGTCCTTAAAACTCCCCACGTAAAGAAAATCGGCATATTGATTGCCTACTCTTCCACCCATTCGGCATTCTGAGAAGGCTTCCATCATTACAATAATGACATTGAGAGAAGGCGACACATAACCCTGTGGCGAAGAACCATCCCACCCCCTGTGGGTTTCCTATCTCCTATTTTTAAGTGCCGACAACCTCTTTTATTATGAAGAGTCTCTTCTAGAAGAAGGCCTCAGTCATGTATATTTGGCTCCTGTTTCGTGCAGATTTATTTACCTATTAGATGTATTTCTGCAAATAGATCTAGAAAATCGGAGGAGAAAATAAGGAGGCAGAAACTATAAGGTGGTTGTAAGCTTGTAATTTCACTTTTTTTTAGCAATTAATACTTCCAGGAATTATTATTTGCTGCTTTTCATCTAATTTTAGCCCTTTTGCAGAAAGTTTTTTCTCTTTCCCCTCTAATCTCTACAGTGTTGGGGTATTTCATTCATCCATCTTATTTGGATATAGTTCCGGAATTAAGACATACAAATAACTGATAAAGTAGAAGTAATGAAAAATACATGAATTTTATTGGATTTGGCAGTATTAAGGAAAATACTATAATGAACTATTTAAGGAGCATTTCATGTGCAATAAAAATTTGAATTACAGTTGAAATATATGTGCAGGAGATTCCATTGCAAAGATTGCTAGTGAAAAGGCTGGGATCTTTAAGGTAAGCACTAAAACATTGTCAGCAAAACTGGCAAGAAGCTGATAACTAGTAACGGACTATTTGTTATGATATACCTGCTATGTTCATACAACTATGCAGTCTCAAATTTCAAGAGTTTTCTGAAAACTATTGATGTCTTCCCTGTACATGAAGCCCCATGCTCCTGCATTCACGGTATTCCAACTTTCAGAGGCGATGTCTGTCCTCCAAGAGAGAGCATCCAAATTGATGGTAAATTCGTCTTCTTCGATGCAAAAGACATAGTTCATTTAGTATATATAGCTTTCCTTTTAGATATCAATGTATCATGGATTATCGAAAAGCCCCTTTTGCTCGTGAAGCAATGAAATTTTTTGTTGTTTATTTAAATCACAGAAAATATTCTTTGCTGAGAGATCAAATGTTTGAAATCGATGGTTTTGTAATTGTTTATGTTACTCTTGTTACTGATATAATTACTTCTCAGGTTTATTTAAATCACAGAAAATATTCTTTGCTGAGAGATCAAATGTTTGAAATCGATGGTTTTGTAATTGTTTATGTTACTCTTGTTACTGATATAATTACTTCTCAGGTTTTATCCCATCCATTACTCTTCCTTTTTGACATCTAGCATATATTAATAATGTTACAATCTGACTGTCCCACCAACTGCAGATTCCACTGAATGTAGCTTCACCACTTGATTCAGAAATGTTGAATGGGTTGAAGCTTGGATTAGCTGGAGATCACCAGTTCATCAATGCTGGTCTAGCTGTCGCTCTCTGCGAATGTTGGCTTCAACGAACTGGACATCTGAAATTCTTCCAGAAAGTCAGTTACTCTGAAAAACCTGAATCACTTATTTTTATTCTTGCTACAATTCAGTTTCTTTCCGTACCGGATGATAATTTGAAGCCTCATCTCTAGTAGAAGCTTGAGATGTCAAAAGCCTGGAATATATTGAACTAATAATTTAAATTTGCATTTCATATTTAAGATCAAAATATTGATGTTCAGAAGTAATCATGATCTTGGTGAATTAAGTTATTTGCATTTCATACTAACTAAAAGGATCACGCACTGCCAACCTCTTCTATCTTCACCCAAAACTTGTAAATTCAAATTAAATATTTTGCCCCTCAACAAAATCCCAACACAAGGGATATAGGATCAACAGATTCAAGAAGAATCTCTCACAATTCCTTGATTCTTATCTTTTGTACTTCGCTCCACCACTTGAGTAAGTCATTGTAATTTGTTGAGCATTTTTTGCAAAGGCTATTGCGCAAAATTTTGTTCATACACTCCTAACCAAGAGCTCTTGTTTGCAAAAAGAGCCTTTGGAATCCTTACCCTAATGAGCCAACACGTTCATTTATATAGGGTACAGTTCCCCTATTGATGTTTGCTGGGTCTGGCCACCAACGGTTGAGATATCTCAACTTAAAAGGAGAAAACTGCTTGTTGGTCCCGCAATCGCAAAGCCATCCGAATGAGTGTTCGGACGACTTGGACACCCGTCTGAATAGCCATCCGGAATGCCGACTCATAAAGTCTGAAAACCAGTCTTAGCCGTTTGCATTACTCATCTGAACCAAATAGAAAAGTTCCAATCTGAGCATAGTCGTCCGAACGAGTGTTTGGAGACTTCGGACGCCTAAGGGAATCCGTCCGAATGAGTGTCTGGACCACCCTTGTAGAATCTGAACACTAAGAATATTTATTAGTGTTTGGTGAAACATTGAATCAATATTAAAAGTGGTTTTTTTGATGTGAATCTTTTTAAAAACCAATTGAACTTCGAAAAATGTGAAATGATAGAATTCGTAAAATCGCACATAATTCTGAATGGATTCGCAAAAACCCAAATTTTATATATCCTACCCATCTCACCAAACCAAACGAGTTGTATACCTTTGGAGATGGCTGAGTCAGGTCTTTTGGTCTTCATGAAGCATTGTATTGTACTTGAATATCTTCAATGATTGTGGAGCACGGTCACAACCTACTGACCTAGGCTCACAGGATATTACACAACCTCACCCAAAGTGGCTTGCGCACACAAATTAAATGTCAAACGATGATGTACCCTAATGTGTTAATAGTTCTACTCCTCTTGATGCCAACATGAAGTTTAGACGTGATGAAGGAAAGCTTCTTTTGGATCCTTGATCTTACTGTGCTCTTGCTGATAGCCTTATTTACTTAACTATCACAAGGCCGGATATTGCATTCTCAATTGGGCTTGTGAGTCGGTTTATGCAAGCTCCTCGAAAACCACACTTGGAGATTGCACATAGAATTTTGAAGTAGGTGGACTCTACTTTAGATGTGGGTCTTATGTTCAAGAAGGGGGTTGGCTTCGATTTGAAAGGATTTTCAGATGCCGAAAAATTTGGAGGTGACTTAGATGATTTTAAGTCTACTTCCGATTATGTTTCTCTTTGTGGGTCTACATGCATTTCTTGATGTAGCAAGAAGCAGGATTTGGTATGTCTTTCTACGTCCGAGATGGAGTGCAAAACGACTTCTCTTTCCGTACAAGAGTGTGTGTGGCTAAGGTGGTTGGTTGAGGATGATTCTGCTGCGATTGCTTGTCTTCAAGAGCACCTGAGGAGCCAGTTTCAGATGAAAGACTTGGGTACTCTTCGCTACTTTTTCGGTCTTGAGGTTTCATACAGTGCAGATGGTATTTTGCTCTCTCAGCAGAAGTACCTTTCTAACATCCTTAGCCGTGTTGCCCTTTCAGATACCCGCATAGTAGATACCCCTCTTGAGCTTCACTCAAAGCTACGTCCTATAGATGGAGTCCCTCTTTCAGATCCCACTCGGTACAGGCATATTGTGGGACAATTTGTCTACCTCTGCATCACTCGGCCTGACATTGCACATGCTGTCAGTATTGTCAGCCAGTTTGTTGCAGCTCCACGCTCAGTTCACTACGGTGCTCTTCTTCGGATCCTCCGGTACCTCAGAGGGACAACTACTCGCTCCTTGTTTTCGTTGTCGTCTTCTTCTCTCACTCTTCGAGCCTACTCAGATGGAGACTGGGTTGGAGATCCGACTACACACCGCTCCACCACTGGTTATTGCTTATTTCTTGGCGACTCTCTGATATCCTGGCGCAACAAGAAGCAGAAAGTGGTGTCTCTTTCCAGCACTGAGGTTGAGTACAGGGCCATGGCTTCCACGACCAAGGAGATAGTCCACCTTCGATGTCTCCTTAGTGATCTCGGTGTTGCTTTCTCCGAGTCTACTCCACTTCACTGTGATAACCGGAGTTCTATTCAGATTGCTAGTAATCTGGTTTTTCAGGAGAGAACAAAGCACATCGAGATTGACTGTCACTACGTCCGACAAGAGTATGAGGCCAAGACGATCTCACTACCCTTCGTTCCCTCAGCACAGCAGATAGCTGACTTCTTCACGAAGTCACATCCTACGCTTTGATTGGCAAACTCTTGGTGTATGATCCACCTTGAGTTTGATGGGGGATGTTAAGATGTATTCATGTATATACATACACTTATTGTATATAGGACTTACATGTATTTCCCATATAGTGGCCTTTGGTCTAATGAGAGATATTATTCTATTCTCTCCTCAAACTCTAGCCATCTCTCTTTCCCTCTCTCTTTCCATGCTAGGAACCCTTGTAACAGGTTCCAATTGACATCATAATGTTAGTGTCGGTCTAGTCACCAACATGTCTCTAGAGTAGGTTAGGGTTTCAGCAGGGAAGATGGAGGTGGAAGGAGAAAGGAGGAGGGTGGCATCAAGGTCAGGCAGTAGAGGTCTTGGAGCAACTAGGTGCGGTTGAGTCTTAAAAACCTATGGGGCTCTGGTAATTTGGGGATAAAAATTAAAATAGGTGGCTGCCAAGCTTAAGTTGGTGGGTTCAAATAGAATTTCCTTTTTCATAGATGTACCAAGCAGCATAAGCTCTTCTGTGTGTTTAGATTTTTATTGGAAGTATAGAAAAACATATTGCTGAGGCTTGTTAACAACTATGTTATTAGAAGCCTAAAGTTGCACTCTGACTAGCGTAAAAAACTTTTGAGTTTTTAAAATATGTAAGATGTTATGATTTTATCAAACTCCATAGAGATTTATATGATGGTTTTTGATATTGTATGCTTAAATGTAAGCATTTGTTAAGCAAGATGTTAGAGATATGTATGTGATCCATCATGGCAGTGTGAACACCTAATGATATTATTGTAGACGCAAAAATATGGGTCGTCTTATTGCTAAAACCGTATGAGATTTCAACCACGTATGGGGCTCGGTGGTGATGAGACGGAGCGGAGAAAATGTATCAGGACATGGTGGAAAAGATCCTATGTGGTCCTATTATCCTCAGTCTCCTCAAATTTTTTCTTTGAGACTTTGGATAGATTGCTAAATTCAGAGGTTTTACAAGAGTTTGGGGTTTTGTGAGATATAGGAGATTTGTTGTGCTTTGGCCCTTCTATGCTTCGCTCTTTATCGGCTAAGACGTGAATGACTTTGGATCTCGATCTTTGTGTTTCTTTGGATCTTGCTTTCCTTCGATGTTTGGCTTTGCTTAGGCTTTCGGCTTAGGCTTTGACTTTGACTTTGCTTCGGATTTTGCACTTGAATGTAGAATATGAGACTTGTGATGCTTTTATCCTTCTGGGCTTCACGCTTTATCGGCTAGGACATGCGTTGCTTTGCTCATTGTTTTTCGTAGTTCGTCGGCTTTGGCACTTGCTTTGCATTGGCTTTGAGTTTTGCTTTGGCTTTGGTTTTGGCTTGATCTTGGCTTTTGATGGCGACAGTGTAACATCTATGGATCTTCTCTTACCAAACTTTTTTCTTTGTGGACAGAGCGATGCTTTCTCCGTTTCTCGATCATCAAGTGCTTGCTTCTCGATGGAGGGTTTTATATCTTCAAGCATGAATTCCCCCTGGGGGGGATATGCTTTGCCCAAACCTCACGAAGTTTTCGATCCTTGAAGTGTTGGAGCCTCGCCTTCTTCTTGGCATAGCTTCCTCTCTTGATCTCTGGAGTCAACCTTGGTTTTGAATTTGTGGATTTGTGAAACTTCTTGATGGCGACGGAGTAGCGTCGACTTTGGCTTCCTTCTCCAGGGCTTCTTCTTCGTGGACAGAGCGGAGGTTTATCGATCTGCAAGCACTGACTTAATGATGTAGGGTTTACGTGTGCAAGCAGGAATTCCCCCTAGGGGGATGTGCTTACACAAACCTCCTGAAGCCTTTGGTTCTCCAAGTGTTGGAACATCGCCCTCTTCTTGCAGAGCTTCTTCTCTAGATTCTCTGGAAATTTGCTCCTCCCCCCTGCCCCTTTATTTATAGACAAAGTGGGAGGTACTGGAAAGAGATATGGTAAAATTTTATTGTTACCAGAATATCATTTGTGCCTCCCCTTATCATAACCATCGAGATTTTTTTTCTTTTTTTTTTTCTTTCGGATGGTTATGGACTTGATTTGATTTTGAGCCTTTCCTTTTATGGTTTGAGTCCTTTTCGCACTTGGCTGATGGTGATCCGGTCCAGTATTTTGACCATTAGATCGTTAGGTTTGGCGCAGATTCATGTTTGGTAAACGTCTGCGCTAACTCCTTTTTTTCTTTTCTTTTTTTTTTCTGCTTATTTTTTTTTCTTTCTTCTTTCCCCCCTGGTCGACCTTGACTTGGCATAGGGACCGTACATCCCTAGTGCAAGGGCCGGTGGGCCCTACTTGCTAGTAGGACTGGCCGACCCTGGTACTGGAACTGGTGGACCTTGTTCGGGTTGTGGCCTTTGTGTCGGGTCCCTGTGGCGGGTCCTTCTCGGCTTAGAAATTTTAGCCTCTTTTTGCCTATGGAATTTCGATGTCTACAATCATGGCGAAGAATATAATTGCCCAACCACCCATAAATTGATATCCTTTTGCATTGTTTAATTTTTTAATTCACCCCTCATTATATTTTGTCAATTATAACTGGAGAGGCCTATGTGACTTGTCAAGGTATTGGAATGTCAATCCATTCTTTTAGGTAACATGATAAGCATTTTCATGGAAGTTGGTTCTGCTAAATATTGTTTGTGATACTTATGCAAATGTTCATTATATGCCATTACTGTAGTTTGATCAGTTTTTTATATTCATTACTTGATCAGTGAACTAAGGTGCTCTATTTGGTCATATTTGCACTCCTAACTGATGAAGTTAACAGGATGACCTGGAAACAGGCTTACCAAAAGCATATTTGAGAGGCCTTTCCACTGCTAGGCTTCCTGGGAGAGCTCAAATAATCACTGACGATCCAGGAAAAATTTCCATGGCGTCTGAAGTAATGGAAGATTCTGGTGACCTGATATTTTACTTAGATGGTGCTCATAGTCCAGAAAGCATGGAAGTTTGTTCAAGATGGTTCTCCAATGCTGTAAGAGATGACCAACGCTCTTGTAAAAATGGCCTTGTGAATGAACTTCATAGGAATCCCGATTTACAAAATGAGAAGTGGCATTATAACAAATCAAGTAAAGTATCAAAGAAGGTTAGATTTTGATTCTGAAGTCATCTGATATGTTCAATGTCTCTGTTTCTGCAGAACCTTTCTATGGTCATTAGCACTTTTTGTCTGTTCTTCAAGCAAATGGTTCAAACAAGAGGATTCTAATGTACTCATCTATGTCTGTAGATCCTTCTATTTAATTGCATGGAGGTGAGAGATCCTCAGCTTCTGCTTCCTCAACTTATCAATACGTGCAGTTCAAGCGGTACCAACTCTCAAAACAGTGAATATAAAGTTTTATATCATTATATCAGCATGTTCTATAATGAAAATGCTCAACACTTCACTTTATAGTGTATGATTATTTAATAGTATGAACCCTCACCCACAGAGGAGTGGGGTCTGAACTCTCAAGTGTCCTCTATTGTTCGTCTCTTCATTTATGGTATCCCGCTCACCTGCGGGAACTTTTTTTCTTTGTCTTGTGCTCTCTCGGTCTACGGTACAGTCCTTTTGGTTGACAATGATCTCTCCACTGTCGATCTCCAGGAGGCGGCCTTGAGCTGTAGGACTCAACCATTCTATTCCGATTATCTTGGATGCTCTCTTCTGTGATAAATTTTACCAGTTTTTTATTAGGGATGAGGATTCTGCCAGTTCTTCTTTTTCTTCTCTGAGATCCTCACCTCAACTCTCCCATTACTCTCGCTCCTCTGGCCAGACCAACAATGCAGCGTCCCCACCACAACAGGCTCGCTCGAGCCACGATTCGCTGAGGGGTTCTCTGAGACAACTCGTCCTGATCAGTATGGGGGAGCATTTCTGATTCCCGTGATATGTTTTGCAACCATTAATGGTGACACCGCGATTCGCTAGATGAGATTCGAATTTTGAATTTAGATGTATTAGTAGCCAATGAGCAGATTTTGCAGGAATCTCCGATTTCTTAGAGCGGCAATCCTGGGGAGGTTTTGGCCAGTATTGAAAAAGGGATATCAAATCTTCGGGGTGCTAGCAGTCGGGATCCCTATAATGTAGGGATAAGCTGCTTTGAATTAGGCAGTTCTAGTGGAACTATTCTAGTTTCACTCATTACGTCTGGCTCACCAGTTGCTCATATGGTTGTGTAAATCCTAGTTTTTGAGGCTGCAAGATAGGGGCACGAGATAGAGGTAGTGCCAATAGTGGAGGTTTTTGGAGGAGAGATTGTATCTGATCCCTTGAAGACCTATGGTTGTAGGAATCCGCAGAAGAGCAAGTCTCTCCAGATAATGCTGGAGAACCTTTTGGCAGATAGAGCAAACGAAGACTTCTCCCTCCTGTTGAATATGCTGGATCGGGAGTCTTGGAGGTGGTTGCAGAGTGTGGGTTCAAATTTGGAGATGATGTGAAAGCAGCCAAGGACTTCCTTGTCTCCTCTGGATATCTGGAAAGTGGGAGGGTTGCTCTGTAATATTTTTATGAAAACTCTATCCTAGAATGTAAAAGGTCTTAATGATGTGGATAAATACAAAGTTGTGTCCTTGTTCTGTTCCTTGGACAAAGTTGATATGGTGTGTCTGCAGGAGACAAAGGTGAGTAAGCCTAACCCCAGCTTCCTTAGGAGTCTCGGGGGGTTTAGATTTTCAAATTGGCAGTCGATGGATGCTGTGGGGGCTCAGTTGGTATTTTGATTGGTTGGCATGATAATAGAAATTTGTGAGGTGCTTTCCTTATCAGTTAGCTTGCTGAATAGGGCAGACAAGTCGAAGTGGGTGATGACCTCGGTTTACGGACCTAATGATGTCATCTTGTGGGGTGTCTTCTGGGCTAAATTGTCAGGGGTTTGTCATTCCAATCTCGGTCTGTGGATTTAGAGGGAGAGGGGGGGGGGGGGGGGGGGGGGGGCTTCAATGTGACGAGGTTCAACTTCGAAAGAAAATGAGGCCCTGGTAGCCGAAAAGTCATGGAAGATCTTTCGTCGTCTGTCAAACTTTTTGATCTCATTGACTTGCTACTGGGGGGCAAGCAGTTCACTTGGAGCAATAAAAGGGATATTCCATCATTCGTGAGACTAGATAGATTTTTGATCTTTTCGGATGAGTGGGAATCTCTATATCCCAACTGTATGTAGCTAGGCCTTCAGGCTTGTCTCTGATCATGTTCCCTTGCTTCTAAAGACTTGCTCTCCCTATTTGCGGGAGGCACGATGGTTCAGATTTGAGAAGATGTTGCTCGAGGACATATCTTTCAAGGGCCGAGTAGAGAAATAGTTGTCTCAATTCTTGCAGGATGATGATCCGGCCAGGAACCTAGTTTGAAAATTTAGAGGGTTTTGCCAGAAGATTTGAGATTGGGAGTGTTTGTCTTTTGGCAGCATTTGCAACAAAAAGAGAACTTTTAGAGTTCTTGAACTTATTGGAAGTCAAGGCGGAAACGGCTACCCTTTCCTCCATAAGGGATGAGCTTCGCATGATTTTGTCTAGGGAGGAGATAATGTGGAAGCAGAGGGCCAGAGAGAAGTGGGTCAAACTTGGGGATGCAAACACTTCGAATGTTTACAGGATTGTCAATGGTAGAAGGAGGACGAATGTCATGGATTGCCTTCGGATAGATCGTCGGGTTTGCCAAGGCAACAAGGATATTCTAGAGGGAGTGTCCACGTATTTCAGACGTTATTTCCAAGACCTTCCCACTTCTAAATCTAAGATCGATTAGGACGGTCTTCCTCTCAAGAAGTTACCATGGGTGCTGATTTAGACCGGCATGTCTTCACTGATGACGTCAAAAGAGTGATTTTTGATATGAATGGCGAGGGTCCCCCTGGTCCAGACGGGTTTTCCATGGTCTTTTTCCAAAGATTTTGGGGTTGTATAGCCTCGGATGTCTGTAAATTCATATTTGGATTTTTTGCAAGATCAACTAGTTTAGCTAGTCTAAACTATTCCCTTTTGGTGTTGGTGCCAAAGAAGACTAGAGCTACTTCTACTTCTGATTACGGTCCCATTAGTCTCTCAGCTGTATCTACAAGATAGTCACAAAATTATTGCCAACAGACTAGCGCTGGTTATGAACGAGGTAGTTAGCTCTTCTCAATCAAGGAATCAAATGTCGACAGATGTCGGTTTTAATCACCGACATATGTTGGTTTTTCTAGGATTCGACATAAAAAAAGCCTGAAATGTCGACATTACATTTTGTCGGTCAACATTGTCGGTCGAAATCAACAGATGTCGGTGGTTTGTCGGTGCTGTCGACGAAAAGAGCCTGTGAGTGTATAATTATTCCATTTGTCTGACTCTTGTCGGTGTTGTAGGCGACAAATGTCGGTTTGTCGGTTGATTTCGGTGACAAAGGTTATCTTGAAGTTTGTTGAAATATTCCATCTTTTTCATATCAAATGAACAAAGTCAAAATCTGACCAAAAAACGACAAATTTTTATCGAAAAACACCGAAATTTGACCGAAAAATGAAATATTTTCATCGAAATTTGTCTTTCCATTTTACAATTTTTCCACCGACAAATTATCGAAAAATAAAATATTTCCTTTTTTTGACCGACCGACATGGATACCGAAAATGACATTTAAAAGCTTGTTCTTAATCAGCCTTCATTAATGGAAGGCTTATTCTAGATAGTGTTGCTTCAGTGCAAGAAATCATCTATCAATTGAAAGAGAAAGGAGAGGAACGAGTGGTGTTGGGTTGGATTTCGAGAAGGCTTTCGATAGGCTTCATTGGGACTTCCTATTAGATTCCTTGAGGAATAGAGGTTTCTCTTGCAGATGGATTAATTGGATTCTCTCTTGCCTATTCTCGTGCAAGATTTCTTGCCTTGTCAACGGTGAATTGAGAAGCCAATTTCTTATGCAGAAGGGGCTTATGCAGGGCTGCACTCTTTCCCCCTTCCTCTTTATTCTTGTAGTGGATATCTTCGATGCAGTTCTTTGACGAGTTGGAGGCCAGAACCTTATCAATGGCGTAAAGGTAACTCTTGGTCCATCTTCAATCTTCATTTTGTTGACGACACGTTTCTCTTCTGTAAAGCCAAGAGAGAACAAGTGGCAGTCTTGAAAATCATATTGTATGGCCTTGACTTCTAGATTACGTATCAACTTCTCCAAGAGCTCCTTGTTCATGATCCCACCAAAGGAAGTCGTCTAGCATCCATGCTCAACTGTAGATTGGAAAACCTCTCTATTGAATATCTAGGGCTGCCAATCAGTAGCAGGAGGCTTTCAAAAGTTGATTGGCATAAGGTGGTGGAGAAGGTGGTTCTTAAACTTGTCGGTTGGATAGGGAAACATCTTTCGATAGGTGGACGTCTGACCCTAGTTAACAATAATCTACTGACCCTCCTTCTTGACCCTTCCACAATAATCCAAGACCCTTTGCTTACATGGGTTACCTCTGCTCTTCGTTGTACGTGCACATACCAACTAGATCTGCTCTATCATTATGATCTCAATTTGTGTAACTCCAACACTTCCTCTAATATAATCATTCCTAACTATAGATACTAGCTTTTTTGCACATACACCCATGATTCGAGAGTTCGTCCGAACACGAACTAGTTTGGATTTTCGCTACTCCTAATTGATTGGCTCGTGAATTGATTCGTGGTTTCTACCAACTAAAAAAATAGCCTTTTCCATCAAGATTGTTAGCCATCCTTCTATCGAATTACAAGAATTCCAACATCTTTATTTATCCCTCAGTTCTCAGCACCGACTTCAATGAAGGCACTTTGGATGGGGGAAACAGATAAGGGAGCATCTTTGACCACAAGGAAGAAACTTACTGATAATGTTTCAAGTATGATCCAAGATTATATATGTCTGAAATATTTGATCACCTCCGCATATTTCTCTGTAAACATGTGTCAGGAGTAGAGATCCCATACTGGTCTACCCATCCTTAATGGTAAGAACTCCTTGTAAATGTCTCTCCTGGTGGATGGTCAAAACTCCATAAAGAAATTCATATCAGACCAACTGGAATTTGGAAGCATGTGCTTCTTATCTCTCCCAAAATTGGAAGTAACCCTCTCTTCTTTCCTCAATAAAAAAGATGTCCAACCATTTCTGAATGGAAAAGGGATGCAATCAAAGCCTTTCATGCTTCGACCACTCCCATTTTTGCCTCATGTGCCTGAATTTGTAATTTATGGATGTAATAAAATAACCATAAATTTAACTAATGGCTTTACTAACTTGATGGTTGATCACCTTTTTCTGAAATGCTATTTTAAGAATGACATCATATTTGTGTTTTAATTTCAATAACCAGTAAACCATGTTTCTATTATCCTCAGATTACAAAATCCCTTGTTGTACGAAAGGCTTATGATATTTTTACATATCTAATACACTGAAGTTCTAGTGTCGTGCTAAGATTCTTGCAATTTTAGATCTCAATATTTTTTAAAGGGAATTTTTGTTAGTTCTTGAATGAATAAATTATCAAGTAAAATTCACTTACCTCCCCTGAGGTTTGGGGTAATTACACGGACCCCCCCTGACGTTTCAAAAAATACACAGACCGCCATTGTCGTTAGATATAAATCATATAATCATATATTAACTGAATCCTCCCTTTTGCTAACTCGTTGTCAGTTAACACGATAAATTTGCTGATGTCATGCTTCAAAACATTCTTTAATATCCCATTTACCCCTATTACAATAACCTCCCTTGGAGGAGGTGCTGGTGGAGGAGGAGGTGACGAGACAACCACTGAAGTACTCTCGTACTGGCGAGTTGACAAAAATCAAAGTAATATGGTAACTAGTAGTAAGTAGTATGGGTAAAATGGTTAAAACAACCCTCTTCGTTTATGTCGTCTCGTTGCCGTCCAACACAAGGGAGGTTTTTGTTAATATGTTTTAACACCCGCCAGGGGGGTGGGTGGGTGGGTGTATTTTTGTAACATCATGGGGGGTCCATGTAATAAATAATAACCCCAAACCTCAGGGGTGGTAAGTGTATTTTTCCCTAAATTGTAATAGATATAAGCAGAAATAAACTGATAAGCTACAACTCCAATCTTAAATAACAAAAATACTGTTACATCGTGAAGATCCTCCACCCCACATAGTTCACTTGTGTTCTATGGTTTCTTGGCTGTTTCAAGCATGGAACTTTGATGTTCATTGAAGGCAATCTAATGTGACTTTTGTGTTGCACCCAGGTGTCTATTTCTCAAACGCTCTTTTTGTCCCCAGCATGTCAGCATATCACAGGGTTGATTCCGGTGCATCAGTAGTGTCATCTGATACTTCTACGGATCTGTCGTGGCAGCTCACCCTCCAAAGAACTTGGGAGAAGTTAATCCACAGAAAAGGTGATTGTTCATTTTGCCGTCAGAAGTTGATTTTCAATGCTAATTCCCTCTTATTGTAGATGTTATCGTTTAAGGCATATTGGAGCACATTTTAAGTGTCACTTTTATTCATAAACCATAGGTTTCTAAATTCTAAACCATAGATTGTCGATGCTGATAGTCATGTTTTCTTTAACATGAACTATAATTGGAGTTAATAAGTACTATTTCATGTTGAATTGAATGTACAATTTAAGTCAGTTTTGTGAGGTTGGCAATAGCAAATAGGTTCCCAAGTCCTTGTTTTCACAATTGGAATGAAAATGGAGAGACATGATAGTTATTTGTGCTAGTTTGGAACTGTCTATACAAGAGGCAGCATACGGTGTCCTTTCTGTTTCCGTTCTGTTGTATTGTTCTCCAATAGGATCAAATTTGATTCTCGTGAGAAATGAAGCAGTTATAAATGATCAGACAAGCTCATTTCATGTCAGTAACCTCAGTTCTTGGCAAAACTGTTTTGTAATGCACCATTGTTTTTATGTTTTGCCTTGTCAGGTGTTGTTTCTGATGACTTCTCCAAGTTTGAGTACACCGAGAAGTTATCGAGTCATGGATATCTTAATGGTGATTCTTTGGAGAAGTGTAATCCTGATGTCAAATATGTTGCTTGCAGCTCAGTAATTCCTTCATTGCCATTGGCTATAAAATGGCTAAGGGACTGCGCCAAGGAAAACCCTTCCCTTCGTCTCCAGGTAAAGACACTGAACCTATGGGTTAATCTTATCACTCTTTCAAAAAAACATTACCATCTGAGTAGGTTATAGTAGGGGCAAGATTGGAGAAAATATTCAGTGGAACCGGGATACATGCTGACATGGTACAACCTATTCACAGAACTGTACGATGCACTCACCATTACAGGTGAATCGCACCAAGCCGTGGATGCAGACAGATGGGACACCAAAATCGGGACTAAGTGTGTGTTAGGAGACGACGGCTAGGGTTTGGAGAGGAACTGAATAATTCCATTGAGGGACTCAAGCCCAATATATATGTACAGTAAACCCGACCCGACTATACAGTAAACCCGACCCATTACATTACATTAACACTCCCCCTCAAACTCACGGTGGATCATGAACCGAGAGTTTGCCTAGAAAATGTCGGAAGCGAGCAGTCGTCAGTGGCTTCGTCAGAAAATCAGCAGTCTGCTCCGATGAGGGAATGAAAGGCAGGGAGATGATGTGATCGATAAACGCCTGGCGAACATAATGACAGTCAACTTCAATATGCTTTGTTCGCTCATGGAAGACCGGATTGCTAGCAATCTGAATAGCACTCCGGTTGTCACAGAAGAGAGGGGTCGGCCCGGATATTACCACTCCCAAGTCAAGCAGAAGACGTCGAAGCCAGACAATCTCGGCGGTGGTGGAAGCCATAGCCCTGTATTCGGCTTCGGTGCTGGAGCGAGCAACAGACTCCTGCTTCTTGCTGCGCCAAGAAATCAGGGAGTCACCCAGAAACACACAGTATCCTGTAGTAGATCGACGAGTGTCTGCATCTCCTGCCCAATCTGCATCTGAGTAGGCGCGCAGTACCAACGGAGAGGTGGAGGGAAACAGGAGTGAACGGGTGATGGTGCCCCGGAGGTAGCGGATAATCCGCAGAACAGCTGCATAGTGTACTGACCGTGGAGCCTGAACAAACTGACTGACAATGCCAACAGCATGAGCAATGTCTGGCCTGGTCATGGTGAGATAGACAAGCATCCCAACCAACCTCTGGTAGCGGGAGACATCCTGGAGCGGCTCACCATCAGTAGCTAGAAGCTTCAAATTGAGCTCCATGGGTGTATCAGCAGTACGTGTGTCAGTGAGGGCAGCATCAGTAAGAATGTCGGAGATGTACTTCTGCTGGGAGACCAACAGACCACGAGCTGACCTGGCAATCTCAAGACCCAGAAAGTAGCGAAGAGAGCCCAGGTCTTTCATCTCAAACTGACTCTGGAGGTGCCGCTGGAGAGAGGCGATGGTGGCACTGTCATCCCCAGTGATGATCATATCATCCACGTAGAGGAGAAGGACTGCAATGCCCTGACTGGAGGAGCGAGTGAACAGGGCATAGTCGGAGTGACGCTCAACAAACCCGGCGGCCAGAACTGCACTGCGAAAGCGCTCAAACCAGGCACGAGGAGCCTGCTTGAGCCCATAGATGGCCTGCTTGAACAGGGCGGTGGCTGGAGGGGCCGGGGGGGGACCGGCGGTGACTGGAGGGGCCGGGGGGGGTGCGGAAGGGGATCGGGTGGGGTCAGAAGGGGTCGGCGGTGGCTGGAGGGGCCGGGGGGGGGGGGGCGGCGGTTGCTGTAGGCCGGAGGGGGGGCTGCCGATCAGGAGAAGGCCGGAGGGGGGGCTGCCGATCGGATGAAGGAGGCCGGAGGTGCTGCCGTCGCCCTAGAGCTCTGATACCATGTTAGGAGACGACGGCTAGGGTTTGGAGTGGAACTGAATAATTCCATTGAGGGACTCAAGCCCAATATATATGTACAGTAAACCCGACCCGACTATACAGTAAACCCGACCCATTACATTACATTAACAGTGTGATTCACCCGTCGGGGTGCTTACATCCACGGCTGGGTGCGATTCACCAGCTGCATCGGATGGTTCTGTGAATAGGTTGCACAACGTCAGCATGTATCCCGGTTCCACTGAATATTTCCACGCAAGATTAGTTTGCTTTTCTCGACCGTAGCTCCCAGTCAAATTTATCACATATTAATTGTGACATTTTGAGCAAGACAGTACGATAAATTTCTCAGATAAGTGAATGTAGAGCTTCAAACTCATTATGACAACTATTGTCTTGACATGGTGGGTGCATGAATTGAATGATGAATTAGATACAATTAAATAGAAAAATATAAATGAAAGAAAAAGGCACACTTTTTCGTCTGATTAGCTAATATATACTGCTGTCATTATATAATAGAGGATGGCCATAATTTGAGGTGTTGTATCTTCGAATTATATGATAGAAACCAGCGATAGGGTTCTTAATGCCTTTAAATGTGCTTTGAATTTTAGTCCCAATACTGAAGATGCTTCTCTCTTGGGAATGTTGTTTTTATTCAGCCCTTACGGCTTTAAATGAACGCAATTCCCTATATCAAATCTTGCCTTTTACCCCTCTTCGTCTAGACTCTTTCATAGTCTATGGGAACATTGTAGGGTTATACTCTGATTGCAAAAGCTTAAACTGCATAATCAACAAGGTAGGTCTCTCTATCCGCCAACTGGCCTTTTGACTTTCTTGGCATGTCCCTCTCTTGCCAATTTCCCTTGGTCAGCTTTGGCACCAACCTTAGAGGGTTGATAGCCGATTGGAAATTTCTTGTCGATCTTCCTTATAGTCAATGCCCACTGAAGGGATAACACTTGGATGATGATGATGATAAGGTTTGTTGGCATATCCCTCTCTTGCCAAGTTGCTTTGGTCAGGTTTCTAGCATTGATCTTAAAAGGGTGACGTCAAGTTGACAGCCGGTCGGAAAATTATTACCAATTTGTTCTATAGCTGACCCCATCCATTGGGATAAAATTTGGATAATGATGATGATGATGATATTGAAGATGATTCTTTATTTTTCTCGCATGCAGGTCCTTGTGACGGGATCCTTGCATCTCGTGGGTGACGTCTTGAAGCTTTTGAGAAGATAATTGCAGCCATCGAAAGCTCTGGTGCAGTTCATTCATGCGCTCTCAGCCAATTGATGCTTGATGAAGTTATGATCGAAAGGGTCTAATCGCAAACCATATCCAGCACTACACACCATTTTTTGCCATGAAATATTTTTTAGCGCCAGCGTGGTGCCATGAATCAGTGATGGTCATAACTTCAACAGCTATATGTTAAACCAAAAGCGAAAATATCTGGTAAGAACTTTATTGGGCCCAGTGATTGTCCAAAGCTTTTGTAATAATTTTCAGGAACAATTGATATGAGATTGAAGGTTGAACGGAACCGAAGCATCACGATTCCTGTTCAACACCTGATCGCGTGTTTGTGAGATTAAAGAGCATTAATCGGTGGTTTAGGAGGTTGCAGATGTGGAGCTATTAGTTGAACGGAAGCGTTGAGAGGATTCAGGATTGTACAGAGGCCTCGCTCCAGGTACGCATCTCTATTACTAATTGTGCTTAGATTAGAGAGAACTATGGAGATCAATGGTGATCGGAATTGGGCCTTGTATATAATCCAGAGAATGATTCTGAAAGGTGACTGGACTGTGATGGTGTTGGAAAGGGTGATGTTACTTGCGCTCATTAAATTACTAAGGGCACCCAATTTGAAGTTGAGAAAATATCCCTTTTACCCTGAGCACAAATTGATAGGGGCACCCAACCTCCATTGCCGACTTTGAAACTCGTGAGACCTTCAGGGTTTTTTTTTTGCAAGTTCTTGGGTTACACCTAACCAATTTGTACACTCTAATCAGTCGTACTTAACCAAAATCTCTTATACTACGTCGGAGTGATTTCAACTGTAGAGGACTGAGTTCTCTGATTTCTCGATCGATGAGAGGAGAAAGGGAGTCTCCGGCGAACAAATCAGATCAGCGATAGCGAGGTCCTCCGGCAACAAGGATGAGTTACTGAATCAATTGAACATCACTTTTACAAGCTCACTTTAGTTGTTTAGTGATTTGCAGAACAATAAAGGTTCATAATCGATCGGGAGACGGAAGTCGAAACTGCAGCCATTAATTGGGAATTGAACTCAAAGCCAAATGCGCCATTAAAACCGATGTTCGATACCTGGCTGGTTGCCTTCCTGGGTCTCGCAAGTGTTGTTTGTAGGTCATGATGTGCCTCAAGATGGCCGTCTCCTGTCCCCGTCTTCTCTCCTCCACAGAATTGGGAAAGCTCAGGTGGCAAGACATATGCAACCCATTGCCTTGGTCAGGGGTTCGAATAAGTGCTACAGCATATTTCCTCCCACTCTGTAGTGGTGGGCCTTCCTCTTATCTTAGTGATCAACCTTTCCTATCTGGTGGGTTATTAAAAATCAAGTCGAGTTTTGATCCTTGGTCTATCTTGTCCCGACGTACTAATAGGTGATGTCCTGACCACTATGATGGTCTCTTTAAAAAAAAATCATTACATGGAAGCTCACTGTTTGGCCCAATGTGCATTGAAAAATAAAAGGGTGTTTTAGTGATAGGTTCATGACAAAGAGATCAATTTTAGCTAAAGGACAAACAACCTTGTGGAAAAAAATATCTCTAAATGTACTTAAAATTTTTATTTCATGCCATTTCTTTTTAAAACTAAACCATACCCTAAACTCTAAGATCTATAGGCCATTGCCTGAACCCTTGACCTAGAAATCCTATAGGTCATTACCTAAACCTTAGATCTAGAAATCCCAAACCTAACCCCTCTGTCGCCCGTGGCTTCACGCCTCCGCTACTCGCGCCCGCCTCCGCCATGGTTGCTCGCACCCACCCTCTGCCATGGCTTCTCAAGAGATGGGAGAAAGGAGAGGCCAGGTGAGGGTAATTTTGGGATTGCGAAAAAATATCGGTAATGTTAGTTAACCAAATTGCTAATCCCAGGAACCTTAGACTTATCACATCTTATGCCGTTCCATTAGGCTAATTGCATATGTTGTTAGGGACCTTAGGCACATTAACACAAAAAAAGCATAGAGAACTTGGACCGATGATAGGCTTTGATAGCAATCCTCATTGTCTCGCTGTCGCTATTAACGAAGAAAGGGTGTCTCTATCTTCTGAATGAATAATTTTTTTTTTTTTGTAGGAACCATGGGGGTTCTATTAATGGCGTCCCTGCCCGATCAATAGAAAAATCCTTACAATTATTAATCTTCTCTAAATCTGTATAGTAAGCTATTAAAATATAATCAAGAACATAGGAAGAGAAAGAGGCCCTTTCTGAAATGGTCTTCTTGGCCAGTAAATCGACTCTTTACCAGGGAAAAAAAACAAAAAATTATGGTGCAAATATTGAAAAAAATGCTATTTAGCCTCCCACTTTGTCTTTTCGGATTGGGTCCCCCGTGGCACTGATCATAGTCGTCCGTTGCACTCAGCCTTGACTGGTGAATGTCACTCAACCACAACTTGAAGGCAAAGGGACGACTATGATTTAGTGCCACTATGCCGGTTGAAGAGGACAAAGTGGGAGGGTGAATAGCATTTTTTAAAAAAAAAATTATTCACACCCGAAAAATAATGATTGGCATACCCCGCTTCCCATGGAAAACCATTCCCCTTTTTCTTTATGGCAAGAATACCCCCATACCCATATCCCCTTCTCCCTTTCCAGCAAACCCCATCCTCCCCCTTCTACAATCCATCCGTTCCGAACCTCCATACCCCATAACCTCCTCGTTGGCATGTCCATTGCGACATACCTTCGATCCCTGACGCCCGACGCCTCTGCCACCCATCAACGACACCGGCGTCACCAGAGTTTATCGGAATCTAACGTTGGACCTCGTTGGAGTCATCGGATTTCACTAGAATTAGACACCACCCTCGCCGGATTTCGTCGTTGGATCTCACTGGATGCGCAAGAAATCGTCGTCAGATCTCGCCGCCTGATTCGTCGGATCTCATCATCAGGTATAAAAACGTATAAATTAATCTGTATTTACATATTGTATTAACTTAGAACTTAATCTGTATTAATCTATTTAAATTTTCTTTAAATAGATGGCCTCACAGTCTCCCCCGTACAGGGATTCGAGGTCAAAAGACGTAGGTTGGTTGCACAAAGAAGCAGATACTACAATGTAGATACGGTGACAAACAAATCAAACTGTGTAGATACTATGACAAGTGGAAGTGTTACAAGGCTAAAGTAACTCCTCATTGACTGCTTCCTGTTGTAGCAGAGTGCTTAAAGGTTCTGACTGAGGTCAAAATAGTCATGCATACTTTATTAAGGAGCGAAGAATACGAAGGAGTTCAGATTATGACCCCCTGGTCACCAATGAAAAAGGGACGGATCCATACTCCATCGACTAGGGGTGTTCAGAACCAAATGATGATATCAAGCACCCTACAAATATCGAGATAAAAAAGGAGGGCTCAATATAAACATGTGTTCTTAGATTCAGGACGAACCCAGTGGGAGCAAGGTGAGAGACGGGATACCAACGCAGTTTGGACTCAACACCAGCAAACCTGGTCTGTCAGTTAGAGGTTACGGTAGTGTTGGTGTATCAGGGGCTAATAAAGATGAGTTCAGTTGGACAAGTGAAAAAGAGTTAACTTGGAACGAAGATGAATGATTTTGTTTTATTCGTGACGTAAACAAAATAAATATAAATTTATATCAATAATTCAAGCTTTGATGTGTGTTTTCTTCTAACAATTCAAGTAAATATGCATGCACAAATATAAAAGATTTTAATTTAAAACATAAAAAAAATCTAGCAAAATACCCCTTTTTGGGTCATTTCAAATTTTTTTCACCATTTCGGTCGAAATTTTAAAATTTCGATTTCGATCATGACCGAAACCATACACGAAATTGAAATCCCAAACCATGGCCTCCACTTCCCCTCCTTGTCGCTAGCGTTGTTAATGGGCTCAGGCCAACCCGAGGCCCATGGGGCCGGGCTCAATTTGGGCCTAGTTTGGGCATAGTTAGCTTGGGCTTTCGGCCGGATTGGGCTTGAACATTAAAGCCCGACTGTGGTATGGATCGGGTATGAACAACCACTAATCCGACTCGAAGCCTAAACCCAAGCCCGAAATATTTTATTTTATTTTTTATATACAATGAATATATATTTTTAAAAGCCTCCACTTTACAATTTCAATACCTAGAATTTTAGGAACATTTTTTTCACATATATCTGTTTAATGCATATCATAATCAATGCTATTTTCTACTGTTGTTGTTTGATCAAGAGCAAAAAAAAGTTTTAAGCATACACCATGTTAGAAATGCAGGCTAAATTTTGGTCAGGTCTAGTATTTTTAAAAAAGTTTCAAACCGGGTTTGGGCCAAGTTTGGAAATTTTAATTTGGGCCTAGACCGGGTATGGGCACATACTAATAAGTTTGGGCCGGGCCTGAGCATAGGGTGGCCCGACTCGAACCCGTCCCATTAACAAGCCTATCTATCACCCAGCATGTTCAACAGTTCAGTGCCAAATTTGGCAACAGTGGCTCCGATGATGGAAAAGAGGGGAGGGAGGAGGAGAAGGGTTGCAAGGAAGGCTCTGGAGACGAGGAGAAGGAGAGACGGTGGCGGCTTCGGAGGTGGGAAAGGAGGGGAATGGGAGAAATGAGGAGAGGCGGTGGCGGTGGCAGTGGCAGTGGCATTGGCAGTGGCAAGTGGGAAGGAGGAGGGGAATGGGAGGAAGAGGAGGAGAGGCAATGGCGGCTCCCACTATGGGGAAGAGGAGGAAGGAGGGGATCTATGTGCTATTCTGTTATGAAGCAAATAGAAAACATCAGTCGTTTGCCTGTGTGCTCACTCCCTCTGTCCACCAAGTGTAAACACTTTTTCATTAATGGCTTGTTGTCGCTCTATCAAACCTTCTATGCCACGCGGCGAGACACAGAGTGTACACACGAAGCGTACTCCCCCATGCTCGGAGAGGAGTCCCACTGCATTCCGTAAGGTATGTAATGTAGCTGTCTTTTTCTTTTCTTTCCATGTTGGTTTTAGTTTTACTTGGGCGGATTGAAGGGTCTGCTCACGCCCAACCCGACCTACACACATTTTAAATTGTTTTGCCTATGGAACCCGTGGAAGCCCAATTCGTGCTTGCCCATTCGAGTTGCCCAATTTGCAAAAAAATCGGACGGGTTGGTCTGGTTGCCCAATTAAATATGCTTGTGAAACAAATATATATGGAAAAAAAAATAACAAAATTAAGAGGTCAAAACCATTTGGTTGAAAATGAAGCATACTAAGTTAGATCTATGATGAATCTTTGTTGAATTCTGTATTCAAACTTTAATAAATTAAGTTATGCGTAATCATTGTTAGTAATACATCTAACTGTCTATTCAACAAAATTATCTTTCAATACTAGAAGATGTTATGAAACTGGGGGCCCTAGGCATACTTGCGTAGTGCCTACCCTCAGGGTCAGGCTCGGATGCAAGTATGCCACTATACTCAGGTTCCTCGAGGTAACATCGATGTCCAAATTGAAATCAGGTTGATCGTTTTTTGTCCAAATCCGTTAAATTTTTGAACAGCTTTGCCAATGCATGTTCATTGTTCGGGTCGGGTTCGGATTGGGCGGGTTAAACCCATCCAAGTCCCACCCCTAGCCACAAACGAACCAAGCCGAGCCGAGTTTTGGTCTGTTGGAGCTTGGCTCGTTTATTAAACGAGCCTAAACTTCATGCTTGGGCTTGGCTTGTTTAAACGATATCTGAGGGTTGGGTTTTTTTGATCTGATGACCCGATAACGGTCCGAATCCAATAACCCGTTCACTAACGGATCGGATTTCGATATAGCCCATTCCAATCCGATTCGTTGTCAGGCCTAGTGCCAGCGGAACTGCCGCTTCTAGTCACGGGGGATTTTTCCCCAAGGCACAGCGGCAGCGGCGGCGACGGAGGATGGAGGATGAGGAGGAGTTGGAGGGAGGGGTGGTGGTGGGGCGACTCTCGACGGTGACGGTCCCGCGGCACATCAAGAAACGATCTCTCAGGAACCAAGCTCTCAACGTCAGCTTCAACGACAAAGATCTCAGGTTCTTTTCTTGCTGCGATTCTTTTACTCGATTTCCCTCCACTCATTCGTCAAGCAGCTACAAAACCCTAGAAACCCTGCTCGAAATTGGTTCACATGAAAGCCGCGCTCCAGTGCTCAAAAAACCCTAATCTCGTGTCTTGGTACGAGCGACCAATAAGGAAAAGAAGGATTTTTTCCCCCCTTTCATACGATTACGTTTGATCCCCATACGAATCTATGGGGTTGGCTTCTTTACAATTTTCTGATAACGAAGAAATGAGTGACTTATTGGATTTTCATGCATGGATATATCGAAATCGACGGATGCCCCAAAAGCCTTCTGGCAATGGACCCACTTCGGGCCCGGACTAGTCCCTCCGGTAATGTGCACCGACACACTCGGAAGTTTCCCTACACGCTCCTTGGTGAATCGAGCCCGGTGGGTAACTTTGAATTGATGATGTGAACAATGAACATGTCATGCTTGAGTTGAATTGGTCTCTTGATTGATTCGATGATATTTATGAGAATTTGGTTTCTAGGCCTGCCCTTTGCTTCGATATATATACTGGTCTTGTTATTTTTCGTACCTGGTATGCTTAATTGCTTGGGCAGCTCAAACATTTTTGGGAGTTGACAGGTTTTTTTTAATTTGTTAGGGACTTCGTTACTGGTTTTCACAAGCGGAAGAAGAAGAGGAGGAAAGAAGCGGAGCGTCACTTGCAAGAAAAGGATAGGTTGAGAAGAATTGAGGCTCGGAAGAAGGTTTGTGCTTTCATATTCATATATGGTGTGAGTCGTTTCTTTAAAATAACCGGAGGTTTGTTTAAAAAAGGTAAATAATCTTATGTAGGTGATTGTGCCTATTTTTACCTGGTTATTGTGAAAGTGTAGTTGGCCATAAATTGCTTTTTTCCTGCAAATTTGTAATACATTACCTGATAAGTATGTTAACGTAACCTTATAATCAGCAAAATCTATTTGTAAAATTTAGAATTGTGCCCTCGTTTAGTTCTCTGTTGACTCACTAGCTTTATTATAGTGTAACAAAAAACAATTTTTTTCTTGCAATGACATCATCAAATTCATGTGCTGGAGATGTTGAAATGTTGAATATAATAATTTCGATTATATAGCACGTGATAATCTGATAGGGTTAGATAAAGGAAGCTTGTCCATAATTATTTCTGATACAAGAAGGTACCGATAAAATCAAATTATAGATCTGTAGCTTATCAAACTAAAAGAAAATTATGAAATAAATAGGTATCTCACTTTAAGTAAACAAGAATGCCAACATGGGGCCATCGGCAAATGGGACATCATGTTCGATGTGTTTGTGCGAAGAGGGAGAAGTGGAGCGTTAAGAAAGAGAACAAGAACATGGGGGGCATCTTGTATAATGCAGTTGATCTCAAAATTACACCAAAAAAGACATATACTCCTAATAACTTTTATGTATATTATATGTTTTGATTGAAGGTAGGGGTAAAGGCTGATAATGCTTTAGCTTGTGTCATCGGACCCAATTCTCTTTGTATAATAGAGATGAGGAGATTGTACATGTACTAAGCTCATTGGGCTGCAAGGTGATTGAGAAATGAGTTAAACAAGTAGCATATTGAATTCAAAGCAAATACAACAAAAAAAAGAAGAAAGAACTTGAGAGGAGAGATGAGTTGCATGGCTTGGATGAGCACCAGTCACAATTCTTCAAGACAAGTGAAATTTGTTGTAGGCATTCCTAAAATCACATGGATTAATGCATCGGTGGTAACATACTATGTTGTACAATATGTACGTGCCAACGACCCGGTATGTATTGGGATCCTTATGTGTATCCTATTGTGCTGATTTATGCATCTCTTGTACATGTGCGTACTTGTCATACTACCGTTCAAACATGACACATGGTGATATCGCTCAACACTTCAACACGACTTGTACCCAATATAGGACTCAAGTGAGTTTCTTTATGATATAGGAGAGCATTATTTGTATAACAATAAGTTTCTTTATATTTGTTTTATTAAGTTTATATATAATAGGTTCAGGGTGTTGGGAAGTGTGTCTATTTGAAAGTTTAGAAGAATATTTTAGAAATCGGGGTTCTCGGACTTAGACATCCAACATATCAAGGTTTGAACACATTTTCCTTCAATATTTGCAATTAGGCACTTTCAAAAACTTATTTCTTGATTATTTTAATACTAAAAATGTGTGGGGAGTCTGGGGACATAGGTTCAACTCAAAAACTAATCTCTCCCTTTGTAGGCCAGTAGAAGCTATTATTTCCCATCCAGATGTACCCTAGTGATTTGAGCTCATCGACTGGAAGGTATAGTGCTTAATACTAGGAACTAATTGATTATAGCAATGATTAGTGCTGTTGGCATATGGCCAGCTATTACAATATTTTAAACTTTCATAAGTTTCTGTAGAATATGAATAGTATGAGCAAATAATTCATTGCATTCCAATTCCTAAACAATGCTACTCATCACCACATATATAATGCAAGAACCGCTAGAAAATATAACCATGTTTACTATTCTTAAAATCTGGACTGCAGATTCTTATTAAAGTAAAGAAGGTTGTAGATTGGTGTATGAGGAGGTGAAAAGTAGGTCATGTCAGTTGTTTTCATAAATTTCTCCAGAGATCAAGATATATAATGCATAGGGCAAAGATCTAATATAAAATATTTTTATCGGAAAATGTGGGAAATGAGATCTCCGTTTTGAATCATATGTAGAAAACTTCAGCTATTTTGATATCAATGGAATCTGATACTCAGCAGAAATTAAAGGAGTTATTATTAGGTCATGATATTGCCACAAAGGTTCATGCGAATAGACATAATCATATAATGGTTGCTCCATTAGATTTGGCATAAATATTAATGAATTGCATCATTATATAAATGCCAGATAACAAAAGCGGGGATAGCATTAAGCAAGAACAACAGTTAAAATATTTGATTAACTATATCTAGTAGATGGGAAGAAGATAGAATCATAGATACGAATAAGAGAGAAAATGAACAGAGACAGAGAATAGAAGAGAAAATTAACTCACAGTTCTTCAATCTTCTCTTAAATTGAGTCTCGAAGTACATAGCAGCAAATTTTATAGAACTTGACAATCATCCTTTCAAAAGAATAAAATTAAGGGTATGCAACCTGATTAAAGGTGGTTTGGCGAAAAGAAGCTTTCACAACCTGGTCCCTGGGGTGTGATCAAAGTTCCAGAATCACCCCAAAGTCTGGATGAGAGTTGGTTTTAGGTTAGGCGTTATTGATGCAGTTCAAGTTTCCCACATACAACTATCGGAGAGATCTCTTTGCACGGATTTTGGAGCATGGATGATGTCTTGATAATTTATTTTTTAGCTTTTATTTAAACAAGCCTTCGTGGCGAGTCACACTGTTGTCGGGTGCTAGAAATCGAGTGGGAAAAGATGGCAAAAACGGTGAAGATGGGCAAGCAACGACAATGGCATATGACGATCAGGGGCGGCTAACGGGTGGTAGCTTTCAGCGTGCTTATGGTTGGCATCGGTGGCGTCGATGGGGCAAGTGGTGACGATGGTGGAGATGAGCAGTAAATGACGATGACTAACGTGCACACCAGTTTCCTTCCTAATGAGCTCCAAAATAAAATTGTTAAGTATATATATATATATATATATATATATATATATATATATATATATATATATATATATATATATATAGGGGCATGCTATGATGCGGCATGCGGTAAGTGCGGCACCGCACCGCAGCCGTCTGATGCACGCGCTGCGTGCATCGCAGGCACGCATCGGTGCATCAGACGGTAGCGGTGCGATGCCGCACTTACCGCATGCCGCATTATAGCATTTCTCTCTCTCTCTCTCTGTCTCTCTCTCTCTCTCTCTCTATATATATATATATATATATATATATATATATATATATATATATGTATATATATATATATATGTCAGGATCGGATGACCCATCATTTTTTGACCCATACTTTGACCCATCATCCTAATCGTTGGATTCGGGTCTCAGAATTTACTAAGTTTTTGTGAGGATAATCAACATACCATAAATAGCATACCCTCAAAATGTTAGTAGATTATAAAACCTCTAGGGCCATCAAATGTTATAAGCTTTTTCGACCATCAATTTCAACCATTGATTTAAAGAACACATTTGAATATTTGATGCATCATGAGGTTTTAGAATGTGCTGATTTTTTGTAAAGGTGCTATCTATGATATGTTGATCATCCTCATCCTCACAAAAAACTCAGTAAATTTTGAAACCCAAATCCAATGATTAGGAGGATGGGTCAGATATGGGTCAAAAAATGATGGGTCATCCGATATATATATATATATATATATATATATATATATATATATATATATATATATATATATATATATATATATATATATATATATATATATATATAGGGTGGGGAGGCAAGCGAAATGAAATGCACCTATTAAGTGAAACCAAATACATAAACATATGGTGACATTGTTTTTGGGTACAAGTCTACAAGATGTTTTTGCTGAAACTCAATACATTTAGTTTAAGAAGTGCTGCAATGTACTATCCATCGACTCCACCAAGTCCTTACACATGATGTAATGATTACTTTGAAGTTTCTATTCGTTTTTTATTTTATTTATGGTATATAGTTGATGCATGGAGCTTGAGCATCTAATTTTTACTTTGCGATTATTTTCGGTAGGAATAAAAAATCCTGGAGTGTATTTTGACTAGGTTTTTTTTTTTTGCAACATCACACATTTTGTAGATTTATAACATAAAAATAATATGCAATTGTCGAAGAAATTTCTCTTTTCGTTTTTCCAGAAGATAATCGTCGCTACCAATAAATTAACACAGAAATTTAACTAGAATCCTACCTGTATATTAATAATATGACTTCCTTTGTCTAACCGTAGAAGTGCCTTCGTATAGTGTAGTAATCCATTCCTTTCTTCGAGTCTTTGGAGTCGGGCATCGGATGAGCCATTCTCGTGCTTCAACGGCAGGGATCAATCCTTCAACGGCAGGGATCGATCCCTATATATTTTTAACCGGATTCAGTTGTCTGCCTACGGATATTGAAAATGTTGATAGCTGCCGTTGAAGCACGAGAGTGGCTCATCCAATGCCCAACTCCTAGACTCGAAGAAAGTACGGAGTCGAGAGGAGACAATCCCTCCCTTGAAGTAGTTTATGCCGGTAAAACATTATTTCACCTTACTTACCTTCGTTGAAGACCGGATATGGTGACCGACTCAGTTGTTTGTTGCCAAGTGACACTTTTTGCAGTTGTACGGCAACTCTTACTAAAATTGCCCACTTATATTTGTTGTAGAGGAAGCAAGAGAGAGAGTTTGCTCTATTTGGTGGAGCTCCTCCAGAAGGCCAACAGGGTTCTGATGATGCTAGCCATGACTACGAAGAGGTTGAACTCAGCTTAAATGCATCAGTCTCTGGTAAAGCTAACCTAACTGCAAGTAAAATGTAATCCGTCATTTTAATGAAATTATTAATAGATATACTTGATTATCATCACTATGGCCTCTTGAATTTTTCTGGTTTTTTTTTTTTTTTTTGTTCCTCTTTTTATTTCTTTCCCTCCATCGCTTGAAGAGATATATTATTTTTTAGGGGCATTGCTTGTTTGTGCAGGCACACAAATGTATGAAACTGAGGATACAAAAATTGTGGTGACCACCACTGAACTCTCTCGTGAAGGCGGTGATGATCTGAGGGCGATCCATCCCATCCCCAATCTGAGCAGCAGAGCCGAAAAGAATCAGAAGTTGGCTGTGAAGAAGAAACCTTTGAAGCGGGTTGCGAAACAGAAACAGAAACCACGGAAGAAGGGTAGGAATCCTGCATCCCAAAAGAAGGATAAAAGGAAGGGCAGAAGCAAAGGATGATTGATGATGCTTTTGAGTGATTGTGTCTCGAATGATAATTCCCGTTGCGACCCGAAAGTGATTAATATCCAGCTCATGTTTTGTGTTTGCTTTCAAAGCAAACAACTTGATCTGATGTTTTGCTCAGCTCATCCAGTCAGACTTTTTGTTCTGCAATTGTGTTGATGGTATACTAGTGACTCTGTTGTGTTATGCAAAGTTGGGGACTGAAGTAGGCCTGTCGATGGACCGACTCACGATCGGATTCCAAATCCGATTGGAAATCCCGGGTTTGGTATTAGTTTTTATAGTTCAAGATCCGATGAAAAATGGCCTGATCCGATCCGAACTATAGTTGTAGATGTACCCTAATCCGATCCAATCACATACATTTACCAAGCTTTTATTCAGTCTGTTTGATGCCCAACCTAGCCATCGTATTTCAATTGTCTGATACCTAATCTAGCCGTCGGATTTATGGATCATCAAATCCATTAGCCTGATCTAATCGATGGTTTAAACTTAGAAGTTGCGAGTATTTGTTTGACAGTTGTTTTGACCTCCTGGGCCTATCAATGGACTGGAAAGTGATTCAAATCGGATGCAAATTCAAATATTACAGGTTTCGTATTAGTATTTAAGTCCAAGATTTGATTAAAAATAATCCGACCCAATTTGAAATATAATCGGATCAAATTTGAATCTACCCTGATCCGAATACAACCCATTGACAGGCCTAGAGTGAAGAAGTGAGAGAGAGAAGAACCAAATAACGTCCTGCAGCAAGGGAGGCTGCATTTGAGCTGATAATCCTCACAAATAAAAACTCAACCAAAAATTAGGAGAAATGGGTGTTGGGTCCACACTCATAAGATCCCTTTTAGGGGAGATCCCAAATTCATTTCATAGACCCGAAACTAACCCCCCCCCCCCCCCCCCTCCTCTTGTTCTCTCTCGAGCAATACCGGCAACAGCAGCAGTGGTGAGTAGCAGTCTAGGGTTCTGATTAGGTTTCAGGGATAGGTCTAGGGTTCATCTCATGGCCTGTAGATCATAGATTTTAGAATTCGGACCAGGTTTAGGTCTAGGGTTCACCCCAAGGCATATAGATCTTAGGTTTTATGATTAGGTTTAGGTTTAGGTTTTAGATTTAGGTCTAGGGGGGTTCACCTGAAGGCATACAAATAAAAATTTGAAACATATTGAGGGGCATTTTCGTCCTTTGATATTTGGCTTAAACTAATTGCAAAAAAAAAATATTTGGCTTAAACGGATCTAATGTTTTGAACCAATCACTAAGTCTCCCAAAAAAATCGTTTCACCAATGGACAAAGAAACCAAGAGATACTGCACAAACTCTGCTCTATATAAATATAATGAAAGCATTTCATTTTTTCTTTACATTTGCACAGAGATGATACATGATGTATATATTTATAAGAAGACTTCATGGATTCAATGAATACGAAGCAGCAAGGAGAGCAGCGCCCATTCCCGATCCATCCTCGGACACCCGGAGGACAACACTTTGGGCGACCTCCTCTCCCAAGATCTCCACCACCGCTTCGTTCAAGTATTCCCTGAACATCGGATAGCTGACGTAAAGCCCCCCCTCGATCGCCACGACCGTTCTCCTGGTCTTGCCTCTCGCCCTCCCACTCGCGCCGCCGCCACTGCCGTCCCTCCCTATCTTCTTCAGTATTCCGACGATACCCGCAGCAGCTAACCGGGCAGCCCTTCGGGTTACCACATCGCATACTCTCACGATAAGTCTTCGTGCCTTCAAATGGGTATCAGGTATCTGAAAAGAATTCCAAAGTGGATCAGAATTCAAGATTCAACTTCACATATAACATTCATATACAAGAAGATAGCAGATCAATAGTATAGTTGTAGCATCACCTGCAAATTTTCCTCTAGAATCCTTCCAACTTCTCTCAAGTCCGAAGAGTTATCCCCGTGCATGGCAGCCATCAGCGGTGTTCTGCATAGTTTCGGATCCACATCAGCACAGCTACCAAGAGTTTTAAAGCTTTATCAATGGTAGAGACATGCTGGCACTATTTTCAGCAAGTAATTGTCCATGTTAGGAATGCAGACTAAAAAATAAACCAACTTCCATTCATATGTGTAGTTCATTGTCACAAGCTGCACCAATATTCATTTATGCGACAAGCGTTGAGAATAAGATCTCATCACATATGATAATCACAATTATATTTATCAACTAGTAGGCTGCGATGTCGCTACAAGCATTGAATCTCGCTCCAGTGTTTTAAAACACGAAAACTCGACTCGACTTGAAACCTTAATGAGTCGAGTTGACTCGACAACTCGGCTAAAACCCGACAAAACTCGATACAAAAAACTCGACATTATATAATATATTTTAATATTATATATATTTAATAATGGATATCTAACAAGTTTTGATGACCTTAAAGCTTATCACCAAATAACATGTCATTACAAAACATAAATTGTTCTACCGGATCCTGATTTTACCCCAAAAAATACAACGATCAAGACTCGAACCGAGTCACACACCCCAAAAACTCGAGTGACTCGCCCGAGTCACTCGAGTTTTGGTCCGAGTTGTTGCCAAATCGAGTTTTGGACCGAGTCGGATCGAAACTCAGCCGAGTCGAGTCGACTCGGCCGAGTTTCGAGTCGACTCGGCGAGTTTTAAAACAGTGTCCCGCTCCCCATTTTGTTGAGAGAGAAAGAGAGAGAGAGAGAGGGGTAGATATTATGAGAAGGCTGACACATGGCACAGACACCTCAGCTTTATATGTATTAATAGACTGCATCTTTCAGGCTAAGGGAGCCACCGGCCACTTAACCGAATAAGTTCAATAGCAATTAGCAAGCATGTTGATAGAAGAAACTCATACAACTGATTGCTGTCAGATATTAAACCATATGAACATGTTTAAAGGTTGACATGTCCCATTAACTTGGCCTCTTAAGAGTACCGGGCAACCCTAAAACAAGATACTCAAACTATTCAAATCTCTACACCTTTAATTTTTCTTTTTATAGTCATTTATGGGCTTTACCACCTGGCAAGGCATCTCGAAACAAATTTAGATGGGTAAAAATGGGAAAAAGAAATCAAAATCACAATAGAGCAAAGCTTGAATAGCAGTATTTGCAAAGACTTGAATCTAGCAATTTGCGCACAACTTAACCAATTCATTCTATTGGTTTATCTAGAAACAATAACAAAGGGAATATGTATGGCATATGACTAAGGTTTGAGATTTAAGGTGAAAATGGCTAAAAATTTACAAAAATATAATTAGAAAATGAAGGAAATCAAAATATTAATAATACAATATTAAGAACTCAGTATGTAACATTGTGCTGCATAGAGCAAGTAATACACTTTCTGTAGTTTCTTGAATGTTAGATTTCATACTAGTGGTGAAGCAAACTAACATTACCAAGTCATGGCAAATATAAAGTTAATAGTATGGTTAACAACCATTAATAGATATGATAAGGTCATGACTGATGTGATGTTATTACAAAGTTCGTCAAAGTATTAGCCATCATCATAGTCAAAATCTAGTAGATACTACATAAACGATGATTAGTGGACAATACAGACATTATTTGAGTTGGTATTGTGATGTTGTTGAGAGTATAAGAATAGTAAAAGAAGAGAATCTTTAATTGTTTGTACTAGCTAGATTAAGAATCGCTTTGGGATGTGGTTCGGGAAAATTTTGATGATGTTGAGAGTTTCAAACATTTCAGTTCGAGATTGAACAAATCCTCAAACAATGCATATGACGTACAAGTTAATTGTAAGCTTAAGTATTGTGTTAACATGACGCTGTGGGATAGAGGACAATGATATGGCCTAGAGCTTAACCTAAATCAACAACCCTTAAACCATATTTATAGGGTACATTTATCACGGTATGAACCATCAAAGCTTTAGATTAATAGATTAAAATAACATGCTTGCAAGATAAAGACAAATATGCAATAGTCATTAGAGTTTATTTAGCTGAATTACAACGTAAGTCTTGTAATGTGGTATCCCTACCCTTATGGTGTGAAACCACCTGCACTTTATATACCTGCACTTCTACATATTAGATGGCTGCCTCAATCACAATATACTAGAAACAGTCATGAAACTGCCAATTATGTGCATTAGCAAACCATGGTATTACTGAGGGCAAGCACCATTATGTCCTTGATCTTGTTCATTCAATTTTTTCTTTGCCTTCATTCCTATTTATCCTATGCAGAATTTGTTCTAACTTCTAACTCATCTCTCTATTCCAAGGTACCTTCCTACACATCAGCTATTCCCCTCTAGCGAACCTAGCTCACCACCAGATCTGCTAGTTGCATCTTTCTTGGGTACAAACTTGAGGATCCAAATGGCAAATGCCATGATCAAGTTGCGCATCGTTTGCAAGTTCCGTGTAATGTCTCTTTCTTTGAGCACCTACCCAATTATCCCTTCCTCTCCACCCTCCCTTTCCAATTGTTTATAACTTGTCCAGCTTTCTTGATCCACACCCTTCTCTTGTTGCGTCATCAATTTCTAATCCTTCATCCTTTCCTTACAGAGGCGACCTAGTATCTATTGGATTTCACTCTCGTTTCTTATCATATTTGCTGTTTGTGGACTGAATTTATCAATTTATGATTGTTTGTTGGTTGGATTTCATGATAAGTGGTATGTTTTTAAGTCCCAAAGAATTTCACAATCTAATGTTTAACTTGCAGTAAGTGCAAAATGCAAATCTCCTTGATTTGCTTGTTGTCATGTTGGACAGCGAATAATCTTTTCGTTTGGCACTTGTTCGTGAATTTAAAAGATATATTTAAGTATGCTAGGTTTCATTATTCATCCAGCTAGCAATCTTCTTAAGTCTCATTCACATCAAATTGGTACTCAGCGCATCAAAACCAAAACCTACCAAAATTTATTTGAATCATTTGGTTTCAGAGCCTAGGTTGACCGGTTCGGGTAGGATTCAGCCCCAAATTCAGACCGACATGCTTGTTGTGTAAAAATATGTCTTGGGCACAAATTATCATATGCAAGCTTGTTTCAGTATTGCAAATTGCATTAGGGTGTATGCATTATGTTCCTAGTGCCGTCAAAGTTTACCCCTTGCATATTAGGTTTTTGGTGATGTGCTTATACATAAATTTAAGTGTAACAATTCTTTTTATGAGAAAGTGCAATAAGAACACCTATGGGCAGGGATAGCATGAAGCTCTTCAACATTAAAAAAAAATGCTTCAAATTATCCGTACGATGCTCGAACAATAGTGTCATCAAATGAAAAGGCTCACCAAATCTAGAGAACGTCAAGCTTCTAAAATGGGATACCATAAACTTAGGAATGAATTGTAGTCCAATACTCGCATCTTTATAAATATAACATCGAAAGAGTGGTAGAAAACCAAAAGAACGATTGTCGACCCAGCCAAGAGAAATCTCTTGTTGAAATTAGAAATTATCAAAAAAATCTGCATTCATAGGACAATAGACAGCTAAAAACAAAGCAAGAAATAAAGTGCGATAACTTTATCAATGGTTGACCCCAACAACATTAACATAACTATGTTATAATCCACTTTTTGTAATTACCGACTAAATGCGCGCAAATTTAATAACTAAGTACTGTGATGTCATGGCACATAAAATTATCTATGTACAATAATCAACCAAGTGCACATGCAGTAGTGGAACTACAGATTAAGTAGATCTGTAGATGTTGGTAAATCAGAAGTTGGGTCAACTAAAGACCGCAAATCAATCGGTGACCTCAAAATAAATTTAAAAAGTAGAAGGTAGAAAAAAAGAATTTGAACTCTATTAGAACTCTATAGCCCGACAAGAGTCGTTGAGTTAAATGGTGAATGATTTGAAATCAACACAACCCACTTGCCTCATATAGGGAGCTATGGCCATGCTATACCCAATAATTTGAATAAACAAATTGTGACTCAACAATCCAATGTTTCTAATGCATATTGCAGATCAATTTTGAATTTGTTTGACATCATTAGCTTGACAGGATGTCCCTGTTACATCTTATCAATCCTCTAATACTTTTGAAATTTACAAAATCCCTCATCAATCCATGCAGCCATTTCAGTAATACTCTACACACGAGAGTTCAAGTGTCAAGTGTTCATGCATGATTGAATTCACTTCTTTGTCCTTTGCTAATTGCATCATTGTTGTATCATTGATACACTGAATTGGGATTTTGCAATCAATAGTAGAGGACATGCATTATGGTGACTTTCCAGAACTTGCACTTTGTGTACCAAATTATTACAAGACATGCTTCACAAATAAGCGACATGGAAATCGTGCTCCAATAATAATGCTTTGTATAATCAGGATTATAGCAAGGGGGTGAGATAACCTTTGGAATCAATTATGGGACTCATTAAAATGACTACACAAAACTATGCAAAGTACTAGATGCAGTATGCTTATACACGGCAGACTCAACTATCAACGACCAAAGAAAGCACCATCAACAAAGATGTGGAACTGAATCAAATTATATAATATACAAACAATAATTGTCCTGATAACTATTAATAGCTCAAGGTCGTGTTCCATGAGTTAAGTCTGACCTATATTTGTAAAAAATGAGAATCTTTAGAATCATAGTAGTGGCTTAGACCTTTTTCTGGGAATAATTGACTCAAATTGAGCCCTCAACTGAAACTGACGGACCAAACCTAGTGTGAATTCTCTTGGAAACCAAGCTGAGAGCTTCTTTACAGTGCTTAGACTTGATTTCCACGCACCAACATAACCTGATACCATAGTGTACGAGACATGCAATAAACCACTATAAAAGCCAAAATCAAAACACCAAAATTAAATATGCAACTAAAGGCAAACGATTTTTGAAAGGAATACAATAAAGGGAGTAGCGTAAATAGAAACAGACAAAGAAATGTGTATAACAGATGCAAATACGATATGAAAAAGAAGAAAAAAAAGTGGTTCCAGGAATTTTGAGCTAAAAAAATGTAAGAATGAGTGATACATAACATATATAGACAATGCTTTAAAAATGAGTAAAGGATTCCATGCTGAGGCATAAGTGATGCCCGATATATTTGTTTCCAAACATGCCAACAGCCAACCTCTCACATATTTCATCAAACATCTTTAGCATACTCATAGATCCATGAGTCTCTACATGTTATCCAGTACTAATGGCAACATGCACTAGCATTAAAATTGAGGGGTAAAAAAATTCAACATTGACATCTTGGAACTGCTCCCATAATATAAAAAAAAGTTAGGAACCTGTATTTGTTATAGCATAATTGTTACACACCTTAAGATAAATGGTACAGATAAATGACGAGCAGCATCTCCAAAAATATCCGATTCCTGTGCCATTCTATGAAGCACCCTTCTTGCAATGTCACCCAAATACATTCCTGAAATCATTTTTTCGAAACCCTGTAGAAAGACGGTTTCATAGATCAGGAGTAAGAATATATAAAGAAAAATATTTTGATAGCAGAATCTTACCTGCTCATGACGATTGGGGCTATCGTCATCAAGAGCAATATCATAGGAAGTTCTTGGAAGATGTGATGACCAAAAATTTCCCCATTCCATATTAACAACCTGAGAAGCAGCGTTTTAATGTGCTCATATAAGTTGAATATATATATATATATATATATATATATATATATATATATATATATATATATATATATATATATATATATATATATATATATATATATATATATATATATATATATATATATATATATAGAGAGAGAGAGAGAGAGAAATGCTATAGTGCGGCATCGCACCGCTGCCGTCTGATGCACCGCTACGTGCATGCGGTGCACGCAGCGCGTGCATCAGACGGCTGTGGTGCGGTGCCGCAGCATAGCATGCCCCTATATATAGGGGCATGCTATAACTAATGCATGCGTTCTGACAATTTGGCTATTAACCAATTTAGGAAATAAGAAAAGATACCATGCCTCCAGAATTCGTAAGAATGCCTTGACACTTAATAATTGCATCAGTGCGTTCCACATAACATGCATTGGTGCCTGTTCCAATTATAACTGCAGCAACAGTGTCCTCATCATGATAATGACCAAGAGCTAAGGTTCCGACAGTATCATTTACCTGCTTACAAGAAGAGTACATAAATCTCACAAACTAATAACTTTAGCAGCAAATTGCAATACTGTTCATCCAAGAAAGGAGTCTGATAAAAATGAGGTAGGTAAGAAAGAAATGATGGCTGGCTACTTTGAAACAAAATTTTCGTTCAGAGAAGACTTGAGCAATCACCAGCTAATATTTTCAAAGATAAATCATTGGATACTGAGTAAAAGTGGTAGTACTAGTTTTCAGAAACAATGATTCCCTCAGGACTACAAAGCAATGGTTTAAAAAAAAACTCGCCCCAGGGCTCGCCCCTAGGCGAGGCGGTCCTAAAGCGCCTGGGGCGGCTCCATCTGAGGCTTTTTTCCTATGGGGCTTACACCCGAACCACTGGAGCGTACACCCTGAACACCCGGGCACGCCTTTTACGCCCCAATGACCTGGGCTTACGCGTCACTGGAGTTTGTCTGTAAAATTGAAAAAAAAATGATTTGATTGCTACCGTGTAATCTTTTATATGCGTCTTACTCTCTTGGATAACGATTATGATATTTTGGGAACTAAAGTTGTTTTAAATTGGTTCTATATCATGTATGGAATTGTAGAATCTATGGAATATATATATTGATAGTTTGAATTTTGATTAAAAACTTAAAATTAGATCTTAAATGATATTGAAAGACAATGACAAGTTTATTTTTATTATCGTTTTTTATATATTTGTGATTTATCAACCATGTTTGTAGGCTTAAATGCTTTGTTTGCTAACTTTGCTTATATATAATATTTTTATTTATATATTTTTTAAAAAAATTAAAAAAAAATCATGGGGATTACGCCCCCCGCCTTATGCCCCTGCCTCTGAAAACACTGCTACAAAGTTCTCAATTATTTTGGCAAAGTGACACTCTAACCATTCATCTACCTAAAAAAGCAAAGGAGTGGTCTTTGTGTTAATGTGTTATATTTTATGGTGTTGTACCAAAACAGACCAAAAACTCTAAACCTCGTTTCAAAAAAACGTCAGATAGGATCGAATGGGCCAAAACCCATTCTTTCTTTCAACTGAAATGCTATTAACTACGGCTGTGTAAGTTGTTCTTTTTTTTTTTTTTTTTTTTTTTTGGGGGGGGGGGGGGGGGCGCAATGGATTACAGCAGTGGCGATGTTTGGGGGGGGGGGGGGGGGGGGGCGCAATGGATTACAGCAGTGGCGATGCAGCTAGGAAGTTGGTTCCACACAACGATCCAGCCCCCGATCCTAGATTATGCATCTTGGAGAGCAGGCCATCGGTGACCACATCCCAAGTCCGACTCAGAAACAATCGATTCCCTGACCTACTCAAAGACCAGCATCCCCATGGAGGAAACCCCTTCAAGATAACCTTCTGCCACAAATTGGTAACACCGGGTTGGACAACATCCGAGCCCCCTTGTAAGCCACCCACCGCTCTACCAACAGTAAAACCTTGGATGCATGCGTTCCAACCGCCACCGATAATTGTTGAGATTATATAGGACGAGGCCCAACAACTGTTTTATTATGAGTCCCACTCGGCCCCATCTCCCCCATGGACTTGAATCCTCTTTGGTGGTTGGTCAAAAGCTACAGCGAATAGAATGGATTCACCATGAAACTTTGAGGTTTTAAAAAACAAAGAGTACTGCTATCTAAAAAGAACCAACCTGTAAAGCAAAACGAAAGTTGGGATTCAAATGTTGAATCCAAGATGCATGAGTCGGCATTGAGTAAATGTGTTGGATTTGGTTGTATCTTTCAACCCAAATAGAATCCCACTCGAATTCTTTGAATACAGACAATCAATGCAAATAGGGCGAGGTATCGTTCACCCATCATGTTGGAGGGTGAACAAAATCATTCTTGTTCGAGGAGGCACAGTCGAGGGTCAAGTAGAATTGATAGAAAATATTTTGGACCTATAACACAATTTAAATGATCGTAATACCATTATGTGCTCTATTTAGTATTTATTTTAGGATTTTTTGCAAATCGACCCCTACAAACTAGTCTATTTTGTATTAACCCATGGAAACCTTATACTTGTATGTCAACTCTCCAAAACATACAAAGTTGTGCATATTCACCCCTTTGGTTAGCTACCAACTCAAAATGACGAATATACTCAGAATGTTCCTTGGTTGGCTGTTAGGTGTAAACGTGTCAGACCTGCCAAACGAGGGTGGAGGGTTGCATGAGCGTGGAGGGCAGACCAGAGAGTGGTAATTGCGGTGAATATGCATAACTTTATATCTATGAAGCGCGGACACTTCTTAAAGGGCCCCGTGTCCGTGTCGGACATGTACACGGCTCGGACATGGCCCGGACACGGCTTCGAAGTGTCCTGGTTTATTTTTGTCTAGGACACTACCGGACACGGTCGGGACACGACCCGGACACGGCTCTGAAATATCTTGGTTTTTTTTTGTCTAGACACGGGACAGCCGTTGTTTGCATGCGATCGGGGATGAGTTTGTTGATTTGTTTGGGACTTGGTGTAATGGACGGTTGTGATTAAGATTTGGTTTTAACTTATATCCTCCAAGGTTATAACATCATAAGATATAATTAATAGGGTTTTTCTTACAAATATTAAGATAAACTTTTAGCAATAATTCTATAACTTTGTGGATTTTGTGGACTTTATTGGATGGTTGTCATTACCCTTATGACCTCTAGTGAGGATCTCATAGTGCCAAACCCGACCCCATAGTAAATAAACTTCATTATGCCCCCTTCAATTCAGTTTTGATTAGACTGAATCATTGAAATTACAAAAAGAGGAAATTTAGTAGTTGTCAAATTGGGGTATTGTGCTACCATTGAAATTTCTTAAACATAACCATAAAGTAATTCCCCATCTAGTTGGAGCATGCTTTATGAATTATTCATCGAAGTTAAGCATCTCTATGTAGTATTCATGTATTATATATTATCTAGGAAGCATGGACACTTCCCCAGGCCTCCCGTACCCGTGTCGGACACGTGTCGGACACCGACACTCGTCGGACACGCACCGGACACGCATGTGCCGTGTCCTACGTGCTTCTGGGAGCCGGACACGGTCGGACACTCGCCGAACACTCCTCGGACACTCGGGACACTGCGAGTTAATGGACTGTTCGATATAGGGTCGGGTTACAAGCTGTGGTGATTCAATTTTGGCTTCAACCTATTTGATCCTCTGAGATTATAACCTCAGAGAATCAGATAGGTTGAAGCCAAAACTGAATCGCAGCCATTCCTTTGCATGCCATTTGGGCCTAAGTGTGATTCACTTGTCAGAATGGTTATGATGGACGGTTACGATTCAGGTTTGACTTTAACTTATCTTATCTTCTGAGGTTTCAGATAGGTTGAAGTCAAAACTGAAACACAACCGTTATTTTCCATACCATTTAGAGATGTCTGCGATTTACCGATCGGGCTGGATGTAACTAACGATAGCGATTCAATATGTATTAAATTTTCATTTTAGTTGTTTTCTATGAGGCTTTTTCGGTTATTGAAATATATATGAATTGCAAACATACATAAAATATAAATTTAAAACTATTCATTTATTTTGTCGTGTCCCCGCCGTACCCGTGTCCTCATTTTTTAGGATTTGCCATGTCGGCGAACCCGTGTCGTGTCGTACCCGTGTCCCCGTACCAGTGTTAGTGCTTCTTAGTATATTATGCATATAAAATTATAAATATTAATTGCTGTGTCTTAGCCGTGCCATGTCCATTTTTGAGGAAATGTCGTGTCGCCGTGTCCGTGTCGTGTCACCGTACCCGTGTCTGTGCTTCATAGTTTTATATGTTTTAGTGGGTCAATATTCAGTTATAAGGTTTCTAGCAGTTAATATGCAATTATACAAGTTTGCAGGGGTCAATTTGCAAAACCACCTTGTTTTTAAGTGTTTTTCTCCAAAATGGGCACCAATTTTTCATGTATTGCTCAAACTATAGCAGATACCTTTTACTTTTACTTTTCCCACCAGCACGTGAAATAGGTCACACATGTATACTTTCACTTGGATGGATAGTTCTATCTTTTTAGTGGAAAAATTGTTCTTTGTGTTTTCTCCTTACCACAAGAGTAGCCTCGCCATCATCGCCCACCAATCCCCCGCCTGTCACCACCAATAACCACCCCCGTCGACCACCAAAACCACTGACACTATAAAAAAATATTATTGGCACTTCGTTTTCTCATTGCGACCTACATAATCTCGTTTTCTATGTCCTTTCGTTGGCTGGAGTTTGTCGATGCTATTTTTTGATCGATTTTACCAACCAACTCCTGCGAAAGTTTGTCGATGCTCACCGACGATCGTCAAACTTTCGCAAGAGTTGGTTGGTAAAATCGGATCAAAAAATATATTGTATGCCACTTCTTCTCCTTGCAACATGCACACTCTTTTTGCGAAATACACAAACCCATATATGAGCTTTTGTTAACTGGAGGTCGTCTAACTTTCACCGAAATTCACCCAGTCAACACAAGTGGACACTCTTGAGTTACTTGCGATGAATATAACCAAAGTGATAGCCGAACTCTTGCTGGAGTTCTCCCATCCGTTGCAAGTAATTTGCGCCTGTCACAAGTGACTTGTGACCGACACAAATCACTTTCGACGGGCGCAACCATAGTGATAGCCGAACTTCCACCGGAGCTTGCTCGTACGATACAAGTGATTTGCGATGGTCACAAGTTACTTGCGATCGACGCAAATCATTGCAACGGAAGCAATTATAGCAAATAGCTGAACTTTTGTCGGAGTTCACCCATCTATTGCAAGTGACTTGTGGCATACCTAAAACACGTGTTCCCCATTTCAGAACCCTTTTGTGGAAGGCAAGGTCGAATGTAAGGGGGCTTGCAATCTTCCATTTCTTCCATGTTGGTGGTTTCTGTGTAGGTAGGAATTCTAGCGAGCTACAATGACGATTTAGAGTTAGGTTTATACCTTTCCGTAGGTAAGGCAGCAAGCCTAGTTCTCAAGAATCTCAATGAGTTCCTAGTGATTTGTCGGCTTAGCGGGTAGGTAGGTAGGAAACCCAACAACTTGTGATGACTTTCCAATGATGAAGAAGCGAATAAAGACTTTTGGCGACCTCCTGATGAGCTCCATAACGAAGAAGGAAAGAAATAATCATGGAAGGGAGATGGGCGATGGCCAATAGGGGAAAGATGGAAGCCAAGAAGGTGGAAAGAAGTCATCACGATCGTCTGGTTTCTCAAAGATGAGAAAATAGTGATCGACAAGAAAGATGATGAGTTACCTAGTTGTTTAAAACGATGGTATGTTGAGACAAATTGGATTTAAAGTTAAGGGTATTTCTGTCCTAAAAAATTGGTGAGTAGAAAAGTAAAGTTAAAAGCTACCTACAACATTTGGGCAATATGTGATCCTAGGTGCTCATCTTAGACAATAAGCAGTGCACAAACATTGTAGGTAGCAATATGAGGTGTATGGGTATTTTTGTCCTAGCTAGTAGTTTTACCTATATTTTGCACCTCATTTTCTCATGCATACCCATAACCATCAGGCAGAGGGATCAACAAAATGAACAAACCATTGCCATAAATATAATAACCTTAAAAAAGACAACGGAACCACCAAATCGAACATAAGCAGTGCATGAAAAATTCAGAGAATTGTCTGGTTAAAGTATTCATAACAATTGCTACTACAAGATGTTGATTGTGCAGCCAGTGTTGTTTCCATCTTGTAGCTTTAATCAGTCGTTTTCTCAAAATTCAAGGGTAGAAAAAAACTCAATTTTTTCATCAGCAAAAATCAAACGGGCTTCTTCGGTATGGCATGGCTAGGTAGTTTAGTTGTTCTAGCACCTGGTACAAAAATTGTAGAGTTTAGTCAAGTTTCTCTTCCTTTTTTTGTTTTTTTTGAAGATCATAAGACATACTCCATCACAGACAAAGAAGTAAAACAAGCGTATGGCGGGTGCCCAAGCTTGATATAAGCATATGCCTTTATAGGTTGAATATATCAATAATCAAGTCAATATGGTGCATTAGTCATATGCAATAGCATAATCGCATAAGTGGTTGCAAAGAAATATTGGTGCATATGCTACCACTCAATTCAGTTGTGCAGAGCAGAGCCGATGTATGACCGCAGTGTCCCGACGGTCATCTTTTCATTGTTCGATTGTGCTATTATTGTTCCTACCCCTTCTAAACTATACATACATCATTCTCCCTTTCAATCTACATTTCTTCGAAATCTCTTCAAACTCTCCCAAAGCTTTCCACATGCTCCAAGCTTGGCCCAAGCTCTATTCAAGCTCTCCAAACTCCCTTCTAACCCTCAACCCTCAAGCATTCCCCAAAGTTTTTTCCAAGCATTTAATCTCCCAACCCAAACCTCTTCAGGATCTGAAGATATTGGTGTGTTTGTATAGTGTATTGAGGTGAGGAGGCGAGGAAGTCAAAACCACTAATACATCTTTCCATATGGAAAAACACACCACCGACATTCTACCACAACAAAATTAAAAAGTTTTATACCATCTTATCTATATTGTGCCTATTATAGTTAGTTACAAGGTCTACGCTCACATAGACCACAATCTTCGTTCTTCCACAGGTTCTTTGCTTAAACCCGACTAGTCTCAAGATCTCGGGTGGAAGTATGGGCACTATAATGTCTAAAATCAAATAATATCATGCTACTTTGATTTTTGCAAAAGGTTTATTCCCCCGACACAATTAAGTACTAGACTCATGATCATGCCATTACTCTTTGTTTTTTTCAATGAATCAAACATTTATTGATCAAACGATTTAATCATGATTTGACATCAAATCATAAATACTTATTATTAAAGCAACAATAAGGGAAATTTCCATCCCCATTCCTATAATGGACGTTTCATTTCTTATTATTAAGAAATAATATTTTAATTTTTATATTCTTTTCCTAAATCTATTGGTAAAAAGTGGAATAAAAATAACACATACAAACATACATATATATTAAATAAACAAAAAAATCAAGGGCAAATTTGACTTACCCCCCCAAAATTATATGTTATTTAGTAAGTCACCCCCCTTTTAATCGTTATTAGACTTACCCCCCCCCCCTTCCGTCCAATTCTGTCAATCAAACATGTTTGACTGCTATTCTACTATCCTAGGTTGTTTGGTAGACCATTTTGCCCTTATTGTCAAGAAAGTCAATCTTAAAGAAGATGAAGAAAATTCCCAAATTTGGCATTAAAAAAACGATTTATGAGGAAGAACTTCATCTTCTTCCTCAAATCCAGTGTCAAGAACCCATCACAAGGGATCATGAAGAAGATGATGAAACACATTCGTGGGGAAGAACCCATCCACGAGAAAGAAGATGGAACCCACTTGCAAGGAAGAACTCATTTGGGAGGAAGAAAATGAAACCATTTGGGAGGAAAAATGAGGAAGAAAATGAAACTCATTCGTGGGGAAAGAACTCATTCGCAAGAAGTAGCACAGTTATGAGGAAGGAATCCATTTTGGAGGAGGAGATGAAACCCATTCGTGAGGAAACAGATGAAACTCATTCGTGAGGAAACAGATGAAACCCATAGTAAAAGATGAAACCCATTCGTGAAGAAGGAACCTATTTAGGAGAAGAAGATGAGACCCGTTAGTGATGAAGGAACCCAATCTGGAGGAAGAAGATGAAATTCATTCATAAGGAATGAACCCACCCGAGAGAAAGAAGATGATCTTCCCCAAATCCTCAAATCCCTAAGATAAAAATCTTTTCCAAATCCTTAAATACACATTCAGGAGGTAGAAGATGAAGATCTCCCCCAAATCATCAATCCCAAAAATTTAATCTAACTTTGGACAATTTTTCTTCACCTTTTTCCTCCAAGATTGCGTTCTTGATAGTGAGGGGCATAACGGTCTAATAAAAAACCTGGGAGGGTGGAACAACAGTCAAAGATATTTGATTGACGAAATTGGACGAAATGGAGGGTAAGTCCAATAATAATTAAAATGGGGGTGACTTACAAAATAACATATAATTTTGGATGGGTAAGTCAAATTTGCCCAAAAATCAATTATTAAACTTGTATATTTCATATTATAAAAAATTTTAAAAAATCATTTATTTTTCAATTAAAAAAACAAGCTTTCTTTAAACACTTGAGACGACGCAAGAACACTTGGCCATGCTGGCTAGGCTCATACAATATCATGCTTTCAGGCTACAATTGAAATTCAAAAGAAAAAACCAAGAGTACATTGAATAAAGGAGAAACAACGATGAAACCGTAATGATTGAGAAATACATGAAGGCAAAGCTTGGGATGAACCACCACTTTCACCACCAAAGAGGCTAGAAGTTTGTGAACCTCTAGATCGGTTCAATTATGTAGACCACATTCTGAGAATGTGGTTAACCAAAGGTCAAAGTGTAAAGAACCTGCCCATACCACAATAGAAAATTGAAATAAGAAAAAAAAAAAAAGGCACAATCCAATTTATAGACAGTTGAGAACACCAAGCCAGTATTGCTCTCAATGCCTTTAGACTTAAAAAGCTCAAATGTTAAAGTATCAAATAATATGATCCGGTCCTAAAACCAGTAATATACCATGAAATTAGGTAAAGTTGCTTTAATAAATCATGAAGAACACACATTTTCCTCGTTGCTTACAAAGAGCCATGGAACATATATAGTTGCACCATGATGGTCAATGGTTGGACCAATCATTACGGACAAAACACTTTAATTGCCCGACCGGAACTGTATTCCTTGAATCCATAGATGCTTTTGCCTTTTATCCATTCAGACATAAACAACTATCTATTTACTCTCCGAAATAAACCAAAGATGAAATAGGCGACGAGTACGTTGAAGAAGGTTAAAAAAACAACGCAGTGACTTATGGAGCAGCTTAACTTTGGGTGCAAGTTGAGCAAACGGTTTATGATGGAAAGGTGAAGCATCGAGCTTGAGACAAAGAAGATGGCATTTACATGATTGTAGTAGTAGCGCGTGCCAGAATAAGTAGTAGAAATCAAGTAGGATTTGAAGGAATGGAGTGGTTGGATTATGGTATGGCAAAAAGATAGAAGCAGAAACAGTTGTACTATAGGAAGTGGAATAGTTAAAGAGGATGGATGATCAAGATACTGAAAAGGGTGAGAAATAAATAAATTGGTTTCGAAGTCCAAATTTTTGTATTCTTGGGGCATCCCTCGACACAAAAGGGTATATGTTATTGTCCTACAACTCAAAAGGTATATAACTCAATGGGTGATAACTTTCTTTAGCCCAACCCCTTCTTTCCCACTTCATCTATCTTTCAGCAAGGGAGAATAATAATGAGGTTGGTGAGTGGCAAATCCAATTACTACACCATGTCCAAGTAAATGGTCCCAAAGATATGGAACTGCAGGTTTATTCTCACAAGCAACGGCAACCAATGGAAAGACCAAAAACTGAACCTCATGCACCAGTAAAATACTTATTACATTAATTGAACAATTTTACCGAATCATTTTGATACTTTAATATATCATTTATGAAAATAAACAAAAGTTTTTCTTATCTTTTTGCAGTTTTTTGGAGTGAATTTTTTACCTTTAATGGATTTTTATAGTTTTTTCTTTGGCATTTTGAATCAGATTCAGAAAACACACAAAATTGAACTGCGGCCGCACAACCACTGTGGGCACCGAAATTAGCCCATGGGTCGAACCCGACCCGCACACAAGAAATTGGCCCGCACGCAACGGCCCGCATGCAAACATGGCCCACACACAACGGCCCACATGCGAAACCTGGCCCACACACAACGGCCCGCATGCGGAACCTGGCCCACACACAACGGCCCGCATGCGAACTCGGCCCACACACAACGGCCCGCATGCGAACTCGACCCGTGTGCGAACTCAATTCGCGCGCCATGGCCCGACTCAAAGCGAACGGGTCCCACCGGACCCGCTACCCGAACCCAAAAAAGGGGGGCCCACCGGCCCCCCCTCTCTTCTTGAAAACCGTGCCCCCTCCCCATGGGGAGGTGTGGCCGACCATAAAGAAAAGAAAAGAAAAAGAAAAAGAAAAAGAAAAAGAAAAAGAAAGAAAAAATCATAACCGCCTCGATGCGGGGGGAGGTGGCGCGGACGTCTACACAACCGTAGATCCACGACGATCCCTCGATCCGACGGACAAGATGACGTCGTGTCGCCATGCAATCGGAAGGTGCAAAGATGACGACGTATCTTCAAATATCAAGTCACATCTTGCCCATAACCATCCCCACCAAAAAGGAAGAGACCAAAAAGGAAGGGATCAAGGTTGTTCCCCTCAAATAAGGGAACAATATCTTGATGGTTATAGGGGAAGATATTGGATGAAACAAAAAGATTTCAGCCATATCTCTCCCAACCTCCCCCCTTTGCCTATAAATAGAAGGGGTGGGGGAAGGCATCAAGGGTCGAAAGCAAAAAAAGAAAGAGGCTCTATAAAAAGGAGCTCCAACGCTTGAAGACCGAAGGCTTCGCGAGGCATGGCAAGCGCGTCCTACGAAAACACTTAGCCCATCAAGTCCTCATCAAAGCGAAGACCGTGCACTCGAAGATCAAAGCTTCGACTCCTCGCACGAAGAAGAAAGCTTGGAGAAGAAGGCCCGGAGTCGTCATCACCCCGACGTCTCCAACGATCTTCATCAACTCCGAAGAAGCCATAAGCAAAGGCCGGAGAAGAAGATCGAAGCCGACAACACCCCGTCGTCTTCAACAAAGGCGTCGACTCCTCGCACGAAGAAGAAAGCTTGGAGAAGAAGGCCTGAAGTCGGTGCTACCACTGCCGTCTTCATCAACAAAAGCCGACGCTACAACCGTCGCATAGAGATCGGTGCTACATCCGCCATCTCCAAAAGAAGCTTTCAACTCCGATCAAGCCAAATACGCCCGGAGAAGAAGCCGACACCACAACCGCGCCAGGTCGAAAAAGCTGAAGACGAAAGGGCTCTGCAAGAGAAGCTCCAACGCTTGAAGACCGAAGGCTTCACGAGGCACGGCAAGCACGTCCTACGGGAATCCTTGGCCCTTCAAGTCCTCATCAACATGAAGACCTTGCACTTGAAGATCAAAGCTTCGACTCCTTGCACGAAGAAGAAAGCTTGAAGAAGAAGACCCGGAGTCGTCGCCATCCCGACTGCTCCAACGATCTTCATCAACTCCGAAGACGCCATAAGCAAAGGCCGGAGAAGAAGATCGAAGCCGACAACACCCGTCGTCTTCAACAAAGGCGTCGACTCCTCGCACGAAAAAGAAAGCTTGGAGAAGAAGGCCTGAAGCCGGTGCTACCCCTGCCGTCTTCGTCAACAAAAGCCGACGCTACAACCGTCGTGCGGAGACCGGTGCTACCCCTGCCGTCTTCGTCAACAAAAGCCGACGCTACAACCGTCGTGCGGAGACCGGTGCTACCCCCGTCGTCTTCACCAACAAAGTCGACGCTACAACCGTCGTGCGGAGATCGGTGCTACCCCCACCGTCTTCATCGCCAAAAGCCGACGCTACAACCGTCGTGCGGAGACCGGTGCTATCCCCGCCGTCTTCACCAACAAAGCCGACGCTACAACCGTCGTGCGGAGATCGGTGCTACCCCCGCCGTCTTCATCAACAAAAGCCGACGCTACAACCATCGCACGAAGATCGGTGCTACCCCCGCCGAAAAGCCAAGCCGACGTCACAACCGTCGAGAAAGCCGGAAGAATAAAGAAGTCTTGAAGAAGTAGCCATCGCCGTTCGAGAAGAAGATCGAGTCAAAGCTAAAGCCAAAGCCAACGCAAGAAGCCAAAGCAAACGCACCGGTAAAGCCCGCGCCAAAGCAACGCACGTGCCAAAGCCAAGCAACTACGACGGTCACGAACAAAGCACCGCACGTTCTAGCCGATACGACGCGAAGTCCGGAAGAACTAAAGCATCGCAAGCCTCTACCCGCCTACGTTCAAGCGCAAGCGCCAAAGCAAAGCAAACGCCAGAGACACGCCAAAGCAATGCCAAAGCCAAAAGCTAAAGCCAAAGCCGACGCCAAAAGCACGATCGACGCCGCGAACCGACGATCAAGGACGCTGAGGTCTAGCAAGGATCGAGGAAGACACGAAGACCGGGGAACGAAGCCCAAAAGCTCCCTAGCCGAGAAAGCGCGAAGCACGGACGGGACAAAATCAACGGCTGATATTCCTTAGCCTCTCAAAAACCCTCATCCTGTAAAGACCTCTGTCCTGGGTAGCCCCTTCAGAGCTCTCGCACGAATACCACGTGGAGACGCGGATCAAAGGGACCCTCCAGAGGATCTCTCCCACAATCTCCTGATCAAATATTCGCCGCACCCGGACTCGCCACACCCGAGCCCCCGGGTCCCGGCCACTCTGTAATCTCGTGTGATTCGCAATAAAGACGCGTATCTTTTTCTGCGCACACAACCACATATGTGGCCACACGTGCGATTTACCCCCCTAAACCACACAGACTGTATATACCATATTAACAATGTTGTTCCAGTGGGCTAAGCACATATATCAACAGTGTTCTAAAAAGCGGTCTAGGCGGCCGCCTAGACGGTGCCTAGGCGCTAGGCGCCCCCCCCCGCCTCGCCTAAGCCCTAGGCGTTCCAGAAAAGCGGCCAAGCTCCCAGGCGGAGCTAGGCGGCCGCCTAGGCGGTCTAGGCGGGGCAAGGCGGCCGCCTAGGCGGTCTAGGCGGGCTGAGGCTGGCCAGGCGGACCAGACGAGCCAGGCAGGCTGAGGCTGACCAGGCGGGTTGAGGCTGGCCAGGCGGACCAGGCGGGCTGAGGCTGGCCAGGCGGACCATGTTTGCTTTTGTTCTTGTTAATCACTCAATTTTGAATTATGGTTATATACTTGTTCTTTAAAATAATGGCTTGGGATAATCTTGAACTTATATTAATTTTTAAACATATATATATATATTATATAATATCAAAATAATAATTAAAATAATTTAAAAAAAGGCAAAACACCTAGGCGTTGCCTAGGCCCCGCCTAGGCGCTAGGCGGCCCCCCACCGCCCGACTAGCGCCTAGCGCTTTTTAGAACCTTGTATATCAAAATAAAAATTCAGTTCAGAAACAAAATTTACAAAAGGTACTACTCCAGCATGTCCACTAGATCTAACATAGAAGATAAGGAGATTTTTTTTTTTTTTTTGAGAAATTCCTCTCCGAGGAGGAGAGGATGGGGTTAAGCTAGCCGATCAAACTAAGTAGATCTACAATCATGAACAAGGTAGATCTCCGTCTGTGTGAAACATGCAAATGAGAACCCTTGCCAAAATTGAACTTTGCTCAAAACAAATTGCTCTCCCTCCCTCTCTCTCTCAAATTAAACAAAACAAACCAAAGCCATGTGACTCAGCTTACAAGTCTAAGAAGTCACATCCACCTAAACTCAGAATCCTTGCAATCCTTCCCCATCCTCTTAAATTAAATAAAAAGAAACCCAATGCCACATGATGTCAACGCCACGTACAATCCAACAAGTTCAGCCTACGTAACGAAAATACCTCCTTGCATATCCCTGAGTTTAACATAAGAAGAGCAATCCAAATTCACCAAGGCCAGCATAATCTGCTTCCTGCATAGCATCTTTCCCTTACGTTAGAGTATGATCATCTTGCCTCAATTAAAACGTAACCCATCGTGCCTAGTAATCCTGATAAAGGGACTCTATAAACCCAATCTTCAGATTTCCAACAAAATGTAAGCATCACATGTATCTATGGGAAGAGCACAAAAGGAAATAATTTTCTCATGTGTGGGACGTGACAATATCCTGTAATTGAATCCTCCCTTTTGAAGGAATGTGTTGTCATTCTGTCATCTGGATTTGATAATTACACCTCTCCATTTGAACAGCGTTTACTAAAACGTATCCCTTCTCAATGAGTGCCTAGAGGGGCATATTTAGAAAGCACCACAATATTTGTCAAGACAATTCATAACAATCCAGATACTGATACAAACACATTAGAAGTTAATAATCATGCATCTTTATTCATCAACCAGGTAAAATTTTTAAAAAGATAGTTGTAAACAAAAAACTTAAATATCATGGTTTAAATTCTAACTCCATGGTTACGTTTGATCTTAAGATGCAAGTCATACAATAAAATTGTCTGAATCATATACATGTAGCATGATGGTGCCAATTTATACGTATTCGTGCTGCATGCATTCAGTATTGATGATACAAGTGTATATATGATAAAGAGCAAAGTTCGTAGTATTTGAGCTGTTGGCATGTTGCATGCATTCAGTATTTCTTCCAAGGAAAAAAGTTAAAAGGTAAGCACTCTTGTAATGTTGAAAATAATAACCACAAATGCAGTGCAACTTTTTTTTTGTAAAAAAAAGTATTGTAACTTGAGCTAGAAAATCCAGGAGACAATCATACCAATACAGCCACCCGCAAATCCAGTCCCCTCTTGGTCATGGCTTCCTCTAAACACTGTGAAACATCTTTTCCAACCTGAATTGCGAAGGTGACATTAGCTACTTCCATAAACAGTAAAGATGTTAGACTGTATAATACATAAATAAAGCCAAGTAGTTCAAAAGTACACACACTAGTCAGGAATAACATCCAAATATAAATAATGAGCAGGACAAACAAATACCTTCATGTTATTGCACACAATAGGAAGGCATTTGGAGAGCATCCAACTACAACAAATGAGCAGGAAAAATAGAATATCTATTTTGGTTGTACAAGGAAAGAATTTACACGAATACCTATATCTCATACATTCCCAAAACATCTAAAGTTTTCATGGTAGAATCACACAGGGCTCAAACCTAGAAACCTACCAAGACACTATAGGTTATATAGTTTATTCGAAACATTAAAGTTCTAACTCTATAACATAAGAAGCGAATATTTAGAGAAGTCATTTGAACAGACAGGCAGCTCATGAACATGATCAGTAAAATTCTTTAACACAAATGATGAATGGCCTTAGCAACATGCCAACATCAAGTAAATGGATAAGACATGATCTTTGAAACTACTAGAAGAATCAGAATTAAGTCTAGCTGTTCAATTCATGGGCCAATGTGATTTTCTTTTCAGAAATATATTTCCACCCCCTTATGTAAACAAAAATCACTGGAACCCCACCCTCAACAACCACCGAATGGAATTGAGTCTAAAAATAAGTTGTTGATCGACATATCGTTTGGGTTGCAGAGTTCCTTTATCGATAAATGAGACCAGGTGCTCAAGGTGGTCTTTCAAAAGGACCTTAATCCCATTTTCAAGAAAGGGAGAGCAGCTTTCCGTTTCCCTTTAAAATTTGTGTCCCTTTCATATAGTAATAGCTCTTTATTGGGATTTGAAGCATAGATCAGACACCCTTGGTACACCTATGCTAGCACTTTGGGCATGCCTTTAACGAGAGCTGTATTAAGAGTTGTGTAACCAATGGGGAGAGGCTTCTGATCTGAAAATACATCAATATTGTCATCAAAACAAGAGTTAACAAAGAAGTCAAACGTTACAAAATGCAACAGTAGAACTACATGCATATATCCAGGGCTGCCGTTGAAACTCAAATTAAGCTCTTAACAACAGATTATGTTTCCAAACATTGTAAGTTGAAGTTTCTAAGAACTAGCATTTAACTTTTAGTGGTCACTAACTTTTAAGTTTCCACTGATCTGGATGATAGATCTTTTTCAAAATCCATGTAACAGACTTACCAGAGCATGCAAAAATGAAAACGGTGAAACAACAAACCATCATGAACCTAGTGACACCAATACTGTATGAGATAAACGACGTGCATGCAAGGACAAACAATACATAGCGTTGATAGACGTAACTCATCACTATCAAAGGTTTATCCCATCAAGTTGGGTCGACAGACAGGAAGATTGAGAAGAATTTACAATCAGCTGTCAACCGAGTATTAAACCTTTGAGTTTGGTTTAGAAAACCCGACCAAGGCAGCTTAAAATCGAGTATTAAACTTCAATGGCCAGTCTATGACAAAGCTTAAAATCCCCAAATATGGCACTAACCAAACTTCATGTTCCTTTAGGGAAAATATACCTTTTTACTGAAACTGATTATGTTTCGTTAAATACTAGAACTCATCATCTCGTTACTATTTCATATTACAAAAAATAGTAACATGATACATAAGGTATCTATTTTACATTCTGTCTCAACAATCTTTGCTCATTATTAAGATAGTCTTTTGTGTTGTCAGTATAATTCACACAATTACGACTCATAAGCCTAAAGTTTGTTTCCTAGTCACATGAGCACCTTAGTTGCATGAGCAACAGATATATCCCTAAACATAGATGAATGGTGAAGAAGGATTCATAAAGCCAAATACAAATAGATGGGACATGGCTTGATAGTTATGGAACTTACTTATCAAAATTTTTTTAATTATTGCACTAGGAAATGACTATTATGAACATGTCTACTAGCAATTAGCCTCCAAAAATTCTTTAACAGATGTTTGTTAGCACTCTGGAGAATTGTCAGCCTTAGATAAGGAACTTCCTTGTATACATGTAACAAGTGAAGATAACAGTTAATCGTGCCATTTCACAACACACTTCAATACAAGAGTGGAGACGTTTAAAGTTACTTTTCTAACCATATTCAAGCTTAAGATTATTTATTTCATGAAGTACCTTCATGTTTCATTAAATTATAGGAAAGAGATGTTCCTGGCATAAATTAATTACCTACCACCTCTAATCTTCTCCCTTTTATGTTTCCAAAATCACTGCAAATTGTTGTCAAAATGAGCTTTTTCTTGTCACCAGTAGCATCCACAATCTACAATTCAAGACCAAAATAAAGATATGGCAGCACATAACACCAAGTTGGTCACTATTAAACCAAACCAGTGTTGCTAGTCATGCGTATTGAATCATGCTACTTGGTTGTTTAGTCCAAAGTGAACTAGGGTCTTGCTGTACAAACTTTCTCCAGCAACTCTATATTGAATGGTTTAAAACTACTGATTAGGCAACCATCAACTACCATGTTTGATCCGAGGTAAGATCTTAAAAAACGAACCTCATATTGTTCCTCTAATCTCTACTATTTCAACCTTTTTTTCTTTTATTTTTCTCCACCTAGATTTTAGAACAATAAGACTTCCCATATCACTTTCAAGAGACAGCATCCAAACCGGACCTGTGACCTAGGACCTAGGTTGCTTCAAACCTGAAGTGCTAGGTTGGTGAACGTGTGAGATATGTAGCCTAAACTATTTGCAGCAGTACTTAATAGATGCATCACTCGGATTCTTCAACTCTCCCGAATACGTCAAGTTGATCCAAGCTAATAATATTGTTCCAAATCAATATTTAAGACAAGTTAGTAACACAGTTTCAATTTCCTTCCATAGGCCAAAGTCAGATTGTCCATGTCAAAGAATGTGAACCAACTAATTAGAAGGGACTTTATGACTGTGAAGCAAAGGTACTTCGGAAGGGCCGCCGTACGAGTTCCGGGTACGGCAATTCCCGTACTTGGTACGTCATTTTGAATCGGGTAAAACGTAGGTACGGTTATGGTACATTTGGCGGGAGGTTTAAAAAAACGAGTAGAGGGATTAAATTGCAAAATTGTTTAGATAATAACTTAATAGTTACTTTATGTCATCGAATTGAAGTGCTATGTATTATGTTTCTACTTTGCTTGGTTTGGCTTTAAATTCTACTGTAATGGACCTAATAGTATCATATTGTCGTATGACTCATATCGAAAATCTTGCTTTTGTTGTTTTGGAACTTGGAAGTTAAAGATTTAATAATGATGAAACTATGGTTGCATTTGGACTTGATTCATATCTATAATGATATAATACTAAAGATAATATTTTTATACAGGTACCCCACCGTATCCGTACCTTCCTTTTTTAAGGTTTTACCGTATCGGCTTACCCATATCATACCCGTACCCGTGCTTCATAGCTTTATGGTAGATCCTTAACAAAGCCAAAGAACTGTAGAACTTGCAACAATCACTTGAATCATTCATTCATTAAAGCAAATTTAACTCACAGCTTCTTCGATTGCAAAATTTTTGGTCCACTTGATAAGAACACCGGAAGAAACAGACAATTGTCTAACAGGGAAAGAAAACGTAAAGCCAAGTTCCCTTCTTTTGTCGGCGTTTTGCTCAAACCCATCATCCTCTTTTTCAATAAAGTGTTGTAGTGTCATTGCAATAAAATCAAATAGGTCCTGCATGCAAGATGATGAAACCAACTTTGATTGTTAGAGAATACAATGCACACATATGAAACAAAATTGGGAAGAGAATGAAGGATAGGTCCAATTACCTCACTTGTACTGGTCATCAAATTAAGGGGGATTGGTTGGCGTTCAACTCGGTGTCTCAAGATCAATGAACTTTTACCCCCAAGTTGAACACACAAGACTCTAAAGTTAGTGCCTCCCAGATCAAGAGCATAGTACGTACCTTTTTCGTTCCTGTTGAGTACAAAGACAGACATACTAGATATTACCTCACAACCGACTTTAATCATTGAGGAAAAAATCTTATTTGAAAAAAAAGAAAACAAGAGCACTGATGGAGAAAGGATCACTCCCAACATCATCAAAGAACTCAATACCAAATCATTGTCATTATGTGAAACCCATAATGTCTGACAATCGTCAAGGTGGGAGCCTAACATACCCAGACATGAATATGGATATAGACATGGAATGAGGACAATAATCGGTTTTTTCTTTCAAAAGCAAGAACACAGAATAAGGACAAACAAGTATCGAACATATAGACAAAAGAACACAGCCCACCTTGAAGTGGTTAAATTTGGCAGTTATTTGATTAAATTTGTGCTTCCTTAATATGGAAACATGTTGCTATGGAGCATCCTACATAAGGCAACTTGCTGCCATATCTAAGAGATCTTGGCTATCAGTAATGATAAAAGATTCTGAAAGTATGCCGGATTTGGGGTTTATAGGAAAATGAGTAAAACTTTTTTCGAGCACCAAAGCAAATGGTGACCAAAAGGGATATAATATAAAAATTTCATTGTCGAGTGTCCACAGTGTGGGGGTAAATGAACTATCCAGGAATCATAGCAATGAGTCGAATTAGTTAAAACCCTTTTGGCATAGATGCGTTTTAGGAACTAATGTTCTCTCTCCTTTTTATGGGCTTCAGTTTTCTGTATTTTTTGGGTATACCCTTAGAAATACTCCAAAGGAGATAAGGATGACAGATTAAGCAGTTCCCCATAGGACTTGGATTCGGCTTTTATAGAAGGGGATATGTTAGGTAAAAGCTCATAACTCCCCATTTGTGGACTCCCATCTCCCGTGAGCAGTCTTAGCGGGAAAAAAGGGGGTCCCGACCTCTCTATGTGAAAAGGCATGCGTGCCTTTCTTTCCTTCCTTAATATAAGTGATAAGTCCCCTTATTTAATGTGAAGAGGACTCCCCCTCAAGTTTAGATTTATTCCCCTCGTCAAGAGGAAAGAGGCTACTTGGGTGTTAAAATGATTATGGCTTTTTTATTTCCAGAAAAAGGACTCTTTGAGTTTTTGCACTTAATCTCTTTTCTCCTTAAAAATTAAAACAAGGTCACTATTGACTAAGAAAAAATCATCTAAAGATTAATTACATATCACACTAAGGTCTAGAATAGGGAAAAATCAAAAAAACAAAATCTAAATAGGCCTCCAACTGACTGACTCAATTGATTTTAGATGCGCCTAGGACGGACCAATGATGCATACACATCACCCCTTCCCACCAACAAGGACCCTTTCCGAAGAAAGGGGAAGGAGAGTAAATAAGTAGGTAATGCATTCAATTTAAACATAACCCAAATAGCATTATGCCAACTAAAGAATCAAGCATCCATCCATAATTTTATGATTCACTCACTACCTTTTTCGAAAAAATGTTGTAAATGGAATCCAAACCCAACCCTACAACTATCAGTTTATGTCCACCAGCTCCTTGCTATGTCGCTCTAATTGAGCACGGGGATCAATGCGGCTATCCTTAAAATTTTAGAAGAATTTATACTTTGAAGATCCTGTAGAACCTTTCTACCTGACAAGGGGAAAATCAAGTAACAAAACTTCAAATAATATAAATGATCCAAGTAACGTTATGCAAAGAGATAAAATGTATTCCGCAACCAAATCCTCCTTGAATGAAATTTCATTCATACGTCATTCAGGGAGAAGCACTATTGACTATTGAGCATTGACTCGTAAGATTGACAAGGGAAAAATCAAGTAACAAAACTTCAAATAATATAAATGATCCAAGTAACGTTATGCAAAGAGATAAAATGTATTCCGCAACCAAATCCTCCTTGAATAAAATTTCATTCATACGTCATTCAGGGAGAAGCACTATTGACTATTGAGCATTGACTCGTAAGATTTTTGGGAGTCATCATATTGTTGGTTGGATTTTGAGGTCAAAGGTAAAACTTGAAAGGACCAAGTATGTTAGGTTTGATCTGCTGTAATTCTCAAGATCGAAACCAGACAAAAGAATTTTGATGGATTTAAAGGGGAATTAGGGGAGTCAAGAAGAAACTTGAATTGTTTCTTGAAGGGTCTCCTCCTTTTAGATAGAGCCAGTAAAATAGGACATTGATCACTTCTAATCATCGGGAGATGCCATAGTCCAGCCATTGGAAAAGGTAGCGTCCACTCCGAGTTAACTAATGCACGATCAAGTCGTTCTCAGACATGATATTGAATAGATCTTTTTTTTACCATGTACAAGTCAGGTCATTGTATCCCGCATCCATAAGCCCCATCAAGTTAAGGAAGTCCCAGAACTCATCGCATTGGGATTGGGTAGCCGACAAACCTTCAAATTTTTCATGCTTCAACGGAATGGCATTACAGTGACCCACACAGCAAATGGGGAAATAATAATTGGATAACATAGATGAAATTCAATTCCACACTAAGCTCTTGTCTGACCTGCATGGTGCACCTTATACACAACAAAGGATCCACGGCCCATCTAATGAGTCCACCTTAACCAAGATATAACTTCTAGATGAGGCCATAATATGCATATTAAAATCCGAAGACCAAAACAGACAAAGACCTCCACTTCTACCATTAGTTAGGAACTTTTGACATCAAAGAAGTTATCAAATCGAAAAGTCTAAGTGATATTCGAAATCTATGGTGAGAGAGAGTACCGGGTTTCTGATAGAAATAACATATCAGAACAAGCACCCATGAGGTGATTTGTTAAATTCCGGACGGCATGGGAACTCCCCAACCCCCTGCAATTCCAGGTTATAAGATTCATTTAACCAATGGCAACTGAAGCCCTTTAGTTGCCACCGGTGATTTGTTTGAAATTAGAGAGAGTAGTGGTCTCTATACCTTGATGTGCCGGTATGTCATTGACAATAGCCTGATTAAGTTTTGGATTTTTAAGCTTGGAGTGTCCACCTTCAACCATGTTGATCAACAGGTTTGGCCCATTGGATGCTTTACGTTTCGTAGCCTCGATTAAGCTCACGGGTTTAACTTCAAAGGCAAAGATCAGGGTGTTTTGGGTAGGGTTACGTGTTTGACCTTCAATCTCATTAATAGGCATCACAGGTTGAACCCTTATGTTCCAACCCCTATCTGCTATAACATGAAACTCCTTGCATTCCGAGTTTGGCGTTGAGGATAAGCCAATTGATTTGTCAGATACAATTAAGAGATCCGACCATTCATAACTAATTGCTCATGCATTGATCGTTCGTTTTTTATTTTTTTTTAAAAAAATCCCTCTCAGTGGATAAGGGGGGTTCGGCCTAAACTCTTACCAGTATATTATCAAAAATCAAAGGGTACAGGGATGTCCAACCAGACACCAAAAAAATCAAAAAGATTACATATAATTTTGTTTATCTTCTCTAAAGCTTTGTCTTGAAGAGCTATCTTCCACTGCTCCAATCGAACTCTAACAAGCTTCTTGACTGTCTCTGCTCGAGACCGTGTTCCTGAAGATTCTATTGTTTCTCTCTTTCCAGATGCTCCAACAGACAACCATGACTATGAGGTCCCAGCTCTTCCGCAAGGGTCCTTTAATCCTCTTTGATTGCCAAGCAGTCCACAAGGAGAATAAGGAACCTGGCTTACCTCTGATTTTAAGACCTCGTCTCAGATGGTCCCAAATTCCATTAACGAACGAACAGTGAAGAAAAAGGTGGTTAACGTCTTCACTCCCATTACCACAAAGCACACACAATGTGTCCGTAACATTCTGGTTGTGACATTTTTGCAAATTTATCCTAGTCAGCAGTTTCTTCTTGATAAACGAGCCACATGAAGATGTGAATCTTTAACGGTACCTTTGTTTTCCACAAAGGAGTAGCAACAGAGTAAATGATCCCTCCAGTGTTAATGAAATTGTAGAGTGATTTCGTCGTAAACTTACCCATGGATGTCTATCGCCACCTCGACTCATCCTCTGCTTCGTTGACGGATATGTGCTGGAGAAGATCCATAAGTTCCCGAACCTGATGTTGCAGATGGAAGGGTATGGTTTTGCAGGCGATAAAAGAGGGCGATTGGCAACAAGAGCTCGTATTGATCGTGGGTTATTGGGAACGTTTATGTGCTCCTTACCCGTTGCCACCTTAGCAGAGGCCACGTAATCATCTTCTCCATGGTGACGTAACCCAGCAGGCGGTGGAGTTGCATAAGGAATTCGGATTGATTCAATAGGCACCTTTCTTGGTATTGTTAAAACTCTCAGCATTTGTATCTTCCTCTGAGAGGGATTCAACAGCATTCATAATACGAACAACTCTTTTGGAAGATTTCGCCCTCATCTCATTTGATAATGAGTTTTAGGAGTTCATAAAATTTATTTTCCAATCCCTCTGATTGACAATCTTCAATATGGTTCATAGTATATCTCTTGATAGAACAATTTATAATACCATGTCCAATTTGTCCACACAAGTGGCAAAATCGAGGGAGACGTTCATGCTTTAGTTGCACTTCAACTTCCTTCTGGTTTGAGAGAGTAACAGTAGCCTTGTTCTTAAGAGGTATATTTGTAGCACCATTAGTTTCTTTTTCTATTTTATCTAATATCGGGTTTCCTGATCGGGTTTTGCCTTAGCCTTTCTTCTCTTCCTTGTCGGAACGACCACCGGTTTCAGACCGGGCTTATTTGTGAGGACGATCTGATCCCTTCTTCTCAGTTGGGCTTGAGCTTAGAGGCAGAGAGGTCCAAGTCGAACCACTCCTATTTAATAGCCTTTGAAGATTTCTTAAGATTTGAAACGTTTCAAATCTGGTAACTGAATTCACCCATAACCCGAAATCACTAAAATCACGTCTCAGGTAACAACTCCATGATTCACGAGACGTTCCCCCTAACCTTCCTTTTTAACTCTCGAATCCAGTCTTCTTGGGTTCACAAACAACAGGAGAGAAAGAGAGAGAGAGAGGAGATCATGAGGAGTCGAGGGAGAAGAGGAGTTGAGCTGCAACACTTCCCCTTCGGCCATCTTCCCCAGCCTCAGCACCGATCTGGCAACCTCTACGTTCAGCAAGGTAGGCCAAGTCCTTCCCCATCCTCCTCTGTCTTCTCCACTAACATCACACCAACACACCGATCTCCACGTCGACGTCAAAAACCAACACACCGGTGGCCTTCCATGGCCATCTCATGTCACCACCCAGACCCCCTTGAATCACCAACCCGGCAGCCTTGCTGACGGCCGCACCACCACTGCATGACACTATCTTTATTTCCGCCTGGAGATCCACACCGGCACCACGTCGTAGACCGAACCCACCGAATCGAACCGGTGGCTCTACCAATCTCAAATTACTACCCAAACCTCCAGTCTTCTTTGATTTTTCCGCTGTCAGAGATGTCAAAGGACCATGTATCCGTGTCTACTTTCGGCTCCTAGTGGCTCCGACGAAACCGAATTGTCGGCCGACGATCTCGGCAAGTGGTCGTGTGGGGGGATGTCGCCTCCTCTGGTTCTGTTTCTGATCGCTAGGGAAGACAATGGATCAGAAGATGTTTTGGAAATTTGGTACCATACTAAACCCATCTCCACCATACATCTTGATTCCCATGCATCATAGTGGTGGGAACATTATTTTATGGGCCATGGGATGAACCCAAGTTGGATGCCCGAGACCCACCAAAGGGCCATCGAATGGTTCCTATAAATTACAATATGGTACCAAAGTGTGTACCAAAGAATTTCCTCCCTTTTAAACTGTTCTCAGGTTGTACCCACTCCACCATTAACAGGTTGTACCCCCTCTCCACTCACATCCAAACATTTCCTACACCTATAGCATTTAAGCCTCCCCACTCTCTTTGAACGCACCCTTTAGTCATTGCACACACCCTAGTTGTTTATACAAGCACCTCACTCTTTGGTCAATTAATTTGGACTAATCCTTTAGGCTATACCTGATCTGACCCATGCCAAACCTGGCTCAACCTAAACCTGACCCATGAACCTAAAATTGACCCAAACCCGATCCAAGTTCAACCAAACCCGGTTAGGTTTTGGATCCAACTGGACAATTCAGCCCACCGTGCCGGAAAGCGTGTTTTCATGATATTGGGCACATCCGTGCTCCGATTCGCACAAAACAGGCAGCAACGGAAAGCTTATTCCGAGCCCTTCCCAACCACTATGGTCTTAGTCAGTGGACCTTCTTCGAATTTCAGGAGAGTCAATTCAGCTCTGTCGGCCATGCCAATCCAATATCCGACCTTGATCGTTAGGGTCGTGAGAACCCTAACCATCGACATTGTTTAAACCCAACCCACACCTTAGCATTAGTTACTTATGCAATCCCTTGTTTTGTTCAGAACTTCAGATTATTTTCGGACTAGGAGTGGAGCGACTCGCGGTTAATAGCCATGCTCCAACAGGTTAGTTGTACACTTAAGATACTGCATGCTTAATTAGGGATCATGGGCATACACTTTTTAACTTGCCAAATTGGTAGATAATATTTTTGTTGTATTATTTAAATGTTAGTTGTTTAGAGATGGTGGTAGATTTACTGTTCGTCATAGTCGTCGTGTTTTGGCGACCCTAGAGTTTCTCGACACCGTTTGGGCCGAGGGTCGTTCTCTTTAATCGGGATCGTACCCCGAGATACCTCAGTCGTGTTTTAACTATGAGTAGAGACTGGTCAGTTAGGAGAATATCTGGTTCGCGAGATTTTATGAGGTTTGTATCATCATCTTTAAATGCATGGCCAGGGATGATTGTATATCACCCTGGATGCAAGGAGAGGATATAGAGCACAATGAGTACTTTGATTTTGTTTGATTATTGCAGGCTTTGTTTTATTTTCCTTCACCTTTCGTCATGTCTTGGTGTTGTGGCAACCTAGCTAGTTGTCCGACTGACTCTCAGTTTGGATCCGCGTGCACATCGTAGGTAAGTGAACCCCTAGTTGTGCACAGACCAAAACGAGTAGGGAGAATCACAAGGTTAGGTCACGGATTATTTCCCGCAGGAAAATTGAGGTGGAGTGACTTAGTCCTGGGGTTTAGACCCTATAGAAAGCAAGTTAGGTGAAAGTGCCCCGTGGTGAAAGACCAAGCCCCCTTTTCAGCCACTAGGGTAGTATGTCTCGAGGTTGTATCCCGAGCATAAGGAACGGAGTGGTTCCCCTGTTGTGAAAAATGAACTAAATAGTAACACCACCAAGTCGGGAAACTAGCTCAAATTTGGGGTTTACACTTGTTTCTCCCTCCTTTCATTTTTCTCATTCTTCTTAGTCGAATTGAGTTTTGTTACACTGCACAACCTAGGAAATGGGCTCTCTCATGAAGTGGAATAAGTCGCTTCATGAGGGAATTGTCACTTAGAACATAGGACATACAAACAATGGTTACTAGACATAATAGAATAGATCACTTAAGTTAGAGTTGTGGTAATTGTTATTCTTTTATTTGTTTACTCTAAATATGTTTTCAATTCTGCACTGTTCTAGCTTTTGTAGAATCATATATCTATATATATATATATATATATATATAGAGAGAGAGAGAGAGAGGAATTGTAGACACACAAATTGTGTCTAACCCGAAACCGACTCGCATGCACTAATTCGGAGGTAAACCCAACACGCACTCGGACCCGGAGCCAACTCGCATGTACCAATCCGGAGGCAAACCCAACACACACTCGAACCCGGACCCGACTCGCATGCATCGATCCGGAGGCAAACCCGACACACACTCGGACCCGGACCCGACTCGCATACACCGATCCGGAGGCAAAACCCAACACGCAACTGGACCCGAACCGCGCCAAAAAAGAGGCCGGGTGGGCCCATCCCCAAGTGGGGCCCACCCGGCCCCCTTCTAGAAATCCAAACCCCTTAAGGGGTGGCCGGCCATGCAAGAAAAGAAAAGAAAAGGAAGAAAAGAAAGAAAGAAAGAAAATGAAAAAAATGAAAAGGAAAGAAAAGAAGAAAAAGGAAGGAAATACCACCATGCGCGGGGGGAGGTTGCGTATGACGTCTACATAAGCGTAGATCTGCACCGATCCCTCGATCCGACGGACAAGAAACGAAGATGGGTCGCCATCGACTTTATGTGCAATAATCAAATAAATTCAAAAAGGATTGAGCCATAACTACTCCGCCAGAAAAGGAAGGCAAATAAAGTTTTATTCCCCTCTTCAATGGAAGAATAAATCTTGGGTAGTTATGGGAGAGATATTAAAGGGATTCAAATCAATCTTCCCATATCTCTCCCCTCCCCCCTTCACCTATAAATAGAGGGGGAGGGGGAAGGCTCAAAAGGTTGAAGGAGTCAGAGCTGGAGCTGAATAATAGGCGAAGGAGCTCTGCAGAAGAGGAGACGCGCTCTTCATCGACCCAAGGCTTCACGAGGCACAGGCAAGCCTATCCCTTCGGGACCGGCTTAGTCCATTGAAAGCCCTCATCAAAGTGAAGACCCTTGCACAAGAAGATCAAGCCTTCGACTCCGTGCACGAAGAAGAAAGCTCGGAGAAGAGGAACCCTTCGACTCCGAAGATGCCAGAAGCAAAGGCCGGAAAAGAAGATCAGAGAGGCACTACCAGTCGGCTCCAACAAGCCTTCAACTCCGATCAAGCTCCAAAGCCAGGAGAAGAAGACCGAAGCGTCATCACCCCGTCACCTTCGACAAACGTCCGCTCCATCCACGAAGGAGAAAGCTTGGAGAGGAACACCCGAAGCGTCGCTACACCCGTCGTCTTCAAAGCAAAGTCGACGCTACAACCGTCGCACGGAGATCGATGCTACCCCCACCATCTTCAAATGAACCATTCGACTCCGATCACACCAAAGAAGCCCGGAGAAGAAGAGAAGCAAAGTCGTCGCTACACCCGTCATCTTCAAAACAAAGCCGACGTTACAACCGTCGCACGGAGATCGGTGCCACCCCCGCCGTCTTCAAAGGAACCCTTCAACTCCGATCACGCCAAAGAAGCCCGAAGAAGAAGAAAAGTCGAGCCGACGCCTAAACCGTCGAGGAAGCCTGAAGCCTTGAAGAAGTAGTCACCGTCGTTCGAGGAGAAGACCGAGTCAACGCCGAAGCAAAAGCAACGCAAAAAGCCAAAGCAAAAGCTTCGGCAAAGCCCGCGCCAAAGCAACACAAGTGCCAAAGCCAAGCAACTACGCCGGTCACGAGCAAATCACCGCACGTTCTAGCCGATACGAAGCGAAGTTCGGAAGAACTAAAGCATCGTAAGTCTCTACCCGTCTACGTTCAAGCGCAAGCACCAAAGCAAAGCAAAAGCCAGAGCCACGCCAAAGCCGAAAGCCAAAGCCGACGCCAAAAGCACGATCGACACCGTGAACCGACGATCAAGGACGCCAAGGTCTAGCAAGGATCGAGAAAGACACGAAGACCGAGGAACGATGCCGAAAATCCCTAACCGAGAAAGCACGAAGCACGGAAGGGACAAAAGCAACGGCGGATATTCCTTAGCCTTTCAAATAACCCTCACCCTGTAAAGACCTCTGTCCTGAGCAACCCCTTCAGAGCTCTCGCACGAATACCACGTGAAGACGCGGATCAAAGGGACCCTTCAGAGGATCTCTCCCACAATCTCCTAATCAATATTCGCCGCACCCGGTTCACTACCCCCGAGTCCCCGGGTCCCGGCATCTGTAATCTTCGTGTGTTTGCAATAAAGACGACCCGAATCTTTTTCTGCGCATACAGGAATGTTACAGTGAGCTGTCAGCTGCCATTCCAGAAAGTGAGCTGCGGGTATTTTGACCCCCCTAGAAGTTTTGGAATTTGATAAAATTTGGTGAGGGTGTTGTCTAGGGTAAGATGATCATCCTCACCAATTTTCATCAAATTCCAAAACTTCTAGGGTCATCAAATGGTCGATGCAAAATCAGCCGTCTGCAGTCACCGTTAAATCTACAGATTTTGCTTCTACCATTTGATGACCCTAGAAGTTTTTGAATTTGATAAAAATTGGTGAGGATGATCATTTTACCCTAGACAATATCCTCACAAAATTTCATCAAATTCCAAATCTTCTAGGGGGGTCAAATCAATCGCAGCTCATTTTCTCCCCCAGCAGCTCACAGCTCAACGTAACAGCCCTATATATATATATATATATATATATATATATATATATATATATATGGGGGCGGGGAGCCTGCACCCGAGGTGTAGCATCGTTGCTGCACCTCTCGCTTATTTACCCCCCTACAAGTTTTGGAATTTGATGAAATTTGGTGAGGGTGTTGTCTAGGGTAAGATGAGTATCCTCACCAATTTTCATCAAATTCCAAAACTTCTAGGGGGGTCAGATGATCGAAGCAAAATCTGCAGATTTTAACGGTGACTACGGACGACTGATATTACTTCGATCATTTGAACCCCCTAAAAGTTTTGGAATTTGATGAAAATTGATGAGGATGATTATGTTACCCTAGACAACACCCTCACCAAATTTCATCAAATTCCAAAACTTCTAGGATGGTCAAACAATGCCTGAGGTGCAGCAACGACGTTGCACCTCTGGTCTAGCATCCCTTTTCCCTGGACCACTGAGTTTTTAAACTCAGAGGGAGTTCGTTTGTTTTTCGCTCCCCCAGGTTTCTTTCGCTGGTGGATCGTTAGGAGTACAGTTGCAGTTCCAGTACTAGCAAGTGCAGTAGCGAGTTCAGAAGTTAATGAGGGTTGAATTGTTAGTTGGAGGTTACCTTTCTTCTTTACCTTCAGTAGTAATTGCTTTTGTCTTGGATGTAGTTGAATGTGGAAGGCAATTGATGTAATTACTTAGAGATAATGGATTATTGTTTTAGTGGAGTTTTGCTAGTTGCTATATTATTTATTAGTTGTTATACTCTGTTGTTTTTGTTTACCTTTCTTCACCTTTAAGTTTTGGACCCTCTCTTCTTAGTCCAAAATTTAGGGCGTGACAATATTGATGCGAACCTTAAACCTTGTAAACTGAATCTGTTGCTTCTCAAACATTGAATCAATGGGTTTTATCCCAATAAGATTTGCAATCTTCTTTGCTGTTGAAATGGTAGAAGCGTTAAAAGGAAGATCATGAGCCTGAACCTAAAGATCAATATAGTCAAAAGAGAAATTTGACGGTTGCACGTAGGGCATATATCGTTGGAGGACAAGGGCATCCTCAAGCACCAAGGACCATTGGACCATATTCCCTCCAAGATCTCTTGGTTATCGAACTTGAAAAGAAACGATGCATCATGGTACTCTGTGATTCAGACTTTCCCGCCTACGTTCCATGCTTTTGTAATACTCCTTGAAACTAGCCACTTTGATTTTCCTATCCAAATGAATCCTCCCTACCAAGAAGGATTTCCACTCTAATTCTTCTCTTTCATCTTCACGAACCAGATGAATCGATGCGTTAATTGAGGTTCCTTCCAACTGGTTTTACAGGCTGTAAATTAGTTCTTCCGTCATCTGAAGGTACACCCAAAGATCACCAAAATAAATATGGAACGAAGTGAAAAGGGGCATGAAGGGAGGGATGGGGAGGAAAGATTATGCGAGAAGAGAGGATGGGAAAAACCTACTCAAGTTATGGGGAAAAAGAACTTATTTGCCCCTAAAAGTCAATCCCCATGATAGGGAGCGACTAAAAAGTACAGAAATGATGAATTATGGATGGGAGGTAAGAGGAAAGAGAGTAGGGTTGGGAGATGATGAGGCGTTAGGGGAAGATGGGAATTCAATAGAGGGATTTCTATTGATCAGGGGATGGGAATTAGGAGAGGGCTTTCTTTGGATTGGGAGATGGCAAATCAAGGTATAGAACAACGAGGGAAGGGGAAGGGGAAGGAAAACCCACCATGAATATGGGAGAAAAGCTCGTCACAGATGAGAGGAAAACTATTCTTGTTAAATAAGATCAGTATACAACATATAACACTTGCCACGCCTACATAGTGCCATGCTAAGGGAGGGGGGAGAAATCATAATTAAGACCACTAATCATATAAAATTATGTGTCAAACCACCCAATTCTAGGAGGATAGTTCGTTAGCTACCTCCCTCAGACACATGTAAGAAATCCTACTTGGATATTCGCAATCATTCCATCAGTGGCAACCTAGCGTAACCTCAACTTATTCAGTTTCAAATTCACTTATTTTTTTCTTGGGATTGATAAGCCAAATAGGATAAAGAAAAGGATATGCTATAGTTGGCATAATTGCAAACGAGGACCAAGAAAATCAGCAAAAGGTAGTATTTTTTGGAGAGAAAGACAATCAAAATAAACCAACTTAGCGCAAGCCCCACACATTCAGAAAGTTTGTCCAGAAATTCCACACGGTTTCTGTAACACCTGTGGTGTTAAATTTGGGAATAATAAAAGTTCACCTTGGGTATTTTCGTCATTCTTAGTCAGACTTTTTCTTTGGGCTTTTTCTGGAAGAATAAGTCGTAAACCCATGAAATATTTTACGTTCACTTTTGCTATGGCTTCGAACAGGTCGCAATGGCGCATCCCGTGCAGTAATCGGGTGTATGCGCAGCTAGTTTCGGCAGTTCGGTAGTTATACCCTAGAATATCTATAAATTAACTGACATTTAATATTGTTTGATTTACAACGGAAGTTCGGGTAATCAGATCGCAGCAAGGCTGGATACGTTGGGTGGGGATCTGAGAGACCTTTTCAACGAGCCTGAGCTGGGGTCGATCCGATACCTGGGTGATAAGTAATTGCTATTTTAAATTTTTGAGTATTTCCTTCTTTTCAAGAGATCCATAAGTCAGAAAATTGTGTATCAAGCGCCGACGCGTTCACGTCGATGAGACCTTTCCAACGAATCCTTTCGAGCCCTATTCTGACCTCCGGTTTGTGAGTTAGGGCCAGTTATTCTTTTTATCCCGGTAGGTAACGAATCGTATTCGGGTTCCATCCGAGTCCAGTTCAAGGCCCGGAACAGAGCCGACTTTACCTAGGACCGGTTTCCTAACATTGTAGCTAGATTTAGACCTCTTAGATCTCTCTCCCCGATATTTAAAACTTTAACATCGGATGGGGAGTAAAGGGAATAATTATGAGAATAACCGGATCTTTTCTTCATTCATTCCCTACTGTTTATTAGGAATTAACAACCATTACAACATGTAGCCTTAACAATCTGATCCCCCAACCCTCTTGACCACCATAACAGCCCTTTCCCTCTTTATGAAGAATCTAGAGAGAGAAAGAGAACGGTAGAACCAAGAGAGAGAGAGAGTTATATAGAGAGAGAGTTATATAGAGAGAGAAGAGAGAGAGAGAGATAAAAGAGAAGGGGAAGGAGTTGCAGCGGCCCGACGATTCACGCAGCGGCGAGCCACTCCGAAACCGAACCCGAACCCATCAGGTAATCCTCCCCTCCTCCTCCTTTCTCTTCTTTGGTGTAACCACCGGCGACCCATCGGTACTCCGCGACCCAAACCCATCTGCACGGTCCTCTCCTACCTTAGCCGCGGCCCACTCGGGTGAACGCCACCGCGACCTCACCTCCGGTCCTCGTCGGGAGGACCAAACCCCAGGCTCGACCGGCGATCGCCGGAGCAAAACCAAACCCAAACCCAAAACCCGCGGACCCCTCCGGCCAAAGCCTTCTCGGGCTTCGATGGAACGCATGTTACCTTATCCCGCGTCTTCCCCGCGGGGGAGACCGGCCGGGCACCGCCGGCGCCACCCCAAGCCACCGGAGCCGAGCACCCCGCGGCCATGCATGGCTTCTCTTCCTCTTCCACGAGTTGGGTGGGGATCCCCTAATGGTCACTAGCGGACTCTAACGAATCTGACGGTGTCGGGTTGTCTGGGAGACCACAATCATATGCCCGGGCGGTACGGAGTGGTCGAGAAATGGTTGCCGTGGTAATGGGTTCACAGTGAACCCATTCCTCTGTTTTCTTCTGTTGAAGAAGAAGAGGACATGGGTGGCATTTCTTCAATTGCTATTAAACCAAACTCAACCCATTAACAACTCAGCCCCCTGACCCGACCCGACTGCATAGCAACCCGACCACCTTAAGTGCACAGCAGACCCGATCCGAACAGCAGACCAGACCCGACCCGCAGACCCAACCTGATAACACAGATCCGGCCCAACCAACAGTGAACCGATCTGGTTCACCTGAACCAGACCCGTAAACCGTCTAAATTTGGTTCAGCCGCCATTTCTTCGTCCGATCTCGGAATCGAACGAAACCAACGGCATTACGACCGACTCGGAAAATCCTACCTGTTGGCCATAGCTAGGTACAGTAATTATACTGTGTAGTATCCCATTTTATCCATGAACCCGATCTAGTCGGTGCGCCGTGGTTTGATAGCCAATTCTCCGTCCGATCTCGGAATTAGACGAAACCAGTGGCATCGTGCTCAGATCATCGATGCCGATGTATTGAACCTAGTTTGGGACCCTAGTGACCCCTTTACCCTATTGAACCGATTGTAGACTAGTTTTCACCGGTTCGACCCTAAAACCTCCGACCGAAGTCGGATTCGAGCGAGACCGGATCCCATGGGTCCCTCATACCTAAACCAACCTTTTTAGAACTCTAGTTTGACTAAATTATGGATGTAACAACTTATACATTTCAAACCATGATGGTCAGTTTTGCCTTCGACGGTACACCGGACCGATAGGCGTGAGGAGCTTGGACTACCGAGCTATTCTCCAGGTGAACATGAATAACTCTATTCTAGTTAGTGTAGATCATAGTTGTATCTGTAAAATAATAAATAAAACTATATGTGGCATAGTATGTCCAATGCATGCAGGCGGGAAACCGGTACTGCATGTGGGAGGTGGGCATATTATCCCTTGACTCTGAATAGTCATGCATGTAATATTTTGATAGCTGTAACGGTGATTAACTCAACCTAGATTCACACTAGGATGCATGCAAACAAGTAGATACTTGTACTGATTATTTATTAATATTATGTTGAATGACTGTGTTTGGTGACCATGGGGCGCATGGTGCAGTCCAGTTGCTATTGAGCAACGAAGACTGGTGGTCTCGGTAGAGAGACATGTGGTCTCAATGGAGAGACTGGTGATTATAATTCCTCAATCGAGGTTCTCTTCCCAGAGGGAAGACTCACTACTCACGGGCATGGGTAGGGGACCCGAGTGCACAGGATGGGAGGTGAACCACCGCCTGTGCATAATCCGAATCAAGTAGGTAGGGTCACAGGGTTGGGCAGGCGGTAAAGCCCCTAGTGGCCTAGTAGTCCACCCCTGGGTAATGACCCCGAAGAAGCAAGTTGGGCGGGAGTGCCCCATGGTGAAAGACCTAGCCCCCTTATGGCCATATGGGTATTTCTGGCTCTCCAGGTACACTTGGACCCAGGTTCTGTTGGCAGATTCAGTTAGAAAACTGCTGGTTCACTTTAGGAGTAGGTAGAACTAACCTTCGGTAATTAGTTACATACTTTTGATCTGGATGATTATTTGTCTTATATGTACTAGTTGTAGTTGTAATATAGTAGAATTGCCATGTGTAGCTAGTTCATTTCACTTACGTGTAATATGTGTATATATGGGTTGTCACCCTCGTAGCCTTCTAGAAGGGCTGGGTATGACTATGGTTTACCCTAGCTAGTTTAGGGTTAACTGTTCACTGAGTTTACCTAGTAAACTCACCCCGTTGTTGCACACTCTTTTCAGGTACCGTAGATCCTTCTCAGACGCTTCCTAGAGGATCTTAAATAGCTATCGAGAGAGGACACTAGAGCTATTAGCTAGTTTTTTTATTATTTCCAGTTGGTTATGTAATAATTATGGAACTATGTTTTAGATGCTCTGAATAATGTCAGAATCAGTAATGTTTCCCCTAGTAAGCTTCTTCTCAAAGCTTCATGCCCGGTAGGCATTTCCTCAAGGCCAAGCTATTGGTAGGCTTCTCCTCAAAGTCATCCCCTATCAACTAGTAAATAGTTAATGATAAAATTAGTAATAAATAACTAAATAATAAAAGCAACCTCGCAACCTTATATCATTGACTTACCCTTATAACCCCATCACCCCCGGGTTTGACTGGTTTACCCTTGTAGTCGGATCCGGGGCGTGACAGCTGGTATCAGAGCTTAGGGATAGGATCCTAAGGGATTTAGTTGTAGGTTAGTCTTCTTATCTCGAACAATTGTCTTATAGGCCTGCATTTTTGCAGATGGCTGTTACTAGAGGTCAAACTTCCTCTCCTGGGTCATCAAGTGCAGCAGCTGTCCCTGACCCCATGGAAATGATCCGCACCATGACTGAAATGATGCAGCAGCAGCAAGTCATGATGCAACAACAACAAGCAATGGTAGCCCAGCAACAAGCAGCTGCCCAGGAGCAGACAGCAGCAGCCCAGGCTGCTTTGGCTCAGGCTCAGGCCCAGCAGGCCGCTCGGGATGAGCAGAGAATGGATGCAGATAGGATGGGGAAGCTCCTAAAGGACTTTCAGGTACTGAAGCCGCCAACCTTCAAGGGTCATCCAAACCCAGTGGAGGCCGACAGATGGTTGAAGCAAGTCGGTAAGGCATTGGATGCCCTGGAAGTAGTAGGTGAGAGAAGAGTCACTCTAGCCTCCTACCAGCTGGAGGCAGAGGCAGACTTTTGGTGGGATCGGATCCAAAGGTCCCGAGGAGAAGGCCAGGCACCTATGACCTGGGAGGAGTTCGAGAAGGTTTTCCGAGAAAAGTACTTTCCGGAGAGCGTCCGAGATGAAATGGAGAAGAAGTTCTTGGACTTGTACCAAGGCACACTATCGGTGGCCGAGTATGAGGCCAAGTTCGATGAGCTGTCACGCTATGCTCCATTCCTGGTAGCTACGGAAGAGCGTAAGGCAAAGAGGTTCGAGCAAGGTTTGAGGCCTGGAATAAAAAATAAGATCGAGGTACTGCGGCTGAAGATCTACAGCGAGGTGGTGGATCGAGCTCTGGTGGCAGAGCGAGGCCAAGAGGATGCCAAGAAGATTCAGGAGAAGCGAGGAAGTGGTGGCAACGGAAGGAGTGATCACGAGTTTCATTCCAAGAGGCTTAGGTCTCAGGAGGCTCCTTTTCGTCAACAGCAGCACCACTCCCAGGGACCCCCAGCTTCACAGGGTCCCAAGTGCTTTAGATGTGGCACGTATGGCCATGTCAGGCGTGACTGCACTCGGCGTCCTTCACAGCAGCAGCAACCAGCCCTACCTCTCCTGCCGTATCACCCTCGTCCAGCATTGACTTACCATCCCCAACCACTTCAGCAGAGGGCACCTCAGAATCAGCAGGGTGCCCGGCCCTACCGTCCTTCTCAACCACAGCCACTTCAGCAAAGACCTCCAGTCCGCCAGGGTGGTAGTGGCCAACATACTCACGGTCGGACTTATGCACTCGTTGGTCAGGATACTGGAGCTTCTGGATCTGCCATTGAAGGTAGCCCTAAATCCTTTCTCGTATAGTAGCTTTTCCATAATCAGTTATGTAGTTGTGCTCTAGTAGATCACATAGCTAGGATAAACACTTTTATAACTACTTATTATTGCCTTAGGTGTTGTACCTGTGTTCACTACCCTTGCACGAGTCTTGTTCGACACTGGATCGACGCACTCTTACATAGTCCCTAAATTTATGGCTACCTTGGGGTTACAGTCGGAACCCCTTGGTTATGTCCTATCGGTCGTCTCACCACTTGGGACTAGCATTGATGTGGACCGTGTATGTAAGAGATGTGTGCTTTCCATTGGAGGCAATGAACTTGTGGCCGACTTGATTATCCTCGACTTAGAAGGGTTGGATGTCTTACTGGGGATGGACTGGATGGCGGCATACCATGCTTCACTAGACTGCTACTCCAAGAAGATCACCTTCCGTCCACCTGGCAATACAGAGTTCTTCTTTGTGGGAGCTAAGCTGGCTATTTTATATCCGACGCCCCGGCAAGGGTCCTATCTTAGCCTCCTAGCACAGTTGGCCAATGAGATTGAGGGCGAGAATCTATTGGAGCGCTCCCCAATCGTTCGAGACTTTCCTGATGTATTTCCTGACCAGCTCCCAGGCCTTCCTCCTATTCGAGAGGTAGAGTTCAGCATCAAGCTAGTTCCGGGGACAGCACCGATCTCAGTGGCCCCGTATCGGATGGCACCAGCGGAGCTACGTGAGTTAAGTACTCAGCTAGAAGAATTGCGGAGTCTCGGGTATATTCGCCCTAGTGTCTCTCCATGGGGTGCCCCTGTTTTGTTTGCCCAGAAGAAGGACGGTTCGAAGCGGCTCTGCATCGATTATAGGAAACTTAATGCAGTTACTGTGAAGAACCGATATCCTCTTCCGAGGATCGAGGATCTATTTGATCAGCTGAAGGGTGCTCAGTTCTTCTCTAAGATTGATTTGAGGACTGGGTACCATCAGCTCAGAGTGAAGGATGATGACATCCAGAAGACAGCATTTCGGACGCGGTACGGACACTACGAGTTTCTAGTGATGCCGTTCGGTCTAACGAATGCTCCAGCAGCTTTTATGGACTTGATGAATCGGGTCTTCAGGCCTTACCTTGATCGGTTCATCGTGGTCTTCGTTGATGACGTATTGATCTTCTCGAAGTCAAAAGAGGAGCATGCAGAGCATCTGAGGATTGCCCTACAGACATTGCGAGATCACCAGCTCTATGCCAAACTCAGCAAGTGTGAGTTTTGGATGAGAGAAGTAAAGTTCTTAGGGCATGTGGTTTCAGAAGGAGGCATCTCGGTGGACTCAGCAAAAATCGAGGCAGTACTGAGTTGGAAGTCACCGAGGAATGTTTTTGAGATCCGGAGTTTCCTGGGTCTAGCGGGATACTACCGGAGGTTCGTAGAGGGTTTCTCGAGACTGGCATTGCCTCTGACTCGGTTAACAAAGAAGGGGGTGAAGTTTGAGTGGTCGGATGCTTGCGAGCAGTCCTTCCAGGAGCTGAAGCGACGACTCACCACTGCCCCTGTTCTTACAGTGCCAATTGGTGGGAAGGGATACGTGGTCTATACAGATGCGTCTCAGTCTGGACTTGGAGGTGTGTTGATGCAAGATGGAAAAGTGGTAGCCTATGCATCAAGACAGTTGAAGCCTCATGAGCAGAACTACCCGACCCATGATCTGGAGCTTGCAGCGGTGGTGTTTGTGCTCAAGATTTGGCGGCACTACCTGTATGGAGAAGACTTTGAGATGTATTGTGATCATAAGAGTCTGAGGTATATCTGTACCCAGAAGGACCTGAATCTTCGACAGAGGAGGTGGATTGAGGTCTTGAAGGACTTCAACTACAATTTCTTTTATCACCCTGGGAAGGCTAATGTAGTGGCAGATGCGCTCAGCAGGAAGTTCAAGAGCAAGATGTCTCGACTGATTGCAGATAGACAGAGTTTTATTGTAGCAGTTGAAGGGTATGACCTGTTGGTGCGAGAGGATCCCGCTAGTACTCGATTATTCAGTGTGCGGGTGCAGCCTACGTTGGTCAAACAAGTGATAGCCTCCCAGGCAGATGATGAGGAGTTGGAGGAGATGCGTTCTCGACTGATAAAGGGAGAGGCAGTAGAGGACTGGTCGCTTGATTCTGATGGCGGACTGAGGTATAAGAGGAGGCTATGTCTACCGAAGAACCTGGAGATTCGAGAGGAGGTTCTAACAGCGGCGCATCGCTCTCGATACATGGTACACCCTGGCAGTACCAAAATGTACCGAGACTTGAAGAGCCAATTCTGGTGGAATGGCATGAAGAGAGATGTAGCTGAGTTTGTGGCCAAGTGTCTGACCTGTCAGCAGGTTAAGGCAGAACACCAGAAGCCTGCGGGACCCCTTCATCCCCTTCCTGTCGCAGAGTGGAAGTGGGAGCACATCACGATGGACTTCGTCTCGGGGTTGCCTCTAACCAGGAGCAAGCATGATTCAGTATGGGTGATTGTGGATAGACTGACCAAGTCTGCCCACTTCCTTCCAGTCCGAACGACTTCCTCTTTATCGGAGCTGAGCAGACTCTACATTGCAGAGATAGTCAGATTGCATGGGATTCCAGTGACCATTATCTCTGATCGAGATCCCAGGTTTGTCTCAGGGTTCTGGAAGAGTTTGCAGACTGCGTTGGGGACCCAGCTCAGCTTTAGCACAGCCTTCCATCCCCAGACAGACGGTCAATCAGAGCGGACCATCCAGATATTAGAAGACATGCTTCGGGCGTGTTCTATAGACTTCGGAGGTAGCTGGGATAAGCACTTGCCCTTGGTGGAGTTCTCGTATAACAATAGCTATCAGGCGAGCATTGGCATGGCTCCCTATGAAGCTCTGTATGGGAGGCCTTGTCGATCCCCCATCTGTTGGGCAGAGGTTGGAGAGCGTAGTCTTCTGGGACCAGACTTAGTGCAGGAGACTACAGAGAAGATACAGGTTATCAGAGAAAGGCTCCGCACAGCTCAAAGTAGACAGAAGAGTTATGCGGATATTCGTAGACGGCCCCTTGAGTTTGAGGTCGGTGACCATGTCTTTCTGCGGGTTTCCCCTAAGCGTGGTGTCTTTCGGTTCGGAAAGAAGGGAAAACTAGCACCGAGGTTTACGGGACCGTTCGAGATTCTAGATCGAGTCGGAGAGGTGGCGTATCGTCTGGCGTTGCCACCTCGACTCTCAGCAGTGCACCCAGTGTTCCACGTGTCGATGCTCCGGAGGTACATGCCAGACCCGACACATGTACTAGATTGGCAAGACTTGGAGCTAAATGCCGATGCCACTTTTGAGGAGCGGCCGATCCGTGTTTTAGCTTCCGAAGATAGGGTGCTTCGCACCAAGACCATCAAGATGGTCAAGATTTTGTGGAGTCATCGAGGTGAGGACGAGGCCACTTGGGAAGTGGAGTCCGATATGTTGCGATTGTACCCTGATCTCTTTGATGTTTGATTTCTGATTCTAACTAATTTTCGAGGACGAAAATTTCTTTAAGGTGTGTAGGTTGTAACACCTGTGGTGTTAAATTTGGGAATAATAAAAGTTCACCTTGGGTATTTTCGTCATTCTTAGTCAGACTTTTTCTTTGGGCTTTTTCTGGAAGAATAAGTCGTAAACCCATGAAATATTTTACGTTCACTTTTGCTATGGCTTCGAACAGGTCGCAATGGCGCATCCCGTGCAGTAATCGGGTGTATGCGCAGCTAGTTTCGGCAGTTCGGTAGTTATACCCTAGAATATCTATAAATTAACTGACATTTAATATTGTTTGATTTACAACGGAAGTTCGGGTAATCAGATCGCAGCAAGGCTGGATACGTTGGGTGGGGATCTGAGAGACCTTTTCAACGAGCCTGAGCTGGGGTCGATCCGATACCTGGGTGATAAGTAATTGCTATTTTAAATTTTTGAGTATTTCCTTCTTTTCAAGAGATCCATAAGTCAGAAAATTGTGTATCAAGCGCCGACGCGTTCACGTCGATGAGACCTTTCCAACGAATCCTTTCGAGCCCTATTCTGACCTCCGGTTTGTGAGTTAGGGCCAGTTATTCTTTTTATCCCGGTAGGTAACGAATCGTATTCGGGTTCCATCCGAGTCCAGTTCAAGGCCCGGAACAGAGCCGACTTTACCTAGGACCGGTTTCCTAACATTGTAGCTAGATTTAGACCTCTTAGATCTCTCTCCCCGATATTTAAAACTTTAACATCGGATGGGGAGTAAAGGGAATAATTATGAGAATAACCGGATCTTTTCTTCATTCATTCCCTACTGTTTATTAGGAATTAACAACCATTACAACATGTAGCCTTAACAATCTGATCCCCCAACCCTCTTGACCACCATAACAGCCCTTTCCCTCTTTATGAAGAATCTAGAGAGAGAAAGAGAACGGTAGAACCAAGAGAGAGAGAGAGTTATATAGAGAGAGAGTTATATAGAGAGAGAAGAGAGAGAGAGAGATAAAAGAGAAGGGGAAGGAGTTGCAGCGGCCCGACGATTCACGCAGCGGCGAGCCACTCCGAAACCGAACCCGAACCCATCAGGTAATCCTCCCCTCCTCCTCCTTTCTCTTCTTTGGTGTAACCACCGGCGACCCATCGGTACTCCGCGACCCAAACCCATCTGCACGGTCCTCTCCTACCTTAGCCGCGACCCACTCGGGTGAACGCCACCGCGACCTCACCTCCGGTCCTCGTCGGGAGGACCAAACCCCAGGCTCGACCGGCGATCGCCGGAGCAAAACCAAACCCAAACCCAAAACCCGCGGACCCCTCCGGCCAAAGCCTTCTCGGGCTTCGATGGAACGCATGTTACCTTATCCCGCGTCTTCCCCGCGGGGGAGACCGGCCGGGCACCGCCGGCGCCACCCCAAGCCACCGGAGCCGAGCACCCCGCGGCCATGCATGGCTTCTCTTCCTCTTCCACGAGTTGGGTGGGGATCCCCTAATGGTCACTAGCGGACTCTAACGAATCTGACGGTGTCGGGTTGTCTGGGAGACCACAATCATATGCCCGGGCGGTACGGAGTGGTCGAGAAATGGTTGCCGTGGTAATGGGTTCACAGTGAACCCATTCCTCTGTTTTCTTCTGTTGAAGAAGAAGAGGACATGGGTGGCATTTCTTCAATTGCTATTAAACCAAACTCAACCCATTAACAACTCAGCCCCCTGACCCGACCCGACTGCATAGCAACCCGACCACCTTAAGTGCACAGCAGACCCGATCCGAACAGCAGACCAGACCCGACCCGCAGACCCAACCTGATAACACAGATCCGGCCCAACCAACAGTGAACCGATCTGGTTCACCTGAACCAGACCCGTAAACCGTCTAAATTTGGTTCAGCCGCCATTTCTTCGTCCGATCTCGGAATCGAACGAAACCAACGGCATTACGACCGACTCGGAAAATCCTACCTGTTGGCCATAGCTAGGTACAGTAATTATACTGTGTAGTATCCCATTTTATCCATGAACCCGATCTAGTCGGTGCGCCGTGGTTTGATAGCCAATTCTCCGTCCGATCTCGGAATTAGACGAAACCAGTGGCATCGTGCTCAGATCATCGATGCCGATGTATTGAACCTAGTTTGGGACCCTAGTGACCCCTTTACCCTATTGAACCGATTGTAGACTAGTTTTCACCGGTTCGACCCTAAAACCTCCGACCGAAGTCGGATTCGAGCGAGACCGGATCCCATGGGTCCCTCATACCTAAACCAACCTTTTTAGAACTCTAGTTTGACTAAATTATGGATGTAACAACTTATACATTTCAAACCATGATGGTCAGTTTTGCCTTCGACGGTACACCGGACCGATAGGCGTGAGGAGCTTGGACTACCGAGCTATTCTCCAGGTGAACATGAATAACTCTATTCTAGTTAGTGTAGATCATAGTTGTATCTGTAAAATAATAAATAAAACTATATGTGGCATAGTATGTCCAATGCATGCAGGCGGGAAACCGGTACTGCATGTGGGAGGTGGGCATATTATCCCTTGACTCTGAATAGTCATGCATGTAATATTTTGATAGCTGTAACGGTGATTAACTCAACCTAGATTCACACTAGGATGCATGCAAACAAGTAGATACTTGTACTGATTATTTATTAATATTATGTTGAATGACTGTGTTTGGTGACCATGGGGCGCATGGTGCAGTCCAGTTGCTATTGAGCAACGAAGACTGGTGGTCTCGGTAGAGAGACATGTGGTCTCAATGGAGAGACTGGTGATTATAATTCCTCAATCGAGGTTCTCTTCCCAGAGGGAAGACTCACTACTCACGGGCATGGGTAGGGGACCCGAGTGCACAGGATGGGAGGTGAACCACCGCCTGTGCATAATCCGAATCAAGTAGGTAGGGTCACAGGGTTGGGCAGGCGGTAAAGCCCCTAGTGGCCTAGTAGTCCACCCCTGGGTAATGACCCCGAAGAAGCAAGTTGGGCGGGAGTGCCCCATGGTGAAAGACCTAGCCCCCTTATGGCCATATGGGTATTTCTGGCTCTCCAGGTACACTTGGACCCAGGTTCTGTTGGCAGATTCAGTTAGAAAACTGCTGGTTCACTTTAGGAGTAGGTAGAACTAACCTTCGGTAATTAGTTACATACTTTTGATCTGGATGATTATTTGTCTTATATGTACTAGTTGTAGTTGTAATATAGTAGAATTGCCATGTGTAGCTAGTTCATTTCACTTACGTGTAATATGTGTATATATGGGTTGTCACCCTCGTAGCCTTCTAGAAGGGCTGGGTATGACTATGGTTTACCCTAGCTAGTTTAGGGTTAACTGTTCACTGAGTTTACCTAGTAAACTCACCCCGTTGTTGCACACTCTTTTCAGGTACCGTAGATCCTTCTCAGACGCTTCCTAGAGGATCTTAAATAGCTATCGAGAGAGGACACTAGAGCTATTAGCTAGTTTTTTTATTATTTCCAGTTGGTTATGTAATAATTATGGAACTATGTTTTAGATGCTCTGAATAATGTCAGAATCAGTAATGTTTCCCCTAGTAAGCTTCTTCTCAAAGCTTCATGCCCGGTAGGCATTTCCTCAAGGCCAAGCTATTGGTAGGCTTCTCCTCAAAGTCATCCCCTATCAACTAGTAAATAGTTAATGATAAAATTAGTAATAAATAACTAAATAATAAAAGCAACCTCGCAACCTTATATCATTGACTTACCCTTATAACCCCATCACCCCCGGGTTTGACTGGTTTACCCTTGTAGTCGGATCCGGGGCGTGACAGTTTCTGAACCAAACACGCATGTAAGACAACGGAAATGATGACAGCAACCAACTGCATGGAAAATAGGCTAAATAGTTTTATGATAACTACAAAGCAAAAGAAGATTACTTTTCTAAAATACTGATGCATGTCATAAATGATAAATTAGCCATTACTAATTATGCTAAAATAACATAACAAAAACAAATCTTGTATCCTGATATCTTCATCACAGAAACATCAACACATTTGATTCAAATCCCACGTTCAAGTACTTAATCTGATGAATAAACCATAGATAACGGAGAGCCCAATGAAACACGATTCAAGGGCTAAAGAACTCCCCTAGTACTCTTTCAGAAAAAATAATAAATTATAAATCAAATATCAATTTTTTTTAACTACCCGCACTACCATTATAAAAACTAGAAACCCCAATCAACTTTCAACCAAAAAAAATAATAATAGAATTCAAAGTTCCCAACCCCATACGTAGAACCCGGTCCAAATCCAACCCTGAGATCACCAGAAAAACCAGACCCAATAGAAATAAGTTGCCCATAAACACATCAAGCATGAAAACTACATCTGCTTCTACAACGATAGCCCTACAGACAAAAGCGCAGGCCGATATTAAATTAATAAAAAAAATCGAATGGGGGCAAAAGCGAATCCGCCATACCCATCGGGAAGATTGTCGATGAAGGTGAGGAGCATCTTGAGCTTGCTCCCCCCGTCGGACGCGAGCCCGGCGTGCATCTCCACCGCCATGGCGTCGACCACCTGCCGCAGCCTCCCGATCGAGGTGGAGCACCCCTCCTCGAACTCCCGCAGCACCTCAACCGTCCGGCCCCACCTCCTCCGGCTCCTCGCCCTCCGCCCCACCAGCACAGCCGCGATCGCGCAAGTCACCGCCGCGCACCCCACCGCCACCACAAACCCCACCCTCCCCATCCGCCGCCCCCCCCCCTCCACCGATCAGTCCATCCCCTCTCTAGCGCCGCAAATCCCCCCCTCCCTATCCCCCGACCGGAACACGACGGATCTCCGGCTGAACGGCCGGGAAAACGGCGGACTCCGCCGGCGACGACCAGGTGTTCGACGGAGCGCCGAAGAGAGCGGCAGAGCGAAAAATGGAAAGAAAGGGGGGAGGGGAGTGGGGCGGCACTGTAGGCTTTATTTTAAGTAGCGTTGGACAGCGAAGTGGTGTGCGTGCCCCCACCCCTTTTCAAATTTACACGAATGACGGATTTGCCCCTGCGGCTTCCCCCAAATGCCGGATCCCGCCCGGGCTTTGACTCGTGTCGGTTGCTGACAGCGACACCAACCGCTTTTCAGCTTTAGTCTCATTATTAAGCCCCCTAAACTGTCCCGAAAACCCGACTTATTTTCGGACTCGGCCATCGCATTAACTACCTCTTCTTAAAGAGGTCGACCCGTTGACCGTACCACGCTGCTTTCCAGCTGGTGACCCCACCGATCAGACGGCCAGCATCAGATCGGATCTAATCACCGCCATGGGACTCAGATGGTATTTCCACTACGAACGGGGTCAGCGAGGGTAATAGGGACTCCGAGGAGAATAAATAATTATTAAGGGGGGTGTGGGGTGGGGGGGACAGCGCGGCTACAGTTCTGGACAGCGGAACGGCGACGGGAGCTGCGTATCTGCCGCCGTACCCGCCAGCTGTCCTCCGCTAATTCCAGCTAAGCCGGGCCAGGGGGCGTACGATTCGCGGCCCGCGAGACGGAGCTCCCGAGAGAGAGAGAGAGAGAAATTCGACCTAAAAAACCGCGTGAGAAACAGGGAGACGGAATTTAAAAAAACCGGGAATTCATCCCACATCGTGCCGTAAATGCCCTCGTGATTGCGGGGGGCTCGAGTCGCTCGCGGCGGGGCGGGGCGGGGCGGGGCTCGACCCGCCCCGCGTTCTCTCGCCCCCTCGTGACTCGGGAAACGATAACCGGGGCGGAATCGAATATACCGTGCGGGGTGCCGATCGATGAGGAAGGTTCTCAGAAGAGCTCGACTGATCAGGACGGTCCGTTCCCCTGCGACGATCCTACGGCCGGGATCAAATTGGGTCCACAGGTACAAGCTAGCAAAGCTTTGTCGGAATCGTCGTCGCACCGACGGGTCCACTCAGCAGTGGACGGTGGAAGAGGATTTATTTAAGGGATTTTTCATTTAACCCCCTACTAAATATAGATATTACAAAAAAAGCGCTCACTTAACTTTTATAAATAACCCCTGATGCATTCTGCTGTTTATTAAAATCATCCACCGTGACCATCTTGCCCCACTCTATAAGTCATTCATTCAAGTCGATGCAGGGGAAAAAGAATCACAGTGGGAAGATTTTAGTAATTGACATCAAAAAACTAAGATAAATTACACATAAACCCCTATAGTTTGATCGATTATCACGTACATCTCTCATGTTTAAAATCCTACAAATGCTCTCCTATAGTTTGGAAAATCATACACCAAGACCCCTCTAGAGGCTCTCTGGGGAGGGTGTTCAAAGTATAGGAATGCATTTATAGGTTAAACTAGAAGGGATATATGTGTAATTTATTTTAAAATGTAAAAAGTGAGGGGGTTATTTGAAATACTGTTTTTGATCAGGGGTTATAAGCAAAAGTCCCTTTATTTAATGACGATGTTGATTTAGGGTTTTGAATGAATTATTGAGGTGGCGGCCGGGCTTAAGGGTTTGACCAAGCTCAGTTAGTTAGTTAAGCCACCTAACACCATCAACTAATAGAAACCCTAACGGCAGCCGGCTGACGAGTGACGACTGACGAGGGGCCGGCCACTTATGTGCTGACTCTGTAGGGAGCATTTCCTGCTCTATTGGTTGTACAAACTTCCACGCTGCAACTCCATCTGGATGCTGCCACGTGTACTGTTTCTCCTTTTGTGCTGAATGTGCTAGATTCAAAGGACACGTTTCGCTCACCCAAAACTCTTAAGGCTTCCGGTAAATAACACGTGTCACACGTCCTTTTCACACATGCGAGCCCTAAATTGTCACGTGACTGCAAACTCCAATATATAGGCATGCAGATTTAGCCCTAAATATTTATGATTTAGGAAATCCTTTTTGAATGCCAAGCTCCCAAATCGAGATTAGGTTCTCCGAGAAATGCTATTCAGCTCGAAGATTTTTTAGATTCCGCTCGGCCTTAATTGACGTGGTAGCGTAGATTTAAATGTCGCTAATGGGTTTCAGTCGTCAGTTATATGCTACCAAGTCAATCGGGTTAGTAAAATTGATAAAACCTTCGGGCCGAATAGCATTTCTCTAGGTACCCTCTCCAAATCTGATTATTCATTGCAAATAATTTTAGGGGATTTTGTATATCTATTGTATACTTGACATGTGTGCATCGTCCCTAGAGGGAGGGAGGCCGGGTTTTTTTTTCAGACCAGGTTAGCCACTTAGCCTAATGGACATTGTTGGGCTCGGGCGTAGGCTATGCATTTGTTGCACCGATATGGTCCGAACCAATGTGACGGTTCAGGCCTGAACGGTTGCAACCTGAACCAAATGGATGGGTGTAGCGGTTTTTTCAATGGACCAAAAGGTGCACAACCCATGGATGGTTATAAACTAGTGCATGACTGTGCCTATCAGCACTACAGCGGGCCGCTTTCGGCGAAAACACAGCTGTCGGCAAAGCAGCCGACCGCCTTCAGCGGCAACACACTTGTCGGCATTACATTGGGCCGCAATCAGCGGCAAGACACCCCCCGGGCATACCACCCCCCACCCACATCGTCGTATTCGGCGACAACATACCTGACTGCCTTCGGCAACAAAACACTTTCGGCGGCAACACCAGCCTACAGCGGCCCCGCCCCGACGGACCAACGACCCCGACACCACCAACAGCCCCGATGGACCGACAACCGCAGCAAAACCACCTGTCAAAGCAAGAACCTTCTCATTTATCAAATTTTGTATTTAAAAAACTTTATTTGAATTATAAAAAAAAATATTAAAAATTATAATTTTGTAGACACACGAATTTCGCTCGGACCCGAACCCGACTTACGTGTGCCGACGCGGATGCAAAACCGACACGCGGACCTGACTCGCGCGCACCGATGCGGACCCGGACCCGACTCGCACCTAGCAAAAGAGGAGCGGACCCCACTTCAAAGGGGGGGCCGGCCCCTACTAGGGTCCGAACCCCATGGGGGCCGGCCCCTACTAGGACCCGAACCCCATATGAGGCCGGCCCTATTGGGACCCGAACCCCGTGGAGGGGCCGGCCGGCCCTGCAAGGAAAGAGAAGAAAAGGAAAGAGAAGAAAAAGAAAGAAAGGAAAAAAAGAAAGAAAAGAAAAGGAAAGAAAAGAAAGAAAAGGAAGAAAATACCGCCATGCGCGGGGGGAGGTTGCGTATGACGTCTGCACACACGCGGATCTGAGCCGATCCCTCGATCCGACGCACAAGACGAAGCGCCCGATCGCCATCGATTTCGTGTGTGAAATCCAGCCATAATTGCCTCGCCAGAAAAGGAAAACAAATAAACGTTATTCCCCTCATCAATGGATGAATAAATCCAGGGTAATTATGAGAGAGATACAAAAGGGATTTAAAATTAAAAAGTTCCCATATCTCTCTCCCCACCCCTTTGCCTATAAATAGAGGGGGGGGGATGAAGAAGAGGTCGAAGATTGAAGACGAAGCGCGGGAGCTCTGCAGAAGAGGAGACGCTTCTTCACCGACCCAAGGCTTCACGAGGCACGGTCAAGCCTGTCCCGAGGGATCGGCTTACCGAAAGCTCTCATCAACGTGAAGACCCTTGCACACGAAGATCAAGACTTCGACTCCGTGCACGAAGAAGAAAGCTCGGAGAAGAAGAACCCTTCGACTCCGAAGACGCCAGAAGCAAAGGCCGGAGAAGAAGATCGGAGCGGCACTACCCCGTCGTCTCCAAGAACCCTTCGACTCCGATGACGCCAGAAGCAAAGGCCGGAGAAGAAGATCGGAGCGGCACTACCCCGTCGTCTCCAACAAGCCTTCGACTCCGATCAAGCCCAAAAGCCCGGAGAAGAAGATCGGAGCGATACTACCCCGTCGTCTCCAACAAGCCTTCGACTCCGATCAAGCCCAAAAGCCCGGAGAAGAAGAGGAGCGGCACTACCCCGTCGTCTCCAACAAGCCTTCGACTCCGATCAAGCCCAAAAGCTCGGAGAAGAAGAGAAGCGGCGCTACACCCGTCACCTTCAACAAAGCCTTCGACTCCGATCAAGCCCAAAAGCCCGGAGAAGAAGAGAAGCGGCGCTACACCCGTCGTCATCAACAAGTCCTATGACTCCGATCAAGCCCAAAAGCCCGGAGAAGATGCCGACACCATAACCGTCACCAAGGTCAAAAATTGAAGACGAAACGCTGGAGCTCTGCAGAAGAGGAGACGCTTCTTCATCGACCCAAGGCTTCACGAGGCACAGTCAAGCCTGTCCCGAGGGATCGGCTTACTGAAAGTCTTCATCAACGTGAAGACCCTTGCACACGAAGATCAAGACTTCGACTCCGTGCACGAAGAAGAAAGCTCGGAGAAGAAGAATCCTTCAACTCCGAAGACGCCAGAAGCAAAGGCCGGAGAAGAAGATCGGAGCGGCACCACCCCGTCGTCTCCAACAAGCCTTCGACTCCGATCAAGCCCAAAAGCCCGGAGAAGAAGAGGAGCGGTACCACCCCGTCGTCTCCAACAAGCCTTCGACTCCGATCAAGCCCAAAAGCCCGGAGAAGAAGAGGAGCGGCACCACCCCGTCGTCTCCAACAAGCCTTCGATTCCGATCAAGCCCAAAAGCCCGGAGAAGAAGAGGAGCGGCACCACCCCGTCGTCTCCAACAAGCCTTCGACTCCGATCAAGCCCAAAAGCCCGGAGAAGAAGAGGAGCGGCACTACCCCGTCGGCTCTAACAAATCCTCGATCCCGATCAAGCCCCAAAGCTCGGAGGAGAGAAGCGAAGCGTCATCACCCCGTTGTCTTCGACTAACGCCTGCGCCATCCACGAAGAAGAAAGCCTGGAGCAGATCGTCTGAAGCGTCGCTACCCCGTCGTCTTCATCAACAAAAGCCGACGCCACAACCGTCGCACGGAGATCGGTGCTACCCCCACCATCTTCGAAAGCATTCTTCGACTCCGATCACGCCAAAGAAGCCCGGAGAAGAAGAGAAGTCCCGTCGACACGCCAACCGTCGAAGCACCGGAGAAGTAGCCCACGTCGTTCGAGGAAGAAGATCGAGTTGACGCTAAAGCTAAAGCCAGCGCAAGAAGCCAAAGCAAAGCCCCAGTAAAGCCCGCACCAAAGCAACGCAAGTGCCAAACCCAAGCGACTACTCCGGCCACGAGCAAAAGCACCGCACGTTCTAGCCGATACGACGCGAAGTCCGGAAGAACGAAAGCACCGCAAGTCTCTCCCAGCTACGTCCAAGTGCAAGCGCCGAAGCAAAGCAAAAGCCAGAGCCACGCCGGAGCCAAGCCAAGCCAAAAAGCCAGAGCCAAAGCCAACGCCAAAAGCTCGATCGACGTCGCGAACCGACGATCAAGGACACCGAGGTCAAGCAAGGAACGAGGAAGACGCGAAGACCGAGGAACGAAGCCGAAAACCCCCTAGCCGAGAAAGCGCGAAGCACGGAAGGGACAAAGCAACGGTGGACAATCCTTAGCCTCTCCAAAACCCTCTCCCTGTAAAGACCCCTGTCCTGGGCAACTCCTTCAGAGCTCTCGCACGAACACCATGTGGAGACGCGGATCAAAGGGTTCCCCCAGAAGATCTTTCCCACAATCCCCTGATCAAAACTCGCCGCAACCCGGACTCGCTACACCCGAGCCACCCGGGTCCCGGCCACACTTGTAATCTCGTGTGATTCGCAATAAAGACGACCCGAGCTTTTTTCCGCGTCCACAAATTTAAACTATAAAAAAACTTTAATGGTCAGGCAAGATAGAATGGTTTAATTAGTTACCCAAATTAATGGTCATCCAAGATAGAATGGTTTAATGGTCTTCGGCACTGCATCATGAACAGAAAGAGAGAGAGTCGAATCACACGTAATGGCACACATCGGCCGCTGATTCCGCTACCGATTACAAGAGAGATCCTGATGGTGTGTTTGGTGAGAGAGATGTAATGAGAGAGAAAGAAAGAGAATTAATGTGTGTGCGCGTGAAAGAATTAATATGGTGAGATTCTGAGATCTGAGATTGGGATGATGTCAAATTAAAATGTTCTGTTATTGAAGCAACCCAGTCGGTTAATGCATTAAGTGATCACAGCCATCCCTTGTTGTGGTCCTAATCGTGGGTTATTTAAAAATTTTGTCATTTAAATCTCTTGCACTTGATCCCGACTGTGATCATGGGTGGTTTAAAATTTTTCAAATGATTAGCATAATCCATGCATGGATAAGGCCGCATATCTATTTTTAGAGAGAGAATCACTGGCCTTGATGTGCCCCATGCGATCCTGAGAGAGAATTAATGTGTGTGAGAGAGAATTAATGGGGTGTGATTCTGAGATATGGGATGAGTGCAGATTAACCTTTTGGTAATTTAGAAAATGAATACATCGTTGTCCTTCTTTATTCCATCAGACGGTTGGAGACGGTTGGAAATGTCCTAGTTATAGTGTTAATCATGTAGGGGCAGGGGACAGCCAGATTTGTCTCGGAGCTTTTTTGAGGATGGTAGAGTTGTTATTAACACGAACGGCTATGATCATAAGAGAGTTTTGTCTAGTCAACTTTTGTTTCTGTTTTGTCTAATTAGCATGTAGACCGTCGTCCCTTATTATATAAATAGGCCAGTCCATTCCCATTCCAGAATACACAAACCAAAGAGATTAAGAGAACCACGTTAGTGCTCTTGAGTACTGACATCATTAACTCCGTCTTATCCAATCTTAGCAAGGTCGGCTCGACCATAAGACCATTGAGACGGCCGCCTAAGACCTCATGCGAAAAAAGGACCCCAAGATCCAAATCTACAAAAACAACCAAAGGCTCATTAAGAAAAATGACCTCAGCCTAATTAAATAGGACAAAGCTCTATATAAATAAAAATCTAAGGCCACATATAAAATAAAACCTTTATACTATTGACAATTTAATTAATTTTATTTATATTAATATCTAGTTAGAGTCTTTGTCTTAGGTCTCAACTTGTATTAAGTCGGCCCTAGATCTTAACAACAATCTGTTATACTGACATTGTTTGTCCGACCTCAGCAACGATCAAGGGACTTCACTATATGATGATGGTGATTCTCGTATACTCCGTTGCTCTCGTGATTTAGATCAAAGAAAAAGAAATTTATATAAAAGACAACGATTTCTACCTGCCACAAAGCCCATCCGAACAATAGTCCCACAAAGCCCATCCGAACAATAGTCCCTCTTCTTCATCTTAATCATTTTTCAATAGTGCTATAATATAATTACGAAACACAACTAACCTTCCATTCGCCGATGAGAGATCACAACCGTTCGTTTGCTCGTATCACATAAGATCATCACCATACACATGGAACCCACAATCAACCGAGCATAGAAGAGGGTGAAGACTGGGTTGGATCTTTCTTCTCACATGCTTGGAGCATTATACAATAGGAATACAACTATAGGGAAATCAAATGATATAGCCTAGCTCGTATCTAGCTATCTTTGTCGCACCCCTCGTCCCTTTGTGCATCCCCCCTCCTTTGTCCTTTTCCTTTTAAGAGGAAAGATTATTATTAAACAAATAAATAAATAATTGAAGTTGGTTTGAATGGAGGAAGGATATTCAACTCCCTAATGCCAACCGTTTTTTTTTAATTAAGGCACACATGTGGGATCTCTTGCCCTTGTCCACTCCTTGCTTTTCATATAAGATTGAAAGGTATCAGCCGCAACATCTTTTTAAGGCACCCTCGGATATTCTTTTTTCTCCTTCATCTCCAGCTCCTTGATACACACGAGAAAACGCGCATGTTCTCGTGCACTCTCTCTAGTTGTGACTGTTAGAATTTAGGGAGGTATTTATATCAGAGGCCATGGGAATCCAATGGCAAACTTGCAGCAGAAACTCCTCCTTTGATTGGCAATGATGGCGATGCCTGGCCAAGATTGCTCGACGCCGATAGCGATACCCGACCAAGATGTAGTTCTCATATTTCTATTGGAATTGGATCCGCTTATCAGAGTCGCAGCAGAAGCAAAAGAAAGATCCGAAGATCATACGGTGTATGTTTCATTACAATTAATTCTACAAAACAATCTACATGCAAATCTATGATCTTAACATATGTGCGGACACCCTAGAGGCATACTACGATCTACGGAAGACATGCATGCATCTAGTTAGCTGTTTAGAATCATCATTGTAGACACACGAATTTCGTCGGACCCGAACCCGACTTACGTGTGCCAACGCGGATACAAACCTGACACGCGGACCCGACTTGCACGCACCGGTGCGGACCCGGACCCGATTCACACCCAGCACAAGGGAGGCGGACCCCACGCTTAAAGGGGGTCGGCCCCTACTAGGGTCCGAACCCCATGGGGCCGGCCCTACTAGGACCCGAACCCCATAGGGGCCGGCCCTACTAGGACCCGAACCCCATAAGGGGGGCCGGCCGGTCTTGCAAGGAAAAGGAAAAGAAAAGGAAAGAAAATAAAGGAAAGAAAAGAAAAGGAAAGAAAAGAAAAGGAAAGAGAAGAAAGAAAAGGAAAGAACTACCGCCATGCGCGGGGGGAGGTTGCGTATGACGTCTGCACACACGCGGATCTGCGCCGATCCCTCGATCCGACGCACAAGAAGAAGCGCCCGATCGCCATCGATTTCGTGTGCGAAATCCAGCCATAATTGCCTCGCCAGAAAAGAAAAACGAATAAGTGTTATTCCCCTCATCAATGGATGAATAAATCTCGGACAATTATGAGAGAGATACAAAAGGGATTTAAAATTAAAAGTTCCCATATCTCTCTCCCCTCCCCTTTGCCTATAAATAGAGGGGGTGGGGGAAGATTCAAGGGGTCGATGGTTGAAGACTGAAGACGAAGCGCGGGAGCTCTGCAGAAGAAGAGACGCTTCTTCATCGACCCAAGGCT